>JAJTUV010000742.1:0-719337 GCA_021653895.1 Mastomys natalensis
AAAAAAAACCAAAATTTTCGAAGCTTGGCTCGGGGGGGCCCCAAATTGAAAAAAGGCCACTGGGGGAAACAGATGCTTGGTAAAAGAATGTCAAGACAGAAACACCCTTTTCACCGGGGGATAGTAAGGCTAATCTAAAAAATACATTTTTTTTTTCATTTTGTTTTTTTTCATTCATTATAAATTTTATGTATTTATTTCATTCATTATGTTTATGTTTTTAAATTTCATTCATATACAATAAAACCAAAATTTTGTTATGCGGGTACAAACATAACAGGGAAAAGTTTTTGGAAATTTACAGTTGTAAAAAACAAAAAAAAACAAAAGGTAAAGGGAAAGGTACTCAGGGTTTCCCCAAAAGGGTACAAGTTTAAAGGGTGTTTGTTTTTTAAAATGCTTTCTTAGAAACAAGATGAACCTTAAGGGGGGCATCTGGGGAATCACAAGACCCCCAGATTACAATTTTAAAGATATGATTGAACACTTAAAAAGACTTTCTCGTGAGACACATCCCTACATGCCCTATTACCAGGGCTGCCCAAAGGGACCTGTTTCCTTGAGATTTTGCTCCCTGTGTTGGGGTTACTCAGATCACAAAGGTTTCCCATAGCTATGATTAAAGACAGCCCCCAGTTGTTCATGCCGAACAAAACTCGTTCTCCCCGGGTGCTGGTTTTCCAAGCATGCATAATTCAAGATTTCCCAAAGGTGGGGAGGCGCCACAAGTTTTCAAAAAAGGCTAGGAGACCAGGTATGGCTGGGGGCGCGAGTCCTGCAATACCCTTTTTGGGGGGGATGGTGTATATACCAATGTTGCCATGGAAATCCCAAGGATTATAGAGCACCCCCCTGAAAAAAAAAGCAAGAAACAAAAGCAAGTTCAAAAAGTGGGGGGGTGGGGGGGGTTTGACTCCAGAGAAAAAGGGGAAAAGGGTGAGGCTGTCCAAACCCTACGCCCTCAGATCATGAAAGGATCTCCAATCTCTACATGGACCTCTGTGAGTCAGCAACAACTCTGATGACCAAAATTTTTTCTTGCTTTGGTCTGACCTTATTGTTACTTCCTGTTCCCCGTCTTTTAGAATGGAAAAAGTTTCCCCCTGCAGTCATTCTTTTCCTGTAAATGGTTTTTTTAAACTAAGTTTGCCCGGACCTCAAAGAAACTTTTTAAATTTGGGTTTTTTTAGTCTGCTGAAAAACCCGGGACATTTGAACTGGGGGAATGACTGTAGTTTCACTCGTGGGAAAGATTTGAAGGGGACCAAGGAGAAAATGCAAAGGTTGACCCAAGCTCCGCCTCCAAAAGCTCACTTGTTGGTTGGTTATTCATTGGGGGAAAAAAAAAAAGGCAGAGTCTTAAGGTGGGTAGAAGCTGGAGGCCCTTTAAAAGGGAAAATTGTGGCCACGTGTTCCCACGAGCTCTCTTTGCCCCGTTTTTCTATTTTTGGCCCCCACAAAGTCAGGATTCTCCCACATAAAAGCTCTATAAACCCCAGTGCTGAAAACCCGTCCCAAAGCAAAAGGGGCAAAAGATGGCTTGGAGTTGGTACCCAAAAAATCTGAAAACCCTGAACAACCCCACCCCCCCCCCCCAAAAAAGTCTTTTGAAGTTCTTTTGCACAGTAAAAACATCTGAAATACATGCTTTCCAGAGGGTAACAAAATTTTAATAAGTAAATTTTTTTTAAAAAAGGGGGAAATAGAAAAAATTTTAAAAAGGGGGCTTTAAAAAAAAAAAGACTCTTGGTATTTTTTCATCCTGATCTTTTTTTTCTTTTCAGAGAAAGCATCCTTTAAAATTGCATTAGGTATTTTTAATGAAATGACATTTTCTTCTAACCAACTCTCTCCTTAGCCAAATTTTAGTGTACACTAAAGCAATTTTCCTTTGGTTAATGACAATTTTGCATTTTATTTTAAACAAACCCCCTTTTTTGGGGGGGGGGGGGGGGGGGGGGGGGGGGAAAAATTTTTTTTTTTTTTTTTTTTTTTTTTTTTTTTTTTTTTTTTTTTTTTTTTTTTTTTTTTTTTTTTTTTTTTTTTTTTTTTTTTTTTTTTTTTTATTTTTTTTTTTTTTTTCCCTTTTTTTTTTTTTTTTTTTTTTTTTTTTTTTTTTTTTTTTTTTTTTTTTTTTTTTTTTTTTTTTTTTTAATTTTTTTTTTTTTTTTTTTTTTTTTTTTTTTTTTTTTTTTTTTTTTTTTTTTTTTTTTTTTTTTTTTTTTTTTTTTTTTTTTTTTTTTTTTTTTTTTTTTTTTTTTTTTTTTTTTTTTTTTTTTTTTTTTTTTTTTTTTTTTTTTTTTTTTTAAAAAAATTTTTTTTTTTTTTTATTTTTTTTTTTTTTTTTTTTTTTTTTTTTTTTTTTTTTTTTTTTTTTTTTTTTTTTTTTTTTTTTTTTTTTTTTTTTTTTTTTTTTTTTTTTTTTTTTTTTTTTTTTTTATTTTTTTTTTTTTTTTTTTTTTTTTTTTTTTTTTTTTTTTTTTTTTTTTTTTTTTTTTTAATTTTTTTTTTTTTTAAAAACTTAAAATTTTATTTTGGATTAAAACTATCTTAAAATTTTTTTTTTTTAAAATCCCTTTGGGGTTTTTTACCCTTTTAAAATTAAATAAAATTGTTATTTTTTTTCCCCCCTCTTTTTTAAGTAATATTTATATATCTAAAAAAACCCCCTATCCCTAAATAATTATTTTTTTTTAAAATATTTCCAAATCACAAATTTATTTTCATTTTATTAAATTTCCCATTAATTTATTTTTCTAAAATTTTTTTTACTTTTTTTTTTTTTTTTTTAAAAAATTTTTTTTTCCTTTTCCTTTCCCCCTTTCCAAACCCCCCCCAAAACCCACCCCCCCTTTTCAGTTTTTTCAAACCCAGGCTTCTTTTCACATTATTACATGTATATGGGAACAGTTTTACCTTTGTAGGGGTTTTGAGAAAAAATGGCTCCATGGCCATATGTTAGCAGTTTGGCCCCATTAATGGAACATTTTTGGGAAAGGTTAAGAGGCTGCTTTGTTGGATGAGGTGTGGCCCGTTGGGTGAGGTATGTTGTTGGGGGTTTAAAAATTGAATTTCAAAGCCCATGCCCCAGCCTATTTTACTCCTCCCAACCCCCCCCCTATTTTTTTTTCCCCTTCTCTCCCCCCTCCCCCCCCCTCCTCCCCCCTCCCCCCCCTCCTCTCTGGCACACATTTTGACTTTCAGGCAAGAGTCAAAACCCGGGGGTTTAAATCTCTGAACACTGTTTTTATTTTCTTTTGCCTTTCCAGACCAGGAACCTTTTGTTTTTTTGTATCTAATTTATTTTTTTGGGGGAACTTGTCTGCTGAGTTCTAAGAACCATATTTCTTACTTTTGGTCAGCAGAAAAATTTTCCATATTTATTTGCACAAATTAATAATTCCCCTCGATACAACGATAGCCAACTTCATTTTTGGGTCACGGGGACACAGCAAGTTCCGATCGTTGGGTGGAGAATGTGCTTTTCCTCTATTAAACTCCTCAATGGAGATCCCCGGATCCACCTCTGCCTGGTGTATTCTGCCCCGTGATCTGTAAGTCAGTACTACTTGTATTTTTTTGTAAGCTTTAAAATAACCTGGAGATCCCCCGGTAAAAATTTGTTCTGTCTCCGACATTTTCGGGTATTTGAATGTTGTTTTTCTATGCTATTGTAGAAAGCCCCTTTAATTTCTTCACAAAAAAATTGTTGCTGTGATTTTTATTGGAATTGAGTGAAATTTTAAGGACAAAGGTAAACCTTTGCACTATTTTCTTTCTATCCCTTGCCATGTCTGTCTCTCTTTTTAAAATTTTTGCTTTCTCAATTTCTCTGTGTTTTTTTACTTCACATTACATGGGCCCTGTCATTAGATTTAGACCCAACGGTGGCTTTAAAAGCTACTTAAGTTTTCCCCCATACTAACTTGAATTTCTCCATGTGTTTTTTGGTTTTATAGAAACACCTTTTTCCTATATTGATGAGAATTTTATTTTTAATTATAAATTTCCACTGGGTATCAAAACTTGCTAAAAATAATGGTCCCCATTTAATCCCTTTTTACATCACCCCAAAGAATTATTTCAGATTTCCAGACTAAACCCCGTCTCCACAGGGTTTTTTACCCACCTTTGAATGGGCCAAGAAAACTTTTTTACAAAGCTTTCCCGGTTTTCTAGGTCTGGAAATCACTGTTAGGGGATTTTGGGTATAAATTAATTTAAAGATGGAAAATAAATGATCCTCCCCCCACACCATGACTAGCCTACAATCACCGCATTTTAATTAGATTTCGGGAGGATTTGCAGTGAAAAAGTGTTTTCGAACCAGCCCTTCGTTTTTAACCAACCACACATGTTGGGAAATTTAGCCCAATCATTTGCTGAGGTTTGCATTCATTAAAGTCCAATCGTGGCCGGATTTTTCTGGGTTGCACATTTGAATTAAATTTTGGGGAAAAATGCAACTTGCTTTGGGAGGGAGCAAATGAAGAATTGCGGCTGGGGAAAAAAAAAAAACTTAAAATTGGCTAAATTTTAAAATGGGCTAAAAAAAAAAAAAAAAAAAAATATGCAGAGAAAGGAATTGTGGCACCAAAATCCCCTTTTAATTGCTTTTTTTTAATGGCTTGGGGAGTCAGGGAGATTATAAACCCAAAAACTGTGACTTCTACAAAAACCAAGACAAGGAATTTTTAAGCTGGTTTCCCCCGGGGTTTTTAGAAAAGCTCCCTTTCCCCGATTAGCGATTTTAACTTCATTAAAGAACAATGGATGCAACTTTGTTTTCGACTTCTAATTTAGAATCACCCCTTTGGGTGTTCTAGAAGTATTTCCAAAAGTTTTAACTAGAGAAAAAAGACACCTCGGAGTGCATGACACCACCCAGTGGACTCGGGTCTTGCTTGAATGAAAATGACAGGCACTGAGATCAGGGATCACCTCTCACCCATTTACTGAAAGGAAAGGACCACTCCTTAGCCCCCCTGGGCCTTCCCCCCCAAATTAAACACCCCCTTTAACCCTGAGATAAAAAAAACCCTTTTCCCCCCAGTTGTCACTAATGATAAAGTAACTACTAATATGAGAATTTGAATACCCCAGGCACTCCTTTTAAACTCGTACTTGGGAGGCAGAGCAAAACAATCTTAGGAGTTGGGGGCCACCCTTTTTTACACAGGAATTACCAGTCGCACCACATGAGAGACTCTATGGAAAAAAAAAGGGGAAAGGAGAGGGAGAAGAGGAAAAAAAAAAAAAAGAGGAGGTAGAGGAGAGAGAAGAGAGAAAAAGAGAGAAGAATGTGAAATAACAAGAGAAGCAACAAAAGAGGGCTGTGTCTATGAAATTTTAGGAACACTATGGAAACTGGGTTTTTGGGTCATTTGGGGTGAGATATTTTGGTTTAAAAATCTGGCTGTATCCTGCTGCTGTCTTGAGATTTGACCCAATTATGTTCATCCCCCAAAAAAACTTTTTTAAGGCTATCAAACGGAAAAAAAAACATTCCCTTTTTTAAAACCGGGGGTTTTTGGTCCCTTTTGAAAAAATTTCCCAAAATAAAAAAATATTTGGGGGGAGCAAAGGGCGGGGGAAAAGGTTCTTGAATAAATTTAAAGGGTTTTTTAAATTGAAAAGGGGAAAAACAATCTTTTTAAACAAAGGGGGGCCTGTTCCCCCCCCCAAATTTTGGGAAAAACCCGGTCTTTACCAAAAAACTAAAATTTTAAAAAAGCCCGGGATTTTAAAAAAAATCCCGAGTAAATAAAAAATTTTTCCCAAAAAAAAATATTGATTTTTTTTTAATTGAGTTTCCAAAAACCAAAGGTTTAAACTTAAGACTTTAAAAAAGGACCAACCTAGGGTTGGGGAAATAAAATTTTTGGGTTTTTATAGGGTTTTTTTCCCAATTTAAAAAGGGAAAAAAAAGGGGAAAAAAGAAGGGGGAGGTTTTGGAAAGAACCCAAAATTAGAGGGGGGGGGAGTTTTTGGATTTTTGGGGGTGGGGGTTTAAAAAAATTTTTTTCTCCGATGGTGCGCCCAGAATAAAAAGGGGAAACAATGGGGTTTTTTTCTTTTCCAAAGAAAAATAAAGAAAGGGGGGGAAAAAAAAATTTTTTTTAATTTATTTTATGGGAAAAAAGTTTTTTCCTTTAAAACCCCCGTAATTTCCCCGCCCCCCCAACCCTGAATTTAAAATTAAAAAAGAGAGTTTTTTAGCCCCAAATTTCTCAGAAAAACTTTGAAATTTTCTTTTTCCCCCGGGTTTTTCCCCAAACCCCCCCCGGGGGTCAAAGAGGCCGCCCCCCTTTTGGGCACTTTTTTATTAAGGCCCGGGAAAAAAATTTTTAAACCACCAAAAAAAATTGTCCAAATTTTCCTGGGTTTTTGGGGAAAACCTTTAAAACCCAAAAAAAAAAAATTTGACAGGGGTTTTTTTTAATTTTTCCTGGGATTTTACCCCCGGGGAAAAAAAAAACACCAAAAAAAACAAACGGGAAAAAAAAAGAAAATTTAAAATTGGGAAAAAAAAAAGGTGGGGTTCCCCAACAAAATCCCCTTTATTTGGGAATGTTAGGGGGTTCCGGGTTTTTTTAAAAATTTTAAATTTTTTTAAAAAATTTTAAAAAAAATTTTTTTTTTTTAAAAAAAGTTTTTTTTTTTTTTTTGTTCATTTCTAATTTTTTGGCTTTCTTTTTTAATTTTGGATGTTAGGTGGGCTTAATGATTTTGGGAAAAAAAATGACTTATTTTTTAAAAATTTTTTTTAAAAAATTTTTTCCGGTTTGGGGAAATTTTTTTTTTTGTTTGCTTATTTTAAGGGTTTCCCTTTGGGAAAAACCCCCACCCCAAAATTCCGGGGAAAATTCCCTTGGAAAAAATTCGGGAGCATCCCCCACCGGTTTTTTGGGGAAAACTGGGACCAATTTTTTTTTCGGAAGCTTTGGGCAAACTTTTTGTCCCTTTTGGAGGCCAAAAATTTGGGAAAAATTTTCCCAATTCAAATTTTTGTTCAAATTTAAAGAAAAATTTAAAAAGAAATAAAACCCTTTTAAAAGTTGCTTTTAAAAAACAAAATAAAAAGGATTTTTAAAAAAAAATTTTTTTTTTAAAAAAAGGGAAAAAATTCCCCTTTACCTGATAAAAAAACAAATTTTCCCCCCTTATTTTAAACCCCCTTACCATTCAATTTTAAAACACCCTTTTTTTTAAAAAATTTTTAAGCCCCCTTTAACTTAAAAGTTTTTTTTTTCCCGGTTAAAACCCATTACTAAAACGGCTCCCGGACCCGGGGCAATTTCCATCTTACATTCCTGATTGCACCGTCCTGTTGTGATGGACATACCCTCAAACTGTGAGCCCAAAACAAACATTCCCTTTCTTAAGTAACTCTGGCAGGTGTTTGGTCCACAGCAGTAAAAAGTAAATTTCTTTATAAATAATAAAGCGCTTTTATGTTGGCTGAATGGAGACTATGCACAGACTAGGCCGTGAGAAAGGATTCTTCAAGAAAAAATTGGAGTAAGGTGTTTAACCTTGTTAATTTAGTCAGGAAACACAATCTCCTTTCTAAACATGAAGGATGGCCATGTGTCCCTACCCTACAGTTGTGTGAAACACACCAGTGTCTTCATTCCATACGTTACATAGTTTGAATGCCTAATAGCTAACAGCAGCAATTTGCTAAATAAAACTCTGAGCTAGTAAAGAAATCATTCTGTCCTTAAACACATAAACAAAGTTTAGGTCCAGTCTTATAATCTCGAGCTTTACACAAACCGTATTAGGCTAATTAAGCTACAAATGACTTCTAGAATATAGGACTTCTAAACTACATGATTGGGGTTGGGGAAATAGGCCAGTGGCTGGATATTTATGATTTTTTCTTCCTTACTACTTCTCAAGTTATAGTGGCTTTAGCACAGATAGTCCTTAACAGATTTCAAGAATCTAGGGTGAGGCTTGGCTAATAGACCACCAAAATCTGATAGGGATGGACGGCTTTCTTGGTTATTTAATGAAATAGTCCCTAGAAAAATAAAAGTAGCTTATGCCTTTCTCTCACAGAGGAGGTGCAGTCCCCAGAGATCAGACAGGGTAGGGAGAAACACCTCATGGTGACCTCATTTTTGCTTTCTCAAAAGAAAATAAAGAGATGGAAACATACCTAGTGTCTAAATTTCTTAATGACTCTTCATAGGAGAGACCTGGAATAAAAGCTGGCTTCTACGTTCTCTAACGCTAAGCTATCCCTTGAAATCACATTTCCCACATCCAAGGCCTGAGCATTGAAAACTTAATCAAGAGAGAGCTTCTTCAGACAAACTCTCGTTTCTCCTTGAAGAAACATTTGTACAAGGATTCCTCTGCTCTCGAACCCTGCTGTTCCAAACTCTCACCCTGCTGTCTGGGAGTCCTAGACAGCCAGGCCTCATGCCCCCCCTGCTATAGTGGAGCACTTCTTTCATTCATGAGGTCCAGTGGTACAATCTTAGCATCACTCTGCTCATTTCCCCCAAAGTTTTGTATCACAATGGTCCTGGTTTTCGGATGAAGCCTGTATAAGGACTCCATGAAACCAAATACTTGAGGTCTAAGACTAGAGCTGATATTTCTAGAATTCTTCTCAGCTTGTGGATTGTCACCCCTTGGGGGTGACATATCAAACATCCTGCATATCAGATATCTACCTTACAGTTCATAACACTAGAAAATACCACTATGAATAGCAATAAAAACATAGCATGTTTGGGTACACCACAACAAAAGGGTCCACTCTAGTAGGGTCACAGTGTTAGGAAGGTTTAAGAACCTACAGGTCTAATACCTTAGATAATCTTAATGTGTATGTCTGTAGATAAGTTCACAATAAAAACTTTTTGTACAATTTTTATAACAGTTTGGTATAACATCTACATTTATTTCAGGTATAAAGAACCCATTTACAGAAGTGTTTCTCAATGGCTTATCTTTCATAATGTTTTATGTTCGAGTGTGCATGTGCCTGCACATGCGTGTGCTTGAGAATGGTAATATGGACAAGCTGCATGCATGAATATGCATGTAGATGCAACAAGTTGTGAATGAATGCCTTTGGGCCAAGATTGATGCAGGATATCATCTTTGATTGCTCTCTGCTTTACTTTGAGCAGTTCACTTGCCAAGAGACCAGAACCCACTGCTAGTCTAGCTCCCCACCCTGTCCCTGGGAAAACTCCGGGCTCTGTCTGAGGAACCAAAGATTGCAGGCCTAGCAGTCACGCCCACTAGCATTTAATGTGGAATACTGGGGATCCAACTCCGTCCAAATAGTTTCGAAGTAAGATCATTACCCATGGACAATCTTTTTGCTCACTGTTTGAGGATGTCATCAATATTGTGGCACTTTATCTGCGATTCCTAAATGATACAAGTATTTTGTTAAACTTTATTAATAGGATACACTTAATAAAGTTACTAAAAACACTTTTAAAATGTTGTGCTTATATAAATAATCTATTGAATACAATTTTAAGATGGTAAAATTACCATTGATACTTAAGGATTCTCTGAAAAGAAGCTATTACTGATCTGTCTCATGGACCTGATAAAGAGTTTCAATGTCATCTGCTTCCTTTCTCCCTCACTCCACGTTTCGCTAGCAAATACAGATGACCATTAGGATCATGTCACACTCTTTTGTTTAGAGCTAAGATCTCAGTAATCTTCCCAGGCTGTTGAACTTGCAGCATGGTCTCTTGCTTCTATCTCCCGAGTGCTGGGAACCTGTGGCTATGTACTAGCACACTGGGCTACCATGCGGACATCTTTCTATTTCTGATCCTTGGAATAACACAAGAACTCTAAATCCAGGTATATTCCATTCACCAATAAATCCTGAAGTAATATGAGAAATTGACATTCGTTTTACCGCATAACTGTTACACCTTCCAGAGCCAAGCAAGTTTCGAACAAGAGCTTTAGTGATAATTTCATAGTAAACTGCATGGCAAGATTGCCGTGTTATATTTCAGAAACACATGAAGAGAGCATGCATTAGTTATGTTGCTATTGCAGGGTGATAAAACACCCTGCGACCGAGGCAGCTTAGAGAAGCTTGTGCTTAGGCCCCGACAGGTCAAGAATGTTAAAGTCATGGTGGCAAGTAAAGAATGAGCAGCCAGAGCAGGAAACTGAGGACCCGCATCTGAATCACAAGCATAAAGTAAAGGGGCTGAAAGGGGATGAGGGAAAGGCTTTTGAAACCTCGATTCATAATTGACGTAATTCCTCCTCAGGTCACATGCTCCTAAACTGTTCCAATAAGTGGCCACCAATTGGATACCAAGTAATTCAGACGGCCAGAAAAATGGGGACTTTCTCATCAAACCATTACTGACCACACGAAATCATTCCATGCAGAGTCTCTATTTAAAGTATTATGATTTTCCCCATTTTCTGAAACATTTCAATCAGGAAGGAAGACAATGTCTACAAGGTTTTTTTTGTTTTTGTTTGTTTGTTTTGATTTTTCATTATAACATGGTCTGGGCAAATGCAATTTGTTGGAGGTTTAATAAATTGGCAAATTTTGAAAAACAAGCCCTATGAGTTCAAGTTATTTTTTTGAGCGTTGTGCGCACACACACACACACACACTACACACACACACACACACTGCGCGCAAAATGTACACAGAAACTAGAGCACAACTAAAAACAGAACAGTTTTATCTGAGAAAGTTGGCCCATTAACTGGTATAGTCAAGCAATTGGAACTTCCACTTTCCTTTCTAGGTTCTTGTGTGCCTATTGGCCAACTTGGAGCAGGTGGATTTGCTGGCCCTGTTCCTGCAACCTGAATTGGTCATCTGACTGCATGGTATCATGCACAGGAGAACACCACGTCACCTGAATCCACAACAAGGATTGCCGACCAGGACCTGGACCTCTCAGCCTGCCTCTCCATACTTCTTTCTCATTGTTTTCCGCCACAAGACTTCGCTGTAACTAAGAAGATAACGCTCGCTCATTCAAAAGGTCCTTTTTACTAATGGTTATCTCATAACAGAAATACCATGGATAGGGTGTAACAATTTGGTAACATCGGGATATTTCATGTGATAGAAGAGTTAGTAGCATTTCCGCTCCTTAAATTTTATTTAAATTGATGAAATGGTAATCGTTCATTTATGAAGATATATAGTATTCCTTTCTTCTTTCCCCACCAAAATGATTCCATGCACCTAGAGTGTCAGTTTCCAAACAAATTCTAGATAATTCCTTCACGTCTTAGCATTATCTCATATAAAAGATTCATGTAAAGCAAAACAAATGCAAGAAACGTTTTCCTCCTCCTCCTTCACTCCCAGCAGAGTCAACGTGACCTCCCTGTGGCTCTTAGTAAATACCATGTCATGCACTTTGGGGGCTTTAGGGGCAATAGTTTTTTCTTATATGGTCATTTCATCTTTTAACTTCATAGCAGGGACCAATGACATTTATCTTTGTGACAACACAATTTCATAGATGGGTGAGTGAACTGGACACGATATTAAACTGGATAAACCCAAATTCTGCCTTTCTTAACCGGCCTCCACCTCCAAAGTCTTCATCCGCCTTCCCACGTTTCACTCTTAACTAAACTCCACTCAAGTCTATTCCTCTGGATTCTTTTCTGAAGTAGTCTTTTTCTCCTGGATTATGCAACTCCTATCTTCACCTTCTTTTTCCTATATGTAGGGTATCTCTACACCAGAGTAGAAAGGCCGCTGCGGAGAAGCTGCATCGTAACAACGTCACACGGGCACAGCCTCACCCTGGACACAAGAAGCTTCCAGTATTTTGTAGTATTGATGTATCTCGAATGGGGATGACCAGCCTGGAAAGAGGGTACAGACTAAGTCCTCCAAAAGCGGCCAATTTTAAAAAAAACACTTCCCATAGATTACCAGAATAACTACTATGGACATTGTCCCCATCCCTGTTGTTCCTTATTATTATCTGTTGCCAAATAAAATACCTCACCTTCAGCTAAGCAAGGCAATAAGGTCGTCGACATGCTTTGAGTGCATTTATTAGTTCAGAGCACCCGTCTTTTTACCATGCTCGGTGATCATTATAGCACAAACATGTTCTCAGATCAACAGATGATTAAAGAAATATATTAAAGCGATCCATTCTGAAGAAAAAACACGGACAAGGTAATTCCAGTGCTCAGGGCAGCGACGGGGAGGAATGTCAGCTGAAGTAAGGTCATTTCTCCTAGAGAGACCTGTAGAGATAGCTATCCATCTCTCCTCCCTGCTTTTAAATCCCATAGAAGTTGCAGCACAGAAAGACAGAAGAAATAAGTTTCTTGC
The DNA here is from genome assembly GCA_021653895.1 of Mastomys natalensis. Lineage (NCBI taxonomy): Eukaryota > Metazoa > Chordata > Mammalia > Rodentia > Muridae > Mastomys > Mastomys natalensis. The sequence goes on from JAJTUV010000742.1 coordinate 12,341, forward strand.
TTGTTCATGAGGCGAGATCCGTGCTTTGGTGTTTTTGGTTTTCTTCTGTCCTCTCTTTGATTTCTGTTTTAATGATGGGTGGATGATGTCCTTCACAGGCTGGATCCTTGCCAAAGCCCCAGAAGCTCCCTGTTTGCTCTTTCTTGACACAGTCTCTGGTCCTTGGAGAACCGCTCGACCTTTACCTTTCTTTTTAATTGAAAACTAATGTTGTCCGTGATTTTAAACACCTCCATCAAATATTATTGAAATAAAAGTATATATTATAAAATAGTTAAGCACAACTAGTTAATAAAATGCATGTCTAATATGTTTCCTTTTGCCCTCTTCATCCTCCTCTATCCTCTCTTCTTTCTTCTTTTGAGCCAAGAGATCTTACCCATGTAGCCCCTCCGGCAGGCGGAATTGCCTCTGTACGACCCAGCTTAACCTGAAAACACAACTTCTGCCTCTCAAGTGCTGTCATTACAGGCATGTGCTGCCATACGACAATCATTTTATATGTTTGCTTTATGGCAGAACACGTGTACCTTCACCCTCAGCATGTGTAATGAATTGGATTAACTGTAGCTACCAAAGGGTTCTTCTTTAATATAGAATGTAAACCAACGTTTACTTATTTATTTGGGGCAGATTATGTGAGGTCAATGAACAAATTGTAAGGGAATCCCGTTCCTCTCCTCTTACCATCATGTTGCTCTGATTGATTGAACTCAGTTTGTCAGCCTGGTGACAACTACCTTCCCCCCACCTACCCCACTGAGTAGTCTTAATGGCTCTCTCCCGCCTTTCTTAGCTTTGTCTCATCTTCCAGTGGGGAACACAAAATCTTGCCTAACTGAGTTATTGTGGAAAAAAGTAAGAATGAAGGCCAGAAAAAAATAAGGAGTTTTTTAAATTTCAAAATTGACGATTAATTATCCTGAAGTGGCAAGCACAAACCTGCATGGGTTTTGCACCAGTCCTCTGTGTATCTGTATAGCTGTTTTGGGTGGTGTTTCTGTTGGATTTCCCAAAAGAGAAATGGTGTGCCTCTGACCTTTTGCTTGCTCTTGAGATTTTTTCCTCCTATCGATTCCTTATCCAACTTGATAGAGAGTGTGTTACTTACTCGTTTTGTATCTTGGTGTCCTGTTTTGGCTGTCTTCCCCTTGGGGGCATGCCCCCTTGTGAAGGAAAAGGAGGGGAGTGATCTGGGGGTGAGGACAGGTGAGTGGGAGGAACCCCCCGGAGAAGTGAGGAGGGACACTGTTGGGATGAATTGTATGGAGAAGAGTCTATTTCTATAAAATAAAAAAATTAAAGCAGAAGAGAACAAACAAACAACACAACAACAAAATTACAAAAATGTTTCTTGTCTTCACAGTGTAGGATTCCCCAAATTTGAATGACAAAATTTTTCCTATGTTAAATCATAAACCATCACAAACACATACATAGAAAGACTAAATGCAAACTTGACTTTGCTTAATCTGAGTCAGAGGGCTTTTCCCTTAGACAAATAGGCACCTTGATTTTTAGGCTGTGAAATTTTGAATAGGTCTTTCTTTCAAACAATGCCCTCAAAGAATATTGATTAGAGACAGTCACGTCTAGTAGGGGGCACACTGGATACATTTCCAAGTGTCTGAAACCTAATGCAAATTTGATGCCATGTGACATGTGTCCCTGTCAAGTCAACTAAAAGCTCATCCACTGTGGGGCCGAGACAGGGCCGTTTGCAGATTAGGTCTTAAATGAGGGAAAAAAAAAGAAACAACACATCCATTTTTCCATGATGGCTTTAGCAAGGGACTGTGCAGGTTGGGCGCGCAATTCATTCCCACATGGTTCCTTGAAGTGAAGTGTGAGCTTCAAAAGGGCTAATTTCCCCAAAATCCGCTTACACGTGCTTCAAGGATCTTTGGTGAGCGTGTGTTATGTGTGGTATAGTTGTGAAATGTGTGTGAGAGTGTTTATATGAGAATGTGTATAATATACGGTAAATGTGTATAAATTGTGTGGAGTGTGTCTCCTGTGTATGTAGCATGAGTATGTGTGAGTGTGTGTTTTTTATAAATATGTGTTGATTGTATGTATTGTATGAGTGTAATGAGTGTGTGAGCGTATGTATATATTAATATATGTGAGTTATGTATGTGATATGGTGTAAATGTTGTGTAATAAAATTTGAGTGTTGGGGAGTGTTTATAAATGTGTGATTGGGGTGTGTGTGTTAGTAAGATGGAAGAGTATGGTATATAAATATGTGTGGTAATAGATGTCTGTAGTGTGTATTTTTGAGCGTGTGTGCTAGTTTAGTGTGGAAGTGTGTATATGTGAGGAAGTGATTGTGAAAATGTGTGGTTGTGTGTTTTAAGAGTGTGTGTAAGTATTGTGAGACATTTGTCTGAGTATGTATATAAATGTATGTGTATGAAGGTTGTCTCTGTGTGTTTCGGTTTGTGTGTGTGTTAGTGTGTGACTGTGTGTGTAAATATTTGAGTGTATGTGAGTGTGTGTGTTTGAGTGTACATATGAGTGCGTGTATGTGAAATGTGTGTGTGTGTGTGTTTGTGCGTGTGCACATGCCTGCGCACCTATATCCTCTTTTCCTAATTTCCTCCAAGTCAGTTTGGATTATTGGCCCACTCTAAACAATTCATTTTAACTGGATTTCCCTTCCCAGACCCAGTATCAAAATACATCTGCTTGGAGGTCATGTGGACTGGGATCTTCAGCATTAATTTGGGAGGGACACAGTATCAGCCCACAGTAGACAGAAGCAGTTCAAATATTAGCCAGAAAGGCGGGAAGATGGCCCAGGCAGAGGAATGGAGGGAGCACAGGAGGGCAAAAACATCATGCCAGCAGCAAATTCCCCAAATGAAAAATGCACTTTTCATTACAGAACACAGTGCTCTGGGTCACAGCAGACCCAGGAGGAGAGACTGTTCTTTACAGATTAGAAAGTGAAGTTTGGGTTTGCCTCTTAACAGGTTTGCAAATATACTGATTAGAATGGCAATCTTATGTGGTTTAAAATGTAAAATGTCCCCACCACTCCTCTGACTGAGCACTTGGTCGCAGATGGTGGCATTGCTTTGGGGACAGTGGAATTCTGGGGCCCCAATGGCAGAAGCAGGTCTCTGAGAGTGGACCTGGGGTTTATAGCTCAATCCTGTGTCTTCTCTTGTCTCTCTTTCAGTGCCACTGAGATATGAGGAGGCAGGAGTTACAGTTGCAAGCTCCTGCTACCACGGAGCTGCTGGCCTCATGCTTTCCTCACCATGGTGGATTGACACCCTCACAGGAAAAGCCAAGAGAGCCTTCCTCCTCTGAGGCTGCTGCTTGTCAAGTATTGGGTCACAGCAATGAGAAAGGCCACAGTGAATTTTTTCCAAACACAGATTCGAGTTCGATATTTGGTTCACTCGACTGTTTTTGGCTGATACCATTATTGCTCTATTTTGCTTTCTGTTGTGATAAAACACTGCTCAAAACCAAGTTGGGGAGGAAAGGGCTTTTTGGCTTATAGGTTCAGATTATATAGTGGTCACTAGGAGAAGTCAGAATCTCAAGCAAGAAAAGAAGCAAGATGTATGGAGGAATACTGTTCACTGCTTTGCTCTCCTTGGCTTCCTCAGCCTGCTTCTTCTCAGTAAGGACCACCTGCCCAGGATCGCACTGCCCTCTCACACACAAACCGTCAGTCCATGAAAGGCCCCATAAACTTGCCTACAGGCTAATCCGATGGAGGTAATTCCTCAGGTAAGGGTGCCTCCTGCCAGGTGAATCTGGTTTGTGCCAAAATGACACAATTGGGTTTCTTTGACTTACATTTTCAGGTCATAATCCATCCCTAAGGGAAAATCAAACCAGGAATGTAAAACCCATGGTGAAATGTGGCTTACTGGCTTGCTCTCTGGTTGCCTCACAGGCCACGCTTAGCTATCTTTCTTTACAACCCAGGACCTTCTGAGGGTACAATGGGGTAGGCTTTCTACACCAATTAATAATCAAGGCATCGTCCCCCCGCCCCCAGACATGCTCATATGCCAATTTGATGCAGGAGATCCCTCAACTGAGGCTCTCCCATCAGATGACTGTTATCTGGATCAAGCTGACTATTAAAGCTAACCGAAATCTTAGGATTAGACCAGAGCCTCTGCAGTGACTTTTCTCAGTGATATCGATGCCTTTTAAGTGATACTGATGCCTTGCTATGCTCTGAACATCAAGGACACAAATGCAGGTAGACAGTAGCAGGAAAACAAAACTATATTTTTGAAAATTCTTAATGTTTGAGAATTTCATACACATACACACATGTGTTTATACACACACACACACACACATATAATATGTTTTAATCAAAGCTATGTCCCAATCTCCTCAATTCCTTCCCCACCACACCCTTCACCACTTCTCCTGCCCAACTGCACATGCTTTGTTTGTAAATACACCGAGTCTCCTTAGAGCCCCTTCTATTGCCGTATGTCGCGTCCGCCTTGGCCAGCAATAAGACTGACACGGTCGGATCCTTCTCAGTCAGCTTTATTCCAGAACGGCTCTTGACTTAGGGACGGGGAACTGGACGAGGGACTAGGATAGGGATGTATGGCCGGGACCGGACCGGGAAGGCCCGGGAAGGGAAGGCAAGGGAAGGGCAGGGAAGGAAGGGAAGGGAAGCGAAGCGAAGGGCCAAAAGGCGCAGGCCAAAAAGGGCGCAGCAGCAGAAGCGAGCTGCTTATCTAGCTGCCCTAGGCGCGCTGGGTGACGTGTCCTCTCAGGATAGGTTAAGCTGCCAATACCTCATTATCATGAGCCCGCTCAGGAGGGGCACGAGGCCGACGCATGCTCAAAGGACTTGTTTACCAGTTTCTGAGCTGGCCACTGTGGAAGCCAGCTGCCTGCCTTGTCAGGTGCTAGTCATATGACTTTGCAACTGTAAACAACGGCTGCCTACATCTCCCCCTTATTTATTTATTAAATTTGAAGTAGGTTACCTCTGGACCCTTCAGACCTTAGGCATCCCACACCCAAGCATGCTTGAACTCATTCATTAGGTGTTTGGCGTGAGGCGATTGAAAGCACACCTAGAAGGTCGCCGCTAGCGCAGCAAGTCAGCGGTGGAAAACAGAGGTCCGAGCCCTTGTCCAAAGTGAAGGCTTTGTAATGGAAAGTTTATATTTCTGCCAAAATAACCCGCCTTCGTGCCTTTTTTCAGGGAGAGGTACATTTGGCACAAAACCTCTATTGCACTCGGACGCTTTCAAGAATCTATCTCAGGATTGAGAACATTCTAGTCGAGGCGCTCCTCGACTCCCCCCTTCAGAAACATTGAGAGTGATGCTGTAGGAGCCTCATGAGTGTACACCTTTGGCAATGGTCAAGATGGTCAGGATCTAGGGATATGCCTGGATGGCCATTACTGGGTCCAGAAAGCTCCCCACTATGCCTCCCTAAGGGAGGTCAGCCAAATACCTGGGGAGTGCCTTCCTCCATGGCAGTCAGCGCCTGGTAAACAACAACCTTATGTCCTGCATGGTCATGGCACAAATGACACAGAAACCAAAGGCAGAAAACCACATCCAGGAGAACAACAGCTCCCCAGATAAATACTCTGCTCATTCTTTAAAGAAAATTGAGGGCACCCTTGACCCAAGTGGTGAGCCCCTCCAAAGTAAGGGGATCCAGGCGGGTGCCATTCAGGGTAGCGATCTGCAACAGGGAGCCTCCTGGATAGGTACTCGTCTTCTTTCGACCAATTTCCTTTCAGTACTCAGACAGGAGGCGACTCTGATTGAGAGACAAAAAGAGTTATTATACCAAAGGAGTATTACAGTCCCCTGAGAGAGGAGACGCAAGAGAGCTGAATAAGTTTATATTTAAACAGGTTAAAAATGGGAAAGGTATTAAGGTCAGCCTCCACCGTTGCCGGTACGAGGTTAGGCGTCTGACATAAAGGCAGTGTCTTCCTGCCTTCCCAGCCTCTGCATTTTGTAGAGTTCTTTGGCAAAGATATGGTGGGATTGAAAAACATAAATAGCATGGTGATGTTAGGGAGTCATCAGTCCGTTTTGAGGCGCCCCCCCAACCTTGTGACGATCCCAAAACTTACCCGAACAAGCAGTTTTTCTCAAAACCTCTGCGTCAACCTTACTATCTGCAAGGGGATCCAACCAAGAGATCATTGGCTAATAAAGGCGCAGAGTTTTGATTTTGGCAAACATACAAACACAAAAGGAAGAAAAGGAAAGGAAAGGGGGCCGGGATTAGAATGGACCGGCATAGGCACTGGCCAGGGGGTGTGACCAGCCCACAAAGGTAAAAAGTCACCCGGTATCCATAGTAGTAGGGGTTTCAAAAACAGGATCTATGCCCTCAAATCATCCTTTTCTCCGTCTGGGACTGCCGGGCTGGAGATCTTCCGAGTCAATCTCTCGGGTACCCAGATGGGGTTTTCTTGGTCCTCTGGAAAGACGCAAACAGAACCTCGTGCCCTTAAGAGCACGGGATCGGGCCCTCGCCTATGTTTGTTATAATAATCTTTCCCCCTTTTACTTTCTCTGGCGGAGGGCGTAGGTGATTATGATGCCTGTCAGCAGCAGACTGAACCCCTGAGCATCCAATTTAGGAAATTTAAGGTAAATAGTGCTAAGGATAGTCTATGCTTGGGGGTAAGGCCGTGGCCTATTCCCTCTTTTTGTTTTTGAAGGCATTCTTTGAGCGTGCGGTGTGCTCGTTCTACAATGCCCTGCCCCTGGGGGTTGTAGGGCAGTCCAGAGTGAGTGAGACTTCCATGCGTTGGCAAAAGGAAGAAAAGGCCTTTTGCCGTGTAGGCTGGGCCATTGTCCGTCTTTAAGCGTTTGGGGTTTTCCCCAAGCTGCCCATGCTTCCAAGCAATGAGTAGTTACATTGGTAGTTCTTTCCCAGTGAGGGGAGTAGCATGGGATGATACCTGAACAAGTATCCACAGAGACATGAATATATTTTAATTTTCCAAATTCTGTAAAGTGAGTGACATCCATCTGCCAAACCCTGAGGGTGAAATGCCTCGAGGGTTGATGGCCCACATGCGATGGATGTAGTGTATAATTGCATTGGGGGCAATCGAGCAAAATTTGGCGTGCTGTGGCTCGCGGCAAGTTAAATTTTTGCTGTAAAGTTTAGAATTGACATGAAAGCGTTGATGAAAGTGTACTGCCCGGTCGTATACACTGTTTCAAAAAGATAAACTCTTTTCGAGACAGTTGATCCACTGCATCATTTCCAGCGCTCAAGGGACCAGGGAGTCCCGTATGAGCTCAAATATGCTGGATAAAGAATTTGTTGGTGCGCTGCCGAATCATGTGTTGCAGATCTTTAAAAAGAGCGCACACTGTACTACTGGCTTTGATTGGACCGGCAACTTCTAAGACTCTGACGCGTTTACCACATATGCAGAGAGTCTGAAAGCAAATTAAAAGCAAAATGACAGTTTCTAAAAACTTCTAGAAACTATTTTCAGTTCAACAACCTGAGTGATCCAGGCTGGAATTGACACATTACAGGCTCAGAGTTCTCTATCAAATAGGCTCCGCAACCAGTTTTGGAACCGTCAGTGAAAATATTATGTACATTTTTCAAGGGACTATGAGAGGTGACAGAAGGGAAAAACTACAGGATGCTCCTTGAAAAAGGATAATAAAGGATGTTTGGGGTAATGGATTATCTATAATGCCATCAAAACTACAGGTCAAAAATGGCCCAGTCATCTATTGTACCACATAAAGACCTTAACAAATATGGGAGTGTTCCAGGGAGAGATAGAAGGTTTAATATGTCCCAACTCTAATTGTTCTTTGACTAGTTGTTCTAGTGGCTGCAACTTTTCTGAGGAAAGAGGCCACTGGGGAACCCAACCTGGCTCCTCAGTCTTCCAGATAATGGGTATACTAGGTCCAGTGGCCACTAGGAAAAACCCCAGTCCCATGCGCAGCCCTTTAGACTGCAGTTGCACTGGTTTCCCTTCTCTCTTGGAGATGTTTTCCAGTGCCATGAGATTGGATGCCATCCCATGTCTGTCATCATGTTTGTTGCCTCTGTGGAATAATGTGTGTTTGTCAATCTCAATTTCATTGCTTTTAACAGGTCTCTGCCCCAAAGGCTAATAGGTAAAGATAACACAAAAGGTTGGAAGGTGCCTTCTTATTTCCTTCCTTGTCTTTCCAAGATATGTACCTGCGCTTAAATCGGGCGTTTTGCATACCGAGCCCTTGTAGGTTTGGGTTGATGCTTGAATAGGCCAGTTTTTTAGGCCAGTCTTTTTGGGCTATAATGCTACGTCAGCTCCTGTGTCTAATAGGCCAATATTTTTCTGCCGTTAATTTCCAATTCTATTATAGGTCTTTGGTCCAAATCTAAAGATAAGAAGGCGGCTTCAGTCCCGGAGGATCCGAGGCCTTTATTCCCCCTTATTACATTCTTACTGGGGAACACATTATGTAAGCTGGGTAGCATTTACTATTTGAGCAATTTCTGTCTCCTGGTGAAATGGCCACGATACCCTGCGGAGAGGAGGCAAGGATCTTAACTGCACCCTCAAAATCGGCATTTTATAACACCAGGATGTACCATGAGACCTTTTAGGGTGGGAAAAAGAGCGTCCTATCAGTAGACCCACTGTGTCGGGAGGCAGTGGGCCTGGAAGTCAGTCTCAATGGTTGCACACCCATTTGAGGTGTTAATACGAGTCTGGTGGTGCAGCGCAGGTCCAACCCTGCTGAGCCCGTGGTGGCTCTCCGGGCTCCAACCCTGCTGAACCCGGAGTGGCTCTCCAAGGCTCGGGCGGTGTAGGTTGGGCTGACTCTGCCCCTCTACTGCTCCATATATTTAAGGGGCCCTGGAAGCGTGGGCCCCGCTGCACGTTTTTTGACATGTGTACTACCATAACCAGAAGGCAGCGTTGGCTCTCAGGGTTCCTTGTCGATCTGCATTCACTGGCCCAATGATTACCCTTGTGACATTTTGGGCATATTCCTGGCGGCCTCAGACGAGGGGTATTCCCTTTGTTTTTCCCTGTCTCTTTGTCTTTCCCTGTCTCTTTGGGGGCCTGACTCTTAAAGTGTCCCTGGCGGCTGCAGTTGAAGCAAGCCCCTGAAGCAGGGGTCCTGCCTTTACCCTTAGACAACTGCATAACTGCAGCTGCCAAGCCAGAGTTGGACAATGGTCCACCAATCTCCCTACAAGCCTTCATCCAAGCCTGCAAGCCCTTTGCTTTCCAGGGGTGATGGCCATCCTGCACTCTCTGGTGCACTGTTCAAAACACCAATTTGCTCTATCAATGGCATGGCTGTATCAGGATCGCCAAATATTCTCCCTGCGGCTTCCATCATGCGAGCCACGTAGTCGGAGAAAGGCTCAGTAGGACCCTGGAGGATTTTTGTTAAATTACCAGAAACTTCTCCCCTATTGGGTAGAGCCTTCCAGGCTCTAACAGCCATGGCACTAATTTGGTCGTTCACCGCTGGGGTATGCTGTCTGGTTACCTGCCCATTGTCCCTGACCTAGAAACATATCCAGGTTCCATAAGGGCTGTCCTGCGGCGGCATTGGCTTGAGCCTGTCCTTGAGCATAATCACTGTAAATAGATTTCCAATCAAGATATTGCCCCATAGTTAAGCAGGCTTTCACAGTACTTATCCAATCAGATGGTGTTCTGGCCTGTGTCGCTATCCTTTCTATCAAGGATTGCGTGTAGGAAGCATTAACGCCGTAAGTCCTGACTGATTCTGCAAGATTTTTAACATTTTGATATCCAAGTGCTCATGATATCTTTGTTGATTTCGGATCTTCAAAAACTGGGAAGGCCATACGCGCTTCCTTCCAAGTCTCAGGGCCAGAACGATTGAAGTCCCTGGAGTCCCTGGGGGTGGACCGGCCCGAGGAACCTCCGCATATGGAGGCGGGCCTAGGGCGGAGCTGTGGGCGTCTCCCGAGCAGGTGGTTTTAAGCTTCTCCGCCCCATGTTTGCCTTTCCTCCGCCTAGGGAGGGTCACAGACTCCCTTTCAACTGATAGGTTCTCTAGATCCTCCTCCATCTTTTCTAATTTTTCTTCTTCCGCCATCTTGTCTAAGTTCCCTCCTTCCTCCTCATCTGAGCTATCGGAGCTGGAGGAACTCTCTGTCTCTAAATCTTTTAAGCTAGGATAAATGTTGGAGGCCCTTTTTCGTCCTTTGTCTTTTTTATACTTATGTCCTGGACGATGACAATTTAAACAGAAACAAAGACTACATACTAGGAAAAAACATAATTACGACACCCAGACCGACCCACACCTGGTCTACAACAATTAACATCTTGATATGGGCCTGGTCTACAACAAACACAAACATAATACTTCTAAGGTTTCTCGTGATTCAATTGCCACTTTACCATGGACCTATGACCATGGACCTTATGACGCCGCTTTTCTGCGGACCTTGTGATGGCCCTACTCACCGGGCACTTTCTGTGACGCCGCTTTAACGCGGAACTTGTGATGGCCCTACTCACTGGGCACTTTCTGTAACAATAAACATACCTGTACCGCAGTTCCTAGCTGCTGAGTTCTGAATCCACGAAGGCGAAGTCCTCAGTTCCCCGTACGGGCCACCATATGTCGCGTCCGCCTTGGCCAGCAAGTAAGACGTGACACGGTCGGATCCTTCTCAGTCAGCTTTATTCCAGGAACGGCTCTTGACTTAGGGACGGGGAACTGGACGAGGGACTAGGATAGGGATGTATGGCCGGGGACCGGACCGGGAAGGCCCGGGAAGGGAAGGCAAGGGAAGGGCAGGGAAAGGAAGGGAAGGGAAGGGAAGCGAAGCGAAGGGCCAAAAGGCGCAGGCCAAAAAGGGGGCAGCAGCAGAAGCGAGCTGCTTATCTAGCTGCCCTAGGCGCGCTGGGTGACGTGTCCTCTCAGGATAGGTTAAGCTGCCAATACCTCATTTTTCATGAGCCCGCTCAGGAGGGGCACGAGGCCGACGCATGCTCAAAGGACTTGTTTACCAGTTTCTGAGCTGGCCACTGTGGAAGCCAGCTGCCTGCCTTGTCAGGTGCTAGTCATATGACTTTGCAACTGTAAAAACCCGGCTTTCCTACAGCGTAGGTGTAGGATTCTCTACTGGAGCAAGTGTAGCAACTCTGTGATTATTTGTGAAGAAACTGACTCGCTCTGCCTGCAGCCATCGATTGCCACTAGCTCCTTAGCTAGGGGTGGGGCTTCATGAGCCCTCCTCCCTTCCATGCCGGATTTGGGCAGATTTGATCATGTGTAGGGCTGAGCATGTTTGTCACAGGTGCTATGAGTTTATATGTGCAATGGCCCTGTCATGCCAAACACATACTATTTCTCTGCACCTGTCCACTACTCTCTGAATCTTACAATCTTTACATTCCTTTTGCAAGTGATCGCTTAGTCTTAGAAGATGTGATAAAGAATGAATCCTGCAAGGTACTATAATGACCTGACCTGGCCTGGCCCACCGGTTCAATAGTGTGTTAACATTACAAGAGTAACCATAAACTTTCTGATTGGATTTGAACTCACTTCCATGAGGTGGAAAACTGTATTTTTAAAAGAATGTGACCAGAGTAGGCTATGAGCTCTGAATAGACACCAACATTGTGACAGATGATGAATTAGATTAATGTATCTAAAAATCAAACAAACAATAGTGTTGGTTTATCAGTTTATAGAAAAATAAATTCTTCAATTCAGTGATGTTATCTCATTTTTCATTTAAAAATTACACCATTGTCAAACATAGTGGCATATGTTTTTATTCCCAGAACTTACCAGACAAGGCAGGTACTTACTGCTAGTTTAAGACCAGCCTGGTCTACATATCGAGTTCCAGGCCAGACAAGGCTACCTAGTGAGATCTTGTCTCAAAAGATAATAAATATTATACATTATTGAAAAATAAAATGCAACAGGAAAGTTTCTGAGTGACTGGAAATAAGCCAGACATGCTGGAACATATCTGTAACCCAGCACTTGGGAAATTAGAGACGAGGATCCAGAGGCTAAATAAAGCCAGCCAGGGAGACATATTCTTATGACAGATATTTTTTCCACTTCATGGCTTTTATATCGGATGCAACATAAACATCTCTGCTATATGTGATTTTCACTGTGTTTAATGGAATTTGGTAGACGATTACTGAATGGAATTGGTCAGACAGAATTAAAAATTCCAAATGAATCAGCTGTAATTGACTCCGTAGGAACGGGAATGGCTGATATTTGTGGACCAGGGCATGAGTTGATGAACATGATGTTTGGGAAGGCCCAAAGGATGGAGTCTTTGCAGGGTGCAGAAGAAAGAGAATAGAAGTGAAAGCAAGAGTTTGGGATGTTGTTAGGAAGCTCTGAGCAAGCATGATAATACAGGGAAAAGGAAGGACGAAGATGAAATTATTCAGTTGGGGTGGGGGTGTTTATCCTGACATCAGCATTCTATGCTGGTATTCCAAAAGCATCCTGGCCATACTTACCCGTAAGGAAGTAACGGTGATAGAGAAGTGTGATGCTTAGCCCTCAACCGAGAAGCTTCTTTTTGTAGTGGATTGCAGTCAGTACAGAGACTCAAAACTCGTCAAAATGCAGAGACTGCCTGTGGAGTGCTCAGGACTAAATTGGACCTCTATAGAATAATCCTCCCCCTGCCACCCCCAACTAGGCAACAGCAGAGAAGAAGAGGAAAGATCAAAGATCATTAACAGCCAGAGGTCAGGAAGTGCTGCTGCAAAATAGTATTTTCTGGACAAGACAGGGCTGTGGCACTCATGAACAGATATCAGCTGTGGTTCCCTACACAAGACCCATACAAGATTAAGCCAGTTGGCATTCAAGCAGGGATGGGATAGTGGCTCTTAAGGACCCATCCCTAGCTGAAGAGTTATTGACAGCTGGTGGGTACAGGTGAAGGGAGGGTCAGTCTTCTTTATGAGTGTGGCCATGACAAGTCTTTTCCACACCACTCTCTCTCTCTCTAGTTGTCCTCAGAGTTCACAGAAGAGGGAAGAGTCATGTTAAGAAACAACCTTGACCAATTGAAACATGTAAGACGCAAATGCTTTTTCAGAGACCTGCAGCCTGGTTCTTTCTGTATCCTATGTGCCCGCTTTCATCTGTAACAATCAGATACTGATAATAGAGACTATGACCAAGAGGTGCAGAATATTTTTTACTTGGCTCTTTATAGGAAAAGTCTTTGGTCTAGCTGTGATCCTAGATGAGGCTAGCAGATATTTTTGTGTGTTTGAAGCAAACCTTGTCTAGGAAGTTGCAAAGTAGCCAAGCCAAGGATACATGGTGAGACCCACCTCCAAAAAAACTAAGTTTACCAACTTTATGACATATCATTGAAATCAGAATCCACTTTTGTTTAGGTGATAAGTATCCCCTTTGGTGTTGAAGGCTTACCCGCCCTGACCCCCCAGGGTTCTGCTATTTAAGAGGTGGTGGAGTCTTGAAGAGGTGGGTGATCTTGATCATCACTGGATCTGGAAGAGTGCCCTAAAAGAAGTCATGGGGACTCTTAGCTCTTCCTTTCTCTGTTTCTCTGCAACAGGGTTGCATCTGCACAATAGTCTCTCCTGGGCTCCCTTCAGAGATACAGACCCTGCCACATGTACCAAACTCAACTTCTCTCCAAGAACTCCTCAAATCTTGTGTTTCTATTTCAACCAGGGCTGCACATTCACCAGTGGCTTCTTCTGGCTTCGCACAGTGCCAAGGCTCAGCTGCTCTCCACAACCCCTCATGCCTTCAAAACCTGCACAAGGTACAGTATTGGCCCTTTCTCAATATGCTCACTAGAGAAATAGTGAAGGCAATCTTGTGATCACACTAGCATTTATTTTCATGTTTTACTTTAGCTGGAAATACTGAGAAAGACTGGCACTTGAGCCTGGGCTGATTTAGATTAGTCTAGGTAGTGAATTCAGAGTACACCTAACCATGGATAAAGTTACACAAAGTGACATGGCTAAAGGTTGACACAGACACAGTCTCCACCTCCGAAAGCTCACAGTCCACCTAAGACTCAAGTCCAAGCCTTTGATCCAGTCTTGAGCAGTTTATCACAAATCCAACATGTCACACACACGCACACACCACACACATCCCCACACCGAGTGCGCAGGGATATGATTTGCAGAGCGTCTGATGCTAAAGCTGCATGTCAATAGATTCCACTGTCTAGACTGTTTTAGTTAGATGGTAATAATGACAAGTTAAGCATTAAATTGCAACTCACCATGGTTGTTTTAAAACATACCATTTGTGTGTGAGGGTGAGCCGGCTGTGATGTGGGTTCATTCAGCTGATCCGGCTGGCTAGGTGAGTGTTTCCTTTCTCCCTTCCACGTGTGCCTGTCCTGACGCTGAACACTCAGTTAAATGGGACAGGATGGCCTTTCCTGGACAAAGAAAGACCCAGACTCCAGTCAAGACTATATAATTGGCTGTGCTCCCTATGAGGACAACCAGACAAGCTCTCAAGGCTAAAATATGCCATTGGTCTAAATCACCCTCTTTCCTACCCTTACCTCTCCACGGACATTTCTGTCTGCCTGCTTCTCCAAATTTAAACTGAAAATAGTCCTGAATGAATTGTGAGGTAAGACTAGCTGGAACGAGAGTTTCAATTTTAAATATGTATGTGGGAATTTGTAAGTATGTATTTGTAAGATACACAGTATTCTTAATTACATATTAAAAATATAGATGTGTCCAAAAATAGCCTCTTCACCAAAATATCTAGCAAATCAAGGAAGCACAGACATTTTCAATATGAGTAAAATGAAACAGAAAATTATTTAAACATTATGGTATAATGATATGCTGTTTCCAGTTATCAAAGATGGACTTCTTTTTCTCTCTCAGTGAGAAAATAAATACATTATTTTATTTTTAAGCAAGTAGTTTTAGGAACACTGTAACACAGATGAGAAATACCTTTGCTTTGGGTACATCCATTGTGTATGATAATCAAAACCATTCATGCTCAGTTGACAACCCTCTGGGTCTTCCCAGACCAAAGAGGAACATGATAAATTAAATACAGATGAGATCAGAATGCAGCTTTTTAATTTTTGTGGAGCCCTCCTGAGATGCTGCTGGTGGTAACTTCCGAACTGCGTTTTATTGATGTTGGAAGATCTCGCTTGTATTATAGTGAGATTGATATCCGAGTGAAAAAAAAAAATGATCACGAGGTGGTAGGGAAGTGGATGATGGTGGTGGTGCTAGTGGTGATAAGGATGGTGGGGTGACAATGACAGTTGTGACAGTAGTATGGTGTGGCTTTAGAAATGGCAAGCATGTCAGCATCCCCTCCTGTGCTGGGTTAAAAGCCAACTGCTCTGTGTTTGTGGTTTGTTTCTTTTTCTTTTCCTTTTTTTTTTTTTTTTTTGTTGTTTGTTAGAGCTATGTCTCTTTTGGTCAGCTCTCTGTCAGTTTTACACACACACACACACAGAGACAGAGAGACAGACAGAGAGAGAGAGAGAGAGAGAGAGAGAGAGAGAGAGAGAGAGAGAAACAAATGATCTCCCCAGCCTTCATTCATGTCAGAACTCAACAGTTTGAGTAGCACAAATATTCTGCAGTCACTCATGAAAAGAAATTTTTAATAATAAATATCTAACAATTAATGGGCTGGTAGCCACGATTGTCTGCGGGGCATAATATCTAATTTCCCTGCAATGTTTCATAGCCTCAGTTTTCACGCTGCAACAGTCTATCATTAAAACCAAATGCAGGTTTCTATCACTTTTATTTATTTTTCAAATCAACTTATAAATCATTGCCAGGCCTTGTTATAGATGAGTTCTAATAAATTATCGGCTGTGGACAAATTCTGAATGTTAAACACTTCCTTTCTCTTCCTCTGGCCCAGGGTCTCTGTCTGTTTCTTCCTATTGTTTCTCTCTCTCTCTCTCTCTCTCTCTCTCTCTCTCTCTCTCTCTCTCTCTCTCTCTCTCTCTTGATCTGAAAGCCATGTCTATCCACAGCCCTCTAGGCCTGAATACCCCACTGCCTGTCCTCTAGGTGCAAAGAACACAGAGCCCTTGGTGCTTAATTATGATCCATTTAAATAATGCAAAAACACATCTATTTTTCAGCAGAAAATATCAATATAGGAGACAAGAGTCATTTTACAGTCCGTGAGAAATTTACCTTCCTGGATTTCCAAAGAGAAGCATTTTTGTTAGAGACGACCTTGCTTTCCTCACAAACTGAAACATGAACACACTGAATCTCTCTTTCATATCTGTCAGGTGAGGTGCCTGTGTCTCTTTCTCAAACTACAGTGACACTTCTCAGAAGTTCTTTCGAGTGTCCTGACAGCTCTGGTCCCCATAAGGATATGGAGTTAGTATCAGGCTCTGCTTCCTCTGAGCAGGGTTAGCAGAGCCCGTGAGAGACAGAATGCTCCCTAGTCTACAGGGAGACCCAAGGGCCAAATATTCTCAAGGGTCACCATCTTCACAATAACCATAAATAAAAATAAGGAAATGACCACATTTGTATCAGTGGTACAGCACACACATAGGTTCTTCGGCATTTTGCTATATATACAATGAAAGCTCTAGATGAGCAAGCAGAATTAGAATCATCGTGGAAGAAACACGACTCAGGCTTATTGAGCAATACAAATAATTATGACCAATTTCATTGAGAATTCTATTTCAGACATTGTACCAAGCTCTTTCATAACCATTAGCTCTGGGAGGTAGGTCTGTCATTAACCTTCACTGTTTGACTTTTGAAGGATTTAGTCATTCATTTAAGAAGCTGGACTTTGCCGGGCAGTGGTGGCACATGCCTTTAATCCCAGCACTTGGAAGGCAGAGGCAGGCGGATTTCTGAGTTTTAGGTCAGCCTGGTCTACAGAGTGAGTTCCAGGACAGCTAGAGCTACCCAGAGAAACCCTGTCCTGAAAAACCAAAAAAAAAAAAAAAAAAAAAAAAAAAGAATCTTGACCTTGAACCAGGACTGAATATACACATAGGACATAGCTTGGCTGCTGGAGTATAATGGTCTAGTAGTAAAAGGATATCAGAACTTTTTCTCAACTTCACCGCTGCTGTGGGATTTGGGTCAACTGGCTAAATCCTCTGTGTTCTCTCATCTCTGTTTCCCATCACTCACTGCCCAATGGGGTAGCAATACTTCGTTCTCAACTTGTTGTAGAATTCAGTACTCTGTTTCAGCCTACATGTCTGCATCTGGACAGCAAACACACTGCATTGTGATGGTTCTCGATGATTGACCTCTGGGCATGGTCATGGTATGATGCTCTAGTGAGTAACAATAATTAATGCACGTTATAGAGAAGAGATGGTACCTTCCCTTGCACACAGAGAATGAAGTCTGAGGTGGATGTACGACAGGTAAGTAAACTGATGAAGCAAATGCGCAGTGCATATTTATTTTCATGCGCTGTAGGTATGTAGTTATATATATCATTTTATTTATGTTGTGGATATCAACTTTCATTCTACAAGGTAACTGAGCAAACAGACCATCTGCAGAATGGAGATCTGCAGTCACTGGAAAGACATCAGTGATAATGAAGGCTGAGGTGAAACCATTCCCTTTGGAAGAGAGGAAGTCAGTGGTGAGCTTATTTCTCATCAGGCCCATTTCCCTTCCCAGTATGTCAATCCCTGAACAAATGTTTTACAAAATGGAAAGAAGTTGCCTGTTTATAACATAAGCAAGCATAAGGAGACTGGATTTCCCAGTGTCACATTCATGTCCCTGAGAAACATTTTTGGATTTTTATGGAGTAAAGAAGTGAGGTGGTTTGAGGGTTGCCAAAGGCAATCTGAGATATGTTGTGGATAACCCCAGCCTTGTATATTGATCCTAGTGGATAGCCTCAGCCTTGTAGTTTGATCCTAGTTCCGCCCTCCTGGGAGGGGCGCAGAGGATGATTGAATCTGCACACAGTGACGTCTTGTAAACCTTCTGTCCAATTAAAACCTGTAAAATAAAAGGCTAGAGCCAGAGATTGGGCAGTAGAAGGGAGGCGGAGAAAAGGGCTTAGGGGAGGAGAGAATGAGAGGAATTCAATATAAAGGTAGGGTAGAAGCAGGAGGAAGTCGAAGCAGAAGGAAGCCAGAGGTAGAAGGAAGCGACGACGGAGGAGCTGGAGCCAGAAGGACAAGCTGGATAACCGCAAGTTATAAGGGATCTCATAGCCTGGGATTAGAGTAGTGTAGTGGTAAATCTGCCTAATCTAGGCGTGTTATTTATACCAATAATTATTGAGTTGTGTTTTCCTTTACTGGTCTCCTTAGGGTAGGAGATCTTACAGCAACAAATTTGGCAGTTTAAATAATTTCTTCTACTACAGAGATAAGTCAGCAGTGGTCATGCCTGGGTATGGATCCTCATGGCTTTCTGTGGACATGTATCAGAAAATGGTGGCAGCTCATCTGAAACAGCATTTTTATCCCTGACATCACAAGATCACCTGTGGAAATTCTGCAAAGCAGCCAGTGAAGAGGGGTGATTTGGGCAGAAGGGAGGTCCCTGAAAAGTACCCCCAAGCAACTTTTATCAGCATAACTCATCCAGGGAGGGAGTGTGTGAATCTAGTAACATGCGGTTTGGGTGCAAGACCTTCAGAACTGGTGATATTTGAAAAACCATCTAAAGTCAAATAACTGAAAGCAAATGAAACTGAGGGCCTTGTTTACATTTTTTCTTCAGTTCCAAGCTTCCAGCTCAATTTCAAATTAAATAAATATAAGCTATGCTGTAAGCACCAGAAAAAGCATGTAAAGGGTCAAGAAATCAGCAGGAACAAAGAAGGGTCATATTACCAGAGTTTAACAGGTTTGGTTTGGTTTGGTTTTAAGCAGAATGTATCTAAGGACATGAACTAATTATGGAGAAGGTTAGAGGCTTTTCCATATCCAATTCAGCTATAACATGTGACAGGGCATCAGGACCAAGTTCTCCTCCAGCTGCCTTGTATGTGAATGTGGCTAATGTGGCCGGCTGGTGTTTGTGGGAAACCGCAGGTACAGGGACCTGTGCCCAAGGAGTTCATCTCACCTGAACTTTTCAGGTATCTCAGAAAGAGTCACTGCCTGGATTTCCCCATCCCCAGCTCAGTCTATGAATTTTAATTGAGAGCTCTCTCACTGTTAGTCTGGACAGGAACTGAGTCCAATGAACACACTTTGTGGTTTGGAGAAGTAGGTTGTCTGTGTTTATCTGAGACCCAGAGATAGACAGAGGTAATTATGATTCTTTAAATAGCCCTGTAGAACATCTGCAAATAGAAAGAAAAAGTGTGTGTGTGTGTGTACATGTGCTCATGTATGTGGATGTTGATATGTATGCATTCAAGAGTAGATTGCATGTCTACATGAGTGTGAAAGCCAGAGGCATACATCAAGCATCTTCCTCTCTTGCTTTCCACCTTATTTTTTGAGATAAGATCTCTCACTGAACTTGGGACTCATTGGCTAGTCAGCCTAGCCAATGAGCTCCCAAGATCTGCTTGTCTCTTCCTCCCAAAAAATGGGGTTACAGAATATGCCATTATGACGGTTTCTTTATTTTGCTTTGTTTTTGTTTTTAAATGTAAACACCAAGGATGCAAAGCTAGGTCATGTTATCAAAAAACCCATTTACACAGATTGAAGGAATTCCTAAGACCCATCCCCCTTTAAACATCCTTAAAAAGAAAAGAATTAAAAATGCTCAAGTAAACTTAATGTAAGACTATTTGTTGAGCTCACCGTTGTAGCGTTCTTTGAACAATCAGGCAGACCAGCCAGTTCTTTGTAACATATACAGGAGCAGACCTATGCCTATTGGATAGAGTTACCAAGGTATCATCAGGCAAAATGATGTGGCTAAAGCATTCTGCGTCATCCACTGTACCTAGTAGTCTGTCAGTCATCCTCTGTGCCTGTGGTCAGTCATCCTCTGTACCTGTGGTCAGTCATCCACTGTGCCTGTGGTCAGTCATCCACTGTACCTGTGGTCAGTCATCCACTGTACCTGTGGTCAGTCATCCACTGTACCTGTAGTCAGTCATCCACTGTACCTGTGGTCAGTCATCCACTGTACCTGTGGTCAGTCATCCACTGTACCTGTGGTCAGTCATCCACTGTACCTGTGGTCAGTCATCCACTGTGCCTGTGGTCAGTCATCCTCTGTACCTGTGGTCAGTCATCCTCTGTGCCTGTGGTCAGTCATCCTCTGTGCCTGTGGTCAGTCATCCTCTGTGCCTGTGGTCAGTCATCCTCTGTGCCTGTGGTCAGTCATCCTCTGTGCCTGTGGTCAGTCATCCTCTGTGCCTGTGGTCAGTCATCCTCTGTGCCTGTGGTCAGTCATCCTCTGTGCCTGTGGTCAGTCATCCTCTGTACCTGTGGTCAGTCATCCTCTGTGCCTGTGGTCAGTCATCCTCTGTGCCTGTGGTCAGTCATCCTCTGTGCCTGTGGTCAGTCATCCTCTGTGCCTGTGGTCAGTCATCCTCTGTACCTGTGGTCAGTCATCCACTGTACCTGTGGTCAGTCATCCACTGTACCTGTGGTCAGTCATCCACTGTACCTGTGGTCAGTCATCCTCTGTACCTGTGGTCAGTCATCCACTGTACCTGTGGTCAGTCATCCACTGTACCTGTGGTCAGTCATCCTCTGTACTGTGGTCAGTCATCCACTGTACCTGTGGTCAGTCATCCACTGTACCTGTGGTCAGTCATCCACTGTACCTGTGGTCAGTCATCCACTGTACCTGTGGTCAGTCATCCACTGTACCTGTGGTCAGTCATCCACTGTACCTGTGGTCAGTCATCCTCTGTACCTGTGGTCAGTCATCCACTGTACCTGTGGTCAGTCATCCACTGTACCTGTGGTCAGTCATCCTCTGTACCTGTGGTCAGTCATCCACTGTACCTGTGGTCAGTCATCCTCTGTACCTGTGGTCAGTCATCCTCTGTACCTGTGGTCAGTCATCCACTGTACCTGTAGTACACATGAACCCCAAAACAGCTCCAAGCTAGAGCAATCTTGGGGTTTTAAAGAAATTGCAGCATCTAGTCTCAGCAATCAACATCCACTGATTTACTAAACAACACATTTTCCTGCACATTTTTGTGATTTTGATACTTAAGTGGTTAAATGTTGTCTGTTATCTTGCCTTGAGAGTGTAAAACCAAGACCAGCAACCAGACATCTGATTACCCTGACTTTGAGTAACAGAGGGCTGTGGAACTGGAAGAAGCCTACAGACTGATGACTTGGGAATACATAGTGGCTCAGCCCCATTCTGCTCTGACAGAGATACCCTCACTGGGGTCTTTGCACAGACAGCAAGCTGTATGGTTTTAAATGGGCTAGATGTAGTATTAGGAGAGAAAGTTGCTTATTTTTCAAAGGACTTTCCAACCTTCTGTAACAGGCTTCAAAATGGAAGTCAGACTATCTGGCATCTGGATTCTGATATGTGATCTTCAGTCTTGGAGAGCAAAACATTTGAACCCTTCCCAATCTCCCACCTTACTTCTGATGAAGCCCACCTATAGTCAAGACAGTGTGAGTTTATAACTGTAGGAGAGAGTGGAATGGCTCATGAGGGGAAGCTACTTAGGTAAACACCTCACCCTTCATTCATTCATTGCACTGTTCGCTCTATTAACATTTAGTGTTGACGATCATAATGTTGTTTGCTTAGAACATCAACAGCTTCCCACAACAGTTCTAATATGAGCACCTACTACCTGCTGCACTTTGCTATGCCCCGTCTATCTGGGGCAGATCATCAACAGACTAGTTGCTGTGCATCAGGCAACATGTTAGACCATGCCTTGAGTTTAAATCAGGGAATGGCAATAAACTCACAATAACATTTATACGAATTTAATTCCATCTGTGTTTGGTATTAAGAACAAAAACCACAGCAGACAATGAAAGAGCAGAACAGGTCTGAAGAAGAATCTTTTAAGCTGAAACCTAAGAGACAGGAGGTAGGAGAACATCCACCCAGAGATAAAAGAGATAATGTCTAAAGACACGTGTGATCAAATGATACAAGCAGGTCTCACAAGGTAGCTTCAACTGTAACAAGAGTTTGGACACTTGACGAAAGCAGAAAGGACTTAAAGAGGGGAGTGTTTGTCCTTTAGGTGACATTCAGGCTCATCCTTGTGACCAAGAGAAGGGACTTGATGAGCATCACTGCAACAGATCTGAGAAGTGTCACTCAGTTGGGGAATACAGAGCATTGTGATATCTGTGAGACAAGGGATGTGTGCTCTAAACCACACAAATGGTCCCAAGTGTCAGGCTGCTCAAAAGGCCAGCAAAATGAGACAAAGATTTAAATAACCTAATCCTAACCCTAATCTGGACTTCCCAAAATAAAGTTTAGTAAGAGCCTTAAGGGGTAGCTGGACCTGGAGTTCAGTTGCCAGCACCCATGTCTAGTAGCTCATAATTGCCTATAACTCCCATGCACATCATGCCACACAAACATATAGACACACACGCACACACATACACACACACACAGAGAGAAAGAGAGAGAGTTAAAACTAAATCTTTTTAAATAATAGAATCTTTAAGATTGTTTTTGTGAGATACAAGCAGAAATTATAAACAAATTCTGAAGTTGGGCGTGTGATCCCAGAACTTGGGAGACAGAAATAGAAAGATTGTGAGTTCAAGGCCAGGCCAGACCAGACCATAGAGTAAGATCTTGTCAAGAAAGAAAGGAAAAAATGAAAGAAGGGAGAAAGGGGGGAGGGACAGAAGGAGGGAAGGAAGAAATAAGGATAGACAGGAAGAAAGAAATTCACTGAAAAATTAAGAAACCGAATAGGCTTAATCAAACTCCTGTATGCCCAGAATCAAGATTGGGTAATAACAATAGTTTGCCCCATTTACTTTATCTGTCTCATTCTGCCTCTTGTTCCTAAGTGATGCAATACTGAAATGCTTTGAATAGCATTTACGCTACACTGGTTATCATCAGCTATCTAGAGACGATTTGAATTCCTCTTAAGATGTGCTATTCTATGTAAAGGACTTGAGCGTGTGGGGGCTGTGGTATCTCTGGGAGTCCTGGTCATGCCCTGCCACATGTGTGGATCCTGACAAATGCCTACACAAACAATTACAAAGATATGCCACTTTTGCTCATAAGGGGATATTACCCTTGCACAGCTATCCAGCATGAAGTTTTAATTGGCTTAGCTTATGTATAAAGAACTCAATACTGCTTTTCGTGTTTAAAAACAATTTAGTGTAGCTGCTGCTTTTCCATCCTTCTGTCGCTCAGTCCTTCTTCTCTTCACTCCACACATACCGCCAGCCTTAAAGACCAGTTACTGCAAGGTGTCAACCCTCCCTCACTTTAATTACCCACCTCAGGGAATTTGCAAAGTGATTGTGGCCAACTGCTGCCACCACCTGTGAGTGTTGTATGAGAAACACCACAGCAAGTCCCATCCATAGGAAAGTTGCTTCGTCTCAAAAAACTGTTCAACTGGTGCCTTTTTCCATGTCTACCCAGGCTAAAGGTGAGAGCTGTTCTTTCTTTTCCATGGTGATGCTCACCAAAGACAGATTTTCCTGCATCAGCTTCCTTAGTGCTTGCCAGATCACTTGAATGATCTGTCCTTGGGGTTTCCTGTCACTCTTCACACACAATAACATTTATAAAAGAAGCACCTGCTTTACACAGTCCGATGCTAAACATACATTATCTCTCATCCTATTGCTCTGTGCTACCCACTACCTCTGCTCTAGTCCTCTGCAGATAGGACAAATTACAGTCATGCCACGCATCTCTGGTTGCTGTATGCAGATACATTTTTTAATATAAAATCTTATGATTTTAGTTTTCTGCCTGTAGAGGGAAACATATAAACAAACATACACAGATGCTATTACATACCTCAGCAGGGCAGAGGCTTCTCAGCCACCATCCTCCCCCACCCAAAAGCAATTTAATGCACCACTGGAACTTGCCTATTAATTGGACTAGAAATAAAGTAGCCTGTGAGGGTTGATCAGGGAAATGCAGTTCCCCACATATGTGAGTGTGTATATAAACACCTATGTATGCGTGTGTACAATATTTCACCCACAAGTAAACAAGCAACGGTGCTGTGCTACGTCATTTTCTAATTACGGGGTTGTTTCATAAACTGAAATGCTAACATGGGAGAGGTAAATCATAGCAATTTAATTAATAAATGTTTAGATACTTAAACCCATGTGTATACCCCTAGGGCACCACATCGATAAGAGAAGCTTGCAGGCATATTTTAAAATTTTTATGCAATCATTTGCAGATCTTGTAGTCAATAATTGTTACAAACTGCATTAACTCCTTTCTTGCCAGACCCTGAGAGTAAGATTTTCATTTATTAAATCTTCTTTGCACTTTCCAGGGTCTCTTAGGGATGACCAGAAATGGTAGAGCGGGAGGCAGCTCTCTCTGACTTAGCTGGGTAAACAAGGCAAGAGAGCCCCCTCTCTACAAAAACAGCAATATATGGCAAACGAGAATCCTGGTACCCTAGAAGAAGATATCCCCTGATCTTTCATGAGAGGGAAACTGTAGCAGATAATTAATGTCAGAGAATGGAAATTCACTATTTAAATTTGTATATCTTTTTTATTTTGACTTTTTAAAATTGTGTCTGTAGAACATTCGTGCATTGCTTGGGGGAATGCAAAACCAAGTAGTCACTTTGGTGGAAAACAGGTTAGCAGCTGAAGTTAAAGGTGTAATATAACCTGAACACTGTACCTGGAGCCAACCATCCCACTGCTCCCTAGAGGTAAGCTGTGTGTCCTGTGATCCAGTAAAGCAACCACAATTAGCCGCAGTGCAAACTGTATCTCAAAACAGCCAGAAGGATGAATTTTGAGTGGACTCATTCAGAAATGAGAAAGTTCTATAGTATATGTATTCACTACCCTAGTTATTATTCATCTAATGTATACATCAATCAGAATATCATGGTGGAATATAATTATTATGTATAAGTCCACTCAAAAATTTATGCATAAATGGTCATGGGATATTATTATCCTTATCAGTCGAAATGAGATACAATCTAAATGTACATCAATTGTTGGACATGAAGTCATACAGTAAGAAACCATGCATCAGTGCAAGGGAAGAAATATTGATAGAGTCTATAGTGGGAACAATATCATATTTCTTGAAAGAATTCAGATACACAAAAGCATATTATGTATGGTCCACTTATCCAATGTCTTGAAAAGGCAGTCATGGAAGCAGAAGGTAGATTAGGAGTACCTGGATCTTGGGTGGGACCTGAGGTTAGCTGCAAGCAGGTGCAGATTATCTGATTAGAGGTTGCAAATGTCCCAAGCCTGGCCTGCAGTCATACGTACGTGCCTTACTGAATGTTTTAGGAACATTTAATTACGCACTTAAAATTGATAGACTCTACAACACAAGTGCTTTAATAGTTGTCTTAAAATTATGCTCAAATTTTTACTGATGTTTTTATCATTCCTAAAAGCAATTCATAATGAATTATATCCATATAAGAGAATGTATTAAATCAAACATAAATTTGCCTTATAACCAAAATTTCTAGTTGTAAATATCCAACCCAAAGAAGTAAAATCATAAGAGTTGCCAGAAGGAGAGGCTCTGAACCCCCACCCATTCCTGAGGCTCTATGAGAGCAATCATTAGTTGCTGGGAGAGATGCACTTTCTTCCATGGTAACCTTCCCAGGCTCCTGTAAATAATTCTTCCTCCTATGAGTAACCCCAAGTAAACTCAAAAAAAGACATAAAAGTTAGGGGAACTGGTTATGAGAAGAAAGAGGCCCAGCAGGAGTGGGAGGGGAAAGAGAGAACAATGGGAAGGAAATATGACCAAAATAGTTGATGTATGTATATGAAAATGTCACAGTGAAATTCATTATAGTTGTTAATATATGCTAATAAAAACTGTTTAGAAATGAGACAATGCAGATTCAATGCAATTCCCATCTAATCACCATTGTCATTCTTCAAAGAAACAGAAAAAAAATCTTAAAACTCATCAGAGATATTTCGAACGAGTTCAGAAAGACACCAAACTTCTAATCAAAAAAATTTTTTCTTAGATTACAGATTTTAGATTATTAATAATAGATAATAGACAAAATGATGCAATTCAGAATGTTCACCTGTTGATTAAGTGTGAAGCATAATGTTTAAATTGTGAAGCGTGGTGAGGTTTCCTGTCTAAGGCAAACGTAGTTTTTTCAAGGGGACTTAATAGCTACAGCTATTGTTGGTGTCATTTATGTGTACTTAGATTCCCATTTACCATAAGGCCATTCTTGTCGATTGTCCTTTTCATGAGAAGATAGCTGGTGTTTAGTGTTTTCTCAGTGCTCGCCATGGTACTCCGTATTAATTGAATAATCCTTATGTGATATTATAATGCCCTTACTTACACGTGTGACATGTGTCAAAGAAGACAAGGTACTTGCACAAATCATGCAGTAAGTCATGGAGCTCAACTGTCGATACCCAACTCCAAGTTGCCTACCATCACTGAACACTCAGTGACATAGAGACACTGCACTCTTGTCTTGAAGCTGAGACTGACTGTCATTGATTAACATTGGAAAGGAAGCAAGTATGGGCTCAATGAGCCTTGCTTGGTAAAATGAGTCTGGAAGTATATTTATTGGTCAATCCCTCCACACTCCATAGAAGCATGGATAATTGTAAACTTTGTAGTTATCAAACTTTGCACTGTTTGGCTCATTACTATTAGCAATTTATAGTTTTGTAATAAAACCAGAGTGATTGAGGAGGTGGCTCAGTAAAGAATCCACAGAAACACATGCCTGGTACTGAAAATCTGGCCATGAAACCATGGCTAGGAGTTTGCAGTCCAAAGTGGTGAACCTCTATTACCATCCTGTTAAATGGATATACTATCAAACTGCCCTGTACATTCAAATTTCTATACTCATAGATTAGCTCATCTGTCAGATCTCATAAAAGAAGTTTCCCTGTCTATGGTTAGTAAAGAAACTCTCAACTAGTCAATGTGTAGAAAACAAACGTTTGTCAATATCAACAGAATGCTTGGCTGCTAATGATATGACTATATAACATTCCTTCCCCAAGGCTCAGGGAACATTGTGGAATATGGGCAGAAATGTTATAAGATCCAGAAGTCAGGAAGGACCAGAGTTTTTACACTCATGAATGCATAACAGCTGTGTTTACCTGGACAAGTCCTGGACAAGCTCAAGCCAATCAACATTCTGGCATATAGTGAGAAGGTATTCCTCATCTCCCCAACACTAACTGGGAAACTATGGACAGTTGATAGCTTCAGGGGTATAGTTTTCTTTAAGGGTGTGGCTCCTGGTAGGTTGACAACACACTCGATGGATGGCCCTACACCCAGGAGTATATGGATGACACACGTTGAGAAGAAAGAATGCTAAAAATAAGACAGGAAGTAGGGAGTTCATGGTAGATCCGAGAGGAATTATAGAGGTAACTAAGGGTGAATGTGATCAAAGTATGTTATATGATTATTATTAATAATAAAGATGATTGTTAATTAATAATCATCAAAGAATTAATAAATAATACCAATCTGAGGTTCCAGCCCAGCCCACAGAGCTGCTACCTGGAAATCTCTTGAGGCTGGGACAGGACATTTGTATATGTAAACACTTCCCCAAGGAATGCCTTTGTACATCTGATGTCGAGGGTGAGTTCCATCACTAAACAGGAGTAGGGCTTTTGTAGTGGGGACAAATGACCTTCAGGTTCTCACCCACCCTATGAAGATCTCTTCTAAAAGTAAGAGAAAATAAAGTCTTCTAAAAAGGGTCAGCAGGAAGGTGTTAGGCTTCCAAGCCAAGAGGGATCACCAACAATAACTCCATCAACAGAGTTCATATTCCATATTTATTATTATTCTTTATCTTTTTTTACAGTCCAGTCATTGTGGGACTGTGTAAGGGTATCCTGGTTCTTGGCTGGGCATGGGCCTAGAACCCCGAGACTCCAAGGGAGAAACGGCGGGAGTTCGGCCACGCCCCCAGAACTCAGGGTCCTGAAAAGCAGTCTAATCTCCATGGACCTACATTGTTCAGTCACGTAGGCCATTACAGCCCCTCCCAAAGTGCACAGGTAGAGGGTGTAACTACAGGCCTCAGGCCCTAGAGATTTACATACTAATGAAGGTCAGAGGGTGGAGCCAATTAAGCATTCCTCCCCAGAACCTCCTCCTTTCTCCCTTCCTACTTAACTCAGGTCTGCCCTGAGTTTGGGGGGGTACATCCAGATCCATCCACCATCCGCCATGACAATAAACCCTTTTGGAACCAAGGACTTCCTCGTGTCATTGGGGCCTGCCGGGCCTGCCGCCACCGAAGTCTCCAGCCACTGGAACCTGGGACCTTTCTCCGGTATGTGAGACAGGCTGCCTGGAGGCCTCCAGGCAGCCTCCACCTCACAGGTCACAGCCGCTGCCTCGTGGGCCCAGGGGCCTGCTGCTGCGGCCCCCCGGTTTTTCCCACAAGTCATTATCCCCATTCCAGTCTGTCCTCCAACAGTTCCTCATCCCATTCTTCCTCCTCCCATCTCCAAGAGGATGTCCCCATCCTCCCCATCCCATCAGACCTCCTCACTCCCTGGGGCCTCAAGTCTCTCGAGGGTTAGGTGCTTCTTCTCTCACTGAGGTCAGATCCGGCAGTCCTCTGCTGTATATGTGTCAGGGGCCTCATATCAGCTGGTGTATGCTGACTAGTTGGTGGCTTAGTGTCTGAGAGATCTCGGGGGTCCAGGTTAATTGAGATTGCTGATCTTCCTATAGGGTCACCCACCTCCTCAGCTTCTTCCAGCTTTTCCCTAATTCAACAACAGGAGTACCCAACTTCTGTCCATTGGTAAGTATCTGCATCTAACTCTTTCAGCTGCTTCTTGAGCCTCTCAAAGGGCAGCCCACATTCCATATTTAAAGGTATAAAAACCATTTGTGCACCATGTGAAAACAGGCATCGGACGTGGTTCATATACCTGTTTTTAAATCACAGAAGATCTACTGATCGACAAATCCAAGATCCCATTTAAATGTATGTTACACACTCATGTTCTTATAGCCCTTGTCAAAAGTGATCATATTTGCTCTCTTAAACTTGTCTTTTGAGTGATTACATCATCATGGTTGGCCCACTCCTGTCCTGTTTCTTTTCTTTTCTGTTTTCTACTCCTTTGGGTGTGTATATGGACCATATGTATGACATGCAAATGTCCCTCAGATGCTCCACAATTTGCTTCCATGGACCTGCTATCCATTAAGCTGAAGATAGACTTCTTAAAAGATCAAGATGCAGTCCTACCTATAGCCAGGGAATCTCAATCCCCAACTCCACCCCAAATGAACTACTCTCGAGCTCTGAAGATCCTGCCAAAGAGAAGCACTGCCTCCCTCCCTGGTATGAACTGCACCTCAGGCTGCCTGACCTAGTGCTCACTGTTCTATCTAGACCCAAGGCCAGAGCTGTGTAGTTGTAATTGCAGCTGCATCTCATGTTTCCATGACACCTATGATATAAGAATTGATATCCTTTTCAAGGTCAGTTGAAGGAACAAAATTTATCTTCCTACTGTGGAAAACTGACATAAAGTGTGTACTGAGAATAGTTGTCAGTTGCTCAATATATTCAAATCTCTATTCAAATGGCATCTCTGCTCCACTCCCCCCAACGCAGGAGAAACAGCTGTGCGAGGCAGCTGGGGCCTGAGCCTGGGAAAGGACTCTTGCTTGATTTTGAAACCACTAAGCATTCTAATGAAGTTGACTTGATTTACATTTTAACAATGCCACCCAAATGTACTGCATGGCACTTTTCCAATAATCACCTCGACATCATTCATTTTGACACCTCCCATTATTATCAAAAGCAGACTGAATAAAGCCATGGTCTATATAATAAGGTGTATGGGGAGGAAGGGCGCACTTCATTTCCTTTTCAGATCAGGTACTTTTTGTGATGTGCAGGGTTCTTAAGATTGAACATCCACCATGGACATCCCCAGCTCCATGGACCTCATCCTGTACTCTGCCTCCCTCCAGGATGACTATACAGCACCGACTCTTATAAACACTCTGAGAACCAATACTCTCCCACCTCAGCCCTGCTGGGCCTCTGCTTAATGAGACATCTTCCACCAAAATGAGCCAGTCAAGGCTTTAAGTTCTCAGCTCCCTGTCCTGGCAAGAAAAGAAAAATCCAATTCTACTTCCCCTGTGGCAACAACTGGATCATTTTAAATGTGTTCCCTTGTGGACTGGGTCAGGACTTTCCAGGGCTTACTTTCCTCAAAGCAGCAGCACTCTTGACTTCAATGGTTCTTGTGTGAAATCATGCTGAGAATGGCCTCCTCTTCCGTTATATTCTCCCTCCAGTCCTAGAGAAAGTCACAGTTGCTCATGTCTCCTGCCTTATACATGTGGGTGTTCCTGAGGGTTAGAAATGCCAGAAGCATGCTCAGTAGCCATATGCACCCCACTGCCAAAGGTCTCTCTACTAGTTGAGCAGCTCCACAGACAGCTTTGGGTTGGAATCTGGCTCCTCCTTTGGTTTATGCTTTTCTCTCATAGAGTTGGACATGCAGTGTCTGTCCACTGTCTCCTCATTGACTGGCCGGGAAATTATATCAGCTTTAGAACTAGGCAAAGACAGGTCTTTTGGTCAATCCTTAACAGTACCACGTAAGTGGTTGTCTACATCATGCTTTTAGTATCCAACAAGGAGAAAAATCCCAGCCACGTGTGAAATTGACTTTGGATCACACGATCTTTCTCCTGGTCCTCATATGGCAAACATGGAGATTTTTCTTTTTCTTTTATATATATTTCTTTTGGAAAAGCCTAAGAACCAAGGAAAAATTTAGCTCCATTTTAGAGGCTCCTAGCATAGATCACAACTATGATTTACATCATGTTTATCCTTTCAAAACACAAAATGTTGGCATGTCCAGTGACTCAAGAGGAGAAAGTCATTTGCTGTTGCAGAAGCCTGACTTCCTGAATCAGATCTTTGGAATCCAGGGTGGGAGGAGAGAATCAACTCCTAAGAGTTGACCTTTGAACTCCACATGGGTGGTTGGTCATATGTGTGCCTGCACCACACTCACACACACATGTGCATACACACACACACGTTAAATTTTAAAGCCCACAAGTTCCATTACCCACTTGTTAGATTCTTTTTTGTAATACATTGTAGTGAATATATCTCAGGATGTGAGAGTATATATAAACCAAGCAAGATCTTTGACCCTTAGGAACCAGCATTATCTTGACAGAAAATTCAGAAATAAAACCAATAAAAACAATGGTTGCCATGTGACTTTTCTTGGGCAATCATAACAAAGTTTCATCCATCCCACAGGGCATGGACAACAGACCAGAGAGACAGTTCCACCCAAGTCCAGCTGGAACGTCAGTGAAATTTGAGGGAACACTTGCAGGAGCACAGGGGACTCAAACTCAGCTGACCTAGCAAGGTCCACCAGCATAGCTGACCATGTATTCCCAACTGCCGGCCTAATTACATGGAACTATCAATTATCCCATTTTTTCTACCTAAAGTCCAATAAGATACAATTTTTTCAATATCTATGCTACCTTACTGATTCTAAGGCTAAGCAGGTTAAATAACATGCTCAAGGTCATCCAGACAATGAAGAGAAGAGCCAATAATCATGTCTGTCTTGCCCCATAGATTTTACCCAGTGTTTTGCACACATGAGGGTGCAAAGGGCATCCTGTTTTGCTTTGTTTTCTTTATATTTCATTCCAAAGTAGTTGTTAGAACATAGTACACAGAGTGAGTGCCAGTTAAGCACATAACTCTCAGGTAAACGAAATTTTTCAATAAGGATGAATATTTCTTTTATAACTGAATGAATATTCCACTGCTCTTGACCCATCCTGGAAAGCATACTTTCCATTAAAGAGTTCCCCCTAGATTGTATCTTTCTTTTATAAAATTTAATTGAGAAAATGATCCTTTAATATGGGTAACTTAGATTAGATTCATTAGTGTATACTTTTATACTGAGCAGACAATGCAGTTTGATTTTTTTTAACAAGGAATTTTTAAAAATTCCATAGCAAATGACATTTGCCTGTAATTATTAGGCATCAGAGAAGTTAGCTGATTTACTATTAAGAATGAAAATATTATTCCATCTTAAGAGGACCAACTTTCTAAAAAAAAAAAAAAAAAAAAAAAAGAGGACCAACTTTCAAAAAAAATAAATTCTAAACTATCTTCAGTACCAACATTCTTCCTTACTCCCAATCGATGAAGTATTGCATGGTTGCTTTTGTGTCTTGATACTGTAGTTGTTAAAGAAAGTTCTCATGATGGCTACATAAAAGGAGCATCTATTTCAGCTGTCATGGTTTTGAATCTGAAGTTGTTCTACTTTCCTATCTGTTGCTCTGACAGACTATTCTAAACAAACACACCTTAAGAAGGAAAGATTTACCTGGATGACTGATTGTAGTCCATCACTGAGTAAAGTCAAGGTAGGAACTAGAAGGAGAAACCATGGAAGAATACTGGTTCCTATCTCACCGAAACTCTGGCTCATGTTTAGCTAGCTTGTGTGAACAGTTTAAGACCACCTGCCTAGGGAATGGTGCCACCCACAGTAGGCTGAGCCCTCTTACATCAATTATCATGGCAACTTCCCACAGACATGTTCACTGACCAATGTGGTAAAGAAAATTACTCAATAAAGATTCCTTTCAGGTGACTCTAGGCTATGTCAAGTTAACAGTGCGAAGTAGGACAGGAGTCACTGAACTCTGAATCAATGATAGAAGAAAGTTTTGCTAGAAAACAAATACCAGAACCAATGCATTCTGGATATGCATCAAAGGTGTGTCAGGAATCACCAAGATGGAATTAAGATAGAGAGTCAGAAGGTGGACCCAAAGAGTTGTGCCTTCTTCTAGGATGGGATACTTCCCGGTCTATTCCAGCCTCAGCTGTCCTGAATGTGAACACAGCCCTGGGTTCATGTCCTGAATAAGGGTAGATTTTTGTATCAAGTCACATACTCAGTAAAATCCCTATAATCCTAGAACAATAATAGTCACTTTGCAGCATCATAGACCTCCAGGAGGCAATATGATTTTTATGCAAAATATGTAGCACTTTTATAGTGATAAGAGGTAGATCACGACTACTTATCCTAATCACTCAACCAATCCAGCAGTAAGTGCCATTCGGTAAAATTCTGTGCCTTTGACTGGCTGGAACCCAATGGTGAGAGAAAGTTTAATCTAAACTAACTGAATTACTTTGGAGTTGTAAATGGAAGTTGTCAGTAAATAAATAAATACCTGCTTACATTTTTCCTTTATTAAAAACAAAAGCATCCAGAAGTATCCATTTCTTTTCAATTATGTGATTATAATGTGGTAGCACACATGACTGGGTTTAAATTTTTTTTCTTAATTTTTACTCAGTGTTGTAAGTTGGCTTGAAAAATATACTTGAAATATGTGCTAAGCTGTTCAATAAAAACTAATTTTTTAACGATATTCAAGAAAAAAATTTTTGGGTCCCCAGTCAATGTCAGTGCTCCTCAATGAGGAAGGAAAAAAATCAATTCAATTATCAAAGCACAGTTAATTGCTTTCAGGATTAGGGTGATTTAAAGAGCAGCAAAGTATTTTATCTGTACTCAGCAGTTTTTGCTAAGGATATTCTTCTAAACTCACTAGGAAGAGAACTTTCAAATCCTCTCCTTTCATTTATTATATCCAGACGAGCTTTCTCTAGGTTGCCCATTAAAAGAGCCAATGGCTGCTCTTGAACACAAGAGCCACTAGGTGAGTGTATGTTTTCAGCTAGTTCCATCATTCAAAAGATGGGTGTTTTGGACCTTGGTACTTGGTGCTTCAGCCATGCTAACTATCCATGACTATTCAGCCAACGAAATATCTTAAGCATGCACAGAATAGGAAGAAATATCTTCTAGGCTGAGGATTCAGTCACCTTATACAGTCACTGATGACTAGAAGTCTCTTGGCAGAGTTCTTTTACTTAATTTGTGCATTAGCTACTTGGATCATGTTGGAAGAAAATTCTAGAAAAATGGGACATCTGCTATAAGCATACAGTCTAGCAATGGAGTGAGGGAAGAATACAAATCACATAATTTCCCAGGACAAATGCACTTAGACCCTAGGATGGTTTTCTGAGGAGCAGGTGCTTAAGTTTGGAAGATGGCAAGAAGAAAGCCAGGGAGAAGAAGCCATCTCCTAGATGGGATTAGTCAGTGAGCAAAGACAAGAAGATAAGGATGAGCTGGGTCCATGTAGGAAAGCACCTGTTTAATATCCTAAAAGCACGAACTATAAGATAGAGAGAGCTGAGAAGTGAGGAAGAAGGTAAGCTCTCAAGCTCAAGATTCAAATATCCTGTTGACCAAGGAGAATCATGGGATGTTATATGGGTAATGTATTTAGAAAACGTACTAAATGTGAACATCATTTTAGGGTCAATATCCAAATATCACAGAAAATGTAGAACAACTTCAGAAAATTATTTAAACAGAAAATTATGTGTAATTTCACCATCCAGAGTCAGCCAGTACTAATCTTGTGTTACTTTTTATTTTCCCTGTGTATGTGGTCATATGCACATGTGTGTATGATATATAAGCATAGTGCATGTATAATTGTGTTCATGTTTGCTTTGGTTGTATATTTATTAACTAGGTGGTGTCATATGTCACTGATTATGTATGTATTTCCAGAAAAAGTAAGTGAACAAAGATAAAGATATCTATTTAGCATGAAACTGAGTGCCAGTCATTCTGTTTGTAAGAACTCTTTTAATCTATGTCATAACTCTAGGGACTGTATACAGGTGAGAAAGCTAAGACAAAGAATAGGGAAGTAACTCAAACCCACAGATATCAAGTGGCAGAGATAGTATTTGAACCCAGGCAATACGATGCCAGAATCTTTATGTTTAACCACTAGATCCTTAGGTGGCTTGGCTTAGACCACTGCTGGTCAGAGAAGACTTTGTCTGTGATCATTGTCTAAACAAGTTTGTCTTGAATGTTTGTCACATTCAGGAGGCAAAGGACTTGGGTGAGCCTGGGTGGGTAGTGAGCACATGGCAGACATTTCAAGGAGAATGAGGAACTCTAGGCATAGAATGTCTTATTATGTTATGAGCCTGGAGACATTGAGATCAGCTGTTGGGAGACTTGCTTTTCAAGTGACTTTCTACAGTCCTACCATTCTAACTCACTAAGTATTATTATATATGAGGCATAGAAGTATTCTTTGGGAAGTATTACATTTATATACTATATAAGCTGGAATCAGTATTTCCATTTAAAGAAAAGAAAGTCAAGGGATTCAAAAGCATACACTAAACTTTTATTCATGATAAAAGTCATGGAGTTACTAGGGATACAGGGGACATAACTTAATATAATAAAGGCAATATATAGGAAGCCCAGAGCCAACATCATCCTAAACAAAACAAACAAATAAAAAACACAAAGCAATTCCTCTAAAGTCAGAAACAAGACAAGGATGTCCACACACTCACTCTGATGCTCAACGTAATATTTGAAGTCTTAGCTAGAGCCATCAGGAAAGTGAGGAGGATAAAGGGAATACAAATATGAAAGGTTAAGTCAAAGTATTTATAAATTATATGATGCTATAAATGAAAGACCCTAAACACCACGCCAGAAAATGTATACAGTTGATAAACACATTAGGCAAAGCAGTGTGTGGCCGTGAAAGGATAGCTTGGCTTCTGGTGTGGCACAGGCCTCAAACCCCAGACCCCAGTGGGACAATGGCAGGTGTTTGGCTACGCCCCCAGACCCCAGGCCCCTGACACACATTGACCCATGATTTTCAGTCACATAGGGCAATACAGCCCCTCCCTAAGAGAGGTTTGCGTCACCCAGCACAGGTAGAGGGGATGACTACAGGCCTCAGCCTCAAGAGATTTACATACTAATGAGATACCTGAAGGCTAGAGGGCGTAGCCAATTAAGCATTCATCCCCAGACCCTCCTCCCTCCCTATTTAAGTCAGGTTCGCCCTGACCTAAGTGGGGGTGCATCCAGATCCAACTACCATCCGTCATGAAAATAAAGCTTGTAAAACCCACGGACTTCCACATGTCTTTTGGGGGCCTGCTGTGGGGGAACCGCTGAGAAGGTCTCAACTACCAAGCCATGTCTAATCTCCTGTGGAGAGCTTCTCTGTGTTCCACTGTGGAGGCCCACCTTTTCAAGAAAGCTAGCCGAGCCACCAAGCAAAGCGAGTACTTCCGTGGGGCTCTCCCTTCCCCCTCATCTCAGTTCTGCTGTGGCCTCCCAGCAGTGTCTAGGAGCCCCAGAATGGAGGCCACCAGCCCACTGCAGCCACTCTGCCGCTTCTTTGCCTGGGCACCTCGGTGTGCTCAGTCAACGACCTCTTCCAGCGATTGTCTGAGCACCCCAAGCTGGCAGGCAGCTCTCCGGGTCCACTCAAGAGCCCTGCCCCCACCCAACCTTCAGACTGAGTTTTCCCCAACACCTGGGCAGGGCCCTGAAGCACCTACCCAGCGCAACATGAGAGAAACTCAGTCAAATTCTCCAGTTTCTGCCATTCTGAGCTGTGACAGATGTTCGTGGACCACAACTCAGCCCAACAGAACCCACCCACCCACAACGCATCAGGATACAAAATTAACACAGAAATGATAGCCTTCCTATATACAAGCATCACACCAAGAAATAATCAAGAAAACAATAGTTCCAAAATAACTTGGAATAAATCTAATGAGGAAGTGCAAGAATTGTGCAATAAAACCTTTAAGACACTGAAAAAGGAAAACAAAAAAACAAAAACAAAACAAAAGTTGGAAAGACCTCCTGTGCTCAAAGAGCAATAGAATTAATATTGTGAAAATGTTCATTCTACAAAATTAATATATAGATTCAACATAATTCCCACTAAAATTCCTATAGAGTTCTTTACAGAAGTTAAAAAAAAATTATATCAAGGATTGTACTATTCCAGGTTTCAAATTACACTGGAGAACTATAGTAATAAAACTAGCATGGTACCAGCATGAAAAACAGATTCATAGATCAATGAATTGAGGACCTACATATAAATTCACACTACCCCAGCCATCTGACTTTTGACAAAGGGCCAACAATATGCATTGGAGAAAACACAGCATCCTTAAAATGTAGTAGTGATCCAGCTGGATAGCTCCAACTCCAAATGGATCAAGAGTTTTAACATAAGACCCTGAATCCAACTAAGTTCTACATGTCACAGGCTCTAGGGTAGAACCTAGTTGGAACTGTTCAGTCTATGGGTGGTCTGCAGTTCTTTGGATAGGTAAGGTGGTAAGTCAGACAGTTTTGTTCAGAGTGTCTGGAAGGGCAAGGCTGGATAGATCTCTGGAAATGTGTCTATGTGGTCTATCTCTCATCTTTTCCGTGAGGATCTGTTAACATGTCCACTCTGTTACTGAGTTCATCTGGACTTCTTCATAAAAGGGATTCCTGATGTCCTTGGTTCTCAGGCCACAATGCAGCCATGTTTTCAGCTGTTTCCTAACACTGTTGCTTCTGACAAATACAGTAAAATGTAATTTATTCTGGACTCAAGGAATTTTGATTTCAATCTTCTTCAGGTAGTTATGGGAAAATAAAATGTCACGACCATTGACTTTAGTACTCCTATTCTCAAGTTCTATGGATGTTATTTTAGTTTATAATTAAAATATTTTTATTAGAATTTGGAAATTTTGTACAGAGTTCTGATCATATTTCACTCCCTCTTGCCAAATATTCACAGTTCTACCTTCCGTTCCCTACCTACATAATTTTATCATTTAAAAATATTTATTTTTTATTGGATATTTTATTTATTTACATTTTGCAAGTCACCCCCTTTCCCCATTTCCCACCCTAGAGCCCTCCTATCCCATCCCCCTTCTCCTTTTTGCTTTTATACCATTTTAATTACATGCAAGTATTAAGGTAAGTTCTAGGTTGAGGAACTGGCAATAAAATAGGTGCAAATAGTCAAGAAACAAGCAAGACAATAAACACAAATAGTCAAAGAACAAGTAAGGCAATAAACAAAATTCTGTGAACACTCCTATGATCACTGTTTCTAAGGACTTATCAGGATGACCAAAATATCTGAGCCAACTTCCCTGTCCTAGCCCAAAGTCATTTTCATATCTGAAGCCTACTTCCTTGTTCTAGCCTAAATTTAGATTTCTGTCTGAAATTACTTCTTTGTTCTAGCCTAATATTATTAAGACCAGTTTATGCTGCCCAAATATTCTTGGATGTGTGGCCTTCTACTGGAGCATGCTCAACTTACTGGGGGCTACACCTTTAGAGGAAACTGACTTTCCTTCTCTCAGTGGCTAACAGTTACCAATGATTCCACAGCTAGGGTGGACTTCATGCTCAGATCCCCTCTACCCACAGGAATTTCATATGACATGGGATTACACAGGTCTTATGCATGATGTCACAACATCTGCGAGTTCATATGTGTACCTGCTCTCCTGTGTCCACCTTGTAGTGATCCCCCACCTCGTTTATGCTCTTTCTGCCCCCTCTTCTGCAATGATGCTTGAGCTGTGAGAGTAGTGGGTCTCATATATATATGCTCCACTTAGGGGTGAGCACTGTATAGTCTCTTACTCTCTACACCTTGGGCAGTTGTCGGTCATTGTGTTAATCTCACCTACAGCAAATATAGACTTCTCAGATGAGGGATGAGAGATGCATTAACCTATGGTAAGTCATTAGAAGTCATTTTAATAGTAGATTCATAGCAGGGTAATAGTAGTAGATTCTCCCCTGGGGCTTATGACTTGTCTGATAATTTCCTTTTATTTGCCTTTAATACATACTTATTGTTCCCAACAATATCTGTTCTCCACCCTGTCTGGACTGTGCTTTCTCTCTGTCCTTTGCAGTATAACCTCCTCCCAATTCTGAGCTCAGTCTTCATCTCCCTCTCTAAGCTTTCCTATATGCTGTGCTTGAAAGGAACACTCCACTGCACTCCCCAGCCTAACCTGCTCCCTTCACTGAACCAAGAAATCTCATTGTTGGGTAGGTAAAGCATAGATAAGTATCTGAATACTGTCTCTGTCATCACATGTCTTAGTGACCTCAAGAAATATGTCTTCCTCTCCAAGTTTCAATCTTCATCAGTAGAGACAGAAAAATGCTGACCTTGCACAATGTGTCTATTCCACTAAAGAATTGAGACTTATTTAGCTTTTTACTTAATGCTGTCCCTCATTATTCTTATGCTTGCTTGTGTTTGATTATACATCTAATCTGCTGGACATGAGCTTCCTGATGGCAGAAGTGCTCAATAATAGACTTTCATGATACTCCAAACACATGAGATTCAATCTAAAATATATCAAGTCAATCCTCAGTCTGTACCTTTATAAAGAAACAAAAGCTCTAATTGTTTGTTGGAGATCATGCTCCCTTTAACTGTGCAATCTATTTAACTGTTTGTTTTCTTTCCTGGCTTATTTATTTATTTAACCAAAGCCCTTTTTAAAACAAATCAGAATGCAAAACAAAACAAACAAGTGATACTGTGCTTAATCAGCTATCGACTCTGGATTAATCGTGACTTTACGAGATTTTATTGTGCACATCTCCCAGGGTTCACATTACAAAAAGTTTCTCATTGCATGAACACATATTTTATTTCACATCACGCATATGAAGTGCCACAGAGTCTTGCCCACAGTAAATGTTTAGTCAGTGTTAACTATTCTTGTAACTTCATGGATTATGAATAAATTGTTTGGTTGTTTAAACCAGAGGTTTGGTTGTAACTGAAATGCTTTAGCAAGAAAAAAAATAGATATATTGGAATGGCCGCTTAAAGATTAGGAAATTAGAGAAAGATCACAAACCTCAGAGTTGAAATCTAGTGGACAGAAATCATGAGGCACATCTTGAGGATACCACCATTGACTAACCAGCGACGTCTGCTCTCTAAGAACAAATGTCTTTCTTCCACTTTCTAAAGCGAGTTGAACTACACTGTGTGCATGCCCCTGTATGTGTGCCTTTCTGTGTGTGCCTGTGTGGGTGGGAGTGTGTGTGCATAAGCACCTCTATGTGTGTATCTTTTGTGTGTGTGTGTGTGTGTGTGTGTGTGTGTGTGTGTGTGTGTAGGTAATATTGACAGCATAAGATTGAGACAGATAATACACAGGGAAAATGGACCACACATCTTTGTCAAGTTACTTTTCCTGGAAAGGAGCACATGTTTAGCTTCCCGTCTTCCTTGTGCCCACCAGGGAAGCACGAGCTCATGATGGGCAGCTCCTTCTGAGCCAAATACCAAGATATCAGCAGGCAGTCAATAGGAACACATGTTCCCTGTGAAATCTAGACAAGAACTAACTCAGAGTGATATGATGTCCCATGTTTGTGGATTGTTCTGAACTCCAACTGTGATTTCCAATTTATGATGATTAAAAAATGTGATGAAGTATAAACTCCAGCACTGTTTTTCTGACTAATCAATAATTCTGTTCAATCCAACTAGACTAGGAAAAAAGCCACCCTGAGCAGGTTATTAAGTAGAAATTCTTGTGAGAATTAACACTATAAGGATATTGCACCTTTTCTTTGCATGTCACAGGTAGATTATTTTGGTTTTCTGTTACACGAAGGTCATGGGGCAGGATTTTCCTTTGGTCAGTCATTCAACAAATGGTCTCTGATCTTTTGCCAGGGAAGACAGAGATAGAGTTGATAGGTCAATAATGAAGAGAATATACACTGATAATTGCACAGATAGGTAGGCAATTGACAAGGTTCAATTCTATAATTGAACAGCACAATTCCAATAATAAAGATGAGTATATTTGTTGTATAACACTGTAAAATCAAATAATGCTTCTCCAAATGAATGGGAGATGGTGATAGACATGGTGGTGTTGAAAATATGGACTCAAGACATTGTCAAAAGATAGATTGTAGAACCTCATATAACTTGACTGAGATTGGGTGACTTGCTGGCTTCTGACATGAGAAACGGCTGTGCCCTTAAACTGAGATGTGGTCACTACAGTAACTGTAAATCCAGAAGAGATAGAGAAGTGTTGAAGTTGTTAAATTTGAGATGCTACCTGATATTCAAGACAGGCAAGCAATAAGATGTAAAAGTCTGAATTCAAAAGGATCTGGGATAAAGATGTAAATCTGGATGCCATTACTGCGCATGCTTCTGAAGTGCTTTACAGGGGGAAGTTACTACAGAGTAACTGTAGAATGAGGTGAAGCAGAGATGTGGGTCCAGGTATTGAATAGAGAAGAACAGTAAGGAGATAAAGCAGCATTCAATGATATGAGGGAAGAAGAAAAGAAAATGAATAACACCAAAAGCATAGAGGAAAGTCCCAAGCATCTAGGAGCTAGGTTCTAAGAATTAATTGTCTTAAAGTCTAATTACTCTCACTACTCTTTCCTGAATAAGAGACCACTCAGTTGAAATATAAGTTGTAATAACTTGGCTTTCTAGAAAACGTTGATGACATTGCATATCTTAGAAGCACAAAGCATAAGACAGTGCTTTTGGATGGCAAAGGATCAGACATCTCTAATTCATTTAGTAACAATCTGAGGAGTCCATTTGTGATGGAGGAACCGAGAGGGTTATAGCATCTTTCTAAAAACGTGTATTTTCATCAGGCTGGGACCCAGCCTTTTCATATTTTTCTCAGGCACAATGTGTCACCATGTTGTCTTAAAATTAGACTTCAAAAGACTGCAAAAGTTAGGGGTGGAAAAAATGGTTCAGCCATTAATAGCACAAACAGTGCTCTTCCAGAGGACCGGAGCTTAGTTCCCAGTGCCCATGTCAGGCAGCTCAGAACCATCTGTAACCTCAGCTGCAAGGTTATAGCCTCAAAAGGAACTGCATTGATGTACACACACACACGAGAGAGAGAGAGACAGAGAGAGAGAGACAGAGAGAGACAGAGAGAGACAGAGAGAGACAGAGAGAGACAGAGAGAGAACTACTTAGAACTACTTAGAAATAAATGATGACCACAACCCAATGAAAAGATAATCCATGACACAGACCTGGCAGAGAACCTGGGATATGAATTGAAGCAGAATCATGAGGAGGCTGAGACCTGAAGATAAAGATGTGAAAGACAAGCAGGCAAAGACATTATGTGTAAGCATGTGGAAGCGGGAGGCAGATGATCACAGAAGACAGTATGTGTAGTGGTCAGACCACCAGAGACTTAAAATAATAGCACAGTCAGGGAGGAAGAAGGGGACAGGGCAGCAAAAGTCATACAGGACAGGCTATAGTCAAAACAAAATCCCAAACTAGGGATTTCCCTCTGGCAAGTAGAAAGTGCTAGGTGGGAGAGTCAGAAGGAGAGATGACAGTCTAGGTGGAAGGATCAGAAAGGGAGATGATGGTCTGGGTGCGAGGTTTAAATGGGCCTGTATTTTGCTCATTTGTTGTTGTTACTTCTTAATATGAGGGACATAAACAATCTCCAGGCAAAGTTATGTCTGAGAGTGAGGCTCTCTAGTCAAGAATGAAAGACAAAGGCAGTGACAGGACAGAGGATAGCACACCAACAAAACAACAAAGAGCTGGCAGCAGGAGCAGGAGGCAAGCATGCACCACTTGCTGGTTTCCAAGCCAATGCCTGCAGATCAGAGTCACTCCCTAGGCTTTGACACCTGTGACTCAGGGCCCAGAAGAGGAAGCGTGCGTGCTCCTCCTCTGGGCACGCTTGCCTCTACTGGACTCTTCAGGGATGCCATCTGCCAGTCTCCCCCTGCTCTTATCCTTGGGGAATAGTTCTGAGGAAAGAACTACAATGAGCAAACTGTACTGTAGAAAGATTACCAAGTGT
Organism: Mastomys natalensis; assembly: GCA_021653895.1. Taxonomy (NCBI): domain Eukaryota; kingdom Metazoa; phylum Chordata; class Mammalia; order Rodentia; family Muridae; genus Mastomys; species Mastomys natalensis. The sequence continues at coordinate 55,357 of JAJTUV010000742.1, forward strand.
GGTAGTCCCTGTTTTCCTTGAGGTGACCCTCAATGGATCTGATTGCACAAATAAGGCCAAACCTTATATAACCTATTTTTCCTATCCCTCCATATGATGTAGGTCACTTTATAGATTAGGCATAGTAAGAAATCATTACTAATAATCATTAATAAAAGTTCTCTTTACACAGCCATGGGGCAGTGTGGACATGGTATACGGATTTATAGCCCTAGCAGGATAATGTAAGATTTTTATCATATAACTAAGAATAACAATTTAAATCTTATAATTGTTTATTTCTGGAATTGTCTATTTAATGTCTTTGGATCACTGGTGACCATGGAGAAATGAAAATACAAAATCAAAACTGTGCATAAACCAGAACAATATAGGCAAACTTATTTCTGGTTGGCTTATAGAGTGGCGTTTCTCTCTGACAAGGCTAGAGTGTCCAAGAGAAAAGAAGACATGGAGAAAGAAACCCAGAGGCAGAGCTGAGAATGGGTTGATTTTGAGGGTCCTAGATAGTAGAGTTGGCCATGGGATCCAAGCTTACAAGAACTACATCAATCAGAGTTGCCAGTAGACACTGAGTCCTCTGGGGGAGAACCTAACAATCACATAGTCATGAAGTATGTTCATGGGGAAGGTCTGAAGAGATCAATAATGAGGGCAATGCCTGGTTGTTAGCGGGCTCCACTTGAGGAGTGACAGGAAGAAGTGGAATCTGAGGGGAAGACCAACGAGAGGAATGTGTGGTGGCAGAATCCATGGCAGGAGGAAAGGGGAGTGCATAGGGACATTCAAAACTAAAAAATAAAGATTTATGAAACCATTAAGGGAAGGCCTTGGATTTAGTGACTAAGATGTTACAGATAAATTTTCATGGTAGCAATGGCTGAGGTTAGACAATTAGAGACCATAGGAAATGAGCAGAGACAGAATTTCAAGCTTGGTTATAAAGAAAAGAAGGTGGAGTTGAGGAGAGGCTATTCATTTCAACATGGCATTAACTGTTAAGATGATTATGGATAACTTACTTGTAAGCCGTCTTTGTGAAGAAAGGTATGACACAGAATTACAATATAACACAAGTAACTAGGGACAGGGTGTAATGGGACATTAGTCCACTCTAGCCCCATGTCACCTGGATCTGTTCACAGGTAACTCATCTTCCAAGATTTCTTCAGCTCCACTTTCCAGAGTCCTGAGCCATGGCTCAAACAATCATTGTGTGATGTAAAAGGATGGTTCCCGAATTCCAGATTGTTTGTCACAAATTGTCAAAAGTCGTGTTACATGGACATTAGCCAGTAGAATTTACAGTGATAGAAACATCTGCTGTCTGAGCTATTCAGCACAGTGGCCACCAGTCACATGCCACTATTAAACATTTCAAATGTGGCTACTGTGATGAATGAACTGGACTATTCATTTAATTTCATTTTAATTGATTTGAATAGCCACTTGTGTCTAGCTGCTACAGTGTTGGGTAACAAAGCTCTAAAGGATTATCATGAAGTTCACAAGAAGCTTCAGACCCAGACTAATTTGGGGTGATTGCATGCCATGTGTGATTGGTTATGAAGAAAAGGAGGAGTTGAGGAGATTCTGTCCATTTCAACATGGCATTAACTGTTAAGATGATTTTGAATAACTTACTTATAAGCCATCTTTGTTTAAAAAAAAAAAAAGGTATGACACACATTTGAAATTAGAATGATGAAGCAGACTAGCCCTTGAGTACCTTAGCTGCCAAAATGTTTCACCAAATGAATCCAGGCTGTGCTGGCTGCTACTGTGGCAACTGTCTTGGCCAAGAGTCAGTTCTACCACCAAATAAACTCACTTTTCAAAAGGTTAGTTTTATTTCCTGTGACTGCTAAGAGTAGCTCAAAACTGGAAAGACTAATTGGGTAGGAGTCTTGGTAGGACACCAGAGAGAGGTCACCACATACTAGAGCTAGTGTGTATCTGCACTGGTCCTAAATGGTTAGCTTTGTCAAAATGACCAGAGTGAAAAGAAACTGCCAAAGGCTGAGCAGAGCAAAGCTTATTACCTGGATAACACTTATTAAAAAGGAAAAGCTGTTGCTGCAAGATTCTCCTCTGATCATCTCTCTTGACTCTAAATATCAACGAAAGTTATCAGACTTCACAAATGAAGGTCTCTGTCCTCTTAGTAAATCAGGATGTCCACTAGGTAAGTTTAGTAGTGGTTTCCCATGTGGGAAACTGCTCTCATTGAAGATAAACAAATGAAAGCACGTTTAAGCCAAGTGAGACAGCAGAAGAGGTTATCGCCCTCACCGATTGATTTCCATCTGCGGATACCAAACTACAACCCCATGTCTGCTAATTCATCAACATCGTCAAGCTTTTACACTGGCTTTTACATTTTTGACAATTTCATACACATATACCATGTCTTGTGTAGTGACATTCTGGAATTTTGTTTTTTTTTTTTTTTTTTTTTTTAAAGAAACCACAGAAATATTATAAGAGTGTGCTTTCATGTGGGGCTCCTTCGGACTGTCTATAGCAGCTGACTATGATTTGCCTCATGCTCTAGCAGAGGCGTGGTTTTGCCAGTTGCAGATAGTTTCTGTGATTGTGTGATGTTTGAAATTCTGGGAACTTTTATGAGTGTATATACATGTTATATAAATGTTAGGGGCTTGGTGTAGAGGGGTTGGTGGTTGGTGGTCATTCAGGGGGTTGGTTGCAGTTTGTTAGTAGTCATACTCAAAGATGAAACAAAAGGAAGGAAAGAAATTAGATCTCTCTCTCTCTCTCTCCCTCTCTCTCTCTCTCCCTCTCCTTATCCTCCCTCTCCCTCTATTCCCTTCTCTCTCTCCCTCTCTTTCTCCCCCCCTCTTCCTCCTCCCTCCTCTCTCTGTCTCTCTCTCTCTGTGTCTCTGTCTCTGTGTCTCTGTCTCTCTCTCTGTCTCTCTCTCTGTCTCTCTCTCTCTCTCTCTCTCTCTCTCTCTCTCTCTCTGTCTGTCTGCTGCCTGTGGATCAGGTTGTAAGCTCCAAGCTACTGCTCCTACACCATCCCTGCTAACCTGCGACCACACTTTCCACCATGATAATCATGGACAAAACCTCTTAAACTGTAAGCAAGCCTCCAATTAATGCTTTATTTTATACGAGTTGCCTTGGTCATGGTGTCTTTGCTCACCAACAGAACAGTAACTAAGACACTCACTAACATTTAGAGAGAAGCAACTGCCAGCTATGGTTTGGATATGATTTGTCCCACAAAGATCATGTGCCCAAAGCTGGTCCCCAGTGTGGTAATGCTGAAATGGAGAAACATGGTGGTGATAGATAATTAAATTATGAATGTACTAACCTGTCTTAAATAGTTGGCCACATTTACAGGAGTGATGGAGTCCTCATTGAGCTGCCTTTTATAGAGTGAGGCAGTCTCACCTGTTTCTTCTCTTCTCCCATGGGTGTTTCTCTTTCTACTTCTTCACCATTTGGGGAGTATGCTCAAATGAGCCCTTACCAGCATCCCATTACCATGCAGTGGTGGTTTGAATAGGCTTGGCCCCATAGATTCATGTGTTTCAGTTCTTGTCTGTAAGAAGTGGATTAGGAGGTATGGCCTTATTGGAGGAGGTGCAGCTTTGTTGGAGGAAGTGTGCCACTGTGTATGTAGGTGTGCTTGAGAACTCCTATGCTCATGCTCATCTCAACCCATGTGGAAGATTGACTCCTCCTGGCTGTCTGCAGGAGACAGTCCCTCTGGCTGCCTGAGGAAGAGAGGCTCCTTCTGGCTGCCTGAGAAAGAAAGTCCCCTTCTGCTGCCAGAGGATCAAGATGGAGAACTCTCAGCTCCTCTAACACTATGTCTGCCTGGATAGTGCCATGCTTCCATGATGATAATGGACTGAACCTCCGACACTGTAAGCCAGCCCCAACTAAATGTTATCCCTTATAAGAGTTACCTCGGTCATAGTGTCTCTTCACAGCAATAAAACCCAAACTAAGACACATGTTGTTCAGATGTTCCGTGATGGAGACTTTTATGTCAGCTTGACACAAGCAAGTCATTTGGAAGAGGGACTCTCAGCTGAGTAAGATTTGTCTGTAGACAAGCTATGGGGGCATTTCTTTTTCATTAGCAATTGATGTTAGTGGATCCAGTTCACCGTAGGCATTGCCACCTCTGGGAAGGTAGTCCTGAGTGGTATAAGAAGCAGGCTGAGTAAGCCATGAGGATTAAGCCAATACAGAGTTCCTCCATAGCCTCTGTGTCAATTCCTGCCTCCAGGTTCTTACCTTGAGTCCCTTGCCTTCTCTCAATGGACTGTGTTCTAAGTGTTGTAAAAATGAATAGAATAAACCCTTTTCTCCTCAAGCTGCTTTTGGCTATGGTGTTTTATTATAGCAATACAAACCCTAACTAAGATACCTTCCATCAACCAGAATCATGCATCCTATAAACCTCTTTTAAAGCTTAGATATTTTTCTATAATGACATTTTTAAAAGACTACTAATTTAGTGAGTAGTATTGTTACTGATTGCTTAAATGGTAGAAGAAAATTATTGTGTACTAGGCAAAATCCCAAACTACTCCATACAAAAGATGCCATATGTCATGAGCAACTAAAATGGATGACTTGGAACTAATAGTTCTAGTACTGCAGAAAAGACAGGAGATTGTTGAGTACTGTAGCATCCTCTAAAAGGTGCCATTAGTGTATGCTGCCACATACAATAAATGACACTGACCTAGAGGCTTGGTTTCTGATCCTGGCATAGCACTCACTATGAAAAGTAATATTTTAAGAATCTCTGAAAGAATCCTCAATCTTCTTTAGTAATCTGAAGGAGTTCTTGAAAGTGAGTTGGCATTTTTCTAAATAGCTAAATGTGTACAATTTTTAAATATTTGTTTAAATTCAGAAGTGTATCCCTAATCTGTCTTTAGTTCTTCTGGTTCCACAATTCCCTTAACCTGAGCTTCTTAAACTTTTCCACTCATGACCTCTTTCTTTCTCAAGAAACTTTTATATAACCTCGAGGTACACAGGTATGCAAAATAGATATGTAATCAAAGGTTTACAGTTAATGAATCATAAAGGAGTTAGTTTAAAAACAATTCTTTCATATGGTTACAATTCTGCTATTAACTAAAAGTGAAAGCAAATTTATACACCAAGGTGGGTGTGCTACTGAGCTACTTTAGTCAAAGGTGCTAGGTCCACATTGTTCTCTATAATGGAACCATTAGGTCTCTGTAGGGTGAGGTCTTGTGTATGTATGCCAAAGCCACTGCAGTTCCCCCACCAACAAGGGTGACCTTCAGCATTGGAGTCTCAAAGAGCATCTCTTGATGTCACAGAGCATGATGGTCTACACATACGAAGTTTGTACTTTCAGGAGCACCATGGTAGTGAAGTCCCACAATGCAACATGGCAAGCAGTACAAGAAATATCTCAAGGTCGTCGTGTATTGATAATGGAGTTTGTGCATGCGGACACCTTTTACTGTTTCCATTTTTTGATTCCCCTACTCAGTTTACCACCCCATGGAGGGGTTATAACCCAAAGCTTATATGCAGTTTTACCCCACACCGAATACTGGCATGTTGATAGTCATTGACACACCTTGGGTTCCATATAGACCATTAGATGAAATTAAAATACTAGAAAGATCTGAAAGAGATGAGAATCTGCCATGAAGTCCTCTTAAGCGGGCCCAGGTGATGATTTTCATTTAAGAGTGCAGCACTGGGCACAGGAGGCATTTTAAAACACTGACAAGGATGAGGGGTGCTTCACCATGAACTTTTCCTCTTTTTGAAAACCATGATTTCTCCATTTGTACAAAACCAAAACAACACAAAAAGCCAGATTTGGTGAAAACCTCAGGCTGGCCTACAGATTTGACCCTTCAGTCAGGGAAGGGAGACATCTACTGGTAGCCAAAAATAATTTGGACTATCATCTATACCTATAAAAATCTATAAATAAAATGAGCACAATATAGTTATATATATATATAATGTATATATATGCATACTATTATGTATGTATATATTATATGCATACTATGTATGTATATGTATATATATGTATACTATATGTATGTATATGTATATAGTATGTATGTATATATTATATAATGTTATATGTATATATGCACTTGCATATCCACATATAACAGACACACTAATCACACAAAGTGAGTACTCAATCCAGAGCATTTTATAGACATTAAAAAGATACAATTTATAACATTTTTTTTCCACATGTAGTCTCTCATGCCTGTATTCCAGCAATGGGGAGCCTGAGGAAAGAGCATCTCTAGTTCAAGGCCAGCTTGAACTACTTCATGAGATCCACCAATCTACTTACTTCTTAAGTCTACTTAGTAATACAAGATCTGAAGCAGAAGAGTATAAAGAAATGATAGTGGTTAGGCATAGCTGGTAAATTTGGCACAGCGAGTAAACTCAGAAATTTATGCTGCAGGTAAAGTAATTATGTAGAGCATATCACACCAAAAATATTTTTAGTTTTGTAAACTGTGATTTTTTTAATGGAATTAATTTTACTCCACGAGAATGAAAAACATACTTTTGTTGCTGTTTACTGATAGCCTGTTTTAGACTGAGACCTTTGTAAATGTCCTTTAGGTCTCAGTCTATTTAAAGATGACCTGGAGTTTTATTTGGTACCAAGTTTATGGCAGATGATGTTTACTTGGGTCATTTTTTCCTAGGGTGGTGTCAAAGTACATATCCCACACTTAAAGCCGGTGTCCATGCTATGTGCTTGGCCATCTGTGAGGCAGGAAGATGCTCTCTCCACAACACACCCAGGCCCCACACCTTCTTGCTATATCTTTTCTTTTCTAAAAAAGAGAGGAACAGAAAAAAAATCCTTTCCCCAATCAGCAGTAATCTCTCCAAAGGTCTTTTAATTTCAAAAGTCATAAGTGTTAATTAGCTATTATTAAGTGCCCTCTGTATAAATTAACATGATTGATGAAAAAATTAAGGCTAATGAAAAGTGTGGCAATGCATGTATTTTTAAGAGACTATATTAAAAGATGGCGGTCCCTCTGGACAGACACGAAGGCCCTCTGTTCTGTTTCCTGACTTTATTATTATCTTCAACTATCTTTTCCCCACTACATTTTTTGTAGCACTAGGAAAAAAATTCTTGAATCTTTGACACTGACTTTAATTCAGTCGGTTTACAATTTCTTTTAGAAACCAGGGACCCTGAATTTCATACTTTTATTTAATAATCTCTTGTGGATAAAAAGAAAGTACCTAATTTTTAACATTTCAAGTGGACCTGCAAGGTCTTCTCGATTTAGAAGGGAGCGTGTACCACTTCTCTCCAGAGTGGAAGCCGGGGAAGAGAAGATGCCTTAGCCTGCTGGGCACCTGCTGGGAGCAAGTGGGACCGGAGGCAGAGAAGTCGCTGTCTTGCCTCATGCTGCTTTCTTACCTCACTCTGGTGAGCATTTGGGACATAGTTCAAAATTAACAAAAGTTTTCCACAAAAATTAAGACAGAACTTATAAACCCATTACCTCCCATTTCAAAGTTAAACACTGCAAATTCTGAACTGACAATTAGTAGGCATTAGGTGTTTGGTTTTCTTTTGTTCTATTAACATATGCAAGCTCCTCATAGTTATCCCAATTCAGGAATTTTAGTTTGTGGCAAATAAAAGCACTGTTGTGACTGCTTACAAAGTAGTGTTGATGAGAAATTTCAAGACTGAAAGGCATTTGAGAGTTGTGAAACAAAAATCACCAAAATATAGAGAGGATAATAAATCATCATGTCAAACTCAGGACAAAGATGTTTTAATATGAGATAGGAAGCAGGCTTTCATTTTCTACAGGTAATTGAAAAGGAAGACATCGTGTATAGTCATGATATATACTTTTATAATTTTTAAATTATCACATATTATGAAGTATAAAATCTTACTTGGAGAAAATAATTTTAATGAAAAGAGAATGGAGCCTAGTGTGGTGGTCTATGCCTCTAATCTCAGCACTTGGGAGGCAGGAAGTGTTCAAGATTAGCCTGGACTACAGAGTGAGACCCTATGAGAAAGAGGGAGGGAGGGGAGAGAGATGAGATGAGAGGATGAGGAATGAGAGATGGAGGAGGAGGAGAAGGAAGGAAAGAAGGGAGGAGGATGGAGGGATGATAGAGGAGAGGGAGGAAACTATGTTTCTTTCATAAGTATTACAGAATCCTACAAACTCACAAGCCTTTAGAAGGCATGAAGGTGTCATGAATTTGGACCTCCAAATTCTGTTTCTAAATATCCTAAATATCTTTAGAATGTCTAAAAGTGGCCGATTGTCCTGCAAAGGCAGTAAGAGTTTAACTTGACTGTCTGCCTGGATTAATGACTGAGGCAGTCACTTCCATCCCCATCGCTTTCTCTCCCTGCCTCCACTATCAGTCTTGCTCATCATAAGGGTCCAGAGGCTGCTGCGCCATGCCTACCCTTGTGCCTGCTCTTTGAAGGGATGTTTACTTGACCATGTTTCAGACCAGCGGCTGGGACTTGCCTCTCTCCATTCTGTCCCTAGCATTTTCTGTTTCCTTGTGGCTCAGTACTTTGCGACACGCTCACTCCGGGTTATGGTGTGCCCTAAGAGACAGACATTCAGGGAGGACTGCTGCAGATGCTGTGGAGGAGGCTGCCTTAATTAGCTCCCTGCCTCTTCAGTGGGAGGCTGTCCAGCCAGTGAGAGCAGACTGAGCTGCATTAGCACAGTGCCATCTCCCAGGGACAAAGGTGGAGAGGAAGCGGTGTGGTAGAAGGCAAAATGGACACTGAGTCATGATCTCATTATCACCTGGGCCATTATTTGTAAAGCAGCAAGAACATTTGGTGTTAGGGGTGTCTCGTAGTCTGTGTCTGCGTCTTCTAACTAAATGAGAATGAGAAGCACCCCACACACATACTTACATTAAGAAGCTTCAAAAACACTAAACTTAATGAGGTTTGGGGAATAAAAAATTTAGTTCTACTTCTGCTTTTGCATGATTCACACAGTCTGTAGACCTGCAATTGTACCTTATTTTGGGAAACAATAAAGCTAAAGAGATTCTGAAAGTCCTTGCCTGCACAGAAAGATCTTCCACAGAGAGACAGTAAGGGACCTGGTTCTGTTTTTTAAAGGGATAAATCTTCTACACTATGGTTCAACATTGGAATCCAAAGAAATGCTCTCTGCCTTCTAATCATTTTCTTTAACATTATCCCCACAGGGAATCCTAATTAAGTCATCAGTGATATGTCACTCCATTGCTATTGGAGAGGTGGGAAAGGCTTCCAAAGCAGGGAGATGTGTTTTTTGCAAAGTTTCTATTCAGTAGGATTTAAAACAGAACCTAAAAAAGGTGCGTGCGTGCACGCACACACACAGACACACACACACACAATATATATACATACATATAAATGTATACCAATCTGGTAAATATTACAGTGAAAGCATTTGTCACCAAGATGTCAACTAAGCAAAGAAAGTGTCATAGTTGAACAGAGCCCGGATGCAAAGTAGTGTTGACTTCTTTTTATAGTTAACAATGCACTTAACTGTAGCTGGTATGGTTCATGCTTCCTATTCATGAATGCACAACCACAAATCGAAAACTCTCCTGAAGAGAGGTCACATCTGTTCAAAACATGTTCAGACATCTCCCTTGTCATTCTCCCCTCAGCAGTTGACATGACAGCTATTTACACAAACTGATGCTGTGAAAGGTAAGTCACGGAAGAGTGACTTACACTATGCAACAGGGTCTGCAAATCCTGCTTCATTTACAGGAGGGACTTATACAGCCTCAGAATCTGGTATCTGCAGGAGGCTTGGGACAGGGTTCTGTAGGATTCAGAGAAGACTGTTACAACTGCTTTGCAGAGGGTTTAAGAGAAGGAGAACCTTGGAAGAGTAAATTTACTATTACATTTTCCCATGCATTAACATGTTCTCTGATTAGCCTAAGGGTCCATCTACTGAGGATGAGATGACAGTTGGCTATATTTAAGAGTGCTGTGATTGTCCTCCTCCATGGTCCTCCAGAGGCATTAGCATCCCTGGATCCTGTGCAAGATGGGAGTAGTTAGATACCCACCCACCCAGCACAGACTCAGAAGCATTGAGAATCACATGGTATTTTTATCTTACAGCCACTGTAGGGAGCACAATTTTAAATAAATCAACATATGACAAGGGGGAGAAAGTTTGAATAAAGAGTGACTTGTGTTCTTGCAGGAAAATGAAATTCATTTTTGAGCCCTAGTTTGTGACTTGATCTGGCTTTTACTACATCTAAATCAACAGCAAAACCTAATAAACTTTTGTTTATTTTATTTTTAAGATTTTTTAATTTTAGGAAAATATCAAAATTTGAAAAACAAACTATAGATGATGTAAGTCAGATTTGTGATAGTGAAGTAAAAAAATAAGAAAAATGAAATGAGGAAATGGAAAGTATGATGGTTTGTATATGCTCGGCCCAGAGAGTGGCACTGTTACAAGGTGTGGCCTTGTTAGAGTAGGTGTGTCACTGTGGACGTGGGCTTTAAGACCCTAAAGCCAAGATGTCAACTAAGCAAAGAAAGTATTTTTTCTTTGCTGCCTGGAAGTCAGTATTCTGCTAGCAACCTTCAGAGGAAGATGTAGAACTCTTAGCTCCTCCTGCACCATGCCTGCCTGGATGCCATCATGTTCCTGCCTTGATGATAATGGACTGAACCTCTGAACCTGTAAACCAGTCCCAGTTAAATGTTATCCTTAAAAGAGTTGCCTTGGTCAGGGTGTCTGTTCACAGCAGTAAAACCCTAACTAAGACACAAGTTTTTGCTTAATTGTGAAGACACACAGAAGTAATCTACAGAAATTAAGGTGTTGTCTTCATTACAGAGAGATCTGACCCTGGGGAGCCATCAATGACTGTTTACATTTTTAAAATATAATATCCAAGAGCTGAAAGTTTAAAAGAAGAAACATTTAACATAAAATCCTGGTGACCATCGGTAATGTGTACAGTGATAATCAGATCATGACAGTGAGTATGCTGTAATATTCTTAACTAATAGTTTTATAATGCACTAATTATGAATGTATACATATACTTGGACATATGTTAAAAGCAGTGCTTTATAACTTTCTGGAAATTGTAATGGCTGCTTTATTCACAAAGCAAGTATTGCCCAAATGAAACAAACAACAACAACAACAAAAATACAGGAAAGCCGAATTTCAGAGGTTCTTAGCCCCCATTATGCTCAGACTCTTTACCACAGTTCCTCATGTTGTACTGATCTCAACCGTACCATGATTTCATTGCTACATGAGAGCTGTAACTTTTCTACTGTTGTGAGGAGTATAAATATTTGATATACAGGATATCTGATATGTAACCCTTAAAGGGTCATGACCCATGGATTGAGAATCGCTGCTGAAGATTCAAGAAAGTTTTTGCACTTGATCATTCTACGCACAGAACCAAGCATGAAGACCTGGCTTTAGCGATACTGTTTCGTTCTATTGAAATGAAAGAAAGAAAAACAAATTAATGCAATAAACATGCAGCCATGTGTTGAATTGTGAGTTAATTTTACTAGCCATACAAATACCATCATCCCATCTACAAAACACCCAGACACATGCTATTACAAATAAACTTGTCTAGATATTCTGCAAACTTACAGACACTTAAAGCCATAATTATAAGCATATTTTCAATTTTATCACATTTGTCAAGTTAAAAAAAAAAAACAAGACGTATTTTAAAAGTATGTTAGCTTAACTCTAACTGATGATAAAGGACATTAAGACAGAGAATTAAATCCCCTACGAAAGTCATTAGAATGGTGGAATCAGACCAGGGTGGCACTGAGTGGTTCTAAATGTGCTTCTTTCAAGCATCATCATCACCAAGTACCAGTAAGGAAGATTGTATTAGTGATGGACAAATCAAAAAGGTGAGATTCCTTGTATATCCACACGGCAATGAATACATAAACCCTCCTACATCTGCCAATAAACCCAGGCGAGAGGTGGTGACAACCACCAACACTTATTACCCTGCAGGCCAAATCCAGATTCACCAAAAAGTGAAAAGCAGACCACACCCTCTGTCACCTGTTCTCTGGCTTTAAATTCCACAGGAAAACATCACCTGTTCCAAGTACTATAGTTTTGGATCAGCCATTCATGTTGGCCTTGACCTCAAAATCATCAGAACTTGACAGAGGATCATCCTGCACTTCTCCCCATCTTTGTCCAGGGTCTCTGGTTCCCTGTATCCATGTCCAAAGAGAACAAACCATTAGCCCAAGCAGCTAGCTTCCCAGATTTTTGAACTGTGGTTTTTCTGACTACCTCAGATAGATTTTCCTCTCTCAAATGACCGATTAGACAGAAGAACCAAAGACCTTCCTAAACATTCTCAATGTTTAACCACACTCTCCTATCTAAACGGCTATCCTGCACAGGGGCGTCCCACTACAAAATGTGGCAACTGTGCAAGATAAGTGGGAAATTGTTACAGTGCATTTAATAAAATGGGCATTCTGGGAATTCTGGCATCTTAGTGCTTCATAGCACTATGTCCTCATCCTGGACAGGAGAGGAGCCTCTGGAAGGCTGAACACACTGGGAGAAGACTGTTGGATGGACATCCCTCTGAATCACAGCCACAGCACAGAAGATTTACCATGCAAGGTACTTACTTTAAAAAGTCTACACAATGAAGCAAATGCCGTTGCCATGCAATCTCGGGCAGAGCGGCTCACTCTGAGAGCTCCGTGTACAGTGAGGCAGGGTGCTGACAGGCCTCGCTCTCATCTTTTCTTTCTTCCCTCCGAAGCCTGGAACTGTTTAGATATCTAGTTGGAGTAATAAACAAACAAACAACTAAAAGCAGTCATCTTCATTTTTAGTACTAAAAATTTAAAGCCTGAACTTTAAACACAAAGAAATCAAAGTGAATGAAAACAGACCGTGTAGGCAGTCTGATTAATAAACAGCTTAGTCCATACGGAGGAAGGAAGTGCATGAATCAAATCCCCAATATAGTCCAGAGTGTATTCTTTCCATTATGAAATGGGCCTTTAAAACAACAACATATGTGATCATTAAAACGGCTTATTATGAAAACAACATCCAAATGAGTTTCAGAATTCACTTTTTTAAAAAATGCTTAAATCAACCACAATGCTAAAGGGCGGCATAGATGACCTTGCAACTTTGATGTAGTAATATTGTTTATCTGGGTTTTTTTCCCAGATTTTTCTTAGAGAGAAATATTTTAAGAGAGCATAACTATATGGGAGAACTAGGTTTGAGCAAGATGATGTGGAGGAACTAAGAAACCTGGAGATTATATTGTACTATGGTACATATTAAAATCCTAAAGTGCATTAAATTCTGAGAGATTCTAATTAAGCCTTTTGCAAATTGCAGTTTCTCTGGAGGAGGCAAAGAGCAAGAAACAATTGATGTGATTTTTATAAACAGCTTAAAAAAAAAAAAACCAGCTCGGAGTAAATATGAAACAGGAGCACATCTGGAAAATGGGACCGTGAGAGAAGAACCAGAGTAGGAAAGCGCTGTCCAGGAGATGTCAGTGGCTGGGAAGGACGCAGCCTGGAACAAAGAGGAGAAACGTGTGGTTCGGAGCACAGATTTCATGTTTATGATCCTCTGAGAACCAACACCCAATTCTAGGCCAAACCCACCAGTGATGAGGTCAGGAGGTGGGGGTCTATGGGAAGAGATTAGATCATGAATGGGGTGGGTGCATGTGCAAGAGAGGCAGCAGAGACACACCTTGCCACCTCCATCCAGTGAGGACAAAGAAAGAAGACATCATCTGTGAACCAGATAGCAGGACCTCACAAGGCAGCAAAGATGCCAGATCTCATGGTCTTGATTTGCCAGGCCTGGGACTGCGAGGCATCGGTTTCTGTTACTTACAAGCCACTTGGTCTATTTTGTTGGAGCTGCCGGAATGAACAGGTCAGTAATGTTTATGATAAAATGTAGCACTGTGTGGTGGGTGTTTTGGCCCATGTGCACATGTGTGCACATATGTATGGAGGTGACTGTTCTCCATCTTATTTCTTGAGACACCATCTCTCACTGAACTTGGAGTTCTGATCGTCTATACTGGCTGCCCAGTGAATCCCAGAGATCCTTCTGTCTCTCCCTTCTCAGGGATGACACACATCAACATGTCTCCTTTTTACATGGATACCACTCCGCTCTGGTACACATGCTTGCACAGTAGGCCCTTTCTCCACTGAGTCATCCCCTTCGTCCTTGATACAAGGTACTTTATTTTGAAATTCTTCTTTTATTATTTTGCATGAATCTTTCTTAGTTCTAATAAATTTCCATTAAAATATTGTTTTCTAAAAAATACAGGAACCCATGAAGTAGTGTGTAAATGGAGAGCCAATGATGATTTACTAAGGGAAGAAACACCACCAGCTGCCCTGGTAAGTAACTAAAGGAGGAAAGTTAAATGACCCATTACTGCTTGCCCTCATGTGTCTGTTCATGAGTTTGGACACTGAATATAAACAGCACCCTGGCACTATCAACCCAGGCACACTTTGTTAGAATCTGGCCTCTTGGAGAGCCCTTTAAAGGGGGTTGAGCCCCCATGGAGGAGTAGTGAGAATAGATACCACCTCCATGTTCAGATTTCTAGAATGGAAAATGTTTATTGGATAGACACTTACCACTTTGAAAGTGTCATCAGCACTCTGGCTTTCTCCCCAGCTTCAGGTTTGGGACACATTACATTCAAAGGCTCTCAGGAGAGTCACAGCTTACCTGGTACCCATCAGGCACACTCTCAGGGTGAATGATCTTATCTGGTCTTTTGTTACAAGCAAGTTGTTAAGAGGAAGAAGGCAATCTGAAGACCATGTAAAGCCATCAAAGGGGATGAGAAAGAGTACAATGGACATACCTCCAGGAAGTGACAATGAGAGACTTCAATTTTGCATAGAATACAATATAATCCATGGCACCTTAAATCTTGATCCTTCATGGAACTAGGACAAGTTTTCCAAAGAATCAAAAGAAAAAAGTATGTAGAAACCCTCATGCTGGGTTCTTGAGGACTAACCCATGTCCATGTACATGCCCAGGCCTGCCCTAAGCATGTACAAACATGACTGCCCCTTGGTATGGTTGCAGAGAAGGTTCTCGTAGGTATGAGAACGAGAATACCCAGAAGCATCTGGAAAAGGATAGAGCAGAAAGATAAAGAAGTAGATTGAACAAGGCCATTAGACTGGATCTGGCCAGGAGCGAAGTAGGAGAAGAGTAGAGAGAGAAAGGGTGGGGAGTAAGAAATGAAGATAGAGTACATACGGAGGAGTGGGCAAAGAGAGGGGGAGCACACAGAACATAGCCAACATAGCAGGGTTATAAGGAGAATGAGACGCTGGGTGTGGCAGGGAAAGGAAAACCCATAGGCTAGAGAATTGTAAGGTAGGGAGGCATGAGAAGAACTTGGTACTTGAGATACTGAGGAAGCCTGGAGGCCAGCATGCACTTTGGTATACTAATAAAAAGCAGAGATAGCCATGTGTCCCTTTTACCAGTGATAAGGGAATGGCTTCTTTGGTAGAGAGGAGCCAGCTTCACAAGTTCCTGAGAAATGTTATTTGGGGAAATGGAGTTTTCTTTGGATTAGACTGTAAGTGGTGCAGGAACATCTCTAGGGACTAACAGGTTTATGAGTTACAGAGCAGAATGGCACAACCTCACATGACCAAAAGAAAGCCATGGTAAGTCATGCTAGCTTCACAATATAAAGAAGGGCTGGCCACAAGGGTGTCTTGATCTTTCATGTAGAACTCTCATGCTCTAGAACTAAGCAGGCATGATGTGGAGGCCTAAAAAGTGACTGGACAGTCATTGTTAAGAACCTACCCTTTACCCCAAAGCTCCCAAGGACTAAACCATCATCCCAAAGAGTACACATGGGGGGACGACTCATGGCTCCAGCTAGATATGTAGCAGAGGATTGCCTTATCTGGCATCACTGGGAGGGGAGCCCCTTGGTCTTGTGGAGGCTCAATGACCCAGGGTAGGGGAATGCTAGGGCACTGAGGCAGGAATGTGTGGGCAAGTAAGGGAGAACCCTCATAGGGTTGTGAAGGTGAAAGTGGAAGGGGGATAACATTTGAAATGTAAATAAGTAAAATAACCAATAAAAATGGGAAAAAAAGAAAAAAAAAGGGTCTACCCTTTGATAAGAAAGTATACAGGTTCTA
Organism: Mastomys natalensis; assembly: GCA_021653895.1. Lineage (NCBI taxonomy): Eukaryota > Metazoa > Chordata > Mammalia > Rodentia > Muridae > Mastomys > Mastomys natalensis. Next base: position 71,648 of record JAJTUV010000742.1, read on the forward strand.
CGAAGAACCAGAGATAAAAATTTAATTATAAAACCAAGAACAAGGCTAGGAGATAGCTTAGAGGATAGAGTACCTGCTGGAGCCTAATCCATGGTACCCACATAGGGAAGGAAAGATCCAACTCCTTCATGTCCTCTAGATTCCATATACACACCAAGACACCAAGCTATACACACACACACATGCATACACTAAATTAAAATGTAACTTAAAAATTCAACAACGTACGATCATTTTACTCCTGTGTCATTGTGATGAAATGACTGCCACAGCCACCTACAAAGACAGATTTATTTTGGCCACAGTTTCAGTGGGTTGAATCCATCGTGGCAGAGATTTAATCCATCACGGAAGAAATTGGCTAGTCCTGGAATGGATTCAGCCCATCATAGCGCAGATTCAGTCCACTATGATGGAGATTTGTCTCATCATGGAGAGATATCAGCCAATTACAGATGGAATTCAGTTCATCATGACAGAGATTGAGTCCATCCTAGAGGGAATTCAGCCCATCATGGTGGGAAGAGCACGCATGCATGGTAAAGCAAGCAGGCCAGTTCACACAATGGCACCCAGGAAGCAGAGAACAGAGAGACAAAACCACAAAAAACCTTTGAACCTACACAAAGAAATCATTTCATATGTAACATATACATGAAAATGAAGTCATTATTGATTTTCTAATTGGGTAAAAAGTCTATGGGTATGATATAATATACTGTGGAGGTTGAGAGATGGCAATATCTGGTGTATCCTTTACAAATATCAGTGGATATAAATTATAATAATCTTTATGAAAGGAAACGAATACTGCTATGATACAGAATATGTTCGTTACCACACGATCCCACAAGTTGCCCATTCAGAACCCTTCCTCCATCCCTGTTGTTCCAGGCTTTATTTTAACTCTCTCAAACACCAGTCTGCTTCTCCACCTCAATCACAGCATCATTTCAAGAATCTTATACAAATGGAATAAAATAGCATGTCACCTCCTGTGACTGATCCTTTTTATTCATTCTAATTGTCTAGAGATTGAAGTTATTGTGTGCATTAATTGTTTTCTATTCTTTTTATAGTTCTTTTTATGGCTGAGTATCCCATGGAGCAAATGTACTACGGGTTTTTTTGTTGTGTTTTGTTTTTTTTAAAGCATTTGCCTATTGAAGGACATATGGGTTCTTTTCACGTTGGGGACATTTTAAGTAAAGCTGCTATAAACAATTGTGTGCAGAAATTTCTATGTGATGATATGCTTTTATTTCTCCAGGATAAATGTAATCAGTCAGTCCTGTGGTAATTGTGTGCTTTGATTTTTTAAGAAACTGCCATACTTTGATAGAATCACTGCACATTATATTCCTACTAGCCATGGGCGAGAGATTCAGTCTCTCTGATGCTTAACTAATGGAGAAATATTGCCAAGAGAGTGCTATTGTGTTTACCTGAGTCCTCTCACAAGCCTTCACTATATTGGTCTTGCTAGAGCTTTATAAATAGGAAAAAAAGTCAAGAAGTCATGTGGGCAAAGGAAATTGTCAAACCCAGTACAGATGCAAGCCCAGGTAAAGGACGAAGGACAGATGGAAACATCTTACGCTGGGATGCAGATCTAAGAAAGCTAAGAGAGGCCATCAAGAGTTCAAATATGTCCTCTCTTAGACTTTCTGTCTCCCTGCCACACCCAGTCTCTAAGCTGAGAAGGGTGTTCTTGAGATATAGGCCATAGTGGGTTTCATATGCAGCAACTGGGCTCTCTGCCTGTCATTCTACAGTAGATGGAGATATGAAAGGTACATTCTCATGGATCAAGTGATCTTTAGGGGATAATGTGTAAAACAGTGCAAAGCGGACATATGAATGCATATGCACAAAGCTATGGTAGTTGGCTTTTCATTGTCATAACAAATACTTGAGGTAAAAGGAAAGGTTTGGTTTTCTTTGCTTTTTTTTTTTTTAGTCTGTGACTACTTGACTACTTACTGTTTTGGTACAAGCATGTAGCAGAGGTAATCAGCTCACATCATGGTATGAGGTAGATAGGAAGATAAGTAAGACACTGAGGTCCCACTATTCCCTTGAAAGCTATGACCACTATGGCAAAAGAGACATCAGTTGATTAAATTCTTGCTTCACAAGCATGGAGAAGTGAAGAACAAAACATGGTGGAAGGTGCTTCCAATCCCCACAAAGTTCACCTAACTCACCTGGAGACTTGCCATGCCAATGAAAGATTCTGCCTTGAAAAAGCAGGAAACAGGTTGGGGAGATGATTATTGCAGAGGAACTGGGCTTGGTTCTAAGCACCCACATGGTAGCTCACAACCACCTGTAACTCTACCTCTAGGATATCCACTGCCTCTCTGACCTCCACAGATACCAAGAACTGCTCCCAGCATGGCTGGAAACCTGACTAGGATGACAAGGGAATGAAGAAAGGACAGACAGACACACATACAGAAAATATGGGTTCAAGTGAGCCATGTTTACTCTGCCTGGAGCAGCACAATTACTGGACAATCTCAGGTTAGTTTGCTATGTAGAGTACACGGTGGAGGAGGGGATTAGCTGGTCTCCATAGGGGTCTCTGCTGGGAGACAGTCTCAGATTGCAGTCATCCCAGAGGAGGAAGCTGCAATGGCCAGTTTTTGCATATACTGGCCAATCATTACTAAGCTCTCATATTTGGACCAGAGGATGACTTTGCCATGTCTTTGAGCCTCAGCTGGAAGAAGGCTTTGCCAATTCCATCAGCCTAACACCTTGGTCCTTGTCAATAATACACACTCATTCAGGACTTCATCTACTCCTCACACATTCATTTAAGTCTACCCTAGCTCCTTATAGTCAGGCATGCAGATAGTGTACATACATACATATATACATACATACATGTGGGTGAACACATTTACATATAACATAGAAAAAAACAAAACTTTTTAAAGGTACAAGGCACTTGAGGAATGACACCTAAGGTATCCTCTGACCTACATATACATAAGCACACACATGTACAAATATGTGTACCCCCTCCACATAAATGAGCAGACACATGTCCAAACATGTGAACCCCCATACACAGACACACACATGCATGAACACATAATACCTCCCATACACAGACACACACATGCCCAAACATGTGCACACACCCCACATACACATACACTGGTACATACATGCATGAACATGTGCACCTCCCAGACATAGGCACACACATGTGCAAGCATGTAACCCCCCTCTACATGCATGAGTACACACATGCATGATTAAATATATATATCACCCCCTACACAGAAAAGAATCTAATTTGCCATTATACATCTACTGTCCTATTAGAGCCCACTCCTATATCCATGAACTTTTATACATTTCTGAAAATACTACCAAGAACTAATGCTTAAAAGGTATAATATTAAAGTGATAACATCAGAAAAACCTGATGGACCTCTTGACTGTTTATCCCCTCGCTTCTTTCTTTGGCCCCATGTCTTTCAGATTTTCACGTCTAATGTCAAATTTTCCCAGATGCTTTCCTTGGCTTGTGGGTGTCACTCAGGCCCTCATATATGCTCATCAGGCTTGTGGGTGTCACATAGGCCCTTGAATATGCTCGTCAGAGTTCACTTCTCCTCTAACCACACGGATTTCAACCAAGTTCTGCTGACTCATATCTTTTTGCATCATGTTTCTAGGGAATTGGCTCCATCAATCCTGAATGTTCAGGAAACAAAGTTAAATGTCAAATCCACTTTGATGCTACCCTTAGAATGATGGTAAATGGCTGAGCTGACTTAAGGCAACTCTTTCAGGCTGTTATAACTGTACACCACAGCGCCTAGTTCATTCTCAATTGGGAAGCCAAGACAGGCGCCCATTGAAAATGGATAAGCACTGCACACAGAATAGGATGATAAGCTGAGGTCTCAATTGTTCTCAGTCACCTCTCCCCTCCCTTACACATCAGTGAGTAAACAGGAACATAAAAACTTCTCTCTAAATTTGAAGATGGAATTTTTTTTTAATGTAGAAAACAAATTTTATCACATATAAATGACTGGCTCTTCTCTCCCGGCATGCTATTCAGCCTTCTTTGTAAACACTATACAACGTGACTACTCTAAGAAATGGGTGGTATTGTAAGCATTTTACATTATTTATAATTTCCTCATTCATTCTTGTGGCCTTCCACTTTACATTTTACTAGCATCTGTGTTTCACATACATGTCTTCATAGGGGGCTATCTGCAGACAGAGTCTGAGGTAGAGGGTATCCGCAGGCCTAGGCTTATGACCAGTTTATAATGAGGTTAATGGACCACAGTCATAATCTTCTGATCCCTCAGACATCAAAGGAGCCTTCTCTAAAATGAAAGCTGCTTGTCAATGGGTTTTGTGAGATCTGCTAATCTAGGCTATTCTACTCCACTGAACATGGTTTGTGACAAACGTGTTACCAATGCTATACTTACTCTAACAAAACTGGAGACACTTGGCCACAAAATTATAGGCATATGGCAAGTGACAGTGTCAGTGAGCTTTAATATGGCCACAGAAATTTCAACAGGAAAAGATGGAAGTTGTATTCAATAAAAAAAAAAATCTCAGGGAGCTGGAAAGTGTCTTGTGTTTCTGTACCTGGGTTGGTTCATCCAACACATCTATCTCTAGTTCCATTCACATTATAGCAAATTATAGGATTTCATTATTTTATAGCTGTGTAGTATTCTATTGTGTGTATAGACCACGTTTTCTTTATCTGTACATTAGAGACATTTAGGCTGTTCCCATTCCTTAGCTAGTTACTGGGAAGGATGCTATAAAAGATGAGGGAGGGCAGATGTCTGGGACAAAGAAACGTTCTTTCCTTTGGCTCTATACTCAGTAGGGGGGTCACTGAATAACTCAGCAATGTTATTTTGAATAGCTGAAGGAGCCTCTATATCATCTCCATAATATGTGTCCTAATTCACATTCCCAAGAATGGACAAGGGTCCCTCACCCATCTCACCCCTGCCTTGCTGTGGGTATTGAAGACTAATTGTAGAAACGAACCCAGGAAGCAGGCCTTTCCGCCTGCAAGAGCTAGTGTGTAAAGCCACAGGAAGAATGTTTTGACATCAAGGATAGGATGCTTGTTTTATGAGACAGAGTAATAGCATGTAGCCCTTGCTGGCCTAGAATTCACTATATAGATCAGGCTGGTTTTGAACTCAGAGTGATCCACCTACCTCAGCCTTCTAAGCTTGCACCAACACACTCAGCTAGGGACTGAACTTAAAATGACATGGGCTCCTTGGAAAAAATCCTATTGCAAATAAAAATCTTGAAATGCTTCTACTACTGCTGTGGCAAGCGGGGGGGGGGGGGGGTGTTGGGGGAGGGTCAGCAGGTCTTAGTGAAATCCACTTGGAAGACCTTCTGAAGAAAAGGGAATTTTGTCAATGTTCCCCTTTACAGTACTCAGGTGCAAGGCTCTAGATCTGAAAGCTTTGAACAAAGAGGGAGCGTTTGTATGATACCAGGTTTGTATATAATTTATACCAAAGATAAGGTTTAGCAATACTTTCCTGGCCTGGCTGTCTATTTCTGAAATATTTTCTTACAGCTTATAGCTTCTTATAAATTAAGCAAGACTTTTATTGATTCCTAAATTTGGAGGGTAAAGGCAAAAATCATCTTACATCAACTGAAAATGAAATCCATGTGTGTTTATCTCAAGTTCTACTCAGAGCTAAGTATCTGCACAGCAGCAAAAACACTGGTTTCTCCTCAAAGGAGAAATCCGTATTCTGCACTTCCAGTTTTACAAATAAAATAGTTTATAGCACCACATACCTCTACAGGAGACCAGCCCCTGGATACCATCTTCTTGTTATAGCTACATTTATCTGGGTCTGAGCCTATCACTCACTTTAAACATATTTGCAAAGATTAATGCAATATTAAGATTTAGTTTTAATCTGCATTTCTTTGGCTTATGGATTTGAGGCATTTTTATTATCAGTGACTTCATGATTAAAAAATAGGAAAAGTCAACTTCCTTGAATTTAAAAAGAAAATGTAAACCCAGTTATTTAGCAGAGATTTATCGTTGTGCTATGAAAAAAAAGATTAACAACCTTCTGTCTAAAGCATATTGGTGAAATGATACTTTTCCCTTTTGAAGAGGGGAAAGCTGCCCTATACAGGCCATATATCATTCCACGCCTCATTAGCATTTGGGATAGAAGACATCTCTGTCGAGAGTCTTGAATATGCTTCGACTCAGTGAAAACATCCTGAGAATTTCCTTTAAAGGCACATGCGATGCTCCCTCTGCCTAGACTCTTGGTGTGTTGAGAAAATCAACATCTCTGGGAAGGGAAACATGTGACTGAACTAACACCACAACTAGAGCAATCAGGTTCAAAGAAGAGAGACTGGTGTCCCCTACTCTGTTAATCTGACTTCCACATATTGGTCACAGTAGAGGGTCCATGAGCTGGAGACATAGCTTTACACAGTGCTGTCTGAGCAGTGATGTTTATTTTAGACACTTAAGTTTAAGGCAGGAGGTTTTCAGCAAACCAGATGAGAACAGGTTTATTGCAATGCCTTATAGAGTTATGAAAAGACTTTTAAAAAGTGAAGTAGTCGATTTTGAGGAGCATCTTACATGAAACAAGGAAGCCACTGCTTCTTGTAGGATCAAAACGCCTTTTTTGACACTCCACCCCCACCACCATGGTGGGAGAGCAAACCTTCAGCTTTTGCTTTCTATCCTGCACTCCACTCACCTGCTACAAACTGCACTCTCCAAAGAGAAGCTGCCTTCCTACCTGCTCTCTGTTTTGCTCTAAAAACAAAAGAGTTGATAACTAAGGTCTAAGACTCCTAATAACTCAGAGAAATGCTGTTACCCTGATTGTGGTGAGATAGGGAACACCCAATCAGCTTTGAATCTACTGGGTGCTAAGTGTGCTTGACTGTTAAGACCTATATAGAGTTTGGAAATAATACAAATGCAAGATCAGATGGGGTATATTTTTGCCTTTCCAATCTCTGCAGTGCGTGTGTTGGACTTTAGGAGGATGGTGGATAGACAGACAGATGTATGTATGTATGTGTGAATGGATGGATGGATGGATGGATGGATGGATGGATGGATGGATGGGTAGGTGGATAGATGCATGGATGGATGGGTAGATGGAGCAAGGAAGGGGGAAAGATGGGATGGGTCGATGGATGGATGGAAGGTGGAGGGATGGATGGAGGGTGGATGGATGGATGAATGGATGGATAGATGCTGAATGCCAATCTTACACATGACACCCAGACTTCTTCATAAGCATTCTTAGTACACTGTTACTCTCCTTTCTAGCCAGTGATTGGCCATTGCACTGATGCTTCTTGATCCAAAGACTTAAGAAAAAGCTAATAACAGACCATGAGTTTTGTTTGGGTTTTATGTACTTTGAGTGAGATGTTAGACTCCAATTGTCTTTTTATCTTAACTAAGTAGAGATGAAACAATGTTTTATGGAGTTTTACCAAATTCATAGCTTTGAAATTATTGCTATCAAAAATTAAAAGCAAGATAATCTAGGCCTATTCAATCTTGGATCTTCCCTTTACATTCTTTAGTGAAGAAAACTTAACCCATGTACTACACGGTTTTGGTTATATGTATGAGTACTGGGTAAATTCTTTTTGGATAGGCCCAGCAGCCTTGGGTTCAGCCACCTCTGAAGGTCAAGCAAGAAATGCTCATCTATTCACTCAGCAAACATTCTCTGAAAGTCTGGTCTGCAGCTGTTCCCTCATGATGTTTTGGTGTTTTGCTTTCTTGCTAATGTGGACCCCAAATCCCAAATCCAACAACTCTTCCAGCCAAACTTCAATTGGAAATGGACCAGTTACTTATAAAGCTGAGGTAAGATAAGTCTGAAAACTCTCTGTAACGTCTTTAAAAATCTATTTTAACACACACCTTGATCAGCTTCAATAGCACAAGCTGATTGTTTCAGTAACGCTATGTTCAAAATCCAAAAGTTCTTCAAATCTCTCAAGCTTTCATCATCTTTTTTCAACATGGTAGATTTTAAGCCACGCCTTCTCATTATTTGTTCTGTCCAATAAACACAGGACTTCTGACTCTCACTAGGACATAAATGTTCTTGAGTCAACATCTTCAATTTGTCACCAGTCCCCAGTATCCTGTAGAGCATGATGAATTCCTCCTGATTTTATTTCCCAGGGCGTCAAAGACCATGAATGTAAGAAGAAAGAGCAGAGAACATCAACACACCGTCTCGATAAAGGACAAGCCAGGAATAAATCATGAAGCGACTGTCGATAGAAATTTAAAGCACAGAATTTTATTTTCCTTTTAATCTGTTGCTATAAAGCATTCACCATCTCTGGAAACAGAGTGAACCTGACAGCTTTGTGTTGACGTTCACATTTCTCGTTACAGACGTCTCCCGTATCTGTCCTGAAGCAAAAATAAATTTTGCTTTTTAAGCTTTTGATGATAAAAATCTCATCTGAAGCCTCATAAATGATCCTTTATTATCTATATTAATAATGAATAAATGTCTTTTGAGTACCCCTGATCTTTCCCATTAATAGCGCCAGATGTATTATGGATAACCTTTTGATTTAACAGCACAAACTCTGAAACAATATTAAACACTAAAGGACTAGGTCTCCAGAGTTCCAGAGGTCAGAAACATGCATTTCTCTCAGTTCTGTGTGTCCATTAGGTGACAGGAATGTCGTCAGCATATATTTATTTATTTATTATTTATTTATTTCATGTGTGCAAGTGTGTGCATGTGTGTCGTCTAAAAACCAAACCCATAAACCTTTATGTTCTTTCTGCTACAACCTTTTCTTTTAGTGCACACTGAACTTAAAGAACTGGAATAATTTAGCAGCTCCACACATTTCCACCTCATTCCAGGCCTGTTTCTTACATAAAGGGGCCCTCTCCATCTTGCAACTGCATCTGGAGTTGGGAAAAGTCCAGCTGCAAAGGTTCTCATGCATGTTTTAAAAGATGGTTACTGAGCTGTTTCTTCCTTAGATGTTTTACTCAATTTTGGAGGTTGTGGTGGTTTCAATATGCTTGGCCCAGGGAGTGAGATTATTAGGAGGTGTGTCCTTGTTGGAGGAAGTGTGTCACTGTCAGAGTGGGCTTTGAGACCTTCCTCCTAGCTTCCTAGAAGACAGTAGTCTTCTACTGGTGGCCTTCTGATCAATATGTAGAACTCTCAGCTCCTCAAGCACCATGCCTGCCTACAAGCTGCCATGCTTCTTGCCCTGATGATAATGAACTGAACCTCTGAACCTGAAACCCAGCCCCAGTTAAACATTGTCCCTTTTAAGTGTTGTCTTGGTCATGGTGTCTTTTCACAGCAATGAAACCTTAACTAAAACAGAGGTTGTGTTTCCAGTACTCAATAGCCTCTTGCTCCATGGCAATCCTTTGAGATGATGGGGTACTACAAACCAAATGGACTTTTGGTATCAGAACTTTCTGAGGCAGAGCCTCAATAATAATGTAGATTCCACATTCAAGATCAGTTTTCTTTACCATATACCAGGTTCACACACCTTACTTCCTAGATTGGAAGCCAGAAAAATTATTGGTTTGTGGGCTCACTCTGAGAAGGGATAATAAAGATGAGACAAGTGAAAAGTGTCACATGTTCCCTCTAGAAACATGTCTAGCAGGACTGGTGAGTGGTTATTTACAATGGAGAAGCTCTTTTCAGACTTCAGTACACACACACACACACACACACACACACACACACACTGTCTTGGACCATTTGGAACCAAAATGTCTAAGAAGCTGATTTCATTAAGTAAGCCATATGTTAATAGGGAGTGAAAATAAGCATAGAGCATATACAAACCCACCCAAGAAGCTGCACAGATGTGAAAGCACACAATCCACAGGTGGTATGATATCATGGGGTGGGAGATAATAACCCCACAAACAGCTCTATGTGAACTATAGGACCCAGCCGGGAAGGAGTAGGGCCACTCCACACTCAGCACAACAGTGGGACAGAGCATGGGGAAAGTACCAGGGAGAAAGCTCATTTTGGTGATCACAGCCCAGGAAATGGGACAACTGTGATCTGAGGGTCTTTAGAGATGGAGAGTTGTGGAATGACGTCAGAGTCCAGCCAAATGAACTCCCTGGATGCTGACTGTGGAAACATGATACACATCTAAACTTTCACATATCCCCGTCTTGGCACTAACTTCGGGTCCAGCAAAGACCAGAAATGGAGGTAGGGACAAATGGAGAAACAAAGCCATGAGCAGTAGCTATTTCTTAATGGGCACACTCAATCCATCAGACATACCTCCTTTCCTGGGACCCTGACATTGCATCCCACCTTTAAGCTATTATTATATTCTGAGTGCCCTCTCATTTCTTAAATCCTCCTCCATTTTCACTTACTATTTTGCATTAGCCATATAATACTGACTTGATTAAATCTTCCTAGTTCTGCAAGACTAACCTCAAATACAATGTGGTCATGAAACCTCTCTGAACTCAATATGCATGCTACATGCATGAGAAGAAACTGAAATCTCCTTTCATTAAATTGTGACATGCTTTTATTTGTATAATTTAAATTATTTTGTTTTATGCTTTATAGCACAATTATTTTTCACATTCTAAGTTAATAAACTATGTACCTCCAACTTTAAATTTACTAGGACCAGTAAGTACAGTATATCTTCCATATTTTGCCCTAAGATTGTGTTCTTTCACTACAGTAGGTTGTTTGTCCTACAAAGATTTAGAGATTCATCGGGTTAACACTGGGCCAAGGCACAAGTCTGTGGGAATTAATTCAGCATTAGTTCTAATCTTGTTTCTTAAACCCCTATCTCTACCATGGTTTGCTTGGATGAAGGAGCAGGGTTGTCTTGCTGCCATTTTGACCCTGGTCTCCCCTTCCTGCTCTGCACACTGCATGACTGTTCTGTTTAATAGGTCTTGTTGGGTTTGCGGTGCTGCCCCCACAGCTCCCTCCCCTTCTCCACATTAACCTGCATTTTCTGGGTAATGGCGCAGTCACCGGCAGCATTAAAGCTCCCCAGTCTGTTCGCATCACTTCTTCCTCCTGGCCATGATCACAGTGGGGCTTCACTGGAATTAGCCAAGGAGGAGTGCAGAGGTGAGGCTGTCCTCACCCCAGCAAAATGGGAGGGGTGACAGTTCCAATGGGACAGTTCAGATCCTCAATCATACTGTCAATATTGAGGAAGAGTAACTTTTGGACATGCCATGAAAGTCAAGACAATGGCCAAAGACTTAACAAACAGTCAGTGGAACAGAGAAAAGCCCAGAAACAGTCACAAAAATAAGCCATGGGTATTTGACAAGGAAGCAAAGGCAATAAAGTGTGACAAAGAGTTTTCCCAACAAATGCTCTTGAAACAGCTTGACAACCACCTAGAAGAATCAATTCAATAAAGAATAAAACTAGAGACTCATTTAAATATTCACAGAAGCTAATTTGCTTTTACAGATTAGGTTAGAGAAATGACTCAGCAGTTAAGAGCACTTGCTGCTCTTCCAGGGACCTGGTTTCAGTTCCCAGCATCAGCATCAGGCAGCTCACAAGCTCCAGCTCCCTGGGATCCAACACCTTTCTCTGTCTTCCATAGGTATTGTTCTCTCTCTCTCTGTCTCTCTATCACACACACACACACACACACACACACACACACACACATGTATATGTATATATAGATATTTGTATAAGTTAGGAGAAAATATGAATGACCATGGGTTTTCTAGTGTTGTTTAGGTATAAGTATGTGATTCATGAATCAATAAGTCAGCATTAATTGGGGATATAAAGCACAAAGATGTTTCAAATAAAAATTGATATAAAAATAGACATGTGAAACTCAATTATAAAAAAACCAAATGGCTATAAAAGTTAAGTCAGATGATTTGGGCAGATAGCTCACTATTGGAGTCCTTTGGGAATCAGACAAGCTTATAAGAGTGTGTTCGCCATCTTATGTCATTAGACAATGGCAAAATGAAATGGCAAGGTGCTATAAGCTTATATGATTGGCCAAAGCACAGAACAGCAAGAGCAAATGCAGATGAAAGCATGCAGCAACCAGAGCTCGCAACATTGTTATGACCTTGCAGACTCATACAGCAGCTTGGGAACACAGATGATGTCTCATAAAGGAGACCTCGTGAGCATCGCAGCAGCACTGACCATGTGTTAGCACTCTCCCAGTGCATTAAAAATTAATATTCACACCAAAACAACAGTTTAGTGACACATAGTTGCTTTAAAAAAACAACCCAAAAGCTATCCAAATAACTTTTAAATGGTGAATGGATAAATCATCTAGAATTTTATTCAACACTAAAAAGAAATGAAGAGAAACATAAAGCATCCCACTAAAGTAAAAAAAGGAGGCTTTCATCCTCTGGTGACTTCTTTCAAAGGAAGCATCTGCATTATTACAAGTTGTGATGATTTGTATATGCTTGTCCCAGGGAGTGGCACGATTAGGGGGTGTGGCTTTGTTAAGTAGGTGTGTCACTGTGGATGTAGGCTTTAAGACCCTCATCCTAGCTGCCTGGAAGCCAGTTCTCTCTCAGCCACTCCCGCACCATTCCTGCCTGGATGCTGCCATGTTCCAGACTTGATGATAATGGACTGAACTTCTGAACCTGTAAGCCAGCCTTAATTAAAGGTGTCCTTATAAGAGTTGCCTTGGTCATGGTGTCTGTTCACAGCAGTAAAACCCTAACTAAGACACCAGTGATACACTGTCTAGCAGTAAAAATGTAGTGATTTTTAAGTCAACCCAGTCCAAGAAAAGCTGGAGGGTTTATTGAGGTTTTCATTAACAACAGTAAGCCCATGAATTGCAATAAATGTACCAATCATCCAGGCATGGTGGGACACAGCAATAATCATACCATTTGGAAGGATGAGGCAGGAAGAATGTGACTTTCAGGCCAGCCTTGGCTGCATGGTATATGAACATGTTTCCAGAGGAAACAAAACAACCAAAACCTACCAAACAAATAAATAAACAAAAAAGCAATCTGGAAAAAGAGAAATGCACCACTCCAGGATGGCGTTTTGATGAAGCCCAAAGCCAAGGAGGCCAAACACTGGAGAGATGACAGTGTATGGGAATAGTCTCCTGCTCAGCTTTCCTGTTTGTTACTTGAGGTCTAGTCTAAAATAAATGAATAATAACGTCTACTTAGAAAGAGAAGTAAAAAATAACCACAAGTTTCTAGAAAGTTGAAATGAATGGATTTGAAAGAGCATATGAAGTTTCTATCTTATTAAGTAAAAGCAGGGGTGTGATTCATGGAAAGATGTGTGGGTGTACGTGTTGGACAGCAGGTAGATGGCAATGGTCCCTGGATGACACTGTGACAATTGTCCCTTTTTAGTGCCCTGGGGCCTAGGTCCACAGCCCTGTATATTTAATAGAAAGGACCCACTCAGGAGACAAATAGATATGCTCACTCCTGTTCTCCAGGGTTGTGGGAATGACGTTGCACACTAAACATAACTAAAATGAGTACTCTCACTAGAGCCTTGCTCTTTCTCTCGTAGTGAGTGAGGCAAATATGCAGCCCTTGAGAACATTATTTAGTAAAATTGGGCATTTATGGCTTTAGTAATTGCAAGTTATTGAAGGCTTGGGAAAAGGAAATCAAAATGTTTAAATGGTTGACTCTAAACGTGCATTGTGTGCTTGGCGTGTGTGCATTTCAACCGATATAAATCTACGCAGTCTTGGCCAGACTCTCCCCAAAAGAATTGTAATGAGCAGCCCCCCAGAGCTGTCATGTTTACATCTGTTATTTAACAACTCAGGTAAACTCTACTTGGAGGCCTATGAGAGGGAGGAAGTGAGGGTGTCAGTCTTTAGTTTACAAGAGGACCATTTGATGAATGTGTGTATTCTACAGCTGCTTTGAATGCCAAAGCTTTTCCAAAGGTCTTCAGTCTCACAAAAAGACACATGCACATGTAAAGCAGAATTGGCCACCTTTCTGCACAAATGAGCACAAGGTATTCAATAAACCCTTTACTTCCTTCCCCCTAGTTTCTATTAGCATACTATAAATATTTTTTTTTAAGATTTGTATGTGTGTGTGTTTGAGTGTTTGCTTGCATGTATGTATCTATGTGCAAGACATGAGTGCCAGCAGAGGCCAGAAAACATCATTGGATCCCCTGAAACTGGAATCACAAATCATTGTGAGCCATCATGTGGGTGCTGAGAATTGAACCTAGGTTTTCTGCAAGAGCAACAAGTCTCTAACTACTGAGCTGTCTCTGCAGCCCTGTAATTTTTTTAAGTGGGCCAACTTTTGCTTTACCATCTGCCTACCGAATATATGTTTGAAGAAGCCCATTTGTTTCTGTAAATCTTCATTCTTCCTGATTTCAGCATTCTTTCCACTACTTATTTAGGAGACATTTCTACTCTTTTTCTCACTCCTAACTCTGCTTCCATTGTGTACTTTTAGGCTAATTTGCTGTTAAGAGATGAAGGCAAACATGCAGAGGAATAGTACATTGCCATGTTCTCTCCCCAAGTGATGAGCTGAGACTTCTGTGGTACACTGCTTGCTGGGAAATACTGACTCTGGGTCTTGAGTGAACATAAGAATGAATTGTAGAACTGTTCAAAAGTGGTGGCTATAAGATGCAATATCTAGAAATAACCCCACGTGTCTGCAGTCAGTTCATTGTTATTACCACAGTTTGAGTGCTTCATTATAAAATGTCCTTCTTTTCTATTGAAAAAGTTTTCTTCGTACAATATATATTCTGATTACTCTTTCCCCTCTCCTAACTCCTCCCAGATATTCCCCACCTCTCCACCCACCCAAATCCATGAGTTCTCTCTCTCTCTCTCTCTCTCCTCTCTCTCTCTCTCTCTTCTCTTCTCTCTACCCCTCTTTCAAATACTCAAACAAAACAAAAACTGAATTTTTTGAAAGTTTAATTTTGACAAAGGGGTTATTTCAAGAACCTCTTCACACTACAGGGTGTAAACAAATGTCTACCCTCATCTTATATAGCACCAGAGACACACCAAAGTACAACTACACCAAAGTCCATCTTGGGGAAGCCAATAAGTCTATTGGGATTGCTTACCAGCATGGGAGAAAAGTTACCTACAGTAGTGTGGGTGATCTCGAAACAGCCACACCACCAGAAAGCTTCCCCTCAGCATGGATGTTGGCTTTACCATATCTGTGTAGCTGGAGTCCTCCCTTCAGTTAAACTTCCACAGTCTATATTCTCTAGCACTCCCCCCCCCAGACCACAAGACCACTGCAATTAGGACAGAATTACATGTAACTAGCTGAATGGTCCAGGAGGTGGTGGACAGAATCTCAGATGAGGGTCCACTGATGTTCCACATCCCCTTCTATGAAGAACTGTCAATCAACAAGCTCCATCCTGGTTGGGAGGAGCTTTTCTGATGAAGATGGTGGTTGTTATGCTTGGAGGACAGCATTCTCCTACAAGTGTCAAGACTACACTCTGGGTCTTTAATAAATGGTATGGGGCAAGCGGGGGACTTAGACATTTCTCAAAAGAAAAGTAACACACATGATAAACAAGTGAGAAAATACTCATCATCTCTAATCCAAGGACTACAAAGTAAATCCCCAAAAAGGCATTCCTTCACCCTGTTAAAGGTCAGAGATCATCAAAAAGATGAACAAAAACAAATGCTAGAAAAACTGAGAGGAAATAAGCAAACTGAGACAGGCATTTTCAAATACAATAGGAAGTGTTCTCAAAACACTGGAAGTGGAAATGCCATGTCCAGCAGTCCCATTTTGGTCAATTCCCAGGGAAGCTGAAATTGGTCAGCTGGGGAGATGGCTACACTTCTGTGTGCTTTGCAGAACCATTCATAATAACAAAGCTACAGAGACAAGACTGTACACCAACAGATTCATGAATTTTAATAACGGGACAGATAGAAGATAGATAGATAGATAGATAGATAGATAGATAGATAGATAGATAGATAGATAGATAGATATAATAGATAAACAGATGAAGATAGATAATAAAGATAGATAGATAGATAGATAGATAGATAGATAGATAGATAGATAGATATGATAAACAGATGAAGATAGATAATAAAGACAGACAGATAGATAGATGATAGATAGATAGAGCATTGATAGTAATATTCAACCTTATAAAAGCAGGAAGTTCTACCACCTGCAACAACATATATAGACCCAGAGAACATTATATAAAGTGAAATAAGCCAGGCACAGAAAGACAAGAACCATGTGATAATCTGGTAATCTCAATTATATGTGGAAGGCAGAAAAATTAACCATGTAACAATAGAGTACAGAACATTGTCTGCCATCCAGTGTCAGGAGGAGGTAAAAGGGTAGAGTCAGCCAGTGAATACATGAGTGTTGGGAGCTGACTCCTAGCAGAAAGCGGCTATCATCTTTGCAGCCATCTCAGGCCATATACCCTGACAAGAGACTTGTTTTCAACAGCCTACAACAGCTGAACACACTCTGATAAATATCTTGTTTTTTCACATATCTTGTTTTGCTGTCTAGTGCCCCCAGCTGCAAGGTGCACATGGTATCCACGGCTACAAGGCACGTGGCAAAGTGCCTTCAGCTGTGTTCCCTTGCTTGCCCATGAGGGCAAGGCACGTGGAAAAGCATATAAATACCCAGGATTTCCTTTCAATAAAGGGAGACTTGATCAGACCCTCTGTCTTGTCTCCATTCTTCGTGACTCTTGCCCCTCCATCCCCACTCTCTCTTTTGCTAGACCCTGACCCAAGGACCGGAGCAGCAGAATGGGCGGGAACAAAGTGGCTCCCCGAACGTAGGGCAGAACAGGCTGGTACACATGAGTAGATCAACTCGGTCCCCTATTGTACAGTGAGTAACCAAGGGTCAGGTATTTCAAAACAGCTGAGAGAGGATTTCAACTGTTATCAACACAAAGACATAATGAACATTTGAGGTGACAGATAAGCCAACTACCCTGATTTCTGTGATATAAAAACATGTCAACATGTGACAATGAACCTTACAACTACAGAGAGTTATCACTTAACTCTTAAAGGGCTTCTGACGGGATCCTACTCAAGAATAGAGAAGACACAAAGAGTGTTGTAACCTTTGTAGCAAATGTCCCAAGAACCTCTCACACAGTTTCTAGAAGCTACTCAGAAACGCCCCCAAAATAAACACAAATGCTTAGCTGTAGGACTCCTCAGGTTTACACTGCAGATAATTAGCAAAAAGAGTTGGGGAAGCATTAATGCTGGCAATCTCTGAAGTATCAACCTGTCTGTTATGACATGTCTATCTGGAGCTCTCCTGGCACATAAGCTGGTTCAATTTACAGTCACCAAATAGCCACATCGAGCCTGATGAAATGTCAGTGGCTTGCAAAACCTATTTCCCTTTTACTTCTTCTAAGATACAAAGAATCCTTCTTGAGTGGCCAGTTGGTACAGGAGACTCTCCCACATGCCTGAGTTGTGTGCATCCCTTAAGGAACAGACGTCATGGGAGCTGGGACCTTTAGTGGTCAGGAGCCAAGCCACACAGCAGGAAGGCAGGGAACAACCAGAAGAGCAGCAAGGAAGGAGTAGAAAGGGTATTTAGGGGCAATTCCCAATGCACAGGCAACATTTAATTTACTTTCTATAATTGATTTTTCACAGGATCCCTCCAAAGTAGAGGCTGTGTTTTCCAAACTAGCAGGAGCCTCTTGAAAAGGCAAAGAAGAGCAAAGAACTGTTTAATGGATCAAGCTGTTATTATTTTCTGAAGTATTTTGCTGTTTTACCACACCCTCAGAGGTACTCTTGCTGACATAATGCTCTTATGGCAGTGGGTACTAGTAATAGCCATAAACCTAATGAAGATAATGTCCCATAGGCATGCCCAGAGGCAAATGAAAGAGCCAGCTCCAGGAAGCCCTCTAGAGAAATTCATTCTTACAACTTAGTTTCTCTAGAAGCACTCCTGATACCACCATCTGTATTAATCAGGGTTCTCATAGGAACAGAGTTGATGGGATGAATTTATTACGTTGGATTACAGGATGCTGTTTGAGTAGTTCCACAATGACCGTCCACGAGGACTGATGTCTCAGCAGTTCCAATCTGATAGGGAAGGCCTGGAGGATTCCAGGAAAGCTACTGGTCTTCCATCTACCTCGGAATCCCAAAGAAGTTGATTCTAACGTCTGTGAATGAACAGCATAGCACAATAGGATAGATGAATTCACTAACAAAAGTGAGGGCAAGTAGGCAAAAAAAAAAAAAAAAAAGTTTCCTTCTTCTATGTTCTTTGATGGGCTACCACCAAAAGATGCCACTCACATTTAAGGTGGGTCTCCCTGATTTAAATTATAAGATGAAAACAATCCATCATTTATAGGCGTGCACACAAGTTTTTGTTTTAGTTGGTTCCAGATGAAGTCAAGTTGATCATGAAGATTAGCCATCACACCTATCGTCTTTGTGTAAAATGCAGCCTACCAGAAATTGTCAGTCCCTGAAATCAGTGGCCATATGTGAAAGCAGATGAGTTATTTCTCAAAGCCTGAGCCATGGAATGATTGAACACTGAGAACATTATGCTTGGTGAGATAAGGCTGTCACAAAAGGGCATACTGAGGCTCATATGAGGGTCTGAGAACAGTCACTCAAAGGCACAGACAGTAGGAAGGGGGTGCTGAAAGCTGGAGAAAAGGAGAGTGGAGACTGAGTTTGAGAAATAGAAAGCTCTGGAACTGGATGGTTACTCAGCAATGCGATCATACTTAATACTTCAGAGCTGTGCATTTAGACATGGTTAAATTTTATATATATATCTTTTGACCACATGAAAGTATGAGTTCATCAAGAGACAGTCATACCAAACAATCTCATTTTCTTTTACATTATTTTTGGTAAATTGGGAACTGGAAAATATTTCATAGATATTTATCTAGGTTTCATCCAAGCCTCTGACAGCTCTTGTTATAGACAAGAAATGAACACTTAACAATACTGCTCATGGGAAAGTCAAAGTTAGTTGAGTAGCACATGAAGGACTCAAGTCACTCACTGTGTGGCTTCTTAGTCCCAACTTATCCCTCAACAAAAGTCTCTTATGGAGGAGTACTTGCCTCAGGACTGTTAGGAAGTTTCTAGGAAGTTTCTAATGAACAGCTAGAGACAGCTGTTTAAGACAGATGTTTAACAGAGAGCCAACTGAAGAGATGGCTGTGACGTGCTCAGGTGTACCTTGGTAAGCGGCAGTCAACATCTCTAATTCCCCAACGTAAGTTCTAAGCCATGTACATGTCTCATAACATCCCCAAGGCTCCCTTACTTACACTGAAGGATTAAAGCTGATCACCTAATTCCTTTAGCACGACACCCTCAAGATTCACCCATGTGATGGTACAGTTTTAGAAGGTCCTTCTTTCTAACGACTGAGCAGTGTGCCTTTGCTTCTTTTATTCATGTATCTGTTAACACACATTTAAGTTTTTCCACACTGGGAACACTGCAAGCACAGAGTCTCCACTGGCACATAGACATCAATGCTCTGAAAAACTATCCAGAGGATTACCAGCTCATAAGGTTGTTCTATTTTTCCATTCTTTTGAAGCCCACCGACGCCATTTTCATGAACATTTCCCATTACCACCAACTGTATACAAGTGTCCCAGTTTCTCTACAAACTAACCCAACTAGTACTTCCTGTCTTTTTTTATAATAGCCATCCTGGCATTTTGTGACAGATGCATGAGGTGGTATCATCTCTTGCTTGATTTGCATTTCTTGAAGGATATCATGCTAAGTGAGATGAGACAGCTTTAGAAAGAAAAATAGTTCATGGCTCCAGTTAGATAATGGTTTCTAAGACTGTAAAAGCCATAGAGTCAGGGAGTAGGTGGCTAGCCACAGTTAGGAAGTGAAGGAGGTGGGGGGTCAAATGTCATAAGGCTTCATCAAGCAAGATGAATAAGTGTGATTGGTACCCAGCATCATGCAGGAAGCTAACAATTCTACATTGTATGTAATGCACCATTAAGACAGGCAATCCCTAATATAAGTGTTCTTACAAGAAAATAAATAATAAAATAGAGTTGAAGATGCCTCATTGTGTAAATTACTTGGATGACAATCATGAGGAGGAGAATTTGGATCCACAGAACCCAGAACCCATGTGAAAAGTCCAGCAGGCAGAGTAGCAGTCTATAATCCTAGCACTCAGGAGAAAGAAGAGACAGGAGGCCCCTGGGGGAGGCTGCTTAGCTAGAATCACCAGAATCGCAGAGCTCTGGCCTTGGGGAGAGACCGTGTCTCAATAAATAAATTGGAGAAGGATTGAGGAAGATACCTGAAGTCAACTTTGGGTCTCCACACATGTGTGCACATGTGCACGCACACACATATGTACCCACACACATGCAAACAGTCATATATACCCACCACACCTATGCCTTGCAACCCCCACAAAAATATACTAAGTGAGATCCATGAAACAAAAACATAGGCAAGAGGAGAAAAGAAAGGCTAGTGTCAAGTATGCTTGTGAAAGAAGATTCTTGAAGAGCTAAGGAGGGCTTTCACAAGGTCTTGGACAAGTGGGTAATATATGAGATGAGTTACAGGGGGCAGGCTCATCTTAAGGACAGGGTACTTCAGAAGGTCATAGGACCCAGGCTGGGAGCTTGGATTAACAGTGATGACTATGCTATGCAGTGTCTCATAGGAAATCTGAACAGATCAAGGGCTGCCATAACCAGAAACCTTGAGAATTCAAATAAGAGTCCCCCACCCCCATTCCATGGAATGCATCCATGAAGCCGAAGGTCATGCCAAGAAAATAGTCTCATTCTCCTCAGCGTCAAGCAACTGAGGCACAGCCCACCATAAAAGCAAAGGCCACTCCAATGAGTATCAACAGAGTCTTTCTGTAGAAGGAGGGCAGAAATGAATCAATGTGTGACAATTTTTTTGGGCAAGAAGAGAAAAGTCTTGTTTGGAAGACTAGCTGCATGGGAGAAAATGCTTTGAGGAAAAAGGTGGGCCTTTAAAAAAAAATGTGTTACTTTAACTTGAGCTAATGGAACAAGCAATGTGTGCTGTTGATGAAATGTCTCTCAACAAAATGATCTACACAAGAAGAGAGCACAGCAGAGCTATCATTAATCCTGGGAGCTCACTGGCCTGCTAGCCTAGCTGTACTGTAAGCTTCACATTCAACAAGAGACTGTTTCAAAAATAACAGTGGAATGGAACAGAGGAAGACACTCAGTGTTCTCTGCTGGCCTCTCCACGCTTCTGCATGGTCGTATGTACTTGAACATGTAAGTACACATAGACCACATACGAAATCAATAAATAATAACACCCCGGTGTTCCTTAACTTGAGATACTATTGTGTCCTACTGAGACACACAGCTTTGCAAGCAAGAACGCTGTATTCTCCATCACAACCCCAGGGCAGAGTAGGAGCTCTGGTCACTGCACTACTCCCCGTCATCACCCAAGAAAGGCAGACTCAAAACTCTTAAACAGTTTCTGCTCAACACCTATCACCTTTACAGCATTAAAAATTAAAAAACAAACAACCAAAGAAAAATAGACCAAAGCAACAAAAAACAAACAAATAAAAAGAAAGAAAGAAGAAAGAAAGAAAGAAAGAAAGAAAGAAAGAAAGAAAGAAAGAAAGAAAGAAAGAAAGAAAGAGAGCAAAAAAAACCCTAAAATCAAGTCAAATTGAGTTAATTGGGCTGGGGCAGTCTGGATAATAAGATAAATAACCATCTTGAAACTGGCCAGAATAATATTCTACTAAATATTTAGCCTCTCTAAGTCCCTAGATTGTATATCCTTTCCAGATCATTTACTTTTAAAAAAAAGAAAAATTAAAGAAAGAGAAAAGCTCGCTGAGAGACTCACACATTAAATAAAAATTAAATAAATAATAAAAACTTTAGATACGCAGCCTGAAAAAAATAATGGCCACACAGTTTTATCACAGGAGGACTATGGGTATTGTGAAGAAAAACCCTCCATCAATGGTGTTAGCCCTGTCTGACAAGACAAAGAGCGAAAAGGAGAAAAATTTGAGGAGCTAGAGACAGGGGGAGGGGGACAGATTGACTCCCTGTAAATAATGGTCCTAAAAGGCTCGCAGACCTGAGTTACTTCAGCAGAAGGGCGAGCAGGGCATAGCCACTAGACACAAACTCTTGACTCACACTCTGCTGGTCTTTCTAAAGACCGCAGCGAGCCAGTGTGTTGTCAAAATTACATTTTCCACATCATCTGAGCTAATACGCCAGAGTAATGTGAAATAGTCCGAATTAGGCTTTCGAAGGGGGTGTTCCAACTGGCAATTTTCAGGGAGGGAAACAAAGCCAATTCTTTCCCCGGTGGTCCACGGCAAGGAACAAACCTGTGAGGGAAGGGTACCTATTCTGATCTTCTGCATTCCTCTTCATAAAAAATATTTTTTAAATGCCTTCTTTAGCAGTAGCAAGACAGGGTCATCATTTCCTTTTTTATTTTGTAAATGCCAATGCTCACGTGCAATTAGATATGGCGTAGTTCTGGGTCAAACACCAAGTTTTAAGTGAGACGTTCTGGTGACGTTCTTGTGGCTCCAGCTGGAGGAATCTGGCTTCTGCTTATTTGTTCTGTGTTTATGATCTGAAGTGATGATGCCAGGAAATTTAAGTGTCTCATCCAAGGCACGGGATA
Source organism: Mastomys natalensis (assembly GCA_021653895.1). Classification (NCBI taxonomy): domain Eukaryota; kingdom Metazoa; phylum Chordata; class Mammalia; order Rodentia; family Muridae; genus Mastomys; species Mastomys natalensis. The sequence goes on from JAJTUV010000742.1 coordinate 94,460, forward strand.
AACTGAACATAGAACAAATGCTTCTTTGAGAAGGAAGAAGAGGAGAAGTTGGAGTGGGGTTAGGGAGAGAATTGCTGTTTTATGTTTTTATTTTACCCCTGGACAGAGTCACCCTGCATCTGTCCAGCCTATGGGGCATCTGGAATGTTCTGTTTCTCCCTTGGCACTTTAAATCAATGCCTGCAAAGACTTTTTCCAGGGAACAGTAGAAATAAGAAAATGCCTTCGTAAGAGAAGAAAATAGGAATTATTCCCCAAAGAACAAGATGCTCTGCCGTGATTTTAACAGGCACCAAATGCTCTGTCGTCTCCTACCTCTCTCATTTCCCATGGGCCCTAGGCTGCCCAGGACACAACTCTGAGCCCCAGGAAACAGCTCTGTAAAACGTGGAAACGGGAAGACTCCGTATGTCTCTTCCCTCCATGCCCTTACACCCTGTCCCCTTTTCTATTTCTTTCTCCAGCCATGAGCATTGCTTTAATCTCTTCCAAGGAGGCTTTTCTGGCATGAGATGGGTGGAGGGAGAGGAGGGACAGTGTCATCATTGTTCTTAGACAAAGACAGAGAAAGACAAGACAGAAGGGTGAGTCACCCAGAGGACAGACCACAGAACCTGGCCAATAATGCAGGGCGTGACATCCCAGATGTTACCAAAGCACCATCTCTCCCTGAAAGAAAAATTGGATTAGTCACCATCCTGTCTCCTAATGGACACACTCTGTGCTCTTTAGAGCTTCATTTACTGGGTTAATAGTACTTTGCCTGAGTTCCTTGGCTATGGAAAAAAAAATGAAAGAAAGAAAAAAAACCTGTAAGAAGAAATATTCTGGGTGCAGTCCGCAGCCGCTGACACGAGTAATATCGTATTCATCACAGACAGACCTCGTATCTCATTACTACTGAAGAGCTGCCCGGAGGCATCCGAGCCTGGCCTGGCCAGGCCTCTCATGTGGAACGGTTCAGGTATATTGTGAAATGATTTAATGCGATAATAATGTCCACTTTGCGAGATAGATTATGTTTTTTATAGTGGCTGATGGTTAATGAATGATACATTAGCAAACATCACTAAAACATTATGGGGGAATGCAGATGCTGACACGGGGCCTTTTCTCCCACCACATCTTGACTCTCTCCCCAAGTGGTCCTGCCACCATCCTCCCCCCACTTCCTTGCCTAAAGATGGAAGGCAGAACTTACAAGAATCAGAAAACTTAATTTATTTATTTATTTAAAAAAGAAAAAAGAAAGAAAGCATCCCAGCTGCGTGGCCCAGCCTCCCGCCTCTCCTCACCAGAAGAAGGCATGAATACTAAAAGACATTCAAACGCGACCTGAAATATCTCTTCTTAAATCAAATGAGAATCAATGACAGTACAAACCTGAACAAATACATTATATGTTGACCCAGTTTATTAGATGAAGCCGTTTACCCTGATTTGATTTATCTGGCAATACACAGCTCAGCTGTGAAATGAAATAAGCTGAGCCCATTCACCTTATTACTGTAGCGTCCTGGCCCTGGCTAGCATGGCCTGCTTAAGGGCAGCCAGCCTTTCCATTACAAATCTCTCTTTGTAGCAGTTTGTAGCTTTGCTTCCTGTTGGTGCATAGCATGGCCTACCCTACCTAGGAGGACAGCCGGGGAGTAGTAGATGGGATTAATTCAGTGGTTGTCTTCATGGTCTCTGCAATTAGGTGATTAGGGACCCTGCAGGTGCTACCACGTTGGTAAAGCTTGTTCACACGTAAGTAAAAGGTAAGTGACCTCTCCTTTATAGCTTTTTTCTCCCCTTGTATTTTTGTAAATGGACATTCCCACGTGGTCCACTCGTTGGTGTGTATTATGGAAAGCAAACACGTGGCTGATTCTGAGGACCAAACCCTAGCATCGTGGGAGATTCTTCATGGGCAGTGGGGTCGTGACGCTCTAGGAGATGTGTGTTTCTCAGAGGACCAGCCTAGAGGAAAGAGGACGGATCGTGATTCCCAGATCCACTGAGGTCATTACAGAAACTCAGAAGAAAGGGGGTAAAGAGAAGATGGGTTTCATTGCTGTTTCATGGAAAGGGCAATAAGTCAGTCCCACGGCTGTTCCAGCCCCAGCGAGCATACAACCTCATGAAACCAAATGTGGGTAAGACCATTCTGTGAGAATTCCTATTTATCTCCAGGCTCCAGTGCAGGGCACACTGATGCCCAGTGCAGAGAAGGGCAGAAAGACCTAGAAAACAGGCTCCTGCTGCATCCCTGTGAAATTCCACCTGCTTCAGCCTGGACTCAGTGATAGCTCTTGGGTTCTCTGTCAAGTACAACTGACCCTGAAACCTCAGGGGACTTTCTAGGTGACATGGCAGGCTGACACCCAGAATAAAAGATATGCTATGCAAGCCACTTTGGGGAAGCTAACAACACTGGGAGGCTGGTAACTAGAAGAAACAACTGCATTGAAAACATGTAAATGCCTCTGGGTGATATCTCACCCGGAGCAGATGGTACTGATTTAATTGAACTCACCTAGAAAAGTTCCATATGACAGGTACAGCAGGGGGTAGATGCCGACAGCCTAAAAACAGGTGGTAATGGAAAGTCTTCGCTACAGTTTGGGTCTAGAATATTCCCCAAAGGTCCCACATGTTAAACGTTGAGCCTCTGGTCTGTGGCACTATTTCGAGGTAGTGGACCCTTTAGGAGCTGGGGCCTAATAGAAGTTAGTTCTTTGGGGATGGGGGTGTATCATTGAAGAGGAGTGAGAGACAAGTCCTTCCCTCAGTCTCCTATTTCCAGGTCATTATGACAGAAGCAGCTTAGCTCCATCATACACCCCATACCATGCTGTCCTGCTTCACCGCAGGCCCAAAGCAAGGAGCTCAACCAACCACTGAATGAACCCATGAAGTAATTAAATTGTCCTCCTTTTCCTTTGGTTTGTCCCGGATATGTTGTCACAGCAGTAGAAAGTGGATGACGGTCTATGAACAAGGAATGGATTCAGATACCCACTGTGTTCCCAAAAGGCTATCAGGGGGCCAGTGGCAGTTAAGGAAACCCAAAACTGAAAGAAAGAAAGAAAGAAAGAAAGAGAGAGAGAGAGAGAGAGAGAGAGAGAGAGAGAGAGAGAGAGAGAGAGAGAAGAAAGAAGAAGAAAGAAAGAAAGGAAAAGAAAGAAAAAGAAAGAAAAACATAGCTGCCATTTACAATAGACTGGGCAGTGAACAATAGTCACCGAGGTCAGGGCATGTGACAATGGCAATTAGAATCTCACTGGTAGGAGGGAGAAGGCAGAGTGAGTGATACCCAGAGGGAGACAGGTTCTTATTGGCAAAACTGGGGACAAAGAGAATAGGATTTTTGTTGGTGTTTGAATTGATAACAATAGGAGCATAGTTGGAAATGTGGGAATAAAGCCAAAAGAGAAAGTCTATGTAACTGAATGTGATGCACTTCTCAAGAACGAGGGGTGTTGACGGCAGGGAGGTAGTGATTAAAGTTGGAAGAAAGACACCCCTGCCATGACACCTGGGTCAAATTATAAGCCTTTCACTTTTCAAAAGCTATATGGAACAATATACAACAACAAGAAGACAAAAAATATGTAGTTAAAAATAAAATTATAGTATACAGGCAGGCTTCAGGTTCCTCCTTTTATGTGGATTTATCTTTGAACCTGAAGAGGCCTTGGTAGAGGGATAGAGAGAGACAGAGGTGTGGAAATGCTATCCACTTCCCTGACCAGGTGGGCACCATCTCTGTTCCCTGCTAGGTTAGCTTTCTGTCACCTGGCCTCATAGCTTTGGGCATATGGAAGTCACATCATACTGCAGGAGGCATGCCTGGCTGTGAAGCCTGTTTACTACATTACAGCCAGAAAGCAGAAAGAGAGAGACAGAGACACAGAACGACAGAGACAGAGAGACAGAGACAGAGAGAGACAGAGATAGAGAGGCAGAGACAGAGACCCAGCCAGAAAGCAGAGACAGTGGCAGAGACACAGAGAGACAGAGAGAAAGAGACAGAGAGACATAGACAGAGAGAGATAGAGACACACAGAGACACAGAGAGAGACACAGACCCAGGAAGAAAGCAGAGAGAGCAAGAGAGAAATACAGAAAGAAAGAGAAATATAGACACACAGAGAGACACACAGAGACAGAAAGAGAGAAAAGAACTAGGGTCAAACTACTTCTCTGAAGGACAGGCCCATAGTGGCCTAACGTCCTTTCCTTGGGACCTATTTGCTAAAGGTTCTGCCATGTCCCAATGACATCACATGCTGGTGGCCAAGCCTCTAAAGAATACTTACAGTTCAAACCAAAGTACTTTACCAACTGCACGCTTCTGTAGCTTGAATGTTTGGGACCTGCTCACACTACGGTCCCTATAACACGAATTTTCTTAACTGCTCTGTCTCTCGAGGTGTCATAAGCCCCACTTTTCCATTAAGGTTATGTTCTGAGCCCCCCCTGTGCATGTTGGAAGCTTCAGAGAGCACAGAGGCATATATACATATGGTTACAACTCGGTTATCCTGCATATACATTTTTATTCACCTTGCTTCTTATTTATTCTTTAAGAATTTCATACATGAATAGAATGTATGTTGAACATATCCAAGGATCATTCCCTCCCTGTGACTTCCCAAAGGCATTCCCAACACATTTCGCTCCCAAGTCCATCCTACATGTCTGAGATCAACTTTAGCAACAGGACAACTAATAACTAATTATAAATTAAGTAGACAAATATTCTGTAAAAATAAATAAATAAAAGTTACTTAAAACTTGTAAGTTGTTTCTTCCTAGAATTTTGCCATTGATATTTTGGACCACAGTTAACCTCAGCTATGGTGGTTTGAATAAGTTTGGCCTCCATAGACTCATGTTTGAATGCTTGGCCCATGGGAAGTGACACTATTCGGAGGCGTGGCCTTACTGGAGGAGGTGTGACTTTGTTAGAGGAAGTGCATCATGGTGGAGACAGGGCTTTGAAGTAACATATATGCTTAAGCTCTGTCCAGTGTGGAATCCAGTCCCCTTTGGGGCTTTTGGATCAAGATGTAGAACTCTGGGTAGCATGCTGCCATGCTTCCCACCATGACAAGAATGGACTAAACCTCTGAAATTGTAAGCCAGCCCTAATTAAATCTTCTCCTTTATAAGAGTTACCTTGGCCATGGTGTCTCTTCACAGCAATAAAACTCCAAGACACTGGGTCATTGACATAGAAAGGGAATCCTCAAATCAAGAGGACTTCTGTAATCTCTCCTTGGCTGGTTTCTCCATTCTTCCAACTCTTCTTCCAGAGCTAGGTTCTAAATATCCTGCATGTGGAAATCTATGCTGGCTACAACAACTCTATATTAGGCTTGACCTTGTGTTCTGGGACTGACTTTGCCTATGCCTATGGCCCCGTGATCCTCAGACTCATGTCTCATTCCCTGGTATACATTGGACAGCAGCATCCAGACTTCTCTTCTAACCTCGCGATCTCAGGATGTCACCTAGTGGCTGGAAAACAAGAAGATGCCTGACTGTCCTGGGGTGAAACTCAGCTGGGAGGATACACACTTAGCTTGAACCGTACCCCAAGCTCCACCCTATAAACCATAGTGAGCAAAGTAACATAAAATATGGAATAAGTGATACGGAGAGTTGTTTAATGGAGAAATTAGATCCTCCTACAAGAATACAAATGCAAAGAGCACTTCCTCAGGGCGGTGTATGTGTCTCAGCTTTGCGACACAGAGTCCACCGGATGAAAAGGGACCGTATCTCCTGAGCTTGCGATAAAGAGCTGCCTCTTATCTCTTAGGACCTTCCTGGATGAGGAACAGCCTACGATCTCCTTTACAGTTCAAACTGTAGAGTATTTACGGTAGTGCCCAACAATGGATGGAAACTGGTATCAGGCTGTTTCTGAACCCGCCATTCTGGTTCGCAGGTGTCCTCAAATGTGATTTTAATTCTGACAGACATATCTGGGAAAGAGCTGTTGCCTATTGACAGGGAAACTATACTGTTCACCTGTAGTTTACTTCTCCTATAACTCTGGCTCTTGGTAAGTCAAGAGAATACCACTTGAGGTAAAGCCACTATATTGGTAACCAGACATTGAGGGTTTTACGGGATTCAAAGATTTCCTTGACACCTGATGCTGACAGAACTGCTGTAGTTTACCAGCAGAATATCCACCAAATCATATGAAGGCCAACTAGATCTAGGCCGTGCAAAAATTCTCCCGACTAGCTGGGTCATGCCAAGAAAACCTCTGGCCTTGTCATGAACATACTCACATACTCATAGCAGCCTTTGAAATAAATATGGAGCAAAAATGCTGTCAGGCATTCCCCAAACATAAGGCTTAAACGCCTAAACATCTTTTAAAAAAATATTTAATATTGTCTGTATATATTTTGCTTACATATATGTCTGTGCATCACATGCATGCAGTACCCATCGAGGTCAGAAGAGGGCGAGAGATTCCCCTGAAACTCTAGTTACAAATAGTTGTGAGTGGCCATGTAAATGTTGGGTATTGAACTCAAGTCCTCTGAAAGAGCAACCAGTGCTCTTAACTACTGAGCCATCTCTCCAGCCCCGGGCCTAAGCATCTTAACACCTGACTAAGTAATACCACTGGCAAAGTAAGCACCACCGATCTTCTGGGAAGTGTGAGTCCAATTCTGCAGGTGCTCTCCTTTGCCATTGCTGTTTTCTTGTTTAAACCGCTTCAAGGGTTACCTTTAAAGAAGCATTTCTTTAAGACAAAACCATTTGGGGAGATTTTCTCCCTCAATTTACAATCCATACAAATAACCTTTATTTTCACATCTGCTCTGCACTCAGGGATCTGCTGCAGTATTTGGATAGAAGGAAATTTGCTTTGGATTACACCGACTGCCCACTGGGCACAGATTAAGCTAAGACCAACCCTTTAGTTCCAGTAGATAACCAGATCCTGCTGAAGGGACTCAGGAGCCAAGTTGCCATGATGGTGACCCAGAATCCTTGATCAGGATGGCACACCCTCCAAACTTCCATCCACATTATAGAGCTACTGCCGTCCTGTGTTCTGATCTCCTCTGTGTTCCCAGCCATGTTATAGCACAAGAAAATTTCCCATGAGCCCTCACATCAGAGTCTTGTTACTTCCTGAAGTCCAAATATTTCCGTCCATTCGGTCTCTAGAAAGTAGATTCGCCAGGGTTTCACATGTGGTTGCTTTTGAACAGCTTTGCAAACCCTTGGCACCCTGAGGATAAGATGACCTGCCTCATAGATGTAAAGACATAAACTCAATGACACTTCATGAGGTTGAGAAGCATGGCCTGCCTCGTAGGCTTGAAAAAACTCAAGATGTTTCTCTTCTTTACTCGAAGCTACTACAATTTAAGTCATGGATCCTCTGCAAAGGCTTATGGATTAAATGTTCCACCCCAAGCCCATAGTGCTGTGAGTAGGACCTTGAAGATGTAGGACCTACTAAAAGCAGGGGGTCTACGGACGTGGCCTTGAAGGGACATTGGCATCCTAGACCCTTCCTGTTCCCCAGATGCCATGAGCTGGGTCACCTCTTGCCACATACTCCCAGTATGATGTACTTTGCTGCCACAGACCCAAAGTATCATGGCTACCTAACCATGAACTGATGTCTCTGAAATACAGAGCCCAATAAAACTCTCCTCTTTAGTCACAGTAACAGAGTTGACTGTTACATCTGCGTATACAACATTAGTGAACGTAAGATATATCCCAATTTTACCAGAAAGGACTTTAGAAAGAAGAAAAAGAATTTCATGACACATTTATCAAAGCTTTAACGACATTCTAAGAGGAAAGGTATGATTTACTTAACATCCCCATGTTAGTGTTCACACATTTGAATCCTGTGCTTCCCCTAGGCGTCTTAATAATGAAAGGGCATTTAGCTAAATACAAGCTCACCCTAGATTGAAGACTGCATGGTCCTCTCTATCATGGGTCCTTTGATAACAACAAAAATAAGTAGCGATATACATGAAGGCGTCTCAGAAACTCCATAACAGAGCTGACTCGTGTCCACTGTGGCTTTTGTCCTCCGCTCTTCTTCCTGGTGGGTGAACTTCAGCCTCTCTGTTGGAGTTCAGGGAGTCTCCCTGGGGACATTTCACTAAGTACAACGGACTGGGAGAGAGAGGAGGAGAGAAGAAGGAAGGATGGGAAGAAGGGAAGGAAGGAAGGGGAAAGGAAGACAGGAAGAGAATTTTAAATAACTGTAGAGCTGCCAACCTACAAAGCTTCTTGTAACTCTCATCTCTGTTCATGGAAGTAAAAACAAACTATCAGAGAACGAGAGCTTATCCTGGGCTTTCTGTGACATGCACCTGAACAAGACCCCACTTATCACAGGGCCTTTCAGTCCCCTCCCATGCGGGCGTGTCCTACACTTTAAAACTTTCACTGCACTTCAGCTTGTTGACTGCCTCGGTCGACAAGACCAAAACACCATCCTGCCTGTTCAGTACTGAACCCGACTTTGTAGTTTGTAACATTAAAAGCTTAAGTTTTGGCAGCAGTGTGGTCACCTCTGAGTTTTAAGTTGTAGTAATCAAGTTGACCATAAAATAGCATGAGAATAACTCTAAGTCATCTCAGTGCTGTGGTCAGTGTTCAACAGCCCTCTGAAATGAAAGGCCACCAAACACGGGAACTTTGAGAGTCTTTCCTTAAAAGGGATATCAGAAGAAATATATCTTTTAATATATAATAATAATAATAGTTAAGGAATCTAGTACAACACCTATTCTATAGCCAGGTCAGAGGTGAGGATAGTATCTCAGCCAGAACCCTGGAAACCTTCTCCTTCACAAAGGCAGCCTGAATTTAGCTAAAGCTACTGAATATCCAGGCAAGGTTCCCATGTAAGATGGTAGTCTCTCAAGGTTCTGTCAGAAAGCCATTGCTTCCCTCAGCTGTGGTATGAAAAGTACCTCATTCCTTCTTCAAACTCTAGAGAGGTCAACAGCCCCTGCCTGTCCCCAGGGATTCAGAAGAGGGTCTCTTTCTTGATTTGTCTTAGCAGTAGCCTTCCAGGATACGCTTGGTTTCTTGTTCTCTTCCATATTTTTCAAATCCAGCAATGGATCCTCTTCCTCAGACATCATGGAGTTCTTTTCTCTGAGAATAAATCGCCCATGTACCTCCTCCTGTGAGCTCACTTCACTTATACCTAAGGAATACAAGACAACCTCCTCTTGTCAATATCTGAGCTTAATCACGTCTGCAGTCTCTCTTGCCATATCACTGAACACTCACAGGTTCCAGAGACAAGTATCCAAAGACACAGTTCAGCCTGCCATGCCCTCCAGAGCATCTGACCCATGATGCACAAAACTGATGTAGAAAAAAAAAAAATCTACCACCAAATACCACATGAGACAGGACAGTAATCCAGCTTACCCAAGTTTCTGATCCACAAGATCATGAGGTATAATAAAGTGCTGTCTGGTGTAAGCAGGGTGACTCATAACACAGCCAACTGAAGCAAGTACCCTTGGGTCTGGCTTATCTGCTCCATTCTATATACAGGTTAGTCTTGTCAGAGAAGCATTTTTCTTTGTGTTGGCTGTCAGGCCAAGACTCTCAGAGGACTGTTCCAGCTTCTTCCATCAGAGCTACTTGAGATGAGGACACCAAAGGAAAGGCCTCAAAGCTACTACCTGTGAACAGAATTGGTTCTGGGCAGGGAAGACACCCCTGAATAGGTTCCCCATTTCCTCTCCCGACTTTCTGCCCTCTACTTGTCTTTATGTGTTCGCTCAAAGTCTGAAGGAAGGACTTGCATTCAAAGTGGAGCAGAAATCAAGCATCTGACAAGAAGGAAATCAGCTCCCTTCTTCTCTTCATTCATTCTGTCTTATGGGCTGGAAGGACTTGACTACATACCAACCTGAACACCAGCCACCCCCACGGTGGTTCCTCCCACCCCAAAGCCCACTGATTGTCTTGATCATCTTTACCTCTCCTCTGTCATCATGGCAACAAGACTCCGATTTTATTGTTTGGGAGACAGGAGTCCCTGATGGTGATCCCGAAACATACTGTGTTAATAAACACCCCTAAACAACTGAAAGCACTCGAGAGTCTGTTTAAAACTACAAAGGGCTTTCCAGATGAAATGCCCCTTGTTTACTGGAGCTTGACTAGAGACCTGTCGTTTCCTGGAATGCACACTTCATTTCTTCATGAGCACAGGCCACTCATTTCTTTAGAGAGACACATGTCCCCAGGAGTGGAGGAAGAAGGGACACCAGAATAGAAAGGATGTCATCACAGCCTGGCACAGGACATTGTAGGGATCCCAGCTCCCATCTCCCTCTGTGCTGGAGCCCAAGACAATCCCATAAGCCCCTTCAGTCTCTCAGCTGATGTTGATTAAGGCCAACTCCTACCAAAACATTTGCATTTTATTAGGTAATTTTGGAAAACTCCCTCAAAATGGTGGATGTAATTTACCAGTAGACTTGTGGAGGGGTGGAGAATCAGAGGACGAGCATGTGAAACTACTTTTTGCATAATGAATACACGGGGACATCCCCACCCCCAGCTCAGTACAACATGGTTATCTATGGCCTTAAACCCACTCACTGTTTCAAAGGGAAAGATTAGAACCAGACCAGAAAATCATCTTAGTTGGTAGCCTTAAGTGATGTCTGTTAAGGTCAGAAGGGTCCAGAATGGGAAATAACTAAGTTCTCCTCTATCACCTTTAGATATACCTCAACTTTGCCTGAAACAATTCTTTTGTTTGTTTGTAAGGTTTTTGAGTTGGTTTTTTTTTTTGGGGGGGGGGGGTATATATTATTAGTTTGAAAGGTTTGCTGTTTTAGCTTTGAATCAGGGTCTTGTCGTATAGTCCTGGCTGGCCTGGAACACTTTGTAATTTAGGTTGGCCTGAAACTCAGAGATCTGGGTGCTCTCAAGTGCTAAGAATTGGTCTAGGGGTGTACAATACTAGGATAGCCTTTCCTCTTGCTTTCTCTAGGGCTGTGGTGTTCCTAGGACACTGGATTTGTACTTGGGAAATGGAAATTTCCTGGATACTGGGACAAGTTTTATCCAGCCCCATGACTCTAGCATGATGGCTAGGAAATGAAAAATGACATGCAAGCATGGGATTGCAATTGTGAGACGTGTATAGAACAAGACCAAAAAACAAAACAAACACAAACAAAAAACATAACAAACAACAACAACAAAAAAAAAAGCCCAGTAAAACCAAACCAAACAAACAATCAAAAAGCAGGAGAAAGTTGCAAAAAATTTTGAACAGTTTCAAAAATAATGATTCGAAGAAACAGTAGCTAATAATGCAAAAGACAGCATGTTCTATGAGAACTTACAAACACTCACTAAAACTTGATGCCCAGCCCATGGTAAGCAGTGCAGACTCTTTCAGTAACGCTCTGTTGTTCTTCAAGGAAAAGGGACAGCCATGGCAAAATTTAATAGAGAGAAGCAAGTTCACATAGCATCAGGTTTTGCCACAGGTCTCACTGCCAACTTGTCTGCCTGTTGGGAGAGCATCAACTGAGCTCCACATCTGGCTCCTCACCAAAATCCCTTTCAGGTACCCTCGACCAAGCCAGGCTTGTTTTGCCATCCACAGATTGAAATGCCCGTGGAAATCAGCCTGTCTTCAATAACTACTGACGGGCTCACATAAATGATCCCCACACACTTTCACAGCTATTTAGGAACGCCTGGAATCTAGCTGCACACCCCAGCTGTGGGAAGGGGGCTGGCTTCCTCCTGTTTCCACGTTTACTCGGCTTTCTAGAATTCTCTATGGTTCTTTTCCCCTCATCCTTTAGAGTGAGATGACCTGATGGAGACCTGGAATTCTTAAGATGACACTTCTCAAAATGTAAGCCCAGGACCAGTCTTTGCAGACTAATCAAAATAGCAGACTTCTGGATCCCACATAGACTTGCTGAATTCAAACTTCTTGAATGGAAGCTAACAGTGTCTCAAGCAAATCGTTGTCTCCAAGATGGCCCCTGTGACACACTAGGGTCTCTCCCGACCTCATGGCCACTGGGCAGTAGCCAGGTAAGGCAGCACAGATCTGCCATGTCAGTAGCTGGGAGGTAGAAGTAAGAGGCTCAAGAGGTCAAGGTCAGCCTTGGCTACAGTGAGAATTTGAGGACAATCTGGGCTACCTAGGACCCTATCTGAAGTGGAGGCAAATGACCTTGAAAATTAAGAGTTTTCCAATCTCTGCCTAACTGTTCATTCCCCTCAGCTGTGGGCAGCCTTGCCCCTGGCCTCACCCCAGCTCACCCGTCTTCACTCACTTCACCAGGCTTCTCAGCTGACCAAGATTCTGCATCCTATCTGTTAACAACAGCCCACGTTCCCTCTGTCCCTTGAACCCTCGTTCTGCATGCCTCTCCCATTCTAATCTCAAGTTCATGATTGCACACCCCTATTTTTTATCCCCAGATTGCTAAAATGCATCCTAGCCAAGCACATGACCAGCTCTACTCCGTAGCTGGCCCTAACCATCCCCTTCCCCCTCCCGCTCTTCTGCCTTCCCTCCCTTTCCTTCCTTCCTTCCTTCCTTCCTTCCTTCCTTCCTTCCTTCCCTCCCTCCCTCCTTCCTTCTTCTTCCCTCCTTCTTTCTATTTCTTTCTTCCTTGGCTCCTTCTGTCCTCCCCCTTCTCCTCTCTTCTACCCTCCCCACCTTTTTTTCTATCCATCCCATTCTTGCTCCTTCCTTCACTCGGTTCTTTCTTCTTTCTTGCTCCCCACCCCTTCCCAACCCTGTCTTAGCTTCCTCCCTGCTGGACTCTTCTGCTCAGGAGACTCTTCCATCCTCAGGCCCAACCTATTCTGTGAACTTCTGGAGGACCCCTCCCCTCCCCTGCCACCATATACAGGGCTGTGCCAATGCTTGTTCCCAACCAGGGCCTCAACTATCACTCAGAGTCACTGTGTGGTAAGATATAAGCCTCCAGACCAGACAGCAGGATCTTAACTCCACCTCAGGATAGTCTCTTAAATATCTGTGGACAATTATCACCTCCTCCCAGGCTTCTTGTCACCAAGCTGTAAATCAAAACCATCACTTTTCTCACTGCTGACGTTGAATATGTATGTAGCCCCTGTCCTGCTCCTTAGCAGCTCAGGATCTTTCTTGTCTCTTTTCAAATGTTCTGCTCTAAATCATTGCCAGGGCTGGACTTCAGTACAACTCAACCTCAGTACCTCCTGGCTGTCCCTACACACCATATTACTTGGGAGAAAAGACCTTTTATTCTTCTAGGGCCAATCACTGTTTGGAGATGTGCCAAATTCTTGGTTAAATATCACCACCAAATATGGCCAACCATCATAGCTTTTTAAGGAACCTAGGAAAATATACACACACACAGTGGTCTCACCCCAAATACGCAGACTTTTCAAAAGATGGGAGTCATCTGAAGGAGGTTGGGGCTTTTGATAGTCTTTGGTTGAGGATGGCCTTGTCGGACATCAATGGGAGGAGAGGCCTTTGATCCTGGGAAGGCATAATGCCCCAGTGCAGGGGAATACCAGGGTGGGGAGACTAGAGTGGGTGGGTGGACAGGGGAGCACCCTCACAGAAGCAGGGTGAGGAGGAGGGGATAGGGGGTTTCCGGAGGAGAAACCAGGAAAGGGGATAACATCTGAAATGTAGAGAAATAAAATATCTAATAAAGAAAGAGAGAGAAAGAAAGTCTCTGGTCTTTCTTTTAGTTGACCATCTCTAATGTCCCAGTGACCTTGTTTAAAGGCAAACAAACAAAAAAACTAATAACAACAATAAAACCTTGACAATGAAATGTGAAAATGCTTTCTGTCTCAAAGAATCAGTTATTCAGTTATTCATTCACGAGAACTTTATACAAGCAGAGAATAAGATTAGACTATTATTTCCCTTTTTGTTCCCTCTCCCCAGAATTAGAGTTTTCTAAGCCTCCACAATATTTTAATGCAGAATTTCAAATAGAAATACAAATAGGCAAACGATAATTATACATCTCACCTTATTCAAATAGTATTACAGAAAAAAAATATTTTTAAGAGTTTTAAAACTAAATATGATGTTTGTACACCTCAATGAAAGAAATAAGGCGACTTTGAAACCGTTTTTCACAGTTGATCCTTGGGACTTTCTACTGGAAATCGTTTTGTTAACTGTATCCATAACATAGAGACCCATTTCCTGTCTCTTGTCCAAAACTGCAAATCGTCAAGGCTGCACAAAAGTTAAGAAGGAGAGTTCAATGATTTGGAGCCCCGGAATGGGACAAGTCAAGAGCCACAGGGTGTCTTAAGCCTTACTCAATGCAGCCAGGCACCCCACAGAGCTCTGCCTCAAAAATCACCCCAGATAGCCTGTGGTCCTCCACTAGAATGAGCAAAAGTCAAACAACAGAAGAAAATCAGCACCATTCCAGAGAGGCTGAAGTCTGTATCCCAGAGACCTGCCAATATTCAGCCTCCTATTCTGAAACCTTCAGCCTCCTCAACCCCACCAAGAAACACCAGAGCTACCTTGCAACAAGCGGCCATGAAGTAATCCAGTGACCTTCAGAGGCACAGTCCCAGTGTATTAGGCAGCATCCTGAGAACGGACCGTTTAGTGTGAGTGTCCCAATACAAAAGACTGAAATCAGAACACAATCCAGAAAACGATTCCCTAAATACCTAGGATCAGAGAAATTACTCCTCAGGCAGAGAAAGTCACAACATGGATGAATCAAGACAGCCAGCTCACAAGAGCACCCCACAAACATCGAGTTGAGGTCATTTGGAAGGATTTTAATTCAGCTGTCATAAAATTACTTAAGCAACCAATTACAAATTCTCCTAAAAAAGTAAAAAGGGAATGGGGGGATTGGAAAATCTAGGGAAAGAGAAGGAAGTTATTTCTGTCAATCAAATATAATAGTCTCAAAATGTAGGATGATCACCACAAACCTGCAGACGTCAAGGAATTCAAGGACACCTGGGTTGGAAATTCAGTTTTTGACAAAGGTATCGGATGGATGAATCCCCAAATATTGAAACCTTTCTCCAGAAATTTCAGATTTCAGAAGTGTACACCCTTCCAAGTGGCACAAGGAGACTAGAATTCTTGAGGAATGGAAAATAGAATAATTTCTGGAAGAAAAAAGAAACCAACAAACTGAACAACTCCTATCTATAGGTTTGGATTTCAGACTTCACTTGGACAGTGGTCCCTGCAGTCTGAGATGTCTGAACAGCAGCCACGTCCCTGACCCAAACCTGGGACTGTGGTCCGGTCTGAAATGTCTATTGTAGGCTAATGGGTTTGAACACTTGGCCCCCAGCAGGTGGTACTGTTTTGGTTAGTGTCATGTGACCTTGCTAGCAGAGGTGGAGAGCTGGTGGCCAGGCTGTAAGTCATATCTGTTGCTGGTGAGGAGCTGAGCTCTTCTATTGTAGTCCAGTTACAATGTGAAAAGCAACAGTCGGAAATTCCAACTGCCATAGCTGAAGCAGCTTGGACCAGCTTGCCTTCTGTGCCATGGCAGACTATCTCCTCTGAAATCAGGAGCCAAAATGAAGCCTTTCTCTCTCTCTCTCTCTCTCAAGTTGCTTCTAGGTGGCATTGTCTCCCAAAGATGAGAACAGTCACCAACACAGTAACTGATTCTGGTTTTGTGTGTCTGCCCTACACCTTGTGCTCAGATAGTCTGCAAGTTTCCCAAGGGATACCAAGCAGTCAGTCGACCGCTTGATTCCTGAGAACCAAACACCCACAGCACTCTCGGGTATTTTAAAGCATCCCTGTGAGACCTAAGAGCAAGCTGACTCAGGATCCTTCACCAATAACATCACAATAATGTACAAAACCCTTCCAAAAGCTAGAAAAAAAGATTTGGAATGTGTCAAAACCACAAAAAGAAAAGCTAAATGCTTCGGGTGATAGAAATAGTTAATCCAATTCAAACGTGCACAATATATACAAGGTACGTAAGCATCCCATTACTGAATTAATACGTAAAACTGTGGCATTTATCTATCAGTTAAAAATAAATCTTAGAAGATCTGAATGAGAGAAAACCATTCAAAGCATCATTGATGCGTGTCATTAAAACAGGAAATACATGCTGAGTGGTAGTGGTGCTCACCTTTAATCCCAGCACTCAGGCCAGCCTGGTCTACCCAGCAAGCTCCAGGCCAGCCTTGTCCACAGAGCAAGTTCCAGGGCAGCCAGGGCTCCACAGAGAAACACTGTCTCAACAAAAACAAAATAAAGCAAAATAAAATCCCAAACAAACAAACAAAAATGTGAAATACAGGAACCCAAACTAAAAACACAGCACCCTCAAAAAATAAAGCAGTGTGTTTTCTCTCTAGCTCTCATAAGAATGGCCCTTAGAGGACTACAAAATATTTGATCAAAGGCACCATGTTGTTTAAACCTAGAGGTTCGTCACCTAATGTCTGGAAATGGTGACACAGTATTAATTGAACAAGAGCTATCTGTGCACATTATTTGGGGATAATGAGGTTTGGGGACTAGCCTCTGTCTTGCGCTAAACAACGGACTAGCTTTTTAGGAATTGTCTGCCATGAATTCATTTATATAGCTCCCCAAACCACAAACTCAGAGCGCTGTCTGCAAAACAATCCACTTGCGTTTCCATTCATTGATTTTTAGTAGCAATGGCAAAAGATGCTATCAAACCACTTTATAGACTCAAAATTCACCCTGTCCACCCTTTCACCATTCCCATTTATCCTTTTATAAATTATTCTTTTCTGTTAAGGAGAAAAAAAGAGGGTTCTTATTGATAATCAGTTTTCCGTGAAGGTGCGTTTTCAGAGAAACGGGCGCGCCTAAATATCGTGTCTCCAATCTGATCAGGGCTTGTTTTGTCTGGCAAATGAATTATGTAAACCTTCTCCACCAGAATCGGTTTCAAGTCAATTAATTGTTGTAATTACTTAAGATTTCTTTTTAATGAATATGACTCTCCAGGGAATCGGTGATATCCTGTCATCTGTAGGGCCTGATAAATGAAATGTGATTTGTGTGACTCGCTGGAAAGTGATCCCTCGTACACTGGCAACGTCTGCGTCCTGCGTGCTCTTTAAATGGAAGCGATGCCCTTGATGGAGGCAGGGACATTCATTATGGATAGTTCTCAGTTAGCTTGAGAGCGAGGGGACGGATGGGCTGCTCTCACCCTTCCCACTGTCCTTCTCTCTTCAGTCCCTCTGGAAAGGAATTAACCAAGCCCATGACCTCGCTGAAGCCTGGCATCTCCTTCCCATCAGCCCTACCGCTCAGTCTCTCGTCTCCATTAGATTCGATAAATTGAGGTCTCAGGCAGCTATTTGGGGTGGGACTGGAAACTAATACAAAAAATGAAGGATTAGTGTTTCAATCTTCTCTCTCTCTCTCTCTCTCTCTCTCTCTCTCTCTATCTATCTATCTATCTCTCTCCATCTCCATCTCCCTCTCTCTGTCTCTCTCTCTCCCTCTCCATCTCCCTCTCTCTGTCTCTCTCTGTGTCTCTCTGTCTCTCTGTTTCTCTCTATCTCTCTGTCTCCCTTCCTCCCTTCCTGTCTTTCTCCTTCTCCTCCCCCAACCCCACCCCATCCCACCCGCTAAGTGGTCATGCCACTAGGAGTTGACAAAAGCAGACCTCTTGTCTCTTACATAGATGCCCCATTCCGAATGGTTAGTAAACTACATTGAACCTCTGTGTGGAGAAATCTGAAATAGCGCTGACAGTGTCCTCTAAAGCAACACCTCAAGCTTCTGAAACAGAAGCATGTCCAGCCTGGCAGAACAAACTCTCTGTCTAAAGCACATTTCTTAAGCAAATCACTCATTTTCTGTGATATTATTTTTGCCTAGCAAATCAGACAGCCCATATCAGCAAAACAATGTGTTACTTCTGGGACATTTCCACATCATAGACAATATAACCATGAAAAGGTTTCTAGTCAAACTTTTCAGGGAATTCAAATAAACATCAGCAGATCCACAGAAGTCTAAACAGAATTGCAATCTTTATTACTGGCACAAATATCTGATTCACAATTGCAATGGTGTCTATGGCAATCACGGCAAATAAAATTCATGTGTCCTTTGAAATTTTTCATTTTTGCTGAAAACAAATATTTTTTACCAGATCATGAGAAAGCAGTTACAATGCATACCTCTGAGACATATAAATTAGCCTGTTGTGGCTGAAGTAGTGTTTGTTGATTGATGATACCTTCCCCCTTCATGTCTTCGAAGTACTTTGTACTTGGAAACAGAGTAAGTGGTGGGGAAGTTGTTACTGCTGGGGGTCACCATCTTCACCATCACAGACATGTAGTTAGCATCCCTGTCTGAGATTCCTGATGACAACATGGCACAGAGATACTAAAGAATATCCCCAATGTTAAGTGGCTGGAAATATAACGAAAATGCAGGACTTCTTTCTTCACCCCAGATGAAAAGCACTTCTTAAACAATCCGCTGTGTGGGCTTCCACTTCACATCCAGGGCAGACCCCGCCCACTGACCAGTGATCCTCTTCTCCTCCCTCCACCTCCCACAGGAACCATACGCATACCCTGAAGTCTGAGTGGATGAGCACACACCAGAGGCACTGAACTCAACACGGATGTAGTAGGGACAAGTCTTCTACTACAAGCATTCACAGAAGGGTAGAGAAGTGCTGGATAATGAACCCCAATAATTGATAAGTCTCTCCTAACTGCATATAATTAGCTTATATTTATGGTGAAATTGGTATTCACATTGATTAAATAACTTGCCTAAAGCCAAAGAGAAGCAGTCAAACAAGGCTTTCTGCTTCCCAAAATCTTGTCACCTAAAAGCTGTTTGAAGGGACAATGGACTCCTCTATTCCAACCATCTTCCCTCTCATGAAAACCACTTGAGGCTGATGATACACACTGATAGATGAGAAGATTGATGTCCCCGTTTATTTTGTTTCTCTGCAAGTATGTCATATGTATGTATGTATGTATGTATGTATGTATATGTGTGTATATATATATAATATAAATGTGTGTATGTCTATATGTATGTATAGTGTGTATAAACATATACGCATATATATATACACACATCTATATACACTTGTGTGTGTGTATGTATGTGTGTATATGTGTGTGTATTTCATTTAGTTTTTATGTGTATGAGTGTTTTGCCTGCCTGTATGTATGTGCACCTGTGTCTGGTGCCTGTGCAGGTCAGAGGAGCAGCAGAGCCCTGAGACTGGACTTAGGGGTAGTTGTGATCTGTAATGTGGGTGCTTGAGAACAACACCAGGCCCTCTGCACGAGCAGCCAGTGTTCTTAACTGCTGAGCCATCTCTCTGCCTCTCAAGTTTTCTTTTCTGGGAAGTCTAGCCTCTGTCTCTATCTCTCTGCATCTTTGTGTTTGTCTCACTCTGTCTCTCTCTCTGTGTGTCTCTCTCCCTCTTCCATGTTTTCAGACACATTTAAAACTGTCTTTCCAAACCCACAGAGTATTTTATGAAATTACTATTTAATGTAAAGAAATTATACTTACATGTTTTATACTCAGTTTCTCCATCCAGAAAGATCGTTTTTCTTCTAACTTATCAAGTTTTACTTTTTAACATATTTTTATAGGTGGATGCTAAACATTTCTACTTAAATTTTTTTCTAGAAGTTATTCATTAAAAGATACATTTCCACTACATTTTCTAACCAACAATTACAAATAGTCAGAAAATTCGAATTTGCTCTTTTCTAACTCTGACTTTAACCAATAAGACAAATAAATATACAGCTGTCCATCCAAATCTATCCTTTCCTTCTTCTTGTTGGCAGGACTGCTCAGACTTTCCTACTTACCTTGCCACTGTCCACCAGTGTCACTGGCCACTGATGGGACACGTGTAGAACTCAGCCACCTGTGAAACAGTTTGTGCTTTCGTCCTGGACACAGAATTCTGAAGCATTCTCACTAGCCACGAAGAATAACATTCCAGAGCTACAGTTAGTAAATTATGGCCGTGAGCCGGTTTGTGGCTTGGTTTTGTATGGTCCGTGAGCTAAGAATGGTTTTACTTTTTTTTTTTCTAATTGTTATAAAAAGAAAGAACAATAAATGAGAAGGCGAAGGAGGGAGGAGAAAGAGAGAGACATGCAATGCAAGAGGTAGAACACTTACTGTCAGGCCCATTACATAAAATGTTAACCCACTGTATTCTGGAGAGCTGGAGGATGGGAAGACAGAAGAAAGCTGGGTGCTGAGTCATCACACGGAGCAGAACATTCTAGAATTCTGCACCACTGAGTACCATTGATCCCTGAGCTGCTGTAGAGAATAAGAACTTTCTTTTATCCAATCTGTTATTATTCAAGGGCTCATCACTGAAAGAGCCATTTATCACGCAAACAATCAACATTTTAGTTTGTCATTTGCTCTCTTGTGCAATTTCCAGGGAGAAACCCGAGCCATAGGTAAGCAATAATAATTATTTTCCTGCCTCTCAGAAACAAGCCTCCCAACCCTCTTAGCCTTCCTTAGTCTTAGTTTGCTATCAGGACCTTTCAGAACCTTGTGTCAGTAGCAAACACCCTTCAGTTCTTTGTGGATGGCGACTACTCTGTCTCAGGGAACCTGAGACCAGGTTGTGTCATTGTTGGAAGCACATTTCACTTAGAGAATTGTTCAGGGGCTTCTCACTTCTGTGCCTTTCTTTTTCAAGTCTTGATATCAGTGGTTTCATTTTATGAAAGAAATTGAAAAAAAAATCTACCCATATTTAGAAGTCATCCAACATAGGAGAGAATAGTGGTTTGAAGTTTTGAGAGATGTTTGCTGGAGTCACCCAGAATTTGAGGAGTGTAATTAATTAATTAATTAATTATACTTATTTATTGAGGAGTATCAAACAAATAATTTTGTAAAATTTGTTTTTATTTCTTCCATGATTATATTGCAGTATCTGTTTCTTAAGTTAGTCATGGTTTTTCATGTTTTATTCATTTTCCTGAGTATTCAGATTATTAGGATAAATATATGTATATTCTATTTAAAATATTTAATTTTCACAATATTTGGTGAAATAATCACTTCCTTAAACTATTTTTTTAAATTTTCTTTTATTTTCTTTTTTTTCCTGTTTATCCAAATCTTCTGGAATTTTTAATTTTGAAAATTTTTATTTTTGGTTAAAATAATATTTACACTACGCTTTCTCTTCCCTACAGTCCCTCCTATATCCCCTCTTAAATTCATGAACCTTTTTCTACACTTATGCATTTATATAGATAGACACAGACATAGATAAGTATATAAATGCTGCCCACTGAGTCTGTTTAGTGTTGCTTGTATGTCTATGTTTTTAGGGCCAATCACTTATATTGGAATGCCAATTAGGGAGCTTATCCCTGGGGAAGACTAATTCTCCCTCTCTCCCCTCTCTTCAGCTGTTCTTAATTGCTCCTGTCTCTTCATTTAAGAGTGGTGCCTGGGAGATTTCCCCTATACATTCTGAAATGTCGACCGGTATTGAGATTATTCAAAGAGCAGGCTTTTTAATTTACTAATATTATTTCATTTGTTTTCTAGACAATTTGCTTTGTATATGTGTTTATGCACATTTCTTTCTCATTTTTATTGCATATGATTAAGTGTTTGGGGTTTTTTGTTTGTCTGTTGTTTGTTTTAGAGCTTCAGATAGCTCAGGTTGGCTTCTGATTCAGTAGACAGCTGTAGCTGCCCCTGGAGTCTTTATCCTCCTGGGTCCACCTCCCAGGTGCTAGCATTAGAGATGTGCTACCACATATGACTCTACTTGGCTTTCTTATTAAGCATCTGAACTCTTGTTTTTTATACTTCTGTATGATCAAAATTTGTATACTACTGAATTGTCTCTGAGCATCGTTAGTCACATTCATTATAGGGTGTGAGACATAATGGTCGTCTTTATTTTACAATAATATGGTTATAGTTTGGGTTTCCCTAAAAGACAATCTTAAACAAGGGCTTCTGTTATAGAAAATGATCTGAGACACGCATATGTAAGGGTGTGGCTTGTGATACTGAGAAGGAGCAAAGTCAGGAAGAGACAAGGTAATAAGAGGGTTGATGCTACAGGAAACCAGAGCTGAGCCAGTAAGAACGTGTTATATCATGTCTTTGAATATCCTACCGAAGGAAGGGAAGCAGAACATGGACATCTCAGAACTCATGAATGTGGACCAGGGTTGAACCCCAAATGAGAAGTGCCAGAGTCTTCTGTAAGGTACAACACACTCTGTCTCCCTACAACAGGAACCTCCCATGCACTCAGCTGGGGCTCGACTCTTTAAATGCCTTTAGACTTTAACAGAGATGCTCCTTACATGTGGCTCTGAGCTGTTATGTGTAAGTTTCATCTTTAGGAGATTTTGTATTTCAGGACAAGAAATAATTTTTAGCATAGCAGTTTCACAAATTTCTCCTGTCTGCTCAGTTAGCATGTTCCCTGGGGTGTTATTGTTCAAGGCATTAGCATGTTATACTCATCCCAATTTTTAAATTTTTGATACAATTTCAGATACACAGAAAAAAAAAAAAAGAAAGGCTGGATGGGGACCTCACGGGTAAACTTCATTTAGATTTGAAGTTTTGTTTCAAGACTCTGATCTACTTGTCTGTCCTGTGGATTGCTTATTGTCTTGATAAATGGAGCATCCTAATAAACTTGGTCTTTCATTTTTGTTGCTCTTTTAAAGACTATTTTTGCCTCTATCTCTTGTCAACTGTGTGTGTGTGTGTGTATTCTTTTCTATTCTTGTACGGGTTGGTTGTGGTTTGGTTGGTTGGTTGGTTGGTTGGTTGGTTGCTCTTAGAAACAGGGTCTCATGTAGCCCAGACTGGTCGCAAATTTATTATGTAGCTGAAGTTGACCTAGAATTCCTAATGCTGCTGTCCCTGAGTCCCACATGCTTCCATTACAGCTGTGCCCCCATCATGCCCAGGGATTTTCATGTCCTTTTAACATAAGGATTTGAAGTTGTAAGTTTCCTATAATATTTCTGTTACTTGTCAATAAATTTTCGAGTGTCCCTGTGATTTCTTATTTGACCTTTGAAATATGTAGAAGTGTGTGGACTCATTGCCAACTATGTAATATTTTTATAAAGGCTTTATTATAGTCTAAACAAAATTCATCATAATCATTGGACATACTAGAAAATTTATAATATCAATCCTTTTAAGTTTGTTGACATTTGTACTACACAACTTAAATTAACCTTCACATTACATCATCAATCATACCACGTTTACTGAGAATATATATCTGGAGTTGTTGAGAGTTGTTTTCTATAAACATCATTTAGTTCAAGATGTCCAATAAGTATTCTAGATGGCTTATTAATATTTCTGTATGGTTATTATATAAAGTGTGTGCTGAGAGAGGCCTGCATTAGTCTCAAGCTCTTCTGGAAATTATTGGTTATTTCCTTTATATCAATGTAACATGGGCATATCCTTCATATCCCTGTTTTTCTTAAAGTCCATTTTATCTGATGTTAACTTCACCCTTTTCTTGTGGTTACTGCTTACATGGTATTGCCTTTTGTTTCATCTTCATTGTTATGTTGAAACATAACACTTGTTATGTTATATTTTTCCAGTAATGCATACTGCCACTATCCACTACTGTCCACTCTGCTCATCTCTGCCTTTCATTGGTATATTTAATCCACCAATGTGTAGTATATCTCTGACATGCTTGCAGTTGGTCCAGTCTTATTCTTTTGTTTGCAATCTCTCTTCTTTCTATTTTAGTTCCCTGATCGTCTTTCTTTGCCTTATTTTAGATTCATCGAACATCTTTAAAAATATTTTTTTAATTTACCAGCT
Organism: Mastomys natalensis; assembly: GCA_021653895.1. Taxonomy (NCBI): domain Eukaryota; kingdom Metazoa; phylum Chordata; class Mammalia; order Rodentia; family Muridae; genus Mastomys; species Mastomys natalensis. Next base: position 118,356 of record JAJTUV010000742.1, read on the forward strand.
TTTTAGCTTTACTGCTTTAGTTTAAGTGTGCTGAATACTGATTATAATATATACCTTAATTTTCATTATTTTGCAATCCTTGCTGTACTATTTACTATCTTCTGTACTATAGTTGACATGTGCATTACATCTATATACTATATATTTTACCCAGAGGAAAATTATGTAGTTATTGCAAACAGACTTATGTAGTTTAGAAGAAAAATTTTAAAATTATTTCGTATTTACCTGTGCATCTGCTGTCTCTAATGCCTTTCATTCCTTTCCCAAAATAGAAGTTCTCATCTGGTCTGACTTACTTTCCATCAGATCTTCATCAGTGTCTCTAGTGAATTGCTGCTGTTGACAAATTCCCTTGATTGTTTTTATTTTGAAAAGGTTTTCCTTTGCCCTCATTTATATGGAACAAATTTAATAAATATAGAATTTGCAGTTGACAGTTGTTCCTTGTTTCATAACTTGAAAGAAGCAACCCTTCCCCTCTGCTCTCCCACGTTTGTTAGGAGACATCAATGACTCTCCCAAACACTGTTTCCTTGTCTACAGAATATGTTTCCCTAGCTGTTCTATAGACATTTCTCATTACGTCATGTCTACTTCAAACAGGTTTCCTTCTCATTCCTCTCTTTTATTTTTGAGACTCAAATTACAACTATCTTCCAGGCTTCGGTGTTCACAGTGTTTACCATGGTTTCATATGGATTTAGCAAAGTTTTTCTTGAAATTGTTACATCTTTTTCCTATGTTCTTTCGTCATTAACTCCTCCATTAAATATAGTATACTACCAAAAGCATGCAGATGTAAGATTTTTACATCTTACATTTTTGTACCTTTTCTAATCCAATTCCTTTGGATTTGTTTGAAAAGTTCATGATTCTCTGATGAGATTCCCTTTACAGCCATTCATCTGAAGCATGGTTTCCTCCATATAAACAGTGATTACAGAAGCTGAATTGAAGGCTTGCTTGAATGAACACTTTGTATGATAAACACCTGGGTTATTCTGAGACCACTTTCTATTGACTTCTTGTTTGAGTATGAATCATGTTTTCATACTTCTCCAGTTTTAGGCTATATCCTGAGGATTAGAAATGCTGTATTGTAAAAACCTATAGATTCATTTCCCTAAATGTAGTTCTTAACCAGCTAACATCTCTTAGATGTGCTTAGGCTGGTTCAAGTCTCCCTTCCAAATGAGTTGATCAGGGGCTTCAGGGCAGCCCTTTATGTAGATTTTTGAGTTTCTTCTTTTCTTTAGTTCTAGCCTTCCTGGGACTTTAATCTCAGTTTCCAGCTGCTTAAGAATGGTTCCTGAAGCCAAGAAGATGACAACCTGCTAAGTTTCTAGCAAGTTCATATGTGTAATGACCAACGAATTTCTCCTAAGCTAAAATATTATAAATATGAAATTGTTTCCATTTTTTGGCCAAGTTTCTAATATTTCTCTAGCATTTTTTAGATTGGAGACATTGTGCAACTTGTCAGTTACAATGATGGGCATTTCACAAATTTATGAATGTAATTAATATCAAAATATTAATCCAAGGAAAACTCATTGCATTATATGAATAATATCAAAGTATCACAATAGACCTCAATACAGCACACCCTGCCTTTGGATGCTGATTTTTAAATTGAAAGAGATAACTGTAATTGTTAAACCCTTTCAGCTTTGATTCATATTAGAACTTCAACACTTTTCACTTGAAACAAAATCTAGGTTTCCTGTGGACTTCTTTAAAAACTGCCAGAGGCTGCTGGCAATCTGAAGGGCACAGGGACAATAGACTTTGCAGTTCACCATGGTTTCATTTGGTTATTACAACCAATCTGTCTATCTAGACCACAAATCTCTTATTTCTTCTCCATCACAGTCTTTTCTGTGCTCCTCTTTGTAGCTCTTTGGCCTTTGAGTCAGATGGACAAGTATTCCAACTTTGGTTCTTAACTTCCCAGACACTGAGTACTTGGATTTTTCGTAGACCTGATCCAACTTGGAGCCTCTTGCACCGAGTTCAAACCTTCCCAGCGTATATGGCAGGAAGAGATCACTTTGCCTTGGTGACCTCTACAGCGCATCACAGCTTCTTTCTTCTTATCTAATTATGGGTACCCCACCCTGTCAGGTGTTCCCCAACAACCAGTTCCAATAATCTAGGTTCTCTATCCCAGCTGCACTCTGGGTCTCCTGCTTTGATACATACATCTGTTTTGAGCTATTTACTTTCTCTAGCTACTATCTCATTCTGAAAGATCCTGAATGCTCTTCCATGACATCATCTTAGGTAATTTATAATGAATTGATGATAGGCAAGTGAACAAATAGATACATTGATATAAATAAAAAGATAAATATATACACTGGTATACAGTAGATACCAACTGATAGATAAATATAGAGACATAGATACATGGATAGATAAATATGGAGATGCAGGAACAGAGATACATTAAATGATCGCAAGAAATCGATCACACACATACACAAGAGAGAGAGAAGAGAGGGAAATTAATAGATGATAGAGATATAGAGACAGAGGGAGGAGACACAGAGAAGCAGAGGTGACATATGATAGAAGTAGGTGATAAATGGACACTTACATGTGTATATGGAGCCTAGGAAACATTCGCTAGCTCCTCTTCATGCACATAACAGTGTCTCTACAGCCCACTGAGTAGACCACTGACTTGATGCATCATTGAAACAAGTTAAAAAGGAAGTTCTGTGTTCATATAGAAAGGACTGCTGCATCTAAAGATTACCCTTTACACTGCCACTAAGACAAGCATTACATTCAAATTTCTCTGATTAGCTCTGGTCCAAGACTTGCTAACATCCAACCTTGTCTCCAAAGTATGTTCTTTCTAAGTGTTCCAAATACTCAGTGTGTACTTCACACCTTGTCTGCCCTCCACAGGCTTTACCACACAGCCCCTGTACTTCCAATGCTTCTTCTGATTATGTCTAGCGTCTCCTCTCTCAACCCTTCTTCTGCAGTCCCTTTCTTCTTCAAAGAGTGTGTACATATATACATATACATATACATATACATATACATATATATATGAATGTAGTGTGTGTGTCTGTGTGTAAAGCCAACCTCCTTGGTTGGCCTCTCACTGAGGACTGTTAAGTCCTATGCATTTGTGTGTTCTGCCCTTTGAGGTCCAGACTCTTTTTTATTGTCTGCTCTTGCTTGGATGTTGTTTTCCATATACACTAAAATATCATGGACTAATCAGTTCTGACAAAAATCTTGCAAGCAATGCCTGGCAGACAGAATGTATGGAAGTTAGATTCCACCCCTACCCCCTGTTCCTGCCTTGTGTAGCCCATCATTGCTGGGTAAGAGTCCTCATTGTCGGTCTGCAGTGAGATTGTTCGGCCACATCTATCAAACTTGGCAGAAGCCCATGCTTCCCAACGATGACTGCAGTAAAGGAGGAGACTATTCCCCACCTTTGGACCTGGCAGTGATGCTTTACGGAGTCACGGCATCACTCACTCAAGCTGTTCATGTAGAATAGAAGTAATCGGAATTGAGAGGAAAGTAAAAACCATTTCCCAAAGTGTGGAGGCCTGTGAAAACTCGCTGGCACTAATCATCAGGAGTGTAAAATTTTTATTTCTCAGTTAATAAGCACCACCTGTGTTTATAAAAATCTCTGATGACTTCTGGTTTTGTGCCTCATGTAGAATATCAAATGATCTCAGAAAGGATTCTACTGGGTTCACGTGGACTATTAATGCACTCTAAAAATGCCCCAACACGACTGAAGGCACCTTCATTATCCTCTGTGTATTTCCCATGCTACACTTTTATCTTTGATTTTTTTATTGAAATGATATAATATAAAAAAATATTGGCTGCCTATAAATCAATTGTCTGTGACATGTTTCAGGGAAAAGGAAAACATCAAGATTGCCAATAACAGGCACTCAGTCTCATAAAACTTGTAATCAACTTCCAAGCCAAGGCGTAAAGTGTAATATATTGCTGCAAACCTACAACAATAATAAACTATTTGAATTGCACCTCCACACTTGCAGTCGTTAATATCAAATACACATGGAAAATTTTTGACAGTCATTCATTTTAATGGGCATCTGTTTGTTTTCAGGTTGTGTCATCTGGCATTATGGGATATAGCTTTATCACTGGAAGGGTACAGGGACAAAGAAAGAGCTGGGGAGAGGGGAGAGAGAACAGGGGACAGGATAGAAGTGAGAGGGGACAGGGAGAGACAGCCAGGTTAAGCTTTGGAAAGTACAATGAGGGGTCAATCAATGGAAAATTCTAAGAGACGTTTATTTATTATGATTGATGATGATGTCAACTCAAGTAAGGATTATACAAAGTCTTTCTTTAAGAGGCAAATCTTAGTCTGGCTATTATTCAGATTCCTCTATTGCTACATGAAAGTTACCTCAAAGCAGTGGTTTAAAGATTAATAATAATGTATGCCTGCGTTTGGAGATGTCACTCATGTTTAGGATTGTGCTGGGAAGATAATTCATTTCTCTTCTCTCTCTTTCTCTCTCTCTCTCTCTCTCTCTCTCTCTCTCTTTCTCTCTCTCTCAGTTCCTGGGAGGTGAGTGAAATCTGTTATCTTGCTGGAGAGCAGATCCGTTTCCATCTTCTCTCTAGCCTCATGAATCCCACTTCCTCTGTGGTTCTCAGTCTCATAGCCACAGTGATGAAAGGGCAGACAGATCTACCTCCTGCTGATCTGACTGAGGTTGATTCTCACAGGGCACGGACAAGCATGTGGGAGATATTCTGACAAAAGACAGCATGAGCCCTTCCAGGGTTCACATATTACAATACTCACTGTGAAGAGAATTCTTGATTGATGCTGCAATAAAACATCACAAGGCCAATTGTGTCGTGTGTCCAATAGCTTCAATGGTCGTCCTAACATCAGCTCAAAGATGGCAGAGTCAGATAAACAAAGTGGAGTTAATTTCTTACTTTTAGGAGATGAAGAGACGAAAGAGATCTCAGAAGCTTTGTTATTCAAAACATAGTTCGTGAAGCCACATTACCCACTCTGGGCTCTGGTTGGAAGCATAGACTCAGGCTGCACAGACCATTCTTACGATCACAGTCCGCAGAAGACCCATACAATCACGAACTCCTGGCAGGCTGTCTCACCAAACATCATAGGATGCGGTGGTCTACAGACTACCTTATGACCCCATTCCATACTTTCATCCACTGAGCCCTGGTTTTACTGAGAACTTTCTGGGATTGCTGAGACTTGGAGGTCATAGGTCACTATAGTATGTTAGAGACTTGCAACTTCCCCTACATCATGCCCAACTATCTTAGACCTTCTCAAGTGAGTCTGAGGTATCTGAGGTATCTGCTTGATTTCCTTTCTCAGCTCTCAGGCCTAAAGTGTAAAAAGAAACCTCTGACTCCAACCATCCATCCATCCCTCCTCTCCATCTTCTCTGTGTCCCTCAATCTACTGAGCCTTGGGAACCTGAGCATTTATCTTAACTCCATTCCCGATCTGCCTGGAATTCACCCTTTACCCCGCTCCACCCCCTTTACCCTGCCACACAACCCCACATCCTAATCTAAAGCATCTCCTACCCCCTACTGCCCCTCCCTGCCCACCCCTGCATCATAATCTTAAACGGTCTTTTTATTCTTCACCGGCATCACAGCCCCCACAGAAGTGGGAGAAATTAGTCAACCTGCAGCACTGGGCTGGGGAAAAGGGTTCAGTCTGGAAAAACTCTTGCCATCAATGCACCAATGCCACCAATGCCACCTATGCAGGATGATCTGAGTTCCACTCCCCAGGACCCACAGCAAAGAGCTGGGTGTAGGCAGCTCTATTTTTCATTACTCCCAACTCTGGGGATTCAGAGACTGGTGAATCACAGAGGCTTGCCAGCCAACAAGTCTAGCTGAGTTAGTGGGCTCCAGGTTCATTGAAAAACTGAGTCTCCAAAAAGAAAAAAGAAAAGAAGGATGAGGAAGAGGAAGAAGAGGAGGATAAGGAGGAGAAGATAAAGAAGGAGAGGAGAAGAAAAGAGTAAGATTAACGTCACTCAACGTTGACCATGACCTCTACCCTCCACATATGTGCACAGTTATTCACACACACACACACACACACACACATGTATACACACAAAACCATTCTAAACTTACAGAATAGAGGACTGATAAGTGACTTACTGGGTGAATGGATGAATGTTAGGGGCATCAATAAGAAAGAGACTAATTTAATTGATGGTTGTCAGAAGCCAGGTGAGAAAGAATAGACCTCATGGCTGCTGTCTTTTCAGAGAGCTTTGATGTCACCCACCCAATGGTGCTACAGTGTCCCAGGCATCACATGCTTATTTGGAATTCTTTTTAAAGTAATTGATGTGCAATATTTTAAAATAAGCACCAATGGGCTTTTGAGCTAAAAATGTCTTGATCTTTAAACAGAAACTGGGGATTTGGCTCATAACTTCCTAGAGTGCACAGGAAGCTGAGTTCAGTTCCCAGCACATCTAAACAAACAATGAACCAGGTGTGATGGTGCATGTCTGTCATCCCAGCACTTGGGAGGCCAAGATGGAGGACAAAGCTAGCTTGAGGTCAGCTTGCTATATAGTAACACCTCATCTCAGGAGAACAAAGACCAGCTTGAAGTCATACTGGCTACATAGTAACACCTTATCTCAAAAAAAAAAAAAAAAAGCCGAGCCAGTGATAGAATACTTACCTAATACAAGGCTATGAGTTCAACAGTCAGCAACACAAAAATTAATCAGTTGATTAATTCATTAAAAAACGTAGGGTCAATACACAGAAAACCATCCACGGGTCATTTATATAAGGATGGATGAAGGTTGTCCTCCGGAACATTTCACAAGGAGGCAGACAAAATAGAAGCTATTGAAGTTAATAAGAAAAGTTGGTTTGGTTTGGTTTTGACCACGATAACATGAGCTAATTGCACGTGGAGTTACCCAGTGTGGCCCAAGTCAGACTACCCCAAAAGCAGAAATTTGAAAATCAAACCACCAAGAAACACAAATCATGTTCACTGAAAATTTCCTTAGAGGGGAAGTCAGTAACATTTTCAACCCTTTGAAATGTCCTACATTTGACCAAGAGGTCTGATTATTTAATATTTATTTCATATTATTTATTTTATATTATTTTTATGTTTTATGTTTCACTATAAAACCCTAAATGTCACTTTGAGTCCCTCTTGCTTATAAAAATTATGTCTACTTGAAAAACACTGTTATATTTCCACTGATATTGTTGATAGGATTGATGATGCATGTTTTTTCTTCAACAACAACAACAAAAAAAACCCATGTTAGTACAGTTTGTCCCCTTTTGTTCTTTCAAGGCAGTGTCTTTCATTAGTTGAGAGCTCAAGATGCATCCTCCTTCTTACAACAGGCTCAGCCACGAGAAACCACAGAGATTGGAGAAAGAATCTTACAGTTGCACACCCAGAAAAGAGGCTTTGGAACAGCACCAGGAGGTGGGGAACCCCGACCCAGATCAGTCAGCTTCAAACACAGGATGGATATTATCCAAAGAGATTCCACTCAAGCAGACCAACTCTCATGTGCAACTGTTTTCTAAATACATCAAACATTTCTCTAGAAGACAAGCCATTTAGTAACCATGTACTGTGGGAGGTAGAGGGGTGTCCAAAATGTAGAACACAATTTTAAGAGTGTCTGTGTCCTTTCCATGGGTCAGAAAGATGCTTTCTATCCAGGTGCACAGCTTGAGAGAGAGATGACGCTTTTCTCATTGGAGGAACAATAAACCAATTTTTAGTATCCCAAAATACAATAGCTGTTTTCAACCTGGTGGTGTGTTTACACTGTTGAGACCATTAAAGGTCTCCTTGGAGACAGGTGTAGTGGATTTCATTTCTGCTCTTACAGGCTGTAATAGCTGCACCACAAGAAATGGCAATTCCCTTTTACATCGAGTTATGCTAAGTGGGGATGGAAGAAGACTGGCTTTGCATGAACATGGGAATGATATAAATGGGTTATTTAGCAAAACCCACTGCTGGGTTAAGCTACCTGGTTTTTAATTCACAAGGGTTGAAATACAGTAACAAACTCATTTGCAGACACGGGGCACTTTAGTACAAGGTGACCTGTTCCTGCTTTGGCTCAGAAATGCATGCTCATTCAAAAAAATTCTTTTTAAGAAATTCCTGAATAAGAGTATTAACTCTACATAGAAAATTGTAAATATATATATATAAATAATTGGGAGTGAATGGAGTATTTTTCTCTTCTTTTTGAGATGGTAAATCACAATTTGAAAAGATTATTAAAGAATCTGTAGCTCAATGGTTGAAATCTTAACCTGCATCTAGACAGATATTCGCTCGTTAAACTTCAGGAAGAGGTCATCCATCCCTCAGGTCAATACTCATTTTGCTCATGTGACTTTGCAGAAGATTACTGATACCTTACTTGAGCCCTCATGGGCTAAGGGATTACACCATTAAAGAAAACCTTGGTGCACTTCTGATCGCATACAAATATACATGTTGGCTCAGATAAGAATATTAATATGCTCAAAGACAATGTCACCACTTAAAACATGTGATGTAAGCAAGGATGAAGATGTGTCGGGATGTTCCAGCTTGTGTTCCTTCCCGCATGCACCTCTGAGCCCCTGGGCTCAGCATCCTGTCTCCAGGTGCAGAACTCAGAGCATGGAAGTTGGTCATGTAGGTTCATTCCCAATACCTGCCCCAGTATGAAGCCGCCACGTTTCTGGCCCCGAGGAGAAGTTCTCTTTCCTTGCAGCAAGATAATGTTTTAAAAAGCTGACTTTTAAACCTCTTGCTGAATTTTTTAATGGATTAAATTCATCATGTCACCAGCTGCTGTGCCGCTAATAGAGCCATAAAACACTGTATTAAAGGATTACCCATGCAAAATTTCCTCTGGTGCTAATGTGAATTTTAATACTTTTAACATTTAGTTGAGATGGGAATGTCCAAGAACAGCTTGTTCAATAGGTTGTTCTATAAAATTAAGTTCGGCGTCTCATCAGAAATGCCAGGACTCCATTAAGCTAAAATTTTACAGAGAGGCTGAGATGATTCACTGTGCAGTGTGTGTGCAGAGGGAGACAACATCTGCTCCTACATTAATGCTATTTAAAAAGGAAAGAAAGATAGAAAAGAAGAGAACACGCCAAAACATCGTGGGTCTCTGAAGTTCACAGAAACCGGGCTCCACAGAAGAAAATGCTAACTTTGAATTCGTCGGAAGCCAGTTGCCACCATCCCAAAAGGATGCTGAGCTCACTGAAACTAAACGTATGTCCCTTGAACACCATGTGTCAGAGAAGACTCTTTAAAAGTGGTGATCATACAAAATCACACAGACATTACACTTAGCACAACACAAATGTGGTTTGTGTGTGTGTGTGTGTGTGTGTGGTGTGTGTGTGTGTGTGTGTGATTGGGGAGGGAGAGTATCAGCAGGCACAGGAAAGGAGGCTGGAGGAGACCAAGTCCAACCTCTCTGCCCTGTAGGGGACGATGCTGAGACCCTGAGACATCTCAGCCTACTCAAGGTCACCCAGCTAATGGAAACAGATCTGAGAATAAAACTCAGGTCTCCTGACACCAGAGGAGGGACCAGGTGCCTACCTTACCCATCTATAAATACATACTCATTGATTTTGTCCATGCGAAACAACTTCCATATTAAACAACAACAAAGAATCGATAGCACACGGTGAAAAGATGAGAGTCCTCCCGAGAGAGGTCTGCAAATAAAATAACAAATCTATACGTATTGAACATTGTTTCTGAAAGAGTTCTGGACCAAACCGTCCTCTGATTATTCAGCTTGAGATTTTTTTAATCTTGGTTTTGCGTCCACTCTGCTTATAAATGACCCTTCAAGTCCTGACTGTGATTCTTACCTGTGCATCTGAAATGTGACAGCATTTCACTATGTCCCAAAGAAATTGAATCGTAAATGAGGTTGTAAATTCGCTGCAGACTCTTCTCGAATGCTGCTCAGTAATCGCTCTAAATGCAATCATCGCAAGAGGCTCGGAATTCTCATCACAATTAGAGTGGACATTAGGATGTGTCCTGTGCCTTATTTGAAAACACTAGCCAGGGACGATCAGTTTTAATGGAAATTCTCCAAGGCTCTTTGCCCAGGCTGAATTTTGTCTGCAGCTCCATATTTTGTACTCTGTATGTATTACTGTTCTGAGAGCCTGTCATTTCTTATCAGAATGAGAAAGGCTAAAGAGATAATATTTCAATAACATACTGGCCTGATCATAAAATAACTCAATGGAAATGTGTAAGAGCCTCCGGCAGCCCGGCAGGGTACCCAGCAGTCAGACAATTTCTATTCTAGGGTTTTTTTGTTTTTTTTTTTTATGGTTACATTTTCTGTTATATCAGACATCCCCTCAAGTCTTAGTTACGCTTTATTCAAAGGGGAGAGCCGCATATAAAGACCGACAAAACTTATTATGATACATTACTGTAAAGAAATAAAAGTAGCTGCCACAGTAGCATATTGATAAGGACAGGCCTGCCACATTAATTGACCTTTTTTCCATCTCGCCTACTAGGGCTGAGGCCTGAGTTTCTCAGTTGCTAGGCAACCGGGGTCACCATTTTTTTTTTTCAGGTCTGAAATGCACAACCTAGTCAATGAGAAGATTCTGTCTTCAGAGAGAGAGCAGATCCCTGCCAGCAGTTAGATGTATAGTATAACAATAGAATAGAGTTTCATTGTTTTGTTTTTATCCCAATAAAGGCTGAGACTGAAAAAACTTTGACTTCTGCAAAAGATTTTGATTCCAATGATTGGACTCTGTGGAGGGAATACACAGTTGAGCTTTTCTTTGATAAACACAGTGTCACGACTCAGGAGCATAGCCTTGGATGCAACTGTGATCAAACCCCCATGCCCAACACGCTTGTCAGAAGCCCAGACTGATCTAGGGAGCTGTATTTGGAAACGAGGGTTTGGAAGATTTTTTCTTTTTTCTTTCTTCTTCTCTTCTTCTTTTTTTTTTTACCACTCTACTCACAAACGTCACCACAGTCTGTCTTGCTTAGTGACAGTGCTCGCCAGCCGCTCACTAGCCCCTAAAGGTCAGCTGCGAAGGAACTCATTCGCTACCCTTCCCCCACCGCCAAGTCAACACTTCCTTTAAACTTTAATAAAGGGCATTGGAGGGAACCTATTTCTCAACTGAAATAAATGTAGCATCCCTGTGTAATTGCATCAGACTCTATTGCATAGGTATGTATTTAACTTCCATTGTATAATCCTAATAATATGTCAATCATGATAACTTTCTAACACCAAATTTGGTGTAACTGCCAAGTAACTGTCGGGGTAAGGGAGAGATGTTAGACTCCACATTTCATAGTCTGTGCATCTTAACCCTCACAGAGAACCATTTTCAATGTCACTTCATATCAATGTACAGAAATTCTAAGACTGTTTGAGGAAGGAACCATCATTTTTACCTTCTAGAGTTTTATTTGCTTGATTTACCATTTTGGAGGGGGGGGTGTGTGTGGTGTTGTATTCTAAACTACACATGAATAATTAGAAATCCAAACTTTAAAGAGATAGATGGAAGGCTTCCTGGCTTCCTTCACTCTGGGCCCTGTGTAAGTTCTTTTAGATCCCAGGCCGATGACAGGCCTGGCTACTTCACAGACCTCCCAGTGCATATAAATAGCAAGGAGATCGCCAGGGGGCAAGTCATGTGCCTGGAGATTGTGCCTGTCAGACAACTCTAATGATTTCTTCAGCCCTTCAGGGTGAAAAATTTATTTCATACTTTTTTTTTTTTTTTTTGTCTACTACTGGGCCATTTTCCTTTCCTTGAAGATAACTGTCATTTTTAGCTATGTCCGCTGCCTTTTCCAAGTTGCCAACCTGAAAAGAACGTATGAGCCAGTTGGACAGACACAGGTCTTGGCACAGGAAGGTAGAGCACGCTGCTTTTAGGCCTGAGAAGGCAAGGCAAGAAGAAGCCAAGAATCTACCTGGAGTCGTGTGTGTGTGTGGTGTGTGTGTGTGTGTCTGGGTTTGCAGTGTGCGTATGTATGTGGCCCTCACAAACGTATCTTGTTTACATCTGGGGAGTGACTTGCTTAGACTCAAATGTCACAGAAGGCAAAAATAGGAAGGCCCAAATTCCCCCAAAACATCCTCTTGGCTTTCATGTGGACATTCTGAGCAAGTACCATCCCAAGAATGGTGTCAAAAACTGGGAGTGTGGGGTCTGGTCTCCACAGAGACAGAACTACAGCTCAGAGGAATACACAAGGAGCTCTGATACAGTGGGGTGGACTCACTGTGTCTGTTGAATCAATTTTTTTTTTTAATTAAACCTGTGCTTTTTATGTCTTTCCACTGAGTTTTCTAGCAACTCTCTTCTTTAGTAGACGTTGTTCTGTGAAATGAGTCCAGAATGAATTGGGATTTTGTTTTAAATTATGCTTAAACTAACCTTTGAAAAAGAACTGTTCCAAGCTGAGAGAACTTACCTAATGCACACAAGTTCTGGTTAAAAGCAGATAAATCAAACCTCTACACGTGGATCTTTACAGGCAGGATGAGAGAATACAATAAAGGACCAAGAAAGCCATTCATCTCCAAATCTGTTTGTCTCTAACGAGGCGAGTTTGCTAGATTCTTCTGCCACACCTTTCAGAAGCCAGGTAGACATGCTGTTGAGCATGTGAGGTCACCACCAGACTGCATGAAGAAAGTAGATGTGGTATGCTCCAAGAGGGGGAAGAAAATTAAATCAAGTATGGTATTTGGCAGAGAATTTGTAATTCTTAAAAAGGGCATCTGCCACACAGGTTGGTGACTTCTGTACCTCAGCTACTCTCCATGAAGTAACATTTCCTCCCAGTTCCCATCAGTGTGTGGTCCGGTGTCTTCTAGAAGTTTCCTTACTCTTACCTAGCTGATCCAAAATTCCTCCCAACAGCCCCTGGGGTTTGCCTTCCTTTGGACTTTGTTCCTGAGCCCATTTCTACTTCTGCCTGCCTCTCAGCTCTGTGTCACAGAAATGGTGGCTTCTACATGACTCTGTTTCCTAGGAGATATTGGAAGGAGGTTGGAAAACAAGGGGAAGCTAAGCACTCTTCTCACCGCACGGAGTGGGTATCCCTGACACCCTGCACTCTTCTCACCACACGGAGTGGGTATCCCTGACACCCTGCACTCTTCTCACCGCACTGGAGTGGGTATCCCTGACACCTGCACTCTTCTCACCACACCGGAGTGGTATCCCTGACACCCTGCACTCTTCTCACCACACCGGAGTGGGTATCCCTGACACCCTGCACTCTTCTCACCACACCGGAGTGGGTATCCCTGACACCCTGCACTCTTCTCACCACACCGGAGTGGGTATCCCTGACACCCTGCACTCTTCTCACCACACCGGAGTGGGTATCCCTGACACCCTGCACCTGCCCAGAGTTCCAGAAGCCTTGTAGTCTCGATGTGGTTCTAGCCGCACAGAGTAAGCCAGTTTCTGAGGTCTGACAATACCACCTTCCCAAGTCTCCTTAGCCCTTGCTCATCTCAGTGCCTCCTACCCTGTCTCCTTAGCTCTCCTGTCATCTGCTACCTAACTTCGAACACCCATTGTTCTCCCAATGGTTGATGTCCTTAAGGGTGATAGGTGTGGATGTCTGGGCAGCGATGCTTGGGGAAAAGTATTTCTGCTGTAGATTATATATAGATCAGTTATGACGACCAGCTGCCCACCGGCCTAGAGGGTAGACAGACAACCAACATCTTGTCCTGTTCCTCACTGAACTCCCAACACCTAGCAAAGAGTTGATGGGAAGTGAATGCTACTTCTATATTTTGACTTTTTAATGGCAGATAAAGGAATATTTTACCGGAATATTTTATCTTTTTTGTAAAGTAACACGTTCCCTGTTTCCTGTGGGGAGCAAGGCTCAGGACTTCCATTAAACCTGGGACTCGCTCGGCGCTCCAGCTTTTTGGCTAATCGTTGGCCCGCCCATCTTTTCAGCAATGCAATGAACTCCAAGAAACTTAATTTTCCAATTAGACTCACCTTTGAAAGAAAAGAAAAAAGAAGAAATACTTTCAGTAGGATTCCTTGCTGACACTAAAATTTAGCTGGTCAGTGTCTACCTGGGCGAAGTGTACTTACTTGTAGGTGGTAAATTATCACATCATAAAACTGTCTACTGGGATTTTGGCTGTTTGAGGTGTTAAATTCCCTTGTCACCTTCAAAGAAAACGACTTTTGACATTCGCTTCTTAGAAGAAAGGCCGGTACTAACACAGGCAGGACTAGCCTGAGGCAAAACTGCAAAGCGGGAGGTTGTGGGTTATATGACTCTCCTGGTAAGGCTCCCTCTGCCCCTCTCGACGCCGAACGCCAGGTTCTGACCCTGCCCACATCCCAGCACCTGGCCTATACTTAACATGACTCGTTCACACTTTGCTACAAAGGGTTGTGGTAGCTTATTAAGTGGCTCGCAACCTTCCTGACGCTTCGACCCTTTAATACAGTTCCTTGTATTGTGCTGACCCCCCCCACCATCATAAAATTATTTCACTGCTGCTTCATAACTGTAATTTGCTACTGCTATGAACCATAATGCAAACGTCTGATATGCAGAATGTCTTACATACGACCCCTAAAGATGCTACAACACACAGGTTGAGACCCGCCGGCTTAGAAAGGTGGCCTTCTGTGAATACGTACAAGTTCACTAGAATGAGTGACCTCAGGTATGCCTCACACTTTAGCCATCATTAGAATCACCTCAGAGACTATCAGAACTCAGACTGCTGGGTGTGACTCAAAATTTCCTTTAGGTAGTTCTGGGTGGAGTCTATTTGTATTATTTTTTAACAAGCTTGCAGATGTTGATGATGGTGGTAATGATGATGATGATGGTGGTGGTGATGGTGGTGATGATGGTGGTGGTGGTGGTGGTGTGTAGGGACCGTTCTTTGGAAACGCTGGACTAACAGTATTTATGTACTAAATTTCCTGAGGCAGATGTAAATGCTTCTGCAGTTAAGGTTTGCCTCTTTGGACATGTCAAAATTTTCAGCCTTTGATTTTTAAAAATAAGCCACCTTAGAAAAACAAACAAACAAAAACCATCCTAGAGTTTACCCCCAAATCCTGATGTATCAGGTCTATGATGACATTAAAAAATATATTTATAAATGTCCCATAGGATTCTAAGAATCAGGTCCCTGGAAAGAGGCATAATTTTTATATCAGTCATAACCCCAGCTCCCGTAGAGCCCTGAGGCTGGTCCCCATAGACCTGTGATCAAATTACTGGACCTCCATAAGCCTCACTGAGGTAACTCTTAAATGGAACTTTCACCATGTCAGTCCCCCACTTTGTCCCCTTTCAGGTTAGCTTATTTCTGAATTCCACAAGCGAGCAAGAAAGACAATGCACCTGCCTGTGGCACGGTTTTGAACTTGGAACTCTGAATAAAACTCCAAGACTAGGGAGAAGAGCCTTCTCAGTCCTTTTCAGTCACAAAACAAATGCTTTGCTCATAGCATTTGCAAATGCTCCCAGCTCGCAAAGGAGTTCGCTGCTTTACACTCCACAAGCCCTGGTGGTGTAGGGTCTTTGACAGGGGTGGGGGTGGGTTATATATGTATATGTGAATATATGTACATATATGTGTGTGTGTGTATATATGTATATGTATATTTATATGTATAAAATACATCTCAATCCTCTTCCTCCAGATTAAGAAAATCTGGAAAAGAATTTATAAATGGATATTTTTCTACACAATCTCAGACTACGTTGATGATCTGGGCCCTAGAACCATACTTTGCATGACAAGGAGTTTGACAATTTGGCGGCCCTGGCAATTGTCTTGATAAGCACCTGAAAGGATCACAAACTTGCAATGCTAAGGTTGAGGCAGCAGAGTACAGAAACTTAGCTTTAGATTCATAGAGCTGTGTCAGATTTCAGCTGTGCGGTTTACTGGATGGATGACTTTGAACAAGTTGGCCAAATCTCTCTGACAGTTTCTTCACCAGTAACATGCACATGATGATGCCAAACTCCCAAAGATCTTACAAAAAAATCTCTGTACGCATTGAGATATTAGTGCTAAGACAGCACACAGTAGGTCCATAAACGTTCCACCCTCTGCTCACAGCTCCCAGAGCCAAAAGGTGAAGGTAGTCATTTAGAAAAGGAACTTTTCATGGAAAGATGCTTGTGATAAATGCTACACTCCAGTTCAAAGCAAGTTCAGTGGAAGCACACATTCTTCACAGCCTCTACCTCACAGGGAAAGTTTGAAGGCCAAGTGAATAAGGTATGAGAAATCCTTAAGAGAGAGACTTGTTGATTCCTGCCTGCCTTCTCTTAATTCTAACTGAGGAAATTTCCAGGAAAGTCTCACGAGGTGGACTTGGCAAGGGAGCAGAGCGGACATTCCTTCTAACCTGATGCTGCCTTGATGGGCTCCCCTCCCTAGAATCACCCCCAATCGGACCTACATTCTCACATGCCCATGAGCACTGAGGCATTCCTCTGCCCAGCTACTAGATCTCCTCCATCCTCCCCACCCCGCCAAATTCCTGTTCCTGTGTAATCAAAAGCAAAAGAAGTGTGCCCGAGTACAACATTTAGGAACAAAAACTTAAAAAACACTTTTTTTTTCCTTTAAGGATTCTATCAGAAAGATCAGGAAAGCGGCTTTGGTCAAACGCAGCATGCGTGTAAAGGGCTTTTTTGAACTTTTTACCTTCTGTTGATGCTTTTGATCTGCAACTCACAAGATCTCATTAAAAGCATATTATTTAGCTTAAACTTTGAAAGCTTATCATTTTCCCCCAGAGCCCTGGGGCATGGGGCAGTGCAAAGCAGTTCATACGAGCTTGTGTCATGACAACTTGTCATAAAGTATCTACTAGGAGATTGCTGCAAAGGTATGCCTTGGAAGGGGGTGGGGGTGGAGATCTTTGCTCGTATGCTTCAGACAGCTCTACAAGGTGAGGTCAGCCCATGTCTGCCAATAAAGTGCATCCTAATTACTCAGGAATGCTCGTGCTGACACACAGAGCAATCAATCTCAGCAGACGAGCCAGAGACACCTGGCTTCCAGAGCTGCATGCCTGAGGTTAATTGCCTAGTTTTCAGACCTCAAACAATCTTCGGAGGAAAAGATAGTTCTTGAGTTACGAGAGCGACCACTGATTTTCAGCTGAGCGTCCCTGGGAGAACTGAAGGAGGCTAATGTCACATAACATGAGTCGAACAGTTGCAAATGTGACTATAACGCATAGATTCAATCACCTCCACGGTTTTTGTTATACTTCATAGACTATCGCACATGACTCTTCATGTACCACCGTATGAAGGGGGAAGGCAAACCTCCAGGGCGCCATTCTGCTCAACCTTGATTAAGACACAGCACATTGAGACAAAAATGGAATACCACATAATGCTGGTACATCTCAAAAGGCGGGGTCGTTCTCACATAGCACCGCTCTGCTCCCTGTTCTGTTTCAGTGATGGTTTTGACTGGGAAAGGCATCTAAAAGTTAAAGATTGAGCAGGACTCAATATGACCATATGTTCAAGGGGGACATACAGAATAACCGGTGAGTTAATACAGTAGGCAATGCAAACGTCATCTTTCCTCACTATGGCTGACTTAGACCCCATGCAGCCTCAGACATCATCTCCCAAGTTGAAGAAGGAAGGTATAAGGAGAGGGTAGGGTACCAGTCAGAGCACTCCAGAGGGCCAAAACTAACAGGATGGATAAAGAGATAGATAGGTAGGTAGATAGATAGATAGATAGTGATAGATAGATAGATAGATAGAATAGAATAGATAGATAGATAGATAGATAGATAATAGAAAGATAGATAGATAGATAGATAGATAGATAGATAGATAGATAATAGATAAAGACAGAGAGAGAGAAGGAGAGAGAGAGAAAGAGAGAGAGAGAAAGGCTGGTAGATATTGATTAATAACTGGATCACATGATTCTGAACACAGAGGCATCCCTTGATCTGCCTGTTGCTTGCCAGTTGGTATCCCAGGAAGTCCAAAGACCCGAGAAACATGAGAACCAGTGGTGAAGCTCACTCTGAGGGAAAATGAGATGCCTCAGCTCTCAGCTCAAAGAGTGAAGAAGGGAGAAAGGGACAAGTTCCTCCTCCCTCCATTTTTGGTCCTTTTCAGGGAAGGGCAACCTACCATAATGAACTCGCCAGTTGAAATGCAGTCTTTTCCTTAAACATCCCACAGACACACCTAGAAAGGAAGTTTAATCTGCGAGCCTTCCACTGCCCATCACATTGACCAAAACAATTGATATCTGCCCTGGCTCAAGTGACCCTATTGTTGACTTTCTGTTGTTTTATTGACCAAAACTGGGATGTATGGCTTTGACACACTTGCAAAGAAATGAAACAGAAGGACCCATCACAGCCCATCCTCCCAAAACACCACCAGTCCCAACATAACTAGGGTTCCAATAGCAAACATCAGAGGAGGGTGCTGACATTAGTCAAGTGTTCTTCAGCAGTCCATCTCTGTGACAAAGAACCTAAGGTAAACAATGATAAGGAAAAACAATACTTATTTCAGCTCAGGATTTCAGGGGTTTTCATGTGTGGTCATTTGGTTCCACCCCCTTTGAGCTTGTGTCAGAGCATCGTGGAGGGGTGTGTGGTGGCAGTGAAAGCCTCCCATCTCATGGCGTTTGAGGAACAAAGATAAAGAGAAATGTCTAGACACCAATATCCTCTCTGAGCGGAGACCACATCCTGACTTCTTCCCATAAAGACTCTCCCACCTCCCACAGCACCACACTGAGAATCGAGCCTGTGGGTCTGTGAGAACCTGACAAGAGCTGCCCATACTGTCCATTTGGGTGAAACAAGATTTCCTTATAAACTCATGGAGGAGATAAGACAAACCGATTCATGGGACTATGCAGCAGCTCCTGCAGGCCACAATATCTCATGACAGAAATTAGGGTTTATTTGGTTTCTGGGTGTGTCTGGGTATGCAACCTGGTTTTTTTTTTGGGGGGGGGGTGGCTGTTGTTGTTGTTTGGAGAAGGAGCTAAACTAAAAAAATTCAATCCAGACTCCTGTCCCCTACCTCCCTCTGACCCTCGCTCTCCCTGAAGAGACACAAGTGTGAGCTCTTCCTCAACCCATATATAAAGTCCCAGATGATACACATCCTCCTTGGCTGGGCCTTCCACAAGCACAGTGGAGATAGATAGATAGATAGATAGATAGATAGATAGATAGATAGATAGATTTTATCTATTTATCTATCATATATACATATATATGATTGTTTTATTTCTTCTCACTGTAGTTCTTGACCTTTGTTTCTACAACCCCAACTTTCCACTGAGCCTCAGTATGAGCCATTCTAGAACTATCCAGAAGAATAACGATCTAGCCTTGCTTTTGATAACTATTGGCACTGCTGCCAGCTCATCTATCTCCACAACCCAGTGAGTAAAATTATTTACAGGTCTACACAGGGATGCGGAGAGCAGAGGAGAGCGTTGAGGGAATTGCACTTTTTTTCAGTACATTAAAGAAAACTCCAGCCTTCACGACAGAGTCTGACATGGCATGAGAGTAATAGGGTCTCCAAGTTCAGTGCATTGCCCGATAAGACCAGCCCTCGAAGCAACAGGAGTCTCTGGATAAAGAAAGGAAATAAATAAATAAATAACTTCACAGTAAATTAAGTACAATTAGCAGAGCAAACATCAACATTCCCAGCCCAGGCAAGAAGCAATCAGTCAGCCTTCATTCTCAGCACCCATTAAGACCAGAACCATTTCTCAAATCAGTGATCTTTGTAAGTGATCATGATATGCGCCCCCCTAAATTAGGGCATCCTCATTAAGGAGTCCCATAACAATGTTAAACTGCAGCTTCTGCTAAGGAGTTGGGGTTGTAAAGCTTCCCAAGAGGCAACAGCTTTTTTGTTTTATTTTTTTGATCCATACTATAAAGACAGCTAAGTGCGCCCTAACACTTTGACAAGCTAGACTCTTTTTTTAATGTTCTTTTAAGAAAAAAGCATTTCCTTGGATGATGGACATAAAGGGCTGGAAGGGGCCTATGGATCTTCTCTCTCGTTAAACAAATGAGAAGATGGAGGCCAGGCTATGGCAGATAATTGCACATGCT
The DNA here is from genome assembly GCA_021653895.1 of Mastomys natalensis. Lineage (NCBI taxonomy): Eukaryota > Metazoa > Chordata > Mammalia > Rodentia > Muridae > Mastomys > Mastomys natalensis. The sequence goes on from JAJTUV010000742.1 coordinate 138,609, forward strand.
GCTGAGCTACTTAGTTGCAGAACTGGCTCAGCATAAAGAACAGAAAAATATAGCCCAGTGGGACAGAAACCTGCTACTGCATCTCCTTCTCTGTTTTTCCAATTCCAGAAGTACTGACAAGGGCCCAGAGTTCAGGGCTGAGCAAATCTGTGCCCAAGGAACCAACTTGACTGAATTTAGCTTTCTCCTGTCTTGTACAGTTCAGGACTTCTCTGCCTAGGGAATGGTGCTACCTGTAGTGGGCTGAGTCTTTTCTACATCAAGGCATTTCCCCATAGACATGCTGATAGGCCAAGCTGATGTAGGTAACTTCTCATTAAGACTTTTTACCCAGGTGACTCTAGGTTGCATCAAGTTGACAGTTAAAACTAACTAACACAGACAGTCTTGAAAACTGTAAAACATAGAATATGTGTACTGTTTTCCCGGGTTGCAATAACAATGTACAAACTAGATGGTTTAGACAAAAAGAATATATTATCTCACAGTTCTGAAGGCTACAGGACTGAGATCAGTGTGCCCACTAGATTTGTTCCTCCTAAAAAAAAGAATCAGCTTCATGTTTCTTCTACATGCTGCAATCCTCAGCAGGATTCCTTGGCTTTGAGCCTCGATCTCTGCTGTAATGCTCATAGTCGTTTTCCCTGTGAGCGTGACTTTGTGTTCAGACTTTAATAAAGACACCAATCATGTTCGATTAAGACTTACCCTAATGACCTGATTTTTAAGTAACTGCATTTGTAATTGATCCCTCTCCAAAACAGATGATACTCTGGAGCTCTGGGGATTGATTCATCATTGAATAAATAGGGAAGCACTATTTAGCCCCAAAAATGGTAGGAAGAACTAGCTATGGCTTTGAACACACTTGTGGGTACAGCTCATAGAAGGTATACAAGAGGCTTAAGGGCTATTACGTCCTCTCACTCTGTCACAATTGAGAACACCTCATCTGTTTTGATGAGAAATGCATGCTGTCCTTGACTTAGGATGGCTTGGTTTATAATTTTTTGACCTTGCATGATGTCAAAGCAACATGTGATCAGTAGAAACTGCACATGGAATATTTAATCTGGATCTATTCTTGAGCAGATGATAGGAACCACGCAGCTTCCAGCAGTATGCAGACCTCAGTAAGCCCCTTGAGCACAAAGGAAAACAGCCAATGATCAACAGGATGCTGGCATGCTAAGGTTAAGTGGAATCAACTTACCGTAATTTCAATTCATAATGGATAATCCCATCATAATTTGAAGGACAGTGACATTTTAGAAGGACCCTCTTGTGCCTTTTGCTGTGTGTGTACGTGTGGGTGTGTGTGTGCATGTATGTTTGGCTATAGGTAGCTACATTTTAAAAAATTGTTATTTTGTTTATTTACATTTCAAATGTTGTCCCCTTCCCTGTTCCCCCTTCCACAAGCCCCTCCACCCCATCCTCCCTCTCCTTTGCCTCTAAGAGGGTGATCCCACACCCACCCACCAACTCCTACCTCACCCCTCTAGCATCCCCCTTCTCTGGGGCATCAAGCCTCCACAGAATAAAGCACATCCCCTCCCACTGAGGTCAGACAATGCAGTCTTCTGCTACATTTGTAGCAAGGGGGAGGGACACACTGCTGCATATTTCTATTTAGTCTCCTGGCCCTCTGGGCTTCTCTTCTGTCTCCCCGCCCCATACCTGATTCTGCCCCTTTTTTCCCTCCCCTCCCCTCTCCCACCCAGGTCCCTCCCTCCCTCTACCTCCTGTGATTATTTTGTCTCCCCTTCTAAGTGGGATTTAAGCACCCCACTTGGGCCTTCCTTCTTGTTAAGCTTCATATGGTCTGTGAGTTGTACTGTGGGTAGTCTGAGCTTTTGGGCTAAAATCCACTTATCAGTGAGTACATACCATGTATGTCCTTTGGGGTCTGGGTTACCTCACTCAGGATGATATTTTTCTAGTTCCATCCATTAGCCTGCAAAATTTGTGATGTTGTCATTTTTAATGGCTGACTAGTACTCCATTGTGTAAATGCACCACATTTTCTGTATCCATGAGGACACATCTGGGTTATTTACAGCTTAGTGGGAAATAGCCTTGAACACATTGTCACTGGGGAACAGAACATCAGTGGCTCAGGCTCCAAGATCAACAATTGACAAATGGGACCTCATGAAACTGAAAAGCTTCTATAAGGCAAAGGACACTGTCAATAGGACAAAACAGCAACCTACTGACTGGGAAAAGATCTTTACCAACCCTACATCTGATAGAGGGCTAATATCCAACATATACAAAGAACTCAAGAAATTAGACTCCAGACAACCAAATAACCCTATTAAAAATGGGGTACAGAGCTAAACAGAGAATTCTCAACTGAGGAATCTTGAATGGTCAAGAAGCACCTAAAGAAATGTTCAACATTCTTAGTCATCAGGGAAATGCAAATCAAAACAACCCTGAGATTCCACCTCACACCAATCATAATGACTAAGATCAAAAACTCAGGTGTCAACAGATGCTGGTGAGGATGTGGAGAAAGAGGAACACTCCTCCATTGCTGGTGGGATTGCAAGTTAGTACAATCACTTTGGAAATCAATCTGGCGGTTCCTCAGAAAATTGGAAGTAGTTCTACCTGAAGACACAGGTACACCACTCCTGGGCATACACCCAAAAGATGCTCCACCGTATCACAAGGACACATGCCTGTTGCTGTTATTATGTGAGTGTGTCCTTGCTCTCGACTATGCACCAAATAGTTGCTCTTGGGCCTTTGCACGCAGCTACTATGCTTAGATCTGATCTCTCAGGAGTCTGGGTCCCTTTATTTAGTTATTCCACAAGCTGTGTGCCAACTTTCCTCGCTAGGAAGGTCACTATGGTCCCCAGCCTTCCATCAGGGCACATGTCCTCTCTCCCTGTCCAGCCTAGTGTCCTCTCCTCTCTGACCTCAATGACTCAATGGAGAGCCCTGGTCACCAGGGGAGCAAAGAAAAGATATGTTGTTCACCAAATTCACTTTCTGCTTGAAGTTGGAGCTAAAAGTAGATCTCAGGGGGCCAGGTGTGGTAGCCCAGAATCCTAACGGCAGGAAGGCATGTTCAGTGAAAATACTGTTAAATCAGGTTCATGAGCTAGAGTCGTAGGAAGGGCCCACCATAACTCACATAATGGCCATACCAGCGTCCACCGATCTAGACTTGATAATGGCAAGGATAACTACAAAAATTAGTGCGCTAACTGCTGATACGGCCTGCCAGACAGATGAGATGAGTGTTGAATAAGCGGGGTTTTGCATTAAATGTTAAGTTACATGGACATCAGTATTTAAAAGGGGGGAGTCAGAAGTTGACAGAAATGAAAATCACTGGTGTCCTAATAGACAGATGTCCTCTCACAATTCCAAAGCTGGATTTAACATCATTTTTACACACCATTCTTAGTGGTTTCTGAATAGAGTTGAATAGGTTTCTCATTAGTAGGAGTCAATGGCAAAGATGTGTGGATCCACAGAAGCCAGGAAACACTTTAGCAGACATAAATGGTTTTATTTTTATTATTTTCATCAGTATTACTATTTTACTTATTCACTTTACATCCCACTTACTGCCCTCCCTCTTGGTCACCCCCTGCCACAATCCCTCCCCCATCCCCATCCCTTTCTCCTCTGAGTGGGTGGGGGCTTCCCTGGATATCCCCCCACTAGGGCACATCAAGTCTCTGTGAGGCTAGGTGCATCCTTTCCCACTGAGGCCAGACAAGGCAGCCTAGCTACAGGAACATATTTTAATATCCAAACAGAATAATGGTATTTGGTGAGTATGACTTGCGGTAATAAAATAGATCTCTTAAAGGGAGAGGAAATTAGTATTTAAAGAAATACTGGAATTGTGTAAGTTACAACAGGATTCACCACTCAGTTGTGCAGCACCAGATGGAACCACCAGATGGCACAATTCTGCTTATCTCCCACCATTTAATTGAAGGGACAAAAGGAAGGTCATTTGGCAGACGTTGGCCTTAGTTTATTGTCCATTTTATTCACCAAAACCAAGTCAGCAGTGTAAAAAAAAAAAAGAATATACAAGTATGTCTTTCTTGTTCTTAAAATGTCCTCACAGTCTCTTTAATATTATCATTCATTTTTTGTCTTTTCATTAAGCTTTGACAAACAAGACATCAATGAGTGGAAATGGTGATAAAAACTGGCCTATTGGTTATTCCTTATAAGAAGCAAGGGTAACCAACCAGTGAGATCATCTTACCTTTCAGAATTATCAAGTCCAAATTACTTCTATTTAATATTCTACTCTTGTATTTTATATTCACAGGATACATTACTAAAAAGTCATACAGATGACTACCACAGTAAATTTGATAGAATCAAAGAGAACTTCTATACAACACAATTAGAATTCTGAACATTGTAAAGATTTTAGTGGGCTTTACCTTACTACATGGGTTTATTGCCAAAATAACCAAAAATCAACCCAATTTTAACATATTCTAAAGAAATCCTCCATTTATATTTTAATAGACTGTGATGATGCATAGAAATAAGATTTTAATTTTAACTGCAATTTTCTGGACAGGGTGATCTCTTTCTTTCTCATATTGATTACTTGTGTGCATAAAGCCCACTTTGGATTTGCCCAATTGAGTAAGTACCAGACATTTGTAAGGAGTGGTCTCTAAAGCCAGAGGCAGGATGAAGTGAACCCCCACCAGGGCTCTGCCACCTGGCCATGCCATCTTGAACCAACCGTGTTAACTCTTCTTCCATTCTTTCCTCCAAAGGAAACAGAGGGGAACCTCTCTAAAATTCATTCGGCCCTGTTTTATATTTGAGTTTAATGCCCCAAGACAGATGATTTATTCTAAAGTGACTGACAACGTAGGAATTGCTATGGGAAAGCTTGGGACAGGATGACCAATCCAGCAGCTCAGCAGTGAGCAGACAGCCTAGGGCCCCATCCACCTTCCCTGTTAGAAGAGCCAAGAGCTCTGAACACAGAAGAAAGGGGCTTTCAACTCTACTCTGCTTTGGAATATGCACCCTTACTCTGGCTAGTTTTTAACCACCTCCCTGTTAGCTCCTTCTCTGTGCCCACAGAGAATCTCTAAGGAATAGAGCATAACAAATGCTAACTCCTAAAACTCAGAACTTAAGCTTCTAGTGAAAGAAAAAAAACAAAATAAACAAACACAAAAGAAAGAGAGAGGCTTGTTGGGAAGGCAACAATCAACAGGGGTGGGTGGGGAGAGGTAATGAAAGACATAAGCTCAATGCACATTATACACGTAAGAGATTGTGAAGAAATAAGAGATCAAATAATAGGAATAAAAGAGAATGAGAACCGTGGTTTTTAAAATAGAATCACGGGCCAGTGCAATAGCAAAGCGCGTCAAACACTTGGTACCAAACCTGACAAGCTGAATTCAATCTTGGCTGTCCCAGAGTGGAGAGAACTAACTCCTAAAAGTCATCCTCTGACTCCTCCACAGACACTGTGGCGGGCGCACACATGCACACCCTCACATACAAAACAAATTAATAAATATATCCTTTAAAGAAATACAGTCCTGAGTCACATAACCACGTCCTAGCGAACAAGGGTCCGCATGAGGAGCCGAGGTCCCCTACGATCTCAAGGCCCCATGATATCATAGTGTTTCTTCTGTAAGAACTTAAGGATGCCGAAATGTTTGCATAGTACCAAAATCAGCTCACGACACATTGCTCAGGGTCATCTTTATTGCTAATTGATGCAGGCTCAGTGTATTATGCCTGTTTAAGCTAGTCCCGAATGCTCTAAAATCCATTTCTCACTGCAAGCCTTACTTACGGAGTGGAAACCTGAGTTACCATCCCTCTGTCACGGGAGTATGCATCTCTTTTCTGACACTGAAGCTGCTGGACAGACATTTCTGAATCCCTCAAATGTAGGAACCGTTCTGTCCATAAGATGCTCCCTGCCGAATTCTCAATGAGTGAACAGCTTTCATATTTTTCTAACTGAATTATATTTTTTATCATTTTCATAGCAAGATAATTACTGCATGGATTTGCAAACACATCAAATGAGTTCATATAATAGAAAAATTTGCCCTTTTTGCAGACAAAGGCTTCTGTGCCTCTTTGTTTACACTTTCAATGGTATTGTCAAAAGGGCTTCCATGACGGATGGGTCCTTAATTAAGACTTTAAAATGAGAGCAATAAATGTATTTTATTGATTAGAATATCTTCTTTATTAGAAGGCCAACAGACTGCTAGTTAACTGGTCATGAAATATTCATTATAAACCATAGATGATGGAAATAGTCTCATGGTTGGTGGGAACTCATTTTCCTCAGGAATTCACTCCTGCAGGAAGGCATGTGACCCAGCCATGTCATCCCTAAGGAAATACCAGCTGCTGTCCTACTAGGTGTTCACGCAGAAACAAGTCACTGTGTCCTTCCCTCACCGACATTTGAGCTCCCCAAGAAAAATTCCATTTGGACAGAGGCAGTTAGAATGCCCAGGGTGTCTACCATAGATCTGCCTCTGCCTCCAGGACCAGATTCACCCAGAGCAGAGTGTCTAAGCAAGAGGATCAGCTCTGAACAGGAAGAGCCCGTGACCATGAAACATCACAAGGTAGCTCGCTGCTGGCACCTGCCTTTGCTACCCAGAGTCTTCTAGAACATACCCTATGTACACATGCAGGTACACACGCACACACCACACACACACAACACACGTACACACAACTCCTCTGTTGTTCCCTGCATGAGTGAATAAGGCCATTTTCTTGTCTACCTTTTAGAGACCCTTCTAGCAAAACGAGAACAGTCTGAGAATTTTCCCAAGAAGGGCTGCATGAAGCTATAATAGTACCAACAGTGTTTCAGGCCTGTTTTCTGCACTCTCCTAAAACATTGCTCTTTCTCTTGAATTGGTCGAAACCTGTCTTGGGGAGCAAGCTAAAGTGCATGAGAGTACGTAAAATTAATAGGAACTGCAAAGGTTAATCCAAACTTCTAGATAGCTCTGTGTGTGTGTGTGTGTGTGTGTGTGTGTGTGTGTGTGTGTGTGTTTTCAGTCAGCCTCCTTCAGATGAAGAAGGGTTTCCTGGGCCTCACCAGCCATCAGCAGGCCACCAGGAGTCCTTATCAGTCATGTCCAAACTCTCCCCAAAGCCAGCCTGCCAATATGGAGTTTGGGGTTGTGCAGGCCTGGAGTGGAGATGGTGTTTGGTTTTCTAGCTTGACTGTGTAAGCAAGGATCATCTCCTCCCCCTGACATTCTGAATTCAATGGTTTTGAATTGAATTCATTTTATTCAGTAACATGAGGGGGCAAGGAAGCATGTCCAAAACTCACAGGGTTTTTCAAAATGCAGATAAATATGCTATCACACTTAGGAGATTCTTGGTGACTTAAAACTTTCTGTCACGTGCAATAATATTGACACGGGAGTTTTAACTGTTTAAAAATCCTTAAAGTCCTTTTGAAAGTTTTTTGTTGATTATTTTGGGGTAGGGGTCTAAAACTCTTCCTGTAGCTGTGCACTGGGATTTTAGGTATGTGTCAGCATTCCTGATTCTTAAAACAACTTTCTGAGTACTGATAATTGCCCCCTTTTCCCAGAGATTTCATTCATTTAAAACTTGAATAGGGCAGATTTTTTGTTCTTTGTTTTTTTGGGGGGTTTTTTGTGGGTTTTTTTTTTTTTTAAACTCCTGGATAACAGTTGTTTTCTTTTAAAAAGTATTCCAAGGTGAAGTCAAAGGGGTTTGGGCTTTTTGTTGTGTTTGTTTGTTTGTTTGTTTGTTTGTTGCTTTCATGTACAGGACTATAATCTTTTTCCACACATACAAACTTGCGCAAATACCACTACAATAGGGATAGGAGCTGGTCTATAACTCAAAAGAAGTTGCAAAGATTTAATTCCCAAGTTTTATAGCCTTCAGAGTTTCCCCTTTCTTCTACTTTCTCTCCATGTCCCTTCATGTGAAGAAAATGTAATTAAAACTGTAAATTAGTAATGTTTTCAGATATTTTCCAAGAAATCAGCATTGTTCTTGAAATTATGAAGAACACAGGCAAGATTCCTAGACTCAGAACCACCAGGAAAGCAAAATTCAGAGAAGAGAAGGAAACCTCTAGTTGAAACTCCTAGCAGTCACTCGGGTGCACTGGTGTTGTCTCTGGGGCCGTTTGAGTATATTAGTCAACTTTTCTACTATTGAGAAAAAGGTGCTTGAAATAATCAACTCTTGCCAGAGCATGGAGGAGCCGGGATGAGACTTCATTGGTAGTGCCTGCCTACCATGTACAAATCCTGGGTTTAATCACCACAACTACACAAAGTAGGCATGGTGGCATACCCCTGTAGTATTCAGGAGATGGAGGCAGGAAGATTAAGATTCAGAGTTCATCCTTGGCTACATACCTGGCTAGAGATCAGCCCAGGATACACGACACCTTGTCTCAGAAGGAGGAGAAAGAAGAGGAAGGGAAGAATTAAAGGCTTGTTTGGGCTCACAGTTTCAGAGTTTTCACTTGACTCCATTACCATGTACATCATGGCAGGAGCGTGTGACATGCAGGAAGTATAAATGGAAGTTGTGTTTCCAATATCCCCTTCAAGGGGATGTCCACAGTGACCTAAGTTCTTTCTAGTAGGCTGCACCTCATACATCCAGTAGTACTTCAGACTAGTGACCAAGCCTGTGACACATGGGCTTGTGGAGGGCAGGCTAGATCAACACCACAGGCTGTGGGTAGGAGATTCTCTATGGTGACCCCTTTTTCCTAGTGTTTTGTCAGTATCAAAGCCAGGAGAACACAGAGGCTGTGTCACAGGAGTGACCCATAAGCTCAATGCCCAGGCTGGAGGGCAAAAGCACCTAGTTGTATGAAATTATATCAGAAAGTCCCCTCCCCCAGAGAGGTCCCTCACAGAAAGAAGAAACAAGGTAGACAGTCTCTCCTCCTTCAGCTTTCAGAGCAATGGAAACTTTGGAATCTATTCCATTCTCAAAAAAAAAAAAAAAAAAAAAAGTTTCAAATCATGGAGAAAGCTCCCAGATTCGTCAATTATTCATATTAATGGCTACCAGGAAAAGAATAAGCCTTTGGGAGATGGCAGAAATGCTTTAATTTTGGGGGGCTATTGCCAGCCCCTGTATTCTTTTAACTCCATTCACGCCACATAACTGAAAGTCGTGTGGTACTGCCTTTGATTTACTGAAGGAAAAAAAGGGCTGATGTTCCTGAAAAGACCCATTATTCCTGTGCCTCCTCATGTAGTTCAATGTTAAGTACTCTACAAACTGAATCCTTGGTGGAATGCAATTCTGTAATTCAATCGAGAGATCTTGCTAATGTCCCAGTCTGCAAGAACATAGCTTAAGGGGTTCAGTTTAGTAGGGAATCCTGCAAACCAGAGACAGAATTACAACCTGCCTTTCCAGTCCAGGAATGAGCGAAGGCTGTTGGCAATAGGGTATTAAGCAATTACTGAGATTTTTTTTCTTAAAGAAAATGGAAGAATTATAAAGTTCAGTTTATCTCAGGGAAGGTAAAGAATGAGGAAGACAAGAACAGACAGACAGACAGACAGACAGACGAGACACAGAGGGTTTTTTGAACAGTGAAGATATTGAAATCAGATGCTAGGAAAGAAGTAACAGATTAACTAAAAGGTATACATAAAATTTAAGATTCTGAATTCATAAATAGCAGGAGTTTGAAGTCCTGCTTTCTCTACTTCTTAATTCTGCCTCTTACCCAATAACTAGCTCTGTGAAGTGGACAGAAAGTACCTGCCCCAGCCAAAAACTGTATCGATGGAAAAAAGTCAAAAGAGATGGCCACTCCACGAATTCTTGTTAACATCAGATACTCACATGAAGGTAGAGAGATGCCCAGAAACATGTCAGAGGGTTAGCCCTCCAAATTGATGACAGTGTGGGAGCAGCAGGCTGAATTGGGATGTGTGAATCAGATCTTCAAATCTTATTTCCTGTGTTTGATTGTCACTTGAATTGTGCGTGAGGCTGCAGTACGAACATATCATCAAGTCTTTTCTGAAAGGACACTGTCCGCCCAGCATCAGACACTACACCGTTCAGTAACAATGTTGCCTAGAAAATGAGAAGAGCCTTCGCCCTTGCGTGTCTGCCTGAGTGTGTGCATGTGTGCGTGTGAATGTGCGTGTGTGTGAATCTGAACTCTGGTGATGTAAAGACCCATTAGTAAAAGATGAAGAATGAATGGGAACACTTATAGAGAAGGTTCTAGACCTTTGGAAAACTCTCCCGGTGGGTACAGAGCAAACTAGGAGATTCCAGACACACATTGCACATCACAATGGCTGAGCAGTACCTACACCCCAGAAATACTTCACCACAACTTCCCTTATCGTCTTCCAGGATTCTCAAGTCCTACAGAGATCTTCCTGTGATCTTGTTAAGAATAGTCTATCTTTGCCTCCCAGCCCCAGAAACAGCCTTCATTCCAATTAAAAGGATGTTGGGGCAGATTCATCCTGTTTCCTTCATGAACTGAAGGCATCTATCCTTGAACCATCAGTCTCACTGACTACAGGATACCAAGAGCAATACCAAGAGGAAAGGCAAGGGTCCTGCTGTTGGGCTTCTCTGATTCTAATTGCAAACAAATCACGAGAGGTATGTGGGGTTTTTCCACCCATTAATATGTCTGAATATCCATTGTTCCCGCCAAAAAGGTCATGGCTCAAATACAGAAATTACAATCTATGTACAGTACCAATGACAGCGAAAGGAAGACTTTGGTATGGGGCCTTATTGGATGCTCACAAAAAGAACGTATCTGCCCCTTTTATACAAGCAACATGTGAATTGTCATCCTTACCTTGTAATATCATCAGAATGAGGCTCAAAGAGACTATGCCATATTCCTCCCCATGATGCCTGTCAGCGCAGATAGTTCCCATTTCTCCTCCTTAAGTATTCATTCATCCTACCAGGTTAGGGCTGCTCCCTGGTGTCACAATTCAGCACACCCATGTTGAACAATGCATGGATCTTCATGCTATGGAGGTGACAAGAACAAAGGATAAATAGATAAGTTTGCCTCAAAGATGCTTCCGTACCTAGGAAGTACATTTTAAAACCGCCAATTTGACAGGAGTACATTCTTAAAATAGATACTTGAACCTCTGCTAATCATAGGACAGGCAAGCTTCAGCCAGTCACAGGCTGCTTGCTAACTGTGAGACCATGTCCTCATAAGGCAAATGCTGACTACAACCTATCAGATTGTTTCTGGGTATTACTTCCTTTCTCTGACTTATGAATAGCCCTGCGTTGTGAGCCAACTTCTATGTGGAAGTTCTAGAACCTTCTTTGTAATCAAAGAAAAATTTTGTTAGATTTAATTGATATCAACATTTTTCCATTATATGTGTGTGTGTATAAGTGAAAAATAAGATTTATTCAAAATGAAAGGAAAACAGCTATAGAACCAGTTATAATTGTTAGAAAAATGACAATGTTAGCTGGTGGGAGTTAGAATAATCAATAACAGTTATAGGACCTGGAAGTTTAAACTGAATGGAAGGGAATATTTTTCATTTAACATTTCTTCCACAAATATTTATTAAATACATAGTGTTTTAGTCTCCTTTCTCTAAGACCCTGGTGACTTTGGAGAGATACTAAGGAATATGTCCCAGTGTCTTCTTAGGACCTGGGGAGTAATAGGATGGTAAATGATGTTGGGACGGGGCCCTGGGAAGGGGTGCTAAATCATACATGTGCAAATAGTTTTCTTATGATCCAACCATCCCTGTCTTGCCCAGCAATCCGTGCCTTGATCAAATCCCTGATTTAATGATCATGGGACTCAATCTACCTGTTGTTCCTGTACATGTCCCGCATGCAAGCAACAAGGCACGTTGGCCTCTCTGCTCTTATTGTGACATCTGTCAGGCTTGGAGCCATAGCGTTCTGGTTTCTGACCTTTAGGGACACTGAGGAGAACTGTTTAATCTTCTTGGCCAGCAGCAGCTTATCTCTCTTCTCAGTTCATCTACTCCCAGGGGTCTTTATTTTTTCTGTTCTGCTGAGGTAGTTTTTCTTACATCCCAACCAAAGCCTGAGAAGGTGACCCTAGCTGAGAAGGTCATATAACTTAGAAGGTAACTGGCTTCCGGTTTCCACTGCTGTGAATAGACACAATTACCATGGCAACTCTTATAAAGGACAGCATTTAATGGGGGCTGGCTTACTGTTTCAGAGGTTCAGTCCATTATCATCATGGCTGGAAGCATGGTGCTGGAAAAGCTAAAAGTTCTACATCTTGATCTGAAGGCAGTCAGGAGGAGACTGTCATCTGCATTGGGCGGAGCTTAAGCCTCAAAGCCCACCCTCACAGTGACACACCTACTCCAACAAGGCCATACCTCCTAATAGTTCCACTTCCCATGGGCCAAGCATATTCAGACAATCACAGTGACACTATCTAAGAAAGTGACCACAGCTTAGAAAGAAAGTGACCACAGATAAAGACACGGTTTGTTCTTAAAAAAAAAAAATCATATTTATTCCACTAAAACATGGCTTTTTGTACATGCTGCTAAAGTTAGCGACAGATTTGCCACAAGGAAAGTTACATGTCTGACACTGGGCCTGAGTTCAGAATTTTGTATCTAATTAAGAAGTCATTTCCAATTTAATGAGTTAATCAAAGCACACAAAAAGCCTACTATATCCAAAAAGTTGTGTATTGTGTATTAAGAAAAACAGTTAATCTCACTTACTACACACTTATTGTTAGATCCATTTTATTTTACTCTTATGCTTATGTATGATTATGATAGGGATGCATGTGCCACAGGGTGTATATGGAAGTTAGAGGACAACTTTGTGAAGTCGGATCTCTCCTTGAGCCTTTAAATCAGTTCTGGAACTTGAACTCAGCGAATCAAGTTGGCATAGCAAGCACAGTATCCACTGAGGCAGCTTGTTGCCTTGCTAGACTCATTTTCAAAGATTATTAAGGCTGAGATCACATTTTTATCTTAGGCACTGCACTGTTGACCCCTCTAGCCTTATCTTCCACCACCCACACCCGGAGAGCCTCTCTATTCTGTTAGACTGGTCTCCCAGACAAAGCCACCTCTTCACCAGGGCTTTTGACCTTTGAACCCTGCCATGCATCAGTGCAGATGTTGGGTGACTTTTGGGACACTTGGAATGTTCTCAAAAATAGTTGTGCTTAAGGGGAGACCTTACTCTGATGGCAAGACAACCTTGAAGTTCAATAGACGTTGTCCTGGCTGTTCCAATCCTCTTCTTCCTCCTCCTCTGAACTCACTCCTACAGCCATGAGAGCTATGATCTGCATCAGTCCTTCAAAAGATTCTCCACGGGGATTTTCATGACTAGGCCATAGCTTACACTTCACTGCACACACAGTGCTTTGTGAATATGAGGAATCATGAATACTAGACGGAGAGAGTGATTGCATGCAAACCTGTAAAGAGGAAATGAGCCTCAAACACCCTTTTCAATAAGTCTCTGCTTCCTGTCTTGTGTGCATGGCAGGGAAGGAGGCCTCTCCTTTTTGCCTACTATCTTTTTTTGACAAATTCGTAAGATAAAAAAAAGAAAAAACGAACAGTCTTAGTTCTAGGCTATACCCGTTCATTTTCTTTGTCCCTGTTTACCCTGTCAGTAAAACTTGAACCTTCTTCCATTCTTGGGCCAAGTGCAAAACATGTAAGTAGTGATTCTTGTTAAAGTGGAACCAAATCAGGAGTGCTATATGTGGAAGGGGAGCTGGTGAGAACCTCGACAGACGCACAGGAAACAAATCTTCAATTTCTGCTGCCCATTTCTTAGGTGTGTATCTGCATGAGCCAACTTGCCTTTGTTTCCCCCTAGAAATTGTCCACTGAGACCCACCCAATATGTTCACAACACACACACACACACACACACACACACACACACACACACACACACACACACACACACGGTAGGGCAACCAGGACCTGAACGAGTTCAGCCCAGAGCGCTGTGTAGCATAACTATACATGATTAGGAAGATCTTAACACACCTCTCCTCCCTGCCCCCAGAACTAATCTATATGCTAATTTGCACTTCATAATGCCGCCCCACAATATGGTAATTGCTGTAATGTTTTCCGGGGAGAGAGGGGGGAAAAAAAAGAAAGAAAGAAATTGAGCTGTGGCTCAATCACTGACGCCTGCGCAGTGGTGAGGCTTCACACAAGAGCAAGCCCAAGTCCAAAGTGCACCCACGTTGAGAACAAAATGAACTTCAGACAAAACGGGAAATGTTTTTTAAGGCTGCGCTGTTTCAAAATGGCCCTCTGTAGCATGGAGTATGTATACTGGCTACAAACTGCAGCCTGCTAAGTAGAATACAGCTCCTTCCTCCACCTGCCATGGTAGCTGATGTCTGATTTACAAAAGCTCCAACAGCTGATCTAGTGGGACGGCCCAGCCTCAGGGGGACCTGCCTCCCCAAGCATGAGGGTCCTTTCTTGTTGGCCTGCTTCCCTACGTGTGGCCACCAGTGTTATTAAGATATCAAACACAGGAATGACAACAAGAGTCCTAATTAAACAACATCCTTACTGTGCGCCCTCAAAGGAACAGACTGAACCCAAATAAGAGGAGTGTGGGACTGGAAAGAAGGGAAAAAGACAACGGGGGGCTTTGAAGCCATGGGGGTTTCAAACAGCAGATTTGCTATGTGTATTTAAAGGGCCAGAGGACACCAAGGGCTCCTAAAGCTATGCAGAGAAGATCCGGGACTCACTGACTTGGAAGGGGAAATAGAGTCCTGTGACCAGAACCCAGTTGTAATTGAGCTCAAGGATCACTCTTGGCAATCAGGGAAGTAATACGCTCTGAATAATTATGAATAATTAGGCACATTTATGAATAATTACACTGATAATAACTATCTAACTCATTCCATTTTGAAATTGTAATTCAGTCATTGCAGACAGGGAAGCTGTTCCCTTTTCCTGCCCCATGCATATTCATGGCCTGATCCAGGATACTGCTGGACTTGCCATGGGGACAAAGAGACATCCTGGTCCACTGGGGCCAGGCTTCACCTCCCCTTGATGGATTCGAGAGGATTTCAGACAAATGAGAGAAGGGAAATATTTTTCGAAAACACTGGAGCTTCGCCACCTAGTGACTCGTTTATCAGTATACAAATTGCTTACAAGTGACGTAAGGAAGTCATTGCTGGTTTCAGTACAGCAGTTTAGAAGCAGCCATTGTCCCAGTGACCTCACTCTAAAGCACGCTGGGAAAATGTACATGAGCAATCCTTACAATTGAGTACCATACTCTTTACGATCAGAAGCCACTGTTTGAGCACACAGTCTTACAGCATTCTAGGGATTTAAACAAAAATGTATCTCTTCTTATTGCCTTCACAAGTGCAGGCACATGCACACATACACACACACACACACACACACACACACACACACACATGTTTGCGCACATACTCCTCTCCTTCTTTTCCTCTCTCTTCCCACTCAACCCTTTAAGCATTTCTTTCTCTCTGTTCAAATCCTAACAGTGTAATAAAAAATAAGCTTACATTTTCCTGATTTCAAAGGTAATTATGTTTGGAAAATATTGGAAAGAGAATTTTTTAAAGTTTTAAAAAATCAATAATGCCAATACTGGAGATGGCCAGCATTAACTCAATTTTTTTAAAATGGTCATTTGCAATACATATTTCAGGCAAGCTAGACTTTATATCCTTCCTTTTTTCTTAGTATTATAAAAGAAGCAATTTCCATATTAATAAAAAACAACAAAACCCCTCAAGCTTTAAAACTGAAAAAATAAACTTAGGGACCATATTTAGGGTTTTAATCCTCATATAGACACAATCTAGTTACTTTTTATTTCATATTAATGGACTTCATCATGAGAAAATAAATAATTTTGAGGCTGGATCCAGTGGCACAGACTCTAGTTGCCTGAGGCAAGAGATTCACTTGAACAGAGAATTTTGAGCCCAGCCTGGGCAATAGAAGAAGACTCCATCTCAAGAACCCACATGTGGAAAGAAGTTGGAAGTGGCTCACTAGGTCGTGGGCCAATTGCTTATGAACAATCCAATCAAGCCAAAACAGCAAGATCTAGGGCAATGGTTCTCAACTTTCCTAATGCTTCGACCCTTTAAAATAATACAGGGCATCAATGGGAGGAGAGGCCCTTGGTCCTATGAAGGCTCAATGTCCCAATGTAGGAGAATTCGAGGGTAGGGAGGCAGGAGTGGGTGGGTGGGTAGGGAAACAACCTCATAGAAGCAGGGGAAGGGGGGATGGGATGGGAGTTTCTGGGAGGAAACCAGGAAAGGAGATAACATTTGAAATGTAAATAAAGAAAGTATCCAATATAAAATAGTTAAAAAAAAATAATACCTCATGTTGTGGTGACCTCCCCCAACCATAAAATTATTTTTGTTGCTACTTCATAACTCTAATTTTGCTACTGCTGTGAATTATAATGTAAATATCTGTATTTTCCAGTGGTCTTGGGTGACCCCTGTGAAAGGGTCCTTCCATCCTCCAAGGGTTTGCGACCCACAGGTTGAGAACCCCTGTTCTAGGGTCAGTGAAAGACTCCAACTCAAAAGAATAAGGAGAGAAGCCATAGACAAAGACACCAACATTGCTTTCGAGACATAGACATTCAAATGCATGAGCATACACGTATTCTCATGAATGAATATAACACACACACATGTATGCACGCACACACAAACATACACCATACACACAAATCATTTGCTGATACCCTGAATGTTTACGGCTGAGTTATTTGAATGGGAATGGCTCCCATGAGCTCATATATTTGAGTTCTTGGTCCCCAGTTGGTGGAACTGCGGGGGAAGGATTAGAAGGTATACACTTATCACTGGAGGGTGGGGTCGGTTTTGAGGTTTCCAAAGATTAGTACCAGTCTAAGTGTGTCTTTCTCTCTGCCTCCCACTTGCAGATCAAGATGTAAATTCTCAGATGTTCCGACCACCATGCTTTTTTTCCACCATCATGAACTCTAACCCTCTGAAGCTATAAACCCCAAACCAAATGCTTTCTTTTAGAAGTTGTCTTGGTCATGGTGCTTGATCACAGCAATAGAAAAGAAATTAAATCAATGGCTTAGCCATGTTACATGAAAACTTGCATGGTAAGCAGGAAGGGAACACAGGGGATGAGGAACAAGACAGTACAGGGTGCTGCTGCAGCACACTGGGAACATTAGGACATGCCAGAGCTGGCAAGTGACTCACTGAGTTACAGGGGATAGAACCTCATCTCATCTCGGGGCACAGATTTCTATTTACCTAACAGTTTCAAGAGTCCATAAGTGAAGAGAGGCTCAGAATAAATCCTACAAAAGGGCCCTGAGTGGGACTTCCTCAGGAACAGGATCTAAATTGCAAGTGCCGGATGGAATTTCACACATCCCATTACAATAAACAGAATGACATTTTAAGCAGTTTGGGACTTAATAGCTGTGGGGTGGAGTTCTTAGGATTTTCTTCTCCTTTTGGATTCTTACCTGTGCCAGTGGGAACTCTGCACAGCTCCTGCTAATATGCATGCTACTTGGTGGCAACTCAGAAGCAAAGAGAGACAGAGGAAGGGACCACCAGACAGCAAGGACATCTGTGTGAGCTACTTCCCCTAACTAGGTCTCACCTTGGCAAGTATCTGTCCCTCCAGATTGTGCATCTGTCTCATTGTTGACATTGTTATTTAGGGCAGGGCCCCAGAAGTCTAATCAATTCTCAATGACTGGATCCATTACCTGGGATCAAGCCTTCAATCAAGCTTTGGGGTTGGGGGCACTTCATATCCACACAACAGTTAAGTTTTGAGTCCTCGGGCTGGGTAATACAGATTGCTTTCCCCAAAGTGGTGGTCCTAACCGTATCCACGGAAGACCTGAATACAACACAAGAATAAGAAAGGATTCTTGTTATCTGCCAATCTTCACCCAGGGACATCGGCCTCCTACTTCCTTCAGCCTCAGATTCTGGTCCTAATCCTTTGGCTTCATATCCTGGAGCAGCACTCTCTTGGTTCTCAGGTCTTTTGACTCAAGGCCAGAGACACTGCATTGGCTCTTCATGTCCCCTGCTTGTCTGCCGAAGCTGCTGGAGGTTCTCAGCTCATATAATCATATGCACTGTGCTGCCGGGACGGGGTGGGTGGGGCGGGGTGGGGAGTGGGATGGAGGCAGGAGTGGAGAGTTGTTCTGTTTCTCATTCCGAGGCAAACACCAGAACACCTCAAACCTACTTCTGATTCAGAAATTCCTAGGGAGGGTGAGTTAGTAGCTTTCAGTGATTGTAGAGCATGCTGAAGTCAGGGAACCCTAGCCACAGGACACACTTCAGAGCAGAGGGTCCCCTGCACTCCTACTAAGTCAGGTGTGTAAGTAGAAAGCCAGCCCTCAGTTTCCAGGAAAGAGGATGGACATTCCGGGTGCCAAGAGGGTTTTCTACAGCAATACAGCAGGTATCTACCTCAGCACAATAGGACACTACTGTCCCTTTACCTCTGCCAATAGTGATTGGGACTGGCCTCTCTTCCACTCAAGAAATACTTCTCTTCTCTTTTGGATGTTTTCTTCCAGCATAGAAGTCAAAACATAAGTCAGAGGTGTCCCTCAGCACTGGTCACCAGTTTGTCTTCCAAGCCAATGACGACAGAGTGTTTTCCCAAATTGTGCCACGTAGAGCCACATACAATTCACTTCTGCCTCATGGCCACTCTAACAGATTCTTCTTGGCTTCCTTTTTTTATGCTTGAATGGGAATCTCTGGGGACAGAGGAGAATCCTGATGAAACCAAACAACTAACAAAAAGCATGCATAGGATTTGAACTCTGATCCATCTTCCCCAAGTAAAAGAAAGGCTATGGGATGGCTTGAATGAAAATGGCCCCCATTGGCAAATATATTTGAATGCTTAGTCAGCAGGAAATGGACTTGTTTGAAAGGATTACAAGGATTAGGAGATGTGGCTTTGTTGGAAAAGGTGTGTCACTGGGGATGAACTCTGAGGTTTCACAAGCCCATGCCAGACCCAGTCTTCCTGTCTGCTTCCTATGATCAGGATGTAAACCCCTCAGCTACTGCTTCAGCCTGCCCACCTAACACCAGACCTTGGTAATTATGAACTAAGCCTCTGAAACTGTAAGCAAGTCCCCAGTTAAGTACTTTCTTTTTTTTTTTTTTTTTTTACCTTTTATGCTTCAGACTTTATTAACATATATAATATACTACCATTGAAAGATCTGTGTATCCTGTTTGCATTTTTGTAAACATTGTCTATATTAAGTTATTGCCTTGGTCACAGTGTCTCTTCATAGCAATAGAACACTGACTAAGACAGGGTATGAGCCTCCACGGACCTGTTCACTGTGCATGGAACTATGAAAATAAAAGAGAAATAGTATACAGCTGGTCAAAGTAGATAACAGCCTATTCTAGAAGACAAACTTCCCAAGACTAAAATCTTCACTGGAAACTTTCAAAGACAAAAGAACTAAAAGAAAATCAAAGTTATACTGGGTGTTGTATGTTCTATAAAAATCCTCTCTCTCTTTTTTTTTTTTTTTTTTTTTTTTTTTGGTTTTTTGAGACAGGGTTTCTCTGTGTAACCCGGGCTGGCCTGGAACTCACTCTGTAGACCAGGCTGGCCTCGAACTCAGAAATCCACCTGCCTCTGCCTCCCAAGTGCTGGGATTAAAGTCGTGCGCCACCACCGCCCGGCTCAAAAATCCTCTCTAATATAACCTAATATAGTTTTTTTTTTCAACTGATTTAGAATGAACAACTTTACTTTCTGATATAATACTGTAGGAGAGGTGAGGACTGTAGTGTAACACCAGGTCTCCAGGGACTGATGGGAAAAGATGAATTATGTGGGAAGGGCTCAGTATGAAAGTTTGACTAATGTCAAATAGAATGCACTGTGCGTAGCCAATGTTTCCATTGTGTGACATCTTAGAGACATTGGTCTGTACCAGAATGATCCATCTGTCACTTGAGTTATTTGACTATTGATTAATTTTCAGAAATGTTTCGGCATGAGTGACACTGTGGAAAGAAAACCTGCTCCCCTGCCCCCTGCTGTGGGGACTCTGAGCAGCCTGCCTTTGCCTTTTTTGCATGATTTATGTTTGGTCTGAACCTGAGGAATCGATAGCTAGCTTCTGCGGCAGGCAGATTTAGCTACATCCCCCAAAGAAGGCTGCCTTTGCAGTCTCTACTCGATCCACAAAACGCATTAGCCTTTGGAATGGCAGGGTCAGGAATGGCTAGTCGATGAGAACCAGGAATTTTGTTGACATTTGTTGATCTTTGCAATGTGCTAAGTCTCACATCCAGAACTATCCCAGTACCCTTCCCCTGGTGGCAAGGTAGGAGGAACTACATTTAGTTCCAAGTTCAACACTGGAAGCGCCCATCTTTCTGAAAGAGCTCTTTCAGATGCTGCTGATGCTGGTGCTGGTGTCTTAAGATGTCAGAACTGTAATATCTCTCTAACACACACACACACACACACACACACACACACACACACACGCGCGCGCACGCGCGCGCGCACGCGATTCTTTGGGAGAAAGTCTGTTTCCTGAAACATCATTACCAAGATTGAGAATATCCCCTTCTCTTCAGAGCTGTCAGTTGGCACTTCTGCTTCTAGGTGAGGAAGGACTTGCAATACCTGACCTCGGCTGTGTCCAACACACAAGAACCAGAGGGGAATGTTGGTCTCAGCATAGCAGGTATAGAAGAAACAAGAAAAACAAAAGCAGGGTCTATGGCAGCCTGTCTTCCCCCTCTAATAGGGTAGGTCTGTCATTCAGGGCAAAGGGAGATTTCTCTAGTTATTCCATGCATTGTATTTTATCTAAGTGAAATAAATGAAAGACTATGAAGGGGAGGCTAAGGCTTCTCTCCCTCCTACTTTCTTCCATTCCTGCACAAGTGAGCCATGCTCCACAGAGAGCACCAAGACAGGACATTCCTTAGTAATATAAGGCATAAAACTTCTCATTCTATATGGCACAAGACATAGGGAAGGAGAGGAAAGTTAATGACGGAGTGTGTGGTTGAGCACTTTGTCAAGGGGAAATGGGCCTTGTATTGTGATTCTGGTTCCCTGGATTGGGACTAACTAGTAGTAAACATAGACAAGGGGATAAGATCTGCTGAACCTAGGAGTGACTGCAGATTTACACGGGCTGAAGTTGACCTGCCAAACTTGCTGGGTTTGCACTGGGATTGCAAGGTAATGTCTTCCTTGAGTCCTGTGTCCCAAACCTCCAGCTTACAGGGTAAGGGTCAATGGAGAGCTTGGTTTTCTTAAAGGAGATGCCATGATGCTTCTAGAATACCTGTGCTTCCAGACTCAGCCAGCTTCTGGGGCTATCGTGGCACAAATCTTCAGAGAGAAATAGCTCTGTGCCTGGAAAGAATAAAAATTAGCAGTCCAACCATGGCATGGAACCAACCTGGGACATTCCTTAAGATATCTAATTACATAAGAATAATTTCATTAGCACCAGCTTTCGTTTGAATATACTGCAAGTGGTCAAAAAATTTTATCTCCTTCCTGGGACTCATCTGCAATGAGCTCTGAGGAGTGAAGGTTTACGATGTTTGATGACTGTTAGATGTGAAATCCCAAGCTGAATAAAGATGCTAAGCAACTGGGCAGACTTCTGGGTCTTAATAATTATTTACAAATTGCTCCTATAGGTAAGTGCTGACACATGTCATGAGAACACCATCCCACCTCCCGGACAGGATCCAAGACAGTGCCACAGACGTCAGAGCTTACCTCATTGCAAGCTCTTTTTAATTACTCATTGTTTCCAGGATGGAGACATAGCCAGGACTCAGAAGAGCCCAGGACATCCCCAACTGGCACCCTCTCACTTTTATTCAGCCATGGTGACCTGCATTTTCCTGTTCTGAGAAAGCTGTTAGTACGACTGTATTAGCTACTTTTTTGTGTCTGTGATGAAACACCATGAGCAAAGAGATGTGTGGAGTAAGTAGTTTATTTTGGCTTATAACTCCAAGGGAGACTCCATATTCGGGTCAGGAAACTGAGAGGTCACATCTTTATGCACACATAGAAGGCAGAGAGTGTGAACCAGATGTGGGATGATGCTACAAACTCTCACACACTTTTTCCAGAAAGCCTTTATACCCTGGCTGTTCCCTAACTTCCCAAACAGTGACAGCAAGCAGAAGTCAAATTTTCAAGTACCTGAGACTGCTAGGGACATGCATTCAGACCACGAAAGTAACCAAAGGCCAGAAATAAGCATGTCCCTTCTTTCTTTCCCACCCCTTTTTCCTCCTCATTGCTCCCACCAGACACTCCAACCCCCACCCAAACACACATGTTCTCTTCTCTCTACACCAATTGAAAGTAAATGTACAGTAAGGATCTTATCATTCTTATTTTATCAATGAGCCCATTGTCTGGATACTCCGCTAAAGTGTTACTTATAGACAATTACACCATCTTTGGCGCATTCAAGATCAGCCAATCAATACACTGAAATAGAGTGTATGGCTCACTGGCTTGCTTGTATGAACATATGCAGTCCTATAAAGAAGCCCCACCTTACACAGCCCATTCCATAGGGCTGATTAACCTATTAGAACTCCAGTGAGGTAGCTGGAGAGATGGTGACACAGAGGCTAAGAGCTCTTACTGCTCCTGCAGAGGACTCAAGTTTGGTTCCCAGCATCCACATTCAGAAGATCACAACCACTTGTATCTCTAGCTTCAGGGCATGTGACGCCCTCTGCTGGCCTCGGTAGGCACCTACACTCAAGTGCTCATATCCAACACAGACACATAAACATAGAAATAACTAAAACTAAAATGAATCTTAACAATAAAAAGAACTTCAATGATTGTGGGTGAAGAGATTAGAATGTTGCAGGTCCAGGGCCCAATTAAAAATTATCTAGTGCTACCTCTGCTGATAGAATAGCCACTGTCTTCCTCTGTGTGCGGCCTAACATCTTACAAGTATGAAGTAAGTCTTTTGGAATATATGAAAAGACCCCTAGATTCCACCAACCCCAAAGCTAAATATGTCATGAAGGATCATCTTAGGCCTGTAGCCAGGGCTCCAGTGCTTGACTATGGTCCACCTACCCTGTGTCTCCATTAATGTATTTGAAAAGCCCGATCTTTGCTCAGTTACTATAAAATTGAGTTCTTGAGCTATGATCCCTTATTTCTGACTCCAAATGAACTCTCTGACCCTCTTTGATCCATGTTTTTCAGTGTTGACATTGACCTAGAAAACTGATATTAATGTCAAGTTTCATGAGTTTTTCTATAACTTGCCCAGACTTGTCTTCTTTAAGCTCCTTCTATGGACATGACTCCTTTGTGTTGGGTGGTTGTTCTTAAGAACTTGAAGTGAATGTTTTATGAATCACCATTGGGTCCCCTATTGCTTAAGCTGTTCCCATTCCCAATATTGAAGTACCACTCCCCTGGAATCAGCAAGAAGACCACTGGGGTTACAGATAATATAAGACTGTCAACCAAAGCCACAGATACCTGAAGCTTCAGAGAAAACATGGAAGGCTATGCTAGCCAGGCTTCAAAAATATTCAGAAGCTGGCATGACAAAAGCACCCTTCAATCCAATCTCAGCCCAGCCCATGCCACAAAGAATGGGTATGTCCTCAAATTGAGTGAGAAGAAGAGCATCTCTCTAAGAAACTTTAAAGGGGAGTGGGAACTAGACTCAATGCTTTTGATGTCCGATGCTGTGATCTTGTCGCCAGTGAGATATTCCCCAGAGAGCAGAAGAGCTGCAGGTGAAAGGTTTCCTACATTTATAATGTCAGGCGCTGGGTCTACCAGGTAAAAAGTAAATGGTAATTTTATCATTAGCATGCCTGACCCCTCAGCCATGCCGTATCTCACAGGAAATGGTAGGAACAGCTCACGTGTCAGCACGGAATACTTAAAGATCACCACACAGAAATGTCCCAGAGCCCGTGACTGAATTGCTGACACGTTTTATTATTGCCACTTAAATAAATGATTCAAGGGGCAGGGAAAGGGAGGCCCGGCTTAATGTTGAGATTTACATTTAGGATCCTTGGGGCAGTTGTTTCTGAACTGTTTTCAAAGAAAATCATTTTGCTGTGTTTCAATGGTCAGTGAGCAAACACGGCCACAGAAAGTCATAACTAGCCATAAGCTAACAGCTCCCTCAGTATTCCTTGAAGATTAGGCAAGAATTTCTCCTCCTTGTTTGCTTTGTATTGCACATAAAAATACTTCCTGCACTTGTTTCCTCCTTTTGATTGGGCAGGAGGACGGATACCAAGGAGGCTGCCCATCATAGCACTAGAACATCACTATCTGAAAGACAGATAACGAGATGAAAGGTCATTCTACCTATTTTTTTTCTTTTGCAATAAAAGCACTAGGGAGATGGCTGAGTGAGTAAGGTGCTTGCCACAGAAAACACGAAGACCTGAGTTCAGATCCCCGGCACCCACATAAATCCAGGCAGGGTGATACATGTTTGGAACCCCAGCACCTTAGGGAAGAAGGGAGACAGGTGGATCCCTGGAGTTTATTGGCCAGCCCAATCAGTGAGTTCCAGGTTTAGTGAAATATCCTGTCTCAAGGAAATAATGTGGAAAATAACTGTGAAAGACACCTCTGGCCCTCACATGTGCATTCACAAACACATGCATGATTACACACACATGCACACACATATATAATACTTTATGCATTCATGCATGTAAAATTACTAAAAAAAAAAAAAATACATTGTTTTAATGGCAAGTCTGACAGTACCTTTAATGGTTAAACAGAATAATCAGCAGCTTTACCTAAGACAACTAAAAGAAGACACAGAAATTCCTCACACCACCATTAATGACAACCAAAAGCAGCAATCATAGTTAGAGGACACAAACCACCCAAGCATAGATGCGGTTGATACATACTAATGGAATTCTGGGATAGTATTCAGCCTTGAAAAGAAGGCTTAATTCTGGCATATACCACAGCATGGATGAACTTCGAGGACGTTATGCAAAGAAAAAGGTCAGACACAAAATGGTAAATGCTGCGTGACTCCACTCAAATGTCTGGAGTATGGAAATCCAGAGCAATAGAAGGTAAATCGGTGGCGATTGAGGGAGGGGCCTGGGAGCGTGATTTGTGAGGTGGTGATTCATGGGTACAGAGTTTCATCAGGGGCAATGAACACATTCTAAAACCGACCGCTGAAAGCGGCTATGCGATGCATGTGCACAGCTCTGGCTAACCTGGAATTGGGTAAGTTACACACTTTCTGTGGGCTCTTAGCATGTCCTGTAGCTCATATCTCCCTAAAGCTGTTTGGGAGAGCCCAGCATGGGGCTGGGCGTGGTGGCACACACATGCCGTCCCACCATTCAGGGTGGGAGTCTCCCATGAGTGGAGTCAAAGAGCACTTACCTTCTTCGCTACAGCATTGTCTTTGGCGTTCCGGTTCACTTCCTATGTGCCTGAGGATTTTATCCTCTGCGCGTCAGTCTCTCCTAGTGTTGTTACTAGAGAGCTGCTGCGTGTCTCTGTGAACTGTGTCTGCAGAGCATCATCAGCCCTGGGATTCCGACAGGCAGACCATGTCAGGCCCTGTTCTCCACCAATGCTGCCTATTTGTAGCCTCTAGCTGGTTCCTAATGCGCCTTAAACAGCTTAGGCTTCCATCTTTCTGGAAATGTGAGGGCCAACTTTCCATCCTTATGATAGAATGCCTGAAACAATTCACACATAAGAAGGAAAGGTTGATTCTGGCTCATGGGTTTTAGTCCCCAGTTGCTTGGCCTTACTGCCTATGTGCCTGTGTGTCTGTACTGAGGGAGCACATGGTGGCAGCAGGTAGCATGGCAGCCTATTCACTTCATGGTAGCCAGGAAACAAAGAGGGAGACAGGAAACGGCAAGATCACCTTCAGGGATGCTTCTATCTCTCAAAGCTCCACCACCTCCCAGAAGCAACATGGTGAGGACTAAGCCTTGGTGATAGTTGACCTGTTTCCCCTGGATGACATGGCCATTGACCTTTGTGAAGAAGAAGTTCTGTAGTGACCTACAGGTCCTTAGTCTGCAGTAACAGTCACAAGACAGAGAACAAAGCAATTGCAGTTATACCTATAGGAATGGTAACAATGTTATTCCCTTGCAGAAGGATGGAGAGAGTCAGCAAACTCCCAGCTGAGAATCCTCTCACCAAGTCAACAGCCGTGTGTGGTCTTTGGAGATTCTAGAGTACGGAAGAGATACAAGACAGGTAAGATTGGCATTCTTCAGAGTGGCAGCTTCTGTCGGTCTACACCATAGTAGGACGTTTTGGCTTTGAATCACCCAAGTTCCTATAAGTAACTCTAATACATCCAATGGCTCGCCACCCTGGACCTGAATGGAGCCCTTTCTCTGTGCTGTTGTTGCTCTGTGGCAAGCTGCTTCCTGGGAAAAGTCCAACAGCAGATTTCAGCACAAGAAACTCTGGAAAGCCTTCAAGATTCAAAGTCCCACAGGAAGCTCTGAGAGCTGGTTACCTTTTCATCCTGCTCTGGACAGGAAAACTGTCAAGGTGCCTCCCAAGCTCGTGTTTGAGGGAAGCCAAGCCCCTTTCAATCTGCCTTATTACAGCCATGCATCTGGACCTTCCTCTGGCCGTAGTGTTGGAGCCTCAGGCCGAAAGACGAAAAGAATCGCCAGAACACCAAGAAAAAAAAAATGAGCCTTTTCATTCAGAAGCTGATTTTTTTTAAGCTTCAAAGCACCATTAAACTGGGTTCACAGCAAAAAAATGTATACAGAAGGGAAATTTACAGTCTTAAATGTGAAGTTATTAAAAATTGATTTTTTTTTTAAGGATGCCAATTTCATGTTCTGATTTTATCCAAAAAAAAAAAAAAATCCAACCTTTTAGAAAAAAAAACTAACTAAATAAATAAACAAACAAACAAACAAACAAACAAATAAATAAATAAATAAAACCAAAAGACTCCAGTGCACTGTCTCCCTGCTGATTCTGAGGAAGTGACCAACTTCCAAGAAAAGTCCTGTTGGTAAGCCCTCAATGTGTCGTCCTTCCCTCCCCAACTTCATATGTGAGGGTTCTGAGTCACAGTATGATGGTGTGAGGTGTTAGGGCCTAAGAGGTTATAACCATATCAAGCATGATATTAATACTAACTGAAAGAGATTCTAGCCCTGTCTTACTCCTTCTACCAAATGAGAACACAGCAGGAAAGCTCTGTCTATGAACCAGAAAGCTGGCACCTTAGCATCTTAGACTTCCAGCCTCCAGAGTCTGAAAATTACATCTGCAGCCAGCCTGATGATGCAGGCCTGCACACCCATGGGAGGTTGAGCTGAGAGGATTTCAAGTTCAAAGTCTTCTCGGGCAACTCAGTGAAACCTGTCTTGAGTTTTGCGTTTTGTTGTTTTAATGTAAGACAAAGTCTGGCAATATACCTCACTGGTAACACACACAAAATGAACTACAGTCCAATCCCCCTGCTGCAAAAATTATTGTTTGTTTATAAGACAGTTAACCTGTTTGATTTTTGTGATAGTAACCCAATATATTCTTGTCTCCAAACAACAACATTCTGTCCCTTCTCGTGGCCTTTCTTTCTTTCTTTTTTTTTTTTTTTATTTTGTTTTGGGTTGGTTGGTTGGTTGTTGACTGGTTGGGTTTGGTTAAGATTTTGGTTTTGAGATAGGGTTTCTCTGTGCAGCCCTGGAACTCACTCTGTAGACAAGGCTACTAGGCTGGCCTCGAACTCACAGAGATCCACCTGCCTCTGCCTCCTGAGTGCTGGGAATAAAAGCATGTATGGCCTGGCCTTCATATTCTTTCTTTTCTTTCTACCTCCCCTACCTCTTCCTGCCTCTCATTCTCCCCAGACTCTAGTACCATTTGCACAGTACTCTGAGCCACTAGTTACCCAAATGTTGGCCAACAACCAACATTTATCCAAATACCTCCCCACCCCTGTAGTGGGTCCCAAAAGCCTCTGAATGAGATGAATTGTCCACTAACCTCCATGAAATTTTGACTGGCCAGCTTTGTAGCTGTCCATCAAGCATCAAGAAATAGGAGACCATGTTATTCCATGGCACTTGAAGGGCTGGGCTCCAATGAGCTCCAGACAGTGGCAGTAGTCACATGGAATAACATGGCTGGACTGTCACCAGAGCCTGTGTCCTCTCACCTTGTATGCCCAACACTTGAGAGCAAATGACACAGAGGGTTAGGACTTTACAGGGCTGACATATATGTGCATCTGTTTCTTTATAAATATTGCAAAGCGGTGCTAAGGAAGGGGGAAAGCCAGCTATCCAGTCTCTGTGCTCAGGAGTTGCTGGCATCACTAAAGGAGCAACAGCCACAAATAGAAATCATTTGACTCTGAACAGCACCAATCCTGAGCAAGATAGACTCTATTGCTTAAGAAGGAGGACAGGGCACATCAGTGCAGGGAAAACAGGAGTTCCTCCCTACTTGCCTGCAAGATGTTAGAACTATTACTCAAATAATTTCCTTTAAAGCCTTGTGTGTGTGTGTGTGTGTGTGTGTGTGTGTGTGTGTGTTGTGTGTGTTTACATCTACTGGCACTGTGCCTGTGTATGAACATGCATTATAGATGCTAGAGGTCAATACGGGTCTTGCTTGATCAGTCTACCTTATTTACTGGAGTGGAGTCTATCCCAGAACTTGCCCATTTTTAGTTAGTCGACTTAGACCTTTACTTCTTAAGTGCTTGGATTTCAGGTGGACTACCAAGCCCTCTTGGCTTTTTTTGTATATTGGTGATGGAGATACAAATTCCAATACTCATGCCTGCAGGGTAGGATCCTGTTAATTATCAATGTGACAGAATGTAGAACCTGCTCAGAGCAGGGACTATGAAAATGCTTACGGGGGATTATCTTGGTTGCAGTCATTGCAGTACAACCATGGGTGGCACCATTCCTTGGCTGGGTCCTGGACTATGGTGGTGGAGAAAGGGAACTGAGCAACCACATACATTTGTCTCTGCCCCTTGAATGCAGATACCTGTGAATAATTGCCTCAAGATCTGCCAATGTGTCTTCCCTGCCATAATGGACTATAACCTTGAACTGTAAATTAAATGCACTAGTGATTAATTCCAAGTCTCTGATCATGCATTGGTTTTGCATTAAGGAAAGAAATCAAAGCAGTTCTCCCTTGGTGTTATTTAACCAAGAGTGAACCCAGATTTGAATTCTCTACTCCATGTCCCTGTGTCTTCTGTATTCCTACTGTCTGCTGCATAAATTTGAATCTGTATTGCCTGAAGGCTATCACATAAATCTGTTGCTGTGTTTGTATCTGTCTGTTTGTGACTGTGTGTGACTGTCCCTAACAGAAGGCTTTGCTCTATATTTAATGAACAGCACAGAAATCATCATGTGGGAAAGGATGAAAGATACTTGACAGAACTCATTAACAGAATTTTACAAGGGATTAAGTCACTGGCTCCAACTGACCCCAATTAACCTGAATAAAAAGTATTACAAACATCACTGTTTATCCAAATGTTTTGTTCAATATTATCCAAAAAACGAACAGTTTTAAGTCTTACATGACCTCAAGGTGTTTGTCTTAGTTAGGATTTCCACTGCTTGTGAAGAAACACCATGACCAAGGCAACTTTTATAAAGGACAACATTTAATTGCAGATGGCGTACACTTTCGGAAGTTAAGTCCATTGTCATCATGGCAGGAAGCATGGCAGTGTGCAGTCAGACACAGTTCTGGAGAAGCCAAGAGGTCTAAGAAGAGACTGGCATCCTCAGACAGCTAGGAGGAAGCTCTCAAGCCCACTCCCACAATAACACATTTCCTCCGGCAAAGCCACACCTCCTAATAGTGCCGCTCCCTGGGCCAAGCATATTCAAACCACCACATGTTGTACATGTTGTACATGACATCTATGATAGATATTCCTTTCATAAAATTGCTTTCAACCTCTATTTTTGCAGCTTTCAGCAAATGATACATAGGTATTATTCTGGATCAGGAGTACAGAAAAGTGCATAATTTAAGATTATATCTGTCTTAGCTTAGGTTGTAAAAGTTGATTACATAGAAAATCCAATGTAAGTAAAGTTGATGTTCCCTCAAAAGTAGGTTAAACAAATAGGCTGAGTGCACAGTAGGGTAGTGGTCTGATTATTAACCCTGGGTAAGGGGTCAAGCAAAGTTCCAGTCTCTTAGAAAGTAAGAGGTTCTCTTATAATATTACATTGCCACAAACCATGAGCTAAGATAAAGCCTTTCTCCTGTAAGTTCCTCTTGTCTGAATATGCTATTATAGCAACAATTGTAAAAACTAAAGGGCACAGCAAGTAATTTACCCACAGAGTCATCTCTCTAGTCCCTCTTTTAAATATTGAAATACATACAGGGCATAAAAGCATGTGCCTGAAATCCCAGCACTCATAAGACTACAGCAAGAAGATTGAGGTTTAAGGTCTACATGGGAGATGCACATGATGATGATGATGATGATGACGATGATCATGATAGCAATGAGGAAGAAAAAGAAGGAAGAGGAGGGAGAAGAGAAAAAGAAGTAGGAAGAGAAAAGAGGAAGAGGGAGAATCTGAAGAAGAGGAGGAAAAGAAGAAGAAGAAAAAGAAGAAGAAGAAGAAGAAGAAGAAGAAGAAGAAGAAGAAGAAGAAGAAGAGAATTAAATACAATCTAACAACTAAGGCAAATTATAAACATTATATGACAGTAAAAGTACTTGTCAATTCAGGCAGCCTCCTTGTGGAGGGGGTTAAAGGGTCTTCTCATTTTTATCACAACTTCAGCAATGGTTTAAGTCTAAGCATGATTTATCTCTTTTGTTTTAGCGAATGAAAGAAAGGCTGCCAGAAACTATCCCCTAATGTGTCTGAGGATATATTTTCTGATTCAAATCTTGATACCAAATCAAATCACACTGTGTTGTATGTTCACATAATCTTACGCCTATATAAGCCAATGATCAGGGTCACTATGGTTATAGGTATTTATACATGTGTAAATATACAAAGATACAGTCTAGCTGGTGAGAAGAAAGATCAGAAAGGGTCATTGAGCAAAAAGGCAAAATATTGAAATACACAGATGTGTTTGGCAAGGTCACAAAGTAGATAAAATAAATGTCCCCATTAACACTCATGTACCTGGTATGTTGGTCTGAAACTCAGGAGAGTTAATGATGATATGGTCCTATAATCCCAGTACTAGGGAGGCTGAGGCAGGAGGATCACCACTAGCTCAAAAAGACCCTTAATTATACAGTAAGACCATGTATCGATGTTAACAAAGGTAATTGACTGAATGGACCTAGCACCAAGCCACTTCCAGTGGCTCCTCATAACAGATCAATAAGATGGTAGAAGATGCCCATTTACTGGAAAGAGGATGGCTTAAACATGTGAGAAGTTTCTGGAAGTACTTTTCCTTTTCTAATTTCTGATCTAATAGAGACACTCTAGTGTACTTGGACAGTCGGGGAAAGGAGAGAGGGAGACAAAGGGATGGGGAGATCCTGTGTATATGCTCATGTGTATGGAAGTCACAAGGGATTATTGGTAAATACCCCAATTGTTCTCCATCTTATATGAGTCAGGGTCTCTCATTGAACTGAGAGCCCATTCACTGAGCTAGACTAGATGGCCAGCAAACCCCAGAGATTCTGCTAGCTCCACTATATCAGCCCTGGAGCTACCTACACAAGTTGTTCTCTGTTTGTCTGTGTTCTATTTTTAGGGTCACTGCATGTGAGCTTTTTCTGTTTGTGGGTTTTTTTTTTCAGTCTTGATAATTTCATATATTTCTACAGTTAATTTTACCAGCTTTTAAAAAAAATGGGTTCTAGGGATCAAACGCAGCTGCTCGTCAAGCTTGCCTGGCAAACACCTTACCAACGGAGCCATCTCCTTAGACCCCACTCCTGTTTCTTTTAAACAGCAAAATAACTTGATAATGTAAAACAAGTACAAAATAAATATCATTTGTTTGGGGGAGCAGTTAAACATTTTTATTAGCATTCCCTTTTCTTCCTATCTCTGTGGTCAAAGTCATAAAAACTCAGAGATGAACTCTCATGAATATGATCCCTCTGAAGACAGAAGAGGAAATCGAATTTCCCATTACAGAAAACACACCATCTGAACTCCATCATTCAAGACTTATACACTGCCCTCGGTATAGATGAAAAAATGCAGTCAGAGCTCAGAGTGGCTGGTGAAGAACTTCTGTTGGGTTCTAATCATCTCTCAATACTGTTTGTGCAGTCCACATAATGGGTGTGTCTCCATAATTTTCTAGCATTGTTAATGCACAGGAATTTATACCACTAGGGTCATTAAGCTATGTTATTCACTGTAGGCTATGGAAGAGGATGCTGATTGTTCACTCTTTTCTTCCAAATCCCTCAAAAGATGTTGCTCTCCTGCTTCATCCCACGGGAATGTTTTCCACTATGTTTTCACTCCTGTATTTTAAAAGCCAGGCAACCTTGTCTTCAATTATTTTTTAATTGATAGTTTTTCTATATGAAAATAATGATACTATTTGAATTTTAAAGTGGAAAAATACTTCAATGTCAATGAAAAAAGTGACCCGCCCCCACCCAAATACTAGTATTGCTGTTATATTTCACGCCATTAATTATCCAAAAGGCAACATTTGATCTTCATTTTCTTTGTCATCCACCTTCTGCCTGCAAGAGGACATGACCTCATAACCACAGTTCACAGGAGCAAAGACGTTTAGCTCTGTCGGATTCCATTGGTTTCCGGAGTGTTTCAGACAGGGGACATAAAAATGGGGTGACAGTTTCAGAAGCCACTAAAATTTTATACTTAGCTTTGTGACCAGGATTAATGCATTTCAGCAAATTCCACGGGAAATTCCAGTCTCTCTGTGTGTGCCCATCACAGTCGTGACAGCTCCTCCAGCATGTAAGTCTGCCCATAAACAGCAAGTGTATTGTAAAACCTTTTATGACCGTTATGAAAATATTTTGACTATCTTACTCAACCACCTTAGTAAGACACCTGATACTAGTTGAGGGAGGGAAACAAAATCCCTTTTCAACAAGCCATGCAGGATTGGGGGAAGGCTGAAGAAAAAGCAAGTCAATTTTCTATTAATGTAGCATGAACTGCTAACAAAATAAACTGTCCTCTCTGTATTTATCTTCATAGCAATAATCTAGCACCCAGTTCCTGGGTTGCATCACAACGAGCATTTTATTGAGGTAGAGTCTAACTTATGAAAAGAAGTCCAACTCAGAACAACAAATGTCACATGTTTTCTTTTACTTGTAGATCCAAGATTTCACTTGGTAGTCAAAGTCATACATGCACATAGGACATGAGAGTCCAATGGAGATGTCTGGAGCGATGAGTAGGAATCACAAGAGACAAGCGGCTGAGGTCAAAGTACCTGCTACACACTTGTATAAATGTGACCTTACAAAACCTATAGCTGTGTGTGATAAATACGTGACAAAACAAAAATTAAAACATCCAAAGAAGAGAAACCACTGACTATCAAAGACCCTTTGTGGACTGTCCCAGCTGTTTACTTAGGAGCTGTAGAGAACAGGAGCTGAGAGTAGATGCTGGATCCTTGGAAACAGTCCACACAGCCTGGCCTTGCACTTGCCTGCTCTTCATTAAGCTCCCCCGACACCTGGTCCATCCTGTATGCTCTCCAAACAGACTTTTCTCAGTCCCAACTCCAAATCCTCAATCCACAAGACTGAGAGAGTAAATAACCAAGTTGCCATGCTGTTTATAAACACAGAACTCTGGCCTGCAATACATAGCTAACACAGAGACTATGTTCATGACATTTGAGGATCAGCCAAGAAATCCAGTTGGCCATGGCTATCATGGCCATGGAGAAAAGGCAGGCATTGTCTTTTTTAGCCATCCAGGAAGTTCAATTATATCCCCTATGACAATAGTCACAAATATCCAGGATTTGGTCACCTAATATTTTGTCTCTATTTCCAACTTTGGCTCAGCCTGAGAAAGTGAAATACACACTTCTCACCACTGTCTGGCATGCCCACTTCTCCTTGCTTCCACAGCCCACAGCCTCCACTCTTTGCACACTGGGTCCTCTCAGTCCTCCACCTGCCTTGCTCTAATTCATCTCCAGATGACAGGTGATGGTGGCTAACTCCCTTTGCTTTCAACAAACAGATTTGTTTGTCTTCGCTTGGTCCTTATCTCCACAAGGCAAAGACATTCTGTCCCAGTAATTCCAGGCATCTCTCTATAAGGATAGATCTACACAGTGACTAGACTCAGTTTCCTAAGAAATATTCTGGTATCCACTACAAGAATCAGCTTAGGCAGGTGTGGTGATGCATGCCTTTGATCCCAGGACATTGGAGGCAGAGGCAGTCAGATCACTGTGAGTTCAGGTCAACCGATCTATACAGTGAGTTTCAGGCCAGCCCACAGCTACATGGAAAAACTGTCTGGACGAAGGAGAAAAAGAAGGAGGAGGAGGAAGAAGAAGAGGAAGAAGAGGAAGAAGGAAGGGGAGAAAGAGGGAAGTGAGGTAACTCTTGCTTAAAGAGAATGTAGATGACCCTACCAAGACTCCAGGGCTCAGGCTAAGCTCTATTTCTTTGAAAAGAAAACTGCTTTACAAAGAGATCATTGAACAAAAGAGCAGTTTGCATAGGCTCAACCCTTCCCCCACCTTCAGTCTGGTCACCCTGGCTCTGTCTAATGTCCCCAAAACAATAAGAACTTCCTTCTCTACTAGAATACCCTCTTCCATGTTTATAAAAATAGCTGTTTTTACTTTTCTCATGTGTTGCATTTAAGGAATCAAAAGATTGATATTGGGGGAGGATTTTATTGAATTGGCTCAGATATTTATACTTGTGGAGCATAAACTTTGGACCTTTAAGAGTTTTTGCCTTTAACCTTGAAAGCCTGTTCTAAGCCCTCAATAAATGTTACCCAATGTTCAGCAATCAGATGAAATGTCACCTCCTCTGTCTTCTCCTCACCTCCCCAAGCAAAATTATTTGCTGCTTCATCTATTTTCAAACTGAATCTAAACTTATGAAAGCAAACTTGGCACAAGACAGTCACAGTACTTGCTTCCACAGTCCTCCCCCCAGATGGACTGGAACTCCTGAAGTCTATTTCACATCATGCCTCTAAGTCCTGGACCCCTTCATCCACTCAGCCACACAAGGGAGTAGCCATTTTTCCTCTAGTGGGACTCAGATTTTAGTTTAAAGCTGAGGTATTTTTTGATGAAACAGTATGGCTGTTTCATTGTTCACATGTTCAACGGAATCCAGTTCTTCCTCTGGAGTCTCCTTATCCATCCTTCCTGCTTGCCCCAGCTGAAGTCACCTCTACTTCATCATAACCCCAGACGTGGGTTTAGTTCCAGAACCAGGCATTCCTTGGAGCCATAGCCAAAATAATCACACTGTCTAAGGTCCAAAAAACCACCCAGGGATGCTGGGCATGAGACACACTGTTCATCTGCCTTAGACAGCCTGTGGTGCTCTCTGGGAATAGCCTTGATGACTGACAGCCTTCTCCCTCAACACCTGCTGCCACCCTGCATTTATTTATAATGGCTCCCTTTAAAAGGAAAGAGCCAACAATCAGTTAGGCACTGGGTAGGGGAGGGAGGCAAAAGAATGAAGGGTCTGAGTGTAACAGCCACAGAGCAGGACACAGTTAGCATTGTGTCAAGTCATGGGGCAACAATGTGGGGACCCTGAATGGCTCTGGAAATGGCTTGAAGTTTGATGCTGAAGGTGGTGTTGCCTTTGCGATACCCCACCCACCCAGCTCTCTGTTTGGAGTAAATGTTGATGCAATTTGTTCATCAGGGCAGGAAGAGGGATACCTCCAAACAGGTGCAATCACAGGCCACGGAAGGTAGCATCACTCACTGACATGCACTCTCTAGAAGCCAGAAGAGTAAACCCAGCGTCTAACAATGGAGGATAGCTGGATAAACACTGGGCTTCCATCCTGACCTCCCTCCTTCCAACAAGGGCAGGGCGGGTTCTCAGAATGCACTTGATTTCTTACTCTGAGTTCATTTCCAGAGTTTCCCAAGGAAAGCAGTACATGGGAATCCAACCAGCAGGCTGTATTCTGGATAATTATCAGGCAATGGCCTTCAAAGCATTATGCCTGGGCCAGCTCAGAATCTGTAAAGCAGGGAAGGTCTGATTTAGAAACCTCCCCATGCCAGCAGACTTTTTGTTTTCTGTTTTCTATTGGCTTTTGGCTTGAGCTTATAGGAAGGGTCCATTGCTCTGATGCTGTCTATATATCACAAAGGAAAGGGTAAAATGACATGAAGAGTAAAGGTCATAGGTCATACATATCTTGCGTCACTTCCTGAAGCCTGTCTTGATCCCTAACAGAGCAGAATTCTTCCCCTCAGCTCCCATAATGTCTTTTATCTTCAGCCTATTCATCAGTGACACATTATAATTTGAAGGTCTGCATGTCTGTCTGTCCACTAGACTTCAAGCCATGCAACGACGGGAATGGATGTGAAGTCCAGGTTCTAATGCCAGGAATGAAGGCCAAACAGAGGAGGCTAAAGAGAATGTGAAGGATCATAGATAGCACATACTTTACCAGCACACACACCGCTAGGCAGGCAGTTGTGAACAGACACCCAGGCACCCATCAGCACACAGGTCACACATAGATGGACACCGACACAGGCAAACTGCCACACAGGCCTTGAGACATACACACGGGCTCTCTAGTGAAGGCAGAGGCCCTCTCCTCTGACTCAGCACCATAGCCGTACAGACTCACACCAAGTGCTACTCTGGCAGGGACAGTTATAACGAATGAAATAAATGTTTGCCTTGGAGTGCCCCAGTCATCCTACGCTGGTCATTTAATGCTGATTCACACTTGATATGCTTATCCGTAGCCATGCTGTCTAGCCATGTGAGCTTTTGTTTTCCTGCGATGCCTCTCACCCAGACTTTTAATTCTAGTACTTAGCAGAGTGTCTGGTATATCAAGACTTGGTAAGTGCAATCATGCAAATAGAGACAGTTGAGCAAATTCTAAAAGGAAGAGACCCTCTTCTCCATCGGTCACTACTGAAGTGAGCAGGTGGAAATTATAGCCTTTATAGCCCCTCGTGGCAACTTCATTTTACTTACTAATGAGGAAGACATATTTTTTCCATAAACTACTATAAATAACGTCAACATTTACAAAAGAGATACTAAATATTTTCTCTTCCAAAGAGGCTGGGATTCCAAAAACTATAATTAAAAATTCCAGTCACAGAGCTGATGTGTTGATGCATGCCTGAAATCTCAGTACCGAGGAACCAAAGTAGGGACATCACAGATTCTAGGCCAAACTGAGCTACAGTGAAAGATCCTGTCTCAAAACAACAAAAAACAAACAAACAAAAATTCAACGGCAGCCTTCACAGTTGCTAGCCTGAGCTACGTCTCTAAAGCTGATATTTAAACTTCAGACTCCAGAACCTAACCATCAACCCACTGCAGTAGAGTTGACATGAACAACTTTGAAGAACCAATGTTTTCAACAAGGTCTCTGAACAGCTGCCAGGATCACGGACATTTAGGCAGTATTACCAGAGAAGAAAATCTCTAGAAGTACAAAATCAGGAGCCAGAAGTTCTGAGTGCGAGTCCTTGTCATTTCTAAATGTGCAACTTTTTGCAGTCACTAGCTGTGCTAGGCTTTGTTCATTGCTGGCAACGTAATGAAAGTAAATAACGCCCAGCCTCCTTAGCAAGACTGTTGTTACGGTTAAATGTGCTAGCTCTGAGGTCATGAGTCTGCTGCCACTGGAATGTCCCACATATTCAATAATGTAGTCATTCTAGGACAGCATCATCTCTCCACCTGGAGGACAGATAAGGTTATCAGTATTTAGCAGCTGTGCATCGAATGTAACATGCCCCAAAGGGTCCTGTGTTTACACAGTTGTTCTCTAGCTGGGCACTGATCCTGAAGGCTGAGGTAAAATCTTACTGGAAGGAGCAGGCCATAGAGACAGACCTTAGGTTGTTATAGCTCTGTCCCATGTCCTGTCAGTTTCCTGTTCCTTGATTTGGGGTCACAGTGTGACTAGCATCGTCAGGCTCTAGCCAACCTCTCTTCCCCACCATGACAGACTGTAACTGTGAGCTGAGATAAACCTCCCTCCTAGTCTCCCTTGTGCCATTTCTCCTTCAGAATTTGTTCATAACAACAATGAAAGTAGCTAAAACAGCAATAGGGAACCCACCCCCAGTTTTTGGAAATTAAATGATTCCCCAATAACATGACAACCCAGAGACATAATTACTGATGTCGTTGATTCTAATACTCTCGTTTCCCTCAGTCTTACTGTGAAAAGCTGGGGCACACACCTCTGAATAAGTAAGATTGACTGAGCTCTGTGATGTCACTGTGGGAGCCATGTTCCCCGGAAGTTCATTCCCTGGTGTGCTCTGTTAGTCACCTTTCCAGGTAAAAATCCTTTCCCTGGGAGGAAGAGCTGTGTGAGCCAGAATAGACTGGAACCTATAGAATGATGTCCCATGTGTATGAGGACACTTGGCTTGTGAGATAGGTGACACAGTGGAGTAGGATTGCAAAGGGGGACAGAGAAGAGGGGGAGGAGAAAGGGAAACAGGGAAGAGAAGTACATCTCTGCCTCAAACACAAATATCAATCAGAAGAGTTCATAGCAGAAGGCAGCCAAGATTCCCAGTCAGAAAGAATTCCTACAAAACCCAAGATGGTAGACAAAATGTAGGCACTGGGCCACCTGCTAGAACCCCAGGGAAAAGAGTTGGGGGAGCTGCACAACGACCATCGGAAAATGTAAATCTCTACCAGCAAAGAGTGTAAGAGAATTTAAGAAGCAGAACAAGGGGCCTAGGAAGATGATTTCTACACTAAAGTACTCACCTCACAAGTGTGAAGTCCTGGGTTCTGATTTCTAGTTCCCACATAAAAACCCAGGCATGGTGTTGTGTAACTGGAGTGCTTGCAAAGTAAAAATAGGAGAATCCCAGACGCTCTCTGGCCAGTCGGTCTAGCCAACTGGTGAGTTCAAGTTTCAGTGAGAGACACTGTCTTAATAAATAAAATGGATAGAGGAAGGCACCCAATGTCTACTCTTGCCCTTAGCCTACATGCAGTTCCTTAATTTTATATAGATACCTTGGCAGGGTGGTGGTGGTGCACACCTTTAATCCCAGCACATGGAGGCAGAAGCAGGCAGATCTCTGTGAGTCTGAGGGCTACAGTGCTAACAGGACAGCCAAGGGTACACAAAGAAACCCTGTCTCAATAAAATAAAATATATGGATACATAAAATAATATATGTGTATTTGACATGAAGGTAAACGTGAAATATGAAATATGAAAATATGAATAAAAATGACTGGTGAGAAGAGGAAAGAAGAAGGGGAAGTGGAGGATCTGGGACAGATATATTCAACATGTAAAATGTTAAATAGCTTGAAAATGTGCTTATATAATACAATACCATGCACATGAATACATATAGTAAAATGTTTAATTAAAAAAACAAATAGGTAGTTTGGAGATTAAGTATAAAAGTCAAAATGGAAAGTTTTATAGAATAATTTAAATAATTTAAAAATACTGGTTGAATTCTAACACAAAGGAAAGAAAGGCTCACAGAGAGCTGTTGACAGTTAATGACTTCTGAAGGACAAAGGTTCGTTTTATTAAAGGGTTTGGCTCCTGGTCGGTAGAGCATACTCTATTGGATGGTTTCACATCCAGGGTTATATGAACAGCACAAATTGGACTCAGTGGCCTATTTAAAGGGGATTGTTGGGGGTGGTGGATCTTGGAGGAGTTAAAGGGAAGGGTAGGGATGAATGTGATCAATAGACATTGATGGACCTAGAGAGATGGCTCAGCAGTTAAGAGCACTTGCTGTTCTTACAAAGGATCTACGTTTGGTTCCCAGTACAGCACCTACCCCAGGTGGCTCACACTGCCTGAACTCTAGTTCTAGGGTACTCAAGGCCCTCTTCTGGCCTCTGTGACTACCAGGTACACATACAGCGTGCATGCATACATGCAAGCAAAACACTCATCCATACAAAATAAAAGTAAACAAAATACATTGTATAAAATTCTCAAAAAGTTGATAAAATAGTATATTAAAAACCACACATTGAATCATTGTATTCCTCTGCTCCAAAACATCCCACAGTACCTCATAACACTAAAGGGATACCCCAAAGCCTTCCTCGTGACCCCTAAAGTTAACCTGAAAGCCATCAGCAGGTAGCTTTCTAGATCAGGACGTCAGTGCTTCATGCTAGCCACACAGGCTTCCTTTCCAGCCACTCCCTATGTCACACTCCTGTCCAGTGTTCACACTGTACCACTTCTTGGATTCAATCTGTTGTCACTTTGCCGTAGAAGCTTACCCTGCCACTTACCCTGCTCCCTTCCCGCCACACTCTCCGTCTCATTTCCTCTTGTCTATCTTCACCTCTCTTACTCTTATTCACAGAACTTACAACTTTCTTCCATTTACTATTGTTTACTTCCACACAGGTATTGACTGCCTCTGACTGGCCACATGGGAAGGTAAGCATCCCATAGGCAGGGATGTTTGCCCCTTAGCTCCCTACTGAATCCTCCACACTTAGAGGAATGTTTGGCAAATGATGGGTACACAATAAACATCCTCCAGGTGAGTGACTCAACAAATGTGTGAATGAAACAACGTATCAAATGAAACAGGGGTGAAACTGTTTAGGGAGACAGCTATCACTAAAGGCAACATTACACTGAGGTAACAGCAGGATGGTTTGTCACTTGGTCTCAAATGAATCAGTTTCTCACTGATGCCAAGCTTGCCCAGAGGAAGTCAGGACAGTCTTGAACTATCATCAAAGCTTCAGGTCCTCATCAGTCAGAGGCTCTCTGGCTTAGATTAACATGGCATGGTTTTTTTTTTTTATCATTTAAAAATCTTTATTAATTAGCGTTTCATGAATTCATGTTTACTGTATAATTACAGGCAAGTATACACCCATCATCTTTGTTTCCTAGTTGACCTTCCTGTTTAATGTTTCTTTCCCCCTTAACATGGCATATGTAAGCAAAGATCCTATCACCCACAAAAGAGTTCCATTTTCTAAACATCTACATTCTTATCATGTGGCTTATGTGGCGTTTTCCAGGTAACTAAGCTTCTCAGTACATACATTTCATATTAATTTAAGATAGGCAATACTGGACAGCCAAGATATATCCTGCTGGCTACATTCTATAGGTGAAGATTCAGCTTCCAAAAAATACCATGAGTTTGTTTCCAAGGAAGTCTGTAGTCACCAGATTTATGAGAAAAACACATAGAGCCTGGCGCTTGTGCCCCATCATCCTGACCAAAAGGAGAGGTGGAGTTCAGGAAACAAGCACTACTGATCCATGCTCTTCCCAGATAAAAATGGACTGCAGAAGACCAGGTATGTAGTTAAATGGTGGACACCTACCTAAGGTCTGTGGGATCTGGATTTGATTACTGGCACTGAAAGAAATGAATGAATAAGTGAATGAATGAATGAATGAATGAATGAATGAATGAATGAATGAAATAGAGGATTATAAATGCTAAGAAGCCATTTCTGTAGCTATGAAGGGGAAACAGAGGAGAAGAGAAAGAGGACAATTAGAACAGACTAATTTTGTCATGGAGCTTGTGGATTGTTCTGGATAAGTATCCAGTCTCCTACGCCACTACTCTGTCTGCTCTCCTGTGGTCTTATTACTCGAATAAAAACTCCAGAAGCTGTTTATTCAAATTGTATCTTAGGAACAGCTCTGAATTTCTAACTATCCAGAGTAATTTTTTTTAATCAATTGTTTTATAGCTTTGCAAAACTATGGATAATTCTGTTCTCCAGACAGTTACCACATTACAGGCTTTTGGAAACACTAAAAGTGCCATACAATGGCCTCTAAAATTCTGTATTATTGGTTGCCATCTAAAAATGCACATATATCACCTCATTAGACAGTAAATGCTATGCTGATGGGTACAGTGTCTTGGTTTCTGCTCTATCTTTAGCTATTAGCACTGTTTGTTCCCTAAGATGGATAGTTAATGGAAAGAGTGCACTCCTCTGGCCTCCATGAAGCCTTTGGTTATAGAGCAGCATTGAAGTCTCAGGATGAGAATTCCAGATAGACACAGCTGTACCACATGCATTAACGGCATACTATAAAGAGCATCTCATCTCTCTATGAAGTACTTATCTCTATGTTGGGAGGTTTCCTAGGGGAAAGCCATGTATGAGACTTGGTTACAACTGAATCAAGACTATGGCTAAACTAGGTAACAAGCTCATGTGACTATATTTAGCTGTGGGTTTTAGTAAAGGAGTTTGCAATGCCTGCAGTCAAGCAAGTTATAAAGAGAAGTTTGGTTTGGCCTGTAATTGTACACAAAATCGGGCGGCTACATCTGGTTTGCTAGTTAGCTCAGATATTGAAGGAGAAAGGAGAAGGAAGCACGTGGAAGGAACACATGTGTAAGAGTCACAGAAGGGAAATCCACCGACCGCCTTTATAACAACTAAGTCTCAAGGAATTCAGTCCCACCATTCTCATTCTTACAAAGCCTATTTCCACTCAAGGGAACTAACCCAGGTTTCTCAAGAACGTCAGCAATCCATTCATGAGGATGCTGCCACAAGACGGGATTGCCTCTCCTGACACCCTTTCTTTAAGAACTCACCACCACCTTACACTGGTGGCCAAATTTCCAGCACGTGATAACTTAGAGAACCCCATATCTAAAACCATAGCACCATAAGACCTTCTGCATCCTTTCTTCCCTAGAAAACCTTCTGGAAGCTGGGCAGTGCCTCTTAATATTTGCTCAGTCTGATCAGAAATGCCTCCAAGAAGAAGCATAGCCTGACATGAAAAGAGGAAGTCTTCACGTCCGAAGTCCATTTCATTAATTTTAACTGCCACCATCAAAGGTAATGTTTCAGATGAACAATTCAAACTAAAATTAGCCTGCTTTTATTCACCTCTTTCACCTCAAATTACAGAGGAGAAAGTGTTCCTAGGAACCACATTCCCCTGGCCTGCTTGTCATAGATTAAATGATAATACTGGAGTCCAAAAATGTATGCCAACTAACATGGCGTCCTGCACCACTTGGTGGCCACACCAGCACCAGGCCTGTGGCTCCTTGTTCCCTCTCCAAGGCTCTTTCTGCAGCGAATGTCTCAGCTTTGGTGTAAATAAATTTAATGAGGCATTTCCTAGGAACAGAGAGAGGAGGAATGCAACTAAGTGGGTATTGGATTCCTGAAGTAGGTAGCAAGGCACAGCAAGAAAATGAGTAGACCCAATTCACAAATCTTGCCTGGGGCTAGACCTTTATACATTTAATATAGTATGATAGAGATAATGGATCCACTCAGTCCTTTCTCCCTTTCCAGGGACCAAATCTGCCTGCTCTTCTCGATGGTCAGATAGAAATGATATGCAGGGCAATGACATTCCATATACATTGTGCCCTTGATGTCCCAAGGCACATGTTCCTGGAGGGTTAGAATTCTTTAGCCGACTTCCCGTCTACTTCTCCTTCTCACACCAATGACTTGTACCCAAGAGTGTATATCTATTATAATTGCTACCTAAAGAGAATAAGAATTACAGATAAGTAATTTTCTTTTTCTAATCTAACCCCCTGGAGGCACTTTAGCAGTTAATACGGACGATGACAGGCGTTTCTGCTATAATTTATACCATTCCATTTTTCTTAATCATGGATTTTTGCATCTCTTACGTCACCTGCTTAAAATGAAAGCAGAGTGCATGTGTGTGTGCTTTTATGTATGTGTGCATGTGTGCATGTGTGCATGTGTGTGTGTGCTTTTACATGTATATGTAAAGTGTTGAAAAGCCCACACGATCATGAGAAATGTACATGAGCACCTTCCTTTAACTTCAGACAAATCCTCTTGAAACAGTTGACAACACATGTCAATGGGACACCCTATCTCTAGTATGAAACGTAAAAGGTTAAGACATGGACCTTTATTGTTACTTGTCTTTGCTGAGAAAAGTCTTCCTTAAGGAGGCATAGTATAAACCATTTGCATCCTACAACATAGGAGACAATTTAGGAAATGCCTGAAGGGGGCGTAGTTTAGTTTTTTGTTGTTGTTATTGTTCTCACATTTAGCACAATTCCTGATGCATGAGAATATGTCAGTAAACATTGTTGGTTTGCATTGAATTCACTAATAGCTATTGAAGTGGTACAGAATTCTGATGTCACGCTTAACCTCCATACCTACTCCTTCAAATGCAGCTTGGTGCAGCCAGCCCTAGAGGATCCAGGCCAAGCACGTGTTTCCTATCAGAAGCATCTCCAGGTTCTACAAAGGATCACCTGAGATCTAAAACTGTCACTGGCAACAACATTAATGAATCATGAGTTCAATTTAGTGAGTCAGCAAAATGAGGTCTTATGGGACTGCCACCAATGGTCTCAAATGGAGTGGAAAAAAAAAAAAACTTTTCTCAGTGTCAGAAAATGAACTCAGTTTAAGAAGTTCCTCATTTTCTTGTCTGAATCCTGTGACTGTGGCCATAGTAGACAAAGAATCTTTGCTTATGAAATTAAGCAAAGGATCCTGAGATGCTGGGTCCATCCTAGAGTGTCTAGGTGCATCCTAAATGTGATGGCACATGTCTTTGTAAGAGAGGAAGAGGGACATTAGTGACAGAAAGGAAAGGACAGGGCCATGTAACTACAGTCAGAGACTTCGGGGAAATGACC
This sequence comes from Mastomys natalensis, assembly GCA_021653895.1. NCBI lineage: Eukaryota > Metazoa > Chordata > Mammalia > Rodentia > Muridae > Mastomys > Mastomys natalensis. The sequence goes on from JAJTUV010000742.1 coordinate 183,608, forward strand.
ACAAGTTAAGGAATAACGTGGCTAGAACATACAGGCAAGATTCAACCCTGGCACTCTGGAGGTAGCTCTGTACACACCTTGATTTTGAACTCTGGGCTTAAAAACTGTGAAGTAATTACATTTCTAATGTTTTGGTTTTGTTTTGCTAATTTTTTAAGTCCATATATAAGGTTCACTGTGATATTTCCATGCATATGTGTCATATACAAGGTTCACTATGGTATTTCCATACAAATGTGTCACATACAAGGTTCACTATGGTATTTCCATACAAATGTGTCATATACAAGGTTCACTATGGTATTTCCATGCATATGTGTCATATACAAGGTTCACTATGGTATTTCCATGCATATATGTCACATACAAGGTTCACTATGTATTTCCATGCATATGTGTCACATACAAGGTTCACTATGGTATTCCATACAAATGTGTCACATACAAGGTTCACTATGGTATTTCCATACAAATGTGTCATATACAAGGTTCACTATGGTATTTCCATACAAATGTGTCATATACAAGGTTCACTATGGTATTTCCATACAAATGTGTCATATACAAGGTTCACTATGGTATTTCCATACAAATGTGTCATATACAAGGTTCACTATGGTATTTCCATACAAATGTGTCATATACAAGGTTCACTATGGTATTTCCATACAAATGTGTCGTACACTTTAATATTGCTCATCCATGCCCACTTCTGTTGTTTTAAACTATTAGGCATTAAGTATTTGTTATAGCAGCATTTAAGAAACCAATAGAGACCCTGGTCTAGGCGATCTACATCTATGAGTATTAAAAGCTCCAGGGAAGCTTTCTCTTCTCCAAGGCTTCATGTGAGCCCGGATGAGTGATGTTTGTTCTCAGTAACATCTGTAACATTTTTGAAAAGCTTCAGTTTCTTATAAGAAGCTTAAAGGTTCAGAGACCTGCAAGCTGGTACCGCGCAGGGAAGGAAAATGAACTCCATGCATCCATTCACTCGGACTCACCACAACCCACAACCAAATAGTCTGTCGTCCAACTGTTCCTTTCAGAAACTCGACACTCAGTTCAGTAAATGCTTTGTTGAACCGTCTGGGTCTCCATATATACTTAGAATTATACTTTTTTACACCTTAAGGATGAATTGCCCTTTAGACGTCTCTCTATCACTAAAAGTTGAGAGTGGGGCTTGGAGAAGGTTAGGGATGTAGAGCACTTACCCACCATGCAAGAGGTCCTGGGTTAAATTCCTAACCCAATAATAATAGTAATAATAATAACAAATAATAATAATTTATCAGGAATCAGTTCTCCAGCCTTTCTGTTCTCTTTCCTGAATTAGTCTAAAAAGATATTTTGTTTACAGGTGTCCATACATGAAGCTCTACTGATCATGCTACATACTCATTGTAGGGTTTTACCCCTGCCTGGGTCTATCAAAACTGAATAAAATATACTTCAGTTACTTAAGGATAAAATGGAATTATATGAGTGTATAACAAATCCTTTATTCTCTTCTTTTGTTATGCAAAAGTCACATGAAGACTTGGAGAAGACAAAGTTGTCCCAGGTTCTGATATAAGCAAGACAAGTCCTCCTCGAAAGCGTTGAACCCAACCCCTAGATCCTACCACTGTCCTATTTGTGTCAAAAGCAATCCTTGCTCTAATTTCTAAGTAGCTATCATAGCTTAAAGCAGTTGCCTTCCTTCGGGCGTTTCCCGAGCTTTTCATGAGGGCTGTGTGCGTGTCATGTTGACATCCATGGGAAACCACAGCAAGCAAGACACCAGCTCCCACACTGCATCATCATTGCTCCGGTTAATGCTAGAATGTTTAGGGTAATGCTTTGTGCTTGGTAGTCACTCAATAAATGGAAACTTAATGGAATTGAGAAGGTAGTTACAACTAGACTGTAGGGATAGTCAGCACCCAGAAGAAAATAGAAGCAGACATAATAATTGTGACAAAACAAAATTGACAAGGGAATTGCTTTTCTAACCAGTGTGACCTATCCCCTATACTTTTTGAGAAGATGGAGGAAAAGAGAGGAGAGGGAGTGAGAAAGATCACAACAAACAAGATTTTCCAAACTGCACACAGCCTCTGCTTACTGATAGGTTAGTGTTCGAAACATCTCAACAGTGCCGTCCCCTTGACCCCACTCTCACCCAAAGTCACAGCAGATTGAAGTTGGAAAGAGGCTACCATTATTCATCAAACTCTGTGGATGCTGATGGGTTGCTCACTTCATCCTAGTGACACTGTCTGTAAAATCAGGGTGATCCAATGGGATGCTGCAAGAAGCCCTTGGAGAAAGAAGACAAGAGAGATTAGCTGGACCCCACACAGGGCAGATGCGCACAGAGACATTGACCAAGACCACTTGCAGTATTAGTTTGTATATGTAGCTATTCATCCCCTCCTTTCTTCACATGTTCGCTCTTTGGAGAGCTGAGGGTCTAGCCTCAGGTGATTTCCAAACTGAAGGAAGTACACCTCCAGCCTCCTACACCCTGGATCCATTTTTAAAGTAAAAATTCTTCTGGATTTTAGCTCCTCCCCCCAGAAAATCATAGGATACAAAACTTTGCACATTATAGAAACAACCCTAAGTTCTGGATTGCCTGCTCCTCATTAGCTCTGTAACCTTACACAACTTTTGGTGGTTACAGTGAGCCAAGGTGATCTCTGTCAACACACATGGCACAGCCATTGACTCCCTAAAACCTTATAACTTTATTACTGTGTGTTTCTCCTCAGTTACTCAAGGTACTCTTTAGCCTGGCAACATGTAAGACAAATTATTAAGTTAAACTTTCATCAGGTATTAACTAGCATGTTGCTCTGTGAGGTAAAACTGATAAATCAATCCTGCTCCATCCACTCCAACCTGCAGGCCTCCTCCAGCTTCCTAAGCTGGGATGTGGAGCATTGGATGGCCCTCTAGGGCTCCCCACCCCCATTTCCTGGCATTTCAGTTAGGGATGCAGAAACACTAGAAGAAATGGATTTAAGTGGTCTTCTTGCTATCTAGTAAGAGGCGTGGAACTTCATTTCTCTATGTTTCTGTTTCTCTGTCTGTACAAAGAGATGATATGCTGGGCAGTGGTCGTGCACACCTTTAATCCCAGTACTTAATTTAGGAAGGCAGCCTGGTCTACAGAGTGAGTCCCAGGATAGCCATGGCTACACAGAAAAATCCTGGTCAAAAAAAAAAAAAAAAAAAAAAAAGGCAGGGGGTGGGGGAAGTGGGGAGTAACATTCATGTGAAGATGAATAGTCACAACAGAGAAGGAAGAGCCCAGTTTCTTCACCTTAAGCTGAGGGCTTCCTAGCCAGGCCCTCTCCTCTCCCCACCTTTGTTTTCCTATGGTGCTTTGCCTGAGGCAGACTTCTCCTATCCCTAACCTGAAGTTCTGTCTATTCTTCAAGACTCCAGATAAATGCTTTCTTTCTCACAAAGCTCCCCTCTGCCTCCTGGGAGTCAAGCTCTCTTCCGGGATGCCTTAGACAATGTTTTTTACCCTTTGTGTAAAGTTTCTCCTTGTGCTTATAGTCATTCATCCTAAGTGTTGTCCTCAAAGGGAATTTTCCTAAAGAGGCAGTCTCTTCCTGCAGGTTCCAATATCATTTCCTCACAGGGTCATCACACCTCAAGTGCTTAAAACAGTTTTTAATTTTGGGTGGCTGAACCAATAACAAATTCTATGTGTTTGTAAAAATACTTTTCTATGAATTGTCAGTGACCACTTGGCAAATGAGAAATTTAGGTTATCTGAAGGAAACCAGAACTTCTGCTTTCCATTCTATTTTCTATACATAAAAAAAAAAAAATCTATATGTGTTTACCAACAAAGTTAAGAAGGTTTTTAATGGTTGCCTTGGCTGTTTCAAAATATTTCATAGTTTCTCATTTTCTGTGCAGAAAAGTAAATTAATTTAATTATGTCACTTGCTAGCATTAGACAGCTCTGGGATTTTGTGTAGGAGAAATCAACGTAACCAGTGGTTTCATTAATTCGGTGGTGGAAAATGTGTCAAAATATCACCTGTCTTTGTACACACTAGTGAATTGACTGCATTTTTCCTCTTTTAATTTGTTTGGGGTCCTACAAGTGGCATATTAAACACAATTTGTCTACCTAGTTTCCCAATCATCTCTATGAATCCTCAGAGTTCTGTTTCCATGTCAAAAAAAAACCTTTCATATTTTAAGAATATTCAATATCAATTTTTTCAAAGTTATAAATGGAAAATAATGCTTCTTTAGAATGCTCATAGATTATGAAATTGAGCCAACATATAATTTCTGCTGTCTCAGAAGAAAGACATCCCTGACATCTTGTGTAAGCAGAACAGAACCCTTCGCTGTAACACATTGTTCCAGGCATGGAAGTAAATTCTCTACCAAGGATGAGGTGAAGAATAAGCCTGGTTATGGATAAGGTCAATATCTCCTCATCTATTTAACCTGCCCAGAGACAGTTTCTTAGCATCATACTATGAGGGTCTTTGGGTAATTCAGGTTGTCCACAGGGAGAATTGCCACACCGTGGTGCTATTTGCAGATATTTTATGATTTGTGTATGCTGTGTACGAAGAGAGTGTTAACAATCTTGAAAGGAAAATATTTCATTTCAGGCCTGGAATCTATCCCTGCCTTCTTCTACACTGTAGAAAAATGTACATGCTCTCACATGTGGAGTATATGATAGTATCTGTCTTAAAATTCAGGACATCAGGGCTAGAGAGATACTTCTGTGGGTAAGAGCCCATGCTGCCCTGGCAAAGGAATTACGTTTGATTCCCAGAATCCACGTCAGGTAGCTCACAACCACTACAGCTCCAGCTTGGGAGATGTAGCACCCTCCTCAGACACTGCAAGCGGCTACACTCTCTCAACCACACGAAAACTATATGCACACATAATTTTAAAAATAAATAAAATCCTTTAAAAATTCAGGACACTAGAAAAAGAAGAGGGAGGAAGGAAGGAGGGAGGGAGGGAGGGGGGGGAGGGAGGAGGAGGAAAGGAAAGAGAAATTCAACAAAAACTTGAGAGTGACCTAAATAACTTTAAAGTATCTCTGGAAACTAGCCAAAGATCTAAACCTTATTTGTTCAACTTAAGTATTCATCAAGATTAATTTAAAAAGTGTGGCAATAGATAGATAGATAGATAGATAGATAGATAGATAGATAGATAGATATAGATATTCCATAGAATATTATTCATAAGAAGAATAAAATTCTACCATTGGCAACAACATGGGTAGAAGTGAAGGACACTGAGTTGAGTGACATTGATAGGCTGGACAAAGAAAGATAAGTAGCACATTCTCACTCATATGTGGAGGTTACAAAGGGTCACCTCAAATGGACACCAAGTTGAATAGCAGTAATCAGAATCTGGTGAGGGTTTGGTCAAGGGAATGATGGAGAAAAATGGTAATCATCACAGAGATGCCATGAGATAATGGAAGAGTAATTTCTAAGGTTTTATAGAGCAGTAGACTTAACTATGATTGACAAGAGCTAACTGAATATTTCAAACACCTGGTAGGATTTTGAATATCTAGTAGGATTCCCCAATACAAAGACATGATGTCTGAAGTGCACATCAGTCACCTGATGTGGTCATTGTACACGGTGTAATTGAATTGAAATGAACATTACACCATGAGTATAAGTAGTTACTATGTCAATTAAAATGTAAATATATTCTAAGCAAAACCAGTTGGATATTTTTGATCAAATATAGACAAGAAAAGGAAAACCTATGCAAAACAGAGGAAATGGCTGACATTTTTGTTCTTACTTGTCTCGTGTCCTTCCCAGCCAAACAGTGAGGAAGAAGTGCTCCAGTCAGTTCCATGTTGGGCAAGAAGGGGCCAAGTGGAACTTAGCTGCAATGCTGTGAAGTGTCTGTGACCACCCAAAGGTCCCCGACTGAATTAGAAACAGAATCAAAATGACAGCACAGCACATCACTCGATGGCAGCAGAAAGAACAGAGGTGTCTTGGGGTACTCGGTGTTGGCAACTGTAGGAAAATTATAGCTCCTGCACATGTGGAAAATGAAATTTCCCAGCAGAGGAATACAAGAGCACATCTGGGCCAAGAGTGAGATCTCTAGACGCTAAGATATCGAATGCAGTTATGGATATACAGATTTGTTTAAATAACACACACAAAGCCGTGTAGAATATTGCCTGGAAAGGATTTTAGAAGACATCATGCCTTACTCACGGCTGACCCCAAAGTTCCCCAGACTCCACAGTACCCAGCCAATAAAACACTCCACACAATACCAGCCTATAGAAAATGAGAGGCAGCTACTTTTTCTAAATGTTCATGTTTCAACAAAACATCCCAAGGCATTCAAAGACACAGAAAAACATGGCCCATTCAAAAATAGAAGAATAAACCCTCCATGAAGAAACATGGGCTTTGTCTACTATAAGAAACATTAAAAAGAACAGTCTTAAAGACACTCAAGCAGCGAGAAGAAAACATGAACAAAGAGCTAAAGGAAATGAGGAAACGATTTACTAATGTGAACAAAATAGGAATATCAACAGAGATAGAAATTATTTTTTTAAAAAATGGAGTGGAAAAATACAATAACCAATTTATAAGTCTCAATAGAGAAGTTTTAAACAAGGCTCAAACCAGCAACATAAGAACCAGAAAACTCAAAGATGAATTATACAAAATTTTCAAATTTGAGAAACAAGAAAAAAAATGAGCAGAGCGAAAGAGACTTCTGGAATATCTGAGAGAAAATAAAGAGAGAAATCCAAAAGGAGGAAAGAAAGGGACAGTGACGTAGCTGCAAATGGCCAAAAAGCTCCCACAAGTGACAAAAAGAGAAATCCATGAGTCTAAGAGAATCACCAAACTCCAAGTAACATAAACTTAGAGACTAGTATGAACGTTCGTCAAAGTAACTGTAGACACTATGGCAGCACTGGCAACTGACTCACCACCGAGTCTTGAAGAACTCCAACAAAACTACTGGCAACTATCCTGATAAAGAACCTTACAGACCAGAGGCAGCCACCTTTTCCTCTGTATGAAGTATTTAAAGTACAGCAATGGAGACCTGTCAACTGAAAATTCTATAGCTATAGCGAGTGGCAAAAGCATCCTTCGAAGATGAGGGAAAAAACTACATCCCAGGACAAACAGAAGCTGAGGGTGCTTATTATCACCAGAAACTAAAAGGACTATGAAGGAGTCCTTCATGGTGAAATAAAAGAACAAAATAAAAAAGTTCTGAGAAAGGTAAACACTGAAAAATCATTTTTAAATTCATACTGTTATAACCTTTATAATTCTTTTATTTTCTTCATGGGTCAAAACACAATATCCATAGGAAATAATTGTGAGTCTACATTAATAAATATACATTATGTAAAATTGTCATTGATGACATCACAATGTAAGGTAGGTGGAGTTGTAAAGGGGTGGAGGTTTGCATGCAACTGAAGTCAAGTCAGTTTTCAGTTTTAACTAGTTTATGATAACTTCAGAATGTTATAAAGTGATGTTTGTGGAATACAGCATACAACATGTCTAAAGAATATACACAAGAGGGTACACATAAGAGGATCAAATATATTATTAAAATTAAATCAACTAAATACTGAGGAAGGCAGCAACTGTGGAATTGGGGGTGCCAAATGTCTATAAGATGAACAGAAAATAAACATAAAAAAGCTAAAGTAAATCCTTCCATATCCAGCACCACAAAAAGAGAGAGGAAGGGGATGTAAATCAGTAGACTGCATTAAATAAAAATGGAATCCAGCTATGCCTTATAAGAGAGTTGCTACAGATGTAAAGACATGTGCAGAGTAAAAGAGAATGCAACATCCAGGCTGCTGTGGCCATCAACCAGTAACTCATCAAAATGACCAACACAAAGGGAAATAGAAGACGCATCTGCTATACATTCTTCAGGCATTTGGGAAAACAGGTTGTTCCTTCAGCCATGCCCATGTGAATCTGTAAGAAAGGTGATATGGTTGACATAAGGAAATGAAAACTGTTCAAAAAGGAACACCTCATAAGTGTTACCATAGCAAAACTGGAAGAATCTAACCCATCACTCAGCATCAAACTGAAGTGTGGGCTGAATCTGTTAAACCCTCTCAAAGCCCTTACTGAAATGGATGAAAGAAAATGATCAGGAAAAAAAGAAGGAGAGAAAGATAAAGGAAGACATCTGGGTTCAACTAAGAGAAACTTGCAGCATCCAGAGGAGCATACCTTTTGAGAATTAATGGGGAGGAGTCCATTCTCTCTGACTCCATGGTTAACGCACAAAATGAAATAAAGGACCTAAATGGTAAAGTGTTTCTCTTTGAAAACAAATGAGAGGATAAATAAGATAAATGTATATAAGATGAGGGATGGCAATCCTAGTGCCAGACAAAAGAAGCATGTAGTCACAAGTCACAAGACACAAGGAAGAGCATCCTGTAGCAACCAAAAAACCCAACTAACCCAGAATGTGAATTGTAAAATTTTAAGCATCAAACACTAACAGTCTAAGTCACATGAAGCAAATGTCAATAAATCTGATGGATGATATAATACTAATTGGAACCGTCCATGGGCATATTCAACATAAATAGTATAACTAGATAGAGATTGGTGAGAGACTGACATGAACAGTCACTCGTGTATGTGTAAGAAGCAAACAACACAGAAATACATGCTTTCCCATATGCAGATGAGAGCTTCATCAGTATAGACCACTCCTAGAACATAAGCATGTTTGTACAACATGTGAAGGTGGAGTCAGGCATGGTAATATGTTCTCCAATGCCTTGGAAATAGAGACAAAGGTATCAGAGTTCAAAGTCATCCTCTGCTACTTAGGGAGCTAGAGGCAGCCTGAGCTGCATGAGACCTCCCGCAAAAGAAAGTGAAAAGAGTGGCCTCATTCAGAGTATCCTTATCTAGTCTCAGTGGGAAAACGTTAGAGAGCAGCAAAGGAAGAAAGTTCAACAGTGTCAAACATGCACAGAAACTTGCTCAGTCTCATACAATAAAGGATCATGATAGAAATGACAAGGAAATCACAAACTATCTTGAGAAAAACAAAAAAGGAAAACGTGTTCTCAATCCAAAACACTAAGATTGAAGTCATACCAGATATGCCTGTGTTGAACATGAAAGGTCTCAGACCAGAAACTTAGGACTAGATTTTCATGAACTAAAAAAAATGAAGTTAAATCCAAAGCCTTCATTACCAATAAAGAGTAAAACTAGAGTATGAATGACATTGGGAGTGGAAAAAATGGTAACAAAACCAAGATTGTTTGTTTAGGGGCTCTGCAACAGACAAACACATGGCTACAGTCACTAAAAATAAAGAGAAAACTCATTACTATGATCAGAAACAACAACATACCTGTTACTAGGAATTTTACAGAAATAAAAATAATTATGAGAGTTCTAAGAACAAGTCTTTGAGAGCAAACTAGAAGTGTGAAAATTCCTAGAAATGAAAAATCTCATCCTAACGAAAAAAAAAAAATCTAAAAGATATAATCTTTAAGGAAATTGAATCAGTAGTCAAAATCTTCCATGGGGGATTGGGGAAACCTGAACCATAGAGGGTCATTGGTGAGCCTTTAATCTATAGAGTTACGCTGCCTTCTCAGGATTTTGTGTTTTCTCCAAAAAATCAAAGAAAATGGCCACTAAAATTGAAAGAATGCTAATCATGCATTGGTCATTATGGAAACGGAAACCCAAAACACAGCAGCAGACCACTTTCTCATTCATTCATTCATTCATTCATTTGTGGGGCTTGCATGGGTAGGCAGTGACATGAGTCTAGAACCTCAGAGAACAACTTGTGGGACTTGGGACTCTCCTTCCATCATGTAGGATTCAGGGATCAAGCTCAATCGATCAGGCTTGGTGATAAGTGTCTTAATCCATGGATACATCTCACCAACCCCTAGATGACTATAATTACAAAGTAACAATAATAATGACATGAATAACAAGTATTGGTACAAATGTGGAGAAACTGGGGCCCTGTGCCCTGCTGGTAGAAATACAAAATGCCACAACTGAACTGTTATGCAAAATGTACAACTGTGTACTGGGAAAAAAGTTAAATGTGGTTATTCTGTAATCCAGCAACCCCACTTCTAGGTGGGTTTCCTGAAGGAGTGGCAAGTGGGGTCTTAGGCAAAGACTCATAGGTCCACACCCATATCAGTATTCACAATATGCAAAAGTTTAAAGCAGCCTTGTCTAGTAACAGATGCACACTAAAATGAGAAGCATTTGTGCAACAAACATGATGCAGGGTTAAAACAAAAGGAAATCCTGCCACATGGTTAAAAAAAAAATGAGCAAGGACCTTATGAAAATAAATCAGCATGTCATGACAGGGCAACCTCTATATGACAGTTGGAATGAGTATTCATGGTGGTCAAAGAACGATGCCCAGGGTTTGGGAAGGAAGCAGAGTGAGGAACTGGTATTGAATGGGAACAGTGTTTTAGGTTAGGAAGACAGGAAAGCTCTGGAGAGGGACGATGGTGACACTTGTACCACATAGCCCCTGTCACTAAAGGGCACACAGGAAAATAGCTGAAGAAAGAAAAGACTTAAAATATCTGAACTTTATTCAAATGGTCACCCTCAGTGACAAAAATACTGCTGCTGAAGGAATTTCATGTCGCAAAGATGGAGATGATTCATCCCTAAGCGATGAGTCAATGTGGTATGTCCTATGTGAGCTACTTCTGGCTGCCTGTGGTGTTGCTCTCATCCTGTTTCAACAGTGACCCTATCTCCATATTTTCCTCCTCTGTGCAAACATTTTAGTAAGCTTTAACCTGAATTTCAGAGGTTCTAAAACTTGATAGCAAATAGTTTTGAGTTATTATAAATCAGAATGAATCTGCAGAACATTTACCTTGGGTCACAGGAAAGAAGATCTCAGTATTATCAGGCCTCCCTGCAGAGATCTTGTCAAATTAGTGAGAATGCAGCATGAAAGGGTAGCAGGTAGAAGTCTGGGAGATTATGAAACTGTGTTCCCTATGATCATGGGTACATGACTCCAGACATTGCGTTGAAATTTATAGAAATGCATACAAGATAAGAATCAATAAAAAGAACCCAAGAGATAATTTGGCAGGTAAAGATGCTTGCCATCAGCCTGTCTCAGTCAGGGTTTACTGCTATGAGCAGACACCATGTCCTAGGCAACTCTTACAAGGACAACATCTAATTAGGGATGACTTACAGGTTCAGAGGTTCAGTCCATTATCATCAAGGCAGGAACATGGCAGATCCAGGCAGGCATGGTGCAGGCAGGGCTGAGAGTTCTACATCTTCATCTGAAGGCTGTCAGCAGAATAACTAGGATGAGGGTTTTAAGCCCATGCCCACAGTGACACACCTACACCAACAAGGCCACTCCTCCTAATAGTGCCACTCCCTGGGCCAAGCATATGCAAATCATCACAAAGTCTAATACATCAGTTTTATGATCCACAGAACCCACCAAGTTGAAGGGAAAGAAAAGACTCCTGCCAAGCTGTCCTTTGACCCCTACACATTCATTATGGCTAGTATACAACAATGGCTGGTACACACATACACACACACACACACACACACACTAAACAAATGTTATGAAATATTTTAAAATGTTTTAAAGAATCAACATTTTTTCAATAGCACATGTATTCTTTTACTATTTCCACCTTTATACATCTCCTTCCTCAGAATTCACAGCCTATTGGGCCCTCTGGCTGCTAAAGTGACACTTGTCCTTCCAGAGCATGAGAGAGAGAGAGAGAGAGAGAGAGAGAGAGAGAGAGAGAGAGAGAGAGAGAGAGAGAGAGCTAACAGTCATCTTCACGTGTCAAACATGCCATGCTATCTTTAAGCAGCTGAGAGCTAATCTGCATTAGGTATGTGATATGCCGTTCCAACCTCGATCTCTCCTACTTCCACTATCGATCGCTCTCTGGCTTTAGAAGTGTGTACCCAATAAATATTAACCACCAGACACATGCCAGCAGCTCCCTGCTACAGAATATGCCTCTTGTCAGCTCTCCCTAGGAAATAATCAGACCTACACTTAATGTACTTGTAACAATAGCGAAGCGCCTCCGGGATATGATGTGAGAAGCAGGAGTCAGAAATCATCTTTGCTTTATTTATTATGCTGTCATTTCACTGTCATGTGGTAAAGGCCAGAGAATCTAATCCCCTTTCCTACTGGGATTAGTGTAGCTTGTCATTTAAAAAAAAAAAAAAAAAGAATGTAGATTGTAGATTTGAACAGCACATAACTGGGCTCTGAAAGGGTCTTTTTGTTACCCATATGCAATCTGAGTTTACACAGAGAGAAATGAATTTGACCCAGATCATCTTGCCTGACCTAATATCATTTCTTTGGGCTTTCTACCTGTGGTGAAATTTGAATGTAACAGATCTGAGGATCTGGTGGCATGCTTGCCATGCATGTGTGAGGACCTATGCTCAACCCCCTCCCCGACCCCTAATTTAAAAAAAAAAAGGACAAGGTAGTGAACATTAATAATCCCACACTAGTGGGGCAGAGATGGTGGTACTTGGGCTCACTGGTCAGCTGGGTAGCCAAATTGGTGAGTTTTAAAGACTGTGTCTCAAATACAAAGTTAGGGCATCCTGAGAAACAACACATGAGTTTAATACATGCTTACACTGTATCCCCATACGTATGAACATATAAACACATGTACAAAAACATAGACATACAAAAAAAAACTTTTCTAAAAGCTATAGCTTATATCTTCTATGGATATGTTTAAAGATATGTCCCCATCATATACACTTTTAAACACACTTGTGTCATATGGATACTGACAGAACCAAGCCAGGCCAATGGTGGGGTTAGAAGAAAAACATATTTTTGTAAAGGATTATAGGATAGGTGTGGTTGTACTTACCTATAATCCCAGAACTTGTGAGGCCAAGGCAGGAGGATCGCCCAGACTGAGCAACATAACAAGACCTCACCTTATAAAAAAAAAAAAAAATTTTTTCAGCAAAGGATGGCCACATAAGAGTACTCTGATTTTCCAAGGACAAAACTTTGATTTCCAGCACCCCACTTGATGCTCTGCATTTCTGTCTAGCCGCTGGCGATGCCAGAGTGCCCACCCGCCACTCAGGGAAGACAAAATGCCGTCTAAGATGGGATCCAAGTCTACGTTCTTCGGGTCGAGAAACAGCAAGATCTGGTATGGGTACCGTGGTTCTCAAACTCCATGTGTGCCCAGACTCCACTGGGGACCGAAGGAGTTGGGAACTGAGTCCTCGAGCCCACGCTGAGCCTGGAACTGCTTAGCGATGAGTAAGTGCCAGAAGTACAGAGGGACTTTCTATGGGAGACTTAGGAGTGGCTCTGTATGGTGAAGACCTCCCCATGGCAGTCCTCGATGAAGGAGAGATCCTTGCTTACTCCAGACTGTTTTATTCATGGTGGATATGGATATATCACCTCTTACTTATGGTGAATCAGAGATTAAACACCTTTTGCAGGAAGGTAATGCCCAGGAAAAGAAGCTGACTGGCTAAACACTCAAGGCCTATCTAGATACTTCATTAGCATGGAGAACTCTAGGTTTTTATACTAGGTGACCAGTTGTCATGGTCCTCTTAGTGGGGTATCATGGTCACATGTTCCAGGACAGGTAGTATTGCCAGGACCTGATTCTAACACCTACAGTTCTCAATTATGAGATTTCCTGGGATTTTTGAATGTGCTTCGACCTTATCAGTTCTTCTGCCTACTGGCAGAGTTCCCTTTGTCCTACACTCACCCATAACAGTTAGTAATTCCAACTCTCAAACTCCAAGGATCCAATACACCACTACACCCCTACATACACACACACACACACACACACACAGAGAGAGAGAGAGAGAGAGAGAGAAAAGAAGCACCATAATTTTAAATAATAAAAATTAATCAAAAATGTAATTAGATATATAGACAAATTCCTATTTTCTTCAGCATTGACTTTTGCATATTTTCAAATATTTATTCTTCTTATTGCTGTGTTTCAGTAGCCCGTTAGTCATGCCTCAGTAAGCTCTCTCTAGTTCTAGGTGACGGAAATGATTTACATTAATCAACTGAAAGATGACTTACTAGTCCCCCCACTTGTAATTGTGCTGGAGCAGCCATATGGAATTTCCAGGGCTGCAATAAAAGAACTCCACACACAAGATTACTTAAGGCAATAGCAATTTCCTGATTCACAGTACTAGGGGAGTCTGAGCTCATGATGTCCTCTGGGATATCGAAAGCTCTAGAAAGAATCCTTCCTTGTCCCTTCAAGCCTCTGGTGGTGCTGATGACTCCCCAAGCCTCTCAAGTTTCTAGCTGTGTCCCTCCAAGATCCACCTCTGGTGTCATATGGCCTTCTACCTGCAGATTACACACTATCGTATGAAGACACCAGACATACTGCATGAAGACTCCACCCCACTCATGAATGTCCTCTCCTTATCTACTTATATCTGCAATGATCCTATTTCCAAATAAGAGCACAGGGCAAAGTACAAAGGACTATGATTTCCAAGTGTGTCTTATAGATAGCATAGTTCAAGCCATAACACAAACTATATCAACTGATTGTTCTTATTCTTATTTTTGGATGGCTCTACTATCAAATTGCGTGTGTGACATTTATATGGGATACAGTCCTGTCTTGATGACAAATTAAGGTCTCACTGTTCACCTCATAGCCACAGTGTCCTTTCAGCTGACCTGTACTCTCCATTCAGGCTCTCCCTTGATTTCTTGATCCTCTCCTCCTTCTCTGCTCCTTCTTGATTAATACTGCTTATCCTCAGTCTCCTGACTTGCCCACAACACAGTTACAAACCTCCAATCATCCTCCTGCATTGGTTTATTTGAAACCCATGCCAAATGCCCATGATGGGTGAAAAGTTGTAGCTGACCTAAATAGTTCATTCTTCTCTGACAAACTAGTTCCTATTTGTAGTGGTTTGATTAAGAATGGCATCTACAGGTTTATATATTTGAATGCTTGGTCCCTAATTGGTGGACCTGTTTGTGAATGAGATATAGCCTTGTTGGAGGAAGGGTGTCACTTGGGGTGGCCTTTGAATGAGCCCGTACCATTCCTAATTAACTCTCTGCTTCAAGCTTATGGATCAATGTGTGAATTTTCAGTTACTGCTTCATTGCCATGCCTGACTGCTGCATTGTCCCTGCCATGGTGATTGCAAATGGACCCTCTGAAACTGTAAGTCCCTGTTCCCCACCCCTGGACAACTCTCTTTTATATAAGTAACCTTGGTCATGGTAGAAAATAGAAAAGCAACTATGACACTATTCTTATCCAATTGACCTGAGTCTCTTGCTCAATCCATCTGTCTATGCTTTGGAAAGGCCTAGTTAGATATACTAGAGTGAACCCATGTGTTACAAGTCTTTCCCTCTATGTGGAATGCTAAGAAATGATAGTGTTTATGAGGTAGGACTTAGTATAGAATAATGATAATACTGGCCTTGGAAAGAACTATAAAAGCAAGCTGTTATGAAAGAACAGGTCAGGGATAGAAATGAAAGCTCAACCATTAAGAATCCACTCTTTCAGAGGATCTGGGTTTAGTTCCCAGTGCCCAAGTCAAGTGACTCAAAACCATCCATAACTCCAGCTCCAAGGGATACAATGCTCTGCTAGTCTCCAAGGATATACACACACATGTGATATACATTCACACACTCACACACACACACATGTAATCCTTTTTTCAAAACAGATATTTACTTTAGGAAAAATAACAGAGTGGGTCCGACTTGAACCCTTCACAAGCTCACTCTGGCGGTCATGAAACCTCAAAGCTCTGGACAAAACCCAAACAAGCAAGCAGAGTTGCCTAAATTGGACTTTTATCTCCCAATACCCAAGGTAAACAGATGACTTTTCTTCATCATTCATCCCATGTTAGGTATTTTGTTAGAGTAAATGGAAGACGGACTAATGCAAACTTGATTGTGAACCTACTATGAGTGATACACTTTCATCATGTCTAATTCCTAATGGTCTATTTCCCTCTTACTGTGAGCTACTGATTCAAGATTCCAGAGGAAGGGCTAGTGAGATAACTCAGTGGTTAGGAGGACTTACTGCTCTTCAGGGGGTTCAGGTTCCACCTACAGACATGGCAGCTCACAACTGCCTGTATCAGGGTATCTGACACTTTCGTCTAGCCTCTGTGGGTACCTACATACTACATAGTGCACGTATATTCATGCAGTCTCAAACACACACACATAAATTAGAAAGATATAACTCTTCTTTAAAAGATTTCATAGGAGCAGAGAAAGCCACAGAAGAAAGAGGTCAAAGGGCAGAAAAATGGCAGCGTTGGTCTATCCACTACCCACACTCCTTTCCTATACTTATGCAGCCACCACCTTAGAGCAGTAAACCATTTGTTTAATCACTACGCTTTTCCCTGACTACAAGTAATAAAATGCTGTACCCTCTAAAATAATTTCCTAGCTACTTGCTAAGATTCATCTCTGACATTTCATTAAATATGATCATTTAACTGTACAAGTACAAATGCATTTTTAATTTAGCTTACTGCAGATATTACAGATGTGGGGAAATGAATTCCTGTTGCTGTAGGAAATATATATCATTCACATACGCATGCCACAAAAGAACAAATTATTAAAAATTACTGAAACTTCTATGAAGATTTATATTTAACTTTTGCATTTCCAATCTCCGTGTCATTGCAGAAACATAGTGTGCCAGTTTGTCGCCCATGATTTTATGAGGAATGTGTGAGTGGTTCTGGGGGGGATCTTAATCAACAGCGCTCACCTCTGCCCTTGGCGTGCTGTGCTGCCTAAAGGTGATGGGAATTGAGTTTCAAGTGTGGACTATGAAGTTAGCATACTGACCACAAAGCAGTGGATTACTGGTCTTCTCTACACACACACACACACACACACACACACACACACACACACACACACAAGAAACAAAGAAGGAAGGAAGGAAGGAAAGAAGGAAGGAGGGAGGGAAGGGAAGGAGAGGAGGAGGGAGGAGGAAGGAAGGAAGGAAGGAAGGAAGGAAGGAAGGAAGGAAGGAAGGATAGATTATAAGTTGTACATTATAATCTCAACTGAAGCTCAGGTTTCCCTTTATTAGTAAAGCCCTAAAATGTAAGCCCATGTTCTTGGTGCATATGGTCACTGGGTTTAGAACAGCTGAGGGAAAAAAACGGGCTCATAGTTGTAGACGTTTCAGCTATGAAACCAAGAACTTACTCAGTAAACCAGTAATTATTATCTCCTTTTGTGTGAGGTCCTTCCACTGAATGTACTTTCACTACTTTGAAAAAAAAGCAAACTTGTCTATAAGAATCATATTTTAGAGAGAACCAAAGCAAAATAATAGAGGTGTGAACTAGGAGAAAATCTCTTCTGAGAAAACAAGAGGTCCAACACTTCCATGCATTCAAAAGGCTAAGAAAAAAAAGTAAGTCGAAATGGGTGATACCAGCGAAGTAAAATTAAAAGTGAATGGTAACGAGAGGACGCATTCTTCTCAGCCTGTTCTCAGCACATGTTTTGGGTCCGTGTTCAGACTATAGATTCTGTGGGAAAGATCCCGTAGCACTTTTCTGTGTGGTTTCTAAGTTGTGTAATAAGTCCAAGATTTTAAGTTTAGAAAGAACCTTTGAGATCATCTAGATTCAAACCTGATATAGGTACTTTCTGTCTCTTAATAGGCAAATGCGTCCCTCCCTCTTTCCTTTACCAACCCAAGAAGAGGGATGTCTCCAGTGACGTTAGTAAAAACAGAATTGGTGAGAAGTGATGACCCCCAATTCCCAAATGCTTATGAGTGATAGCAGAAAGTCTCCTTTGTCTTGGTTCATTGTGTGTTGCTATAGCAAGAGGCCCAAGGATGGGTAACATATAAAGGAACGAAATTGAGTTGTTTCATGGTTCTGATGGCTGAAATTTCCAAGGTTCCTGATTGCACCTTACGTGAAAATGCATGCCAGGTTTACATGGTCAGAAAAGAAGCAGGAGTCAGGTGAGGGACCAGCCCTTATGTCCATAACAAATAACTGGCTATAGAAACTAATTTACCGAGACCTGCATTGATCCCTTAATGAGGGTAGTCATGATCCAGTCACCTGATCACCACACAGTAGAGCCTCATTCCTTAGTGGTCCCCCCCTCCTCCACATCCTACATTGAGCACCAATTCTGCCTTTGAGCCTTTGGGGGACAAAAACCACATCTAAACCACAGCATCTCTGCTACTTGATGAAGCACTTAGGCCAGCCGGGAAGTGCTTTAATTTGTGTGCTGCAGGCTCGTGCGACGCTGCCACTTACAAATGTTATGATGTTAGTCCCTTTACAAGTGATGGCACTGAGTGAGCCAGCGTGCCTGGGAGGAAGGTAGCTGATCAGCCGCAGTGACGGGGAACGCACCGTCCCAAAGCCATTGGGTTGAAATGAGATTATCTTTACAAAGATTTTTCTTTTAACCACAGCAGCAAACATGTCATTTTTCAAAAGCAGAACCCATAATCGCTAAATCAAATAGCTTTTGAATGTAATGTGTCAAAACATTGAGATTCTATGTCCTGAAGAACCTAGCATATAGTTAGACTAGGGAGAATACTGAATAACTCATCTAGTATAACAGTTTGTTTTTTAATACTTTCAGTATTCAAGTAGGTAGCATTCAGACACATGTAACAAGATGTGCACTGTGCCTTTAATTCAAGTAGGTGGGGACCAATCTTCCTTGTGATACTTAAGGAACAACAACATTTTTTTCTGTTACTTCTAGAATACAGGAGGACACTGAGTCTCAGTTATTTAAATGCTTTCCTCTTTATCGTGAGTGACAAAAGAACCAGTAGGTGTGTTCTGAATAAGGTAGAATTCAAAACCACTCGCCTGAAATGAAATATGACCTTATTCACCTACAGCAGTTCCCCCGGAATAATAGTGAGCTCACCTTGGGTGCATTCCCACCATTTCCTCCTACGGTTTCTCAACGCCCAGCAAAGCTATGTGTGGCATATGGCTTGGATGTGGTTTGAGTGTCTACACAAAGGTTGATACGCAGGGGAACCTGGTCATCGATACATGTGGGAGTATTAGGAAATGCTGCCAT
This sequence comes from Mastomys natalensis, assembly GCA_021653895.1. NCBI lineage: Eukaryota > Metazoa > Chordata > Mammalia > Rodentia > Muridae > Mastomys > Mastomys natalensis. Next base: position 202,838 of record JAJTUV010000742.1, read on the forward strand.
TAAGAAACAGGGTCATGACCCGTGTACAGTATTAATATTGACTTTGCATAGTTCGTTCTCCCAAATGAGAGTGGTAATAGAGTGAGCTCACACCGTCATTCTATGTAGATAGCCTGTACTTTTTCCTGTATGGCAGATGTAAAGGGTAAAAGGGATGTCTATTCATCCCCAATATAAGGGCGCTGACAGGTCAAAACATACTCCAATGAGTCTAACGTGGTCAAATAACTGAGTTTATTAGGGTTACTTACAGGAGCGTGGGTGAGTCACGGATGGACAGGTACACCATCCAGAAGTCCCAACCACTGCCCATGAAACTCCTTTTCATTTGACTCTATGTCTACAGAGAATCAAGACAAGCTTGCTTCAGAGCACCACCTACCCTTAAAGTTTATTAATGATGGCTATAAGCTCACACAACCTAACACTGGGAAACTTCGGTAAGTCTCCACATGTCTTGTTGCTCACATCAGGAATTCTGCTGATCTCAGAAAATACTGTCTAACTCAAAAAAGACACCTTATCTGGTTGCATTTTACCACATATACCAGCTCAATGGCACCTTGCTACAAGATGGAGTTACTCCGGCTGTGATTCAAGACTAGTTCCACCACACCTTTGATTTCCAAACCACATGATGTAGCCAGGATGCAAAGCTGTTTGGACCCTCTAGCCACCAGAATCATGAGCCAAATAATATCATTTCTATGTAAGGTAGCCAGCATCATTTAAAAAAAAATTATAGCAATACCAAATACCCTAAGGCATATGGAATACCTTGACCCCTTAGCCATCCCTGTTTTTTTTTTTTTTTTTTTTTTTAGACAGGTTCTCTTGACTCGCATCCGAATCATCTGACCAGGCGCCTCGCTCAAATCCCTCGCTCCAATGCGGATTAAAGGTGCCACCACCCCTGATCCTTTACAGAATAAACCCTAAATCCTGCATTGCCCTGACTTCTGTGCAATGTGTACAGAACTCCCACATTCACTCAGTTACATCCTAGTTCGTATCTTACTTGCTACGGTTCTTCACTCATTAGTTGTTGCCTCTCTGTTCCATGTCTCTCTCTCTAAGCTTGATAATTAGCCTAGCCCTCCCTCAGAGTTTTGAATACTTTACAGAATATAAATCCTTAATTGGCCTAGAACTTGTAATGATTGCACTGTTTGGAAGTCACATCACAATCTGAATACAAAGCCTAAACATAGGTCCTACAGAATTGAGTCTATTCTTTAGACAATAGACAAGTCTTCTCACAGTAAAGACAGTGAAAGGGGCTTTCCATACAAGGCAAAAATCCACAGTCCCCTACCCAGTTAAGTCCATAAGCAATCTGGAAGATGTGTAAGCATTGTCACTACTGTGCCGCCACCCGCTGCCCACCCCACCACTCCGCCGCTGCTATCCCCCTTTCAGGATCAACAATCTCATAGCCTTTCTGCTGTTTCTCCACATTTCTACCATGATCCACTCTTGAGAAATGATAACTATCACTTTCTTCACACCCCTATGGGAAGCCAAGTTTCTGTGCCTCTAATGACTAAGCAGTCAAGGGTGCCATGAGCAAGAACAAGTCTGAGAGTCCCAAATCTGAGCATGGCTGATCTCAGCCACATACATGGACCAGCTATAGAAATGCACCCACAAAGTCATCAGTTCTTTCTCCCTAAAGCAACAGCTCTGAAGAAAAAACAAGAAGTTTGAAGAGCTCCATCATTCTGTTTGATACGTGTCACAGTGTGGTGGGTAAATTCACACAGTATACGCACAAAAATATTAAAGTAGTAGTTTTTTTAAACCTACTCAGTAAGTTCTACAGAAAAGTGATACTTAGAGTAAATTAAAATCAAGAGTAACAAAAAAAATTCATTGTTCTAAAACAAGTTAAATGCCTTGTTGCCAGGTATGATGGTACATGCCTTTAATCCCAACACTCTGGGAAGCAAAGGCAAGTGGATCTTTGTGAGCCAGTCTGATCTATCAAATCAAGTCCAGGACAGCTAGGTTCGGGGCTTTGTTACACAGACAAACCCTGTCTTGAAAAACAAAAACAAACAAACAACAACAAAAACCTTGTCACTATCAAAGTCTATTCTTCCCATCAAAGAGGTGACAATCTCAAGCTTATCATTAGTTGTCCTGGATCAAATCCATGGAAATAATTTCAGATCCATAAAAAATGTTTAAGATAATTAATTTTAACAAACGGAACCATATAGCTAAAACATCCTATGAAGGAAGACCTCTGATTCCCTTTTCTAAAGTAGTTCCTGAAATGATGCACTCTCGTCTCTTCCTTAATTCTTATTCTGAGAAATAGCTGTGAGGTGAACCCATTTTCCTGACCCTTCTGTGAGTGAAATACACAGCACTTGTAGTTGTATTTCACTTCTCATGCTATATTTTATTGTTTGGAGTTAGGATCTTTCTATCTCTTCCTATGAGTCTCAAACTTGTTACATAGCTCAGGCAGGCCTTTAACCCACGATCATCCTACCTTAGCCTCATGAATTCTAGAATGACAAGTGTCTTAGTGAACGGTTTCAAGCAATGATAAACACCAGGACCAAAAGCAACTTGGAGAAAGAAGGATTTATTTCGACTTACAGTTCCACATCACACTGCGGGAAGTCAGGGGATGAAGCTGGAGGCAGAACCTGATGCAAAGACCATAGAAGAGTTCTGCATGTTCATTCCTTGTGTTAAGCTCCCTTGCTTCTTAAGTCCATTTTCTCACAGCACCCATGACAACCAGTGCACAGGTGACATCACCTACAGTGAGCTTGACTCTCCCACATAAATAATCAATCAAGAAAATATAGCACAGGCTTGCCCACAGGCCGGTCTGGGATGTGGGGTGCTTTTTCTCAGTTAGGTTCCTCCTCCCAAATGACTCCAGCTTGTGTCAAGTTGACTTAAAATTAGTTTGCAAAAGTAAGGGCCACTACACCTGGCACACTTCTCACATTAAAAAAATATATATATTATATTTAAAGAAAATATTGCAGTTATTTTCTGTAATCTGGGCTCATTTGGTTTCACCTCAAAACCACAATACCTTGTCTTTAATTTATGTATGGATTGAGGTCCCTTGCCTTAAACTGCATCCTTCAGCAAGGCAGGACTAGTCCCATTTTTATGGTGTTTTGAGTGCTACATGGCCTACACTAGGACCCAGTTTACTGAAGCAAGAATAATACTAGTGAAGATGCTGTTGATGAGGATGATGGAGGGAATGACAGGCTCACAGTAATCACTGGCAAGCCCTTCTCTTCTGTAAATGCCTGAAACACAAGTGGCCATTTCCTATGACTTTCAAATCTCTTTCCTTGCTTGTAATAAATATCAGGTTTCACTGACCAGCTTTTATCTGCTCCTTGGGATGACTTGACAGGATAAAAGAAAAGACGTTTTCCATACCTGAAGAACTCTTGCCTTATCACAAGGGAACTTAGCAAGAAAATATGTCAAGTAAGATAAAAGAGAAATGCAGAAGAAAAATAGATCACAGTAAGCCTCAGATGACCTCCTCAGAGTCAAACTATGTAAAATACAGAAGAAATACAAACCCAAGAAAGTTAAATGTGGCCAAAAGAGGTTTGAAACTTGAACATGTCTGAGGAGATGCTGAAGGCGAAGATGTCAACTGAACACTCAGCCTGAAAAGGCAGGTTTGGGTCACCTCTTCCCATCAGCTGACCTGGGGCTGATTACCCATGGCAGATAGCTACAAATAATTGCTCTAATCATTCCAGTGAGTTCCTTACCTTGTCCTACCAAAGAAGCAATGCATTAACCAGCTTCAGAGGCCAGGCACCCCACTCCTGACATCTCTAAGAAGGACACATCTATTCTAATGAAAGCATTCCTTGACGCTGGTCACTGGTGAAGAGTTCTGTAATGGCTTCAAAGCTGGCAGTAGATAAGGGTCTCGTTAAATGACTTGGGAATTTGTCTTTGCAGGTTGAGCTGAGATGATGACCCGTGGGTGGAGACTGATGATAGCAAGAAAGGCGAAGACATGTCACCCAGAATTGTGTTAAGGATTCAGCTCTTGCAGAGAGCGGAAGATAATTAGGGCTTTGTGTCCTCAGAACTTTTCATGTCAACAATGAAGTGCACTCTCCCTAAATAAGAAACTGTCAGATCCTGTTAAAGCCAGAAGAGTTAGGGACTGCTTTCTAACCTACACCTTCTCGTTGGATATGCCAACTTGTTTTAGAAGGCTAAGCAAAGAGGTGCCTTATTTGGACACTTATATGCGTGTTTGTTTTAATGCAAAACTTTTTAACTCTTAAGGAAATCGTCTACGACATTTTGTCTTCTTGCTCAGATAATCTTGACAAAATCCAAACAAGTCATTCTGAACCTGAATATGAAATTACATAAACAATGTATTTGATGGTGAGAAATTTTCACAGGGAAAGAAGCATTATGGGGAATCTCTCTAATGTGTTAGACTAATAGATGAAGCTAAATTCCAGCCACCCCTTTCATATAAGAACACTGGGCATCTATCCACCAACACACAGCTTTTTTTCCTACATAGAATTTAGCAGATCTTATTAGAGATACTTGCTTTGTGTCTACATCTCCATGTAAAGTGGAGATGCTGGAAGGGTAAAAACAGTCCATCATTTTTCTCCTTAAAGTCTAACCTAGAAATTGCTAACACTGAACAAATGTTATAAATGAATTTTTCTCGAAACTCTGAATCAATTGATAATAGACATTTTAACTGAAGATTTTTTTCTGAATTAATTTTTATTTTATATACCTAATCTATATACCTAAGGTCACTTAAAAATTCCCAGGTGGAAGGAGGTGATGTTAAAAAAAAATTTTAAGAACTCTGTTGCAGAAAACCATGTGCACCCACACAGAGGCTATGCCTTATTCTCTAGGGCATATATAGATTCTGGTTGCTTTTGTAGAGGACAGGACAAGTGATTAAGGAAGGAACAGGATTTATATCTTTCTTCTGATGAATCTCTAGCCAAGAACAAAAGATTCTTTCACCCAGTCTCTCAGTTTACCCATTCTCCCCGCTACAGGGCCAATCTCTGCTTCCAAACTTTCTGCAGTTTCCCATCAGGGTTAACCTTTGTCATCAACTGGACTGGATTGAGAGGCATCTCGAAAACTGGTTAAGCACACTTCTAGGTGTGTCTATTTTCAGAGATGATGGACATGTAGTCAGCAAACTGAGAAAGCAAGAACTTCTCTGAATGGTAACATCCAATGGAACATATAGTAGCAGAAGGAAGCTTATACATACCCCAACACCACCACCACACACACACACACAGCTCCTCCTGAGTGGGTTCCTCTTCTTATTCCCAATGCCTGAGACATCAGACTATAGTTTTCAATATACTTGGAATGTCAAGTTACACCAGCAACTCTCCAGGAAGCTTCCAGGCTTTGTTCTTCTTGTTCTGAAGTTTCCAACTTCTGGTTTCTGAAGCCTCCACTCTGCATACTTCCGTAGTGAGACTGTTAATTGTTGATCATGAAAATCAAGCTGATATATCCCCTCTTCTGATCAGAAATTTAAAGGATGCAGCTCAGTTAGTAGAATATTTACCTGTCATATACAACGTCCCTGGGTTTGATCCAAGTACATATAAAGAGTACAATGGTTTACGCCTCTAGTCACAGCATGCAGAAGGTTGATGGAGGAAGAACAAGAGTTCAGGTTTATGCTTGGATAGAGAAGCTGTCTCAATATATATGTCATGTGATGTATATAGGCCCCGTTTACCTGTGCTCTCATTTTGCATGATTTTAATTACCCAAGGTCAACTGCTGTCTGAAAATGCTAAATCAACAAATCAGAAATTAGCAATGGATATGTTTTAATTTGGATAATATTCTGAGCAGCATAATGAATTCTTGCCCCTTTCTACTCCATCCAGCCTAGGGCCTGAGTCATTCCTTGGACCATGTATCCAATTGTACCAGTTACCTACCTGTTACTCTCTGAGGAGCCATGTCTGTTCCAGGAATGACTTGTGTTTGAGTAAGCCTGTTTTACCTAATAAGGCTCCTACAGTACAAGAGTAATGTTGCCACCAATTCAAATACACCAAGTGAAGCTGAAAACACTTCCTTTAGACAAAAAGATGGAAGCCTGTGGCATAAGAAAAGATCAAAGAACCCCATGCTGAGATCGCTGAGATCTGCAGTACATGAAAGACTGAGGACACACTCTTATACATTTCTTACAGAATATTGTCACAATTTTCCTATTTTGTGATTAGTTATTACTGATATTCTTATTATGCCTAATTCATGTATTAACCTTTACCATATGTGTTTGAATACCTATGATGTTATCTATGCAATGTACACATTATATGTGTGTGAAGATTACATGTCTATTATATAATAATGTATATATATATATATAGTGTGTGGTGTGTGTGTGTGTGTGTGTGTGTGTGTGTGTGTGTGTGTGTTTCAATTCTAACCATAGCTTCAGGCTCTGTAAGGCCATCTTGGAATGTCTCCCATGAGTAAGAAGCATTCACTCTCTCCATTGGCTGTTACATACATTTTCACCAACTCTCAGGAAATTTACTGTTCTTGGTTTATACAGCTATTTTCTACCTATTTCTCAAGATGCAATTTGAGATTAACCTCACAAGAAATCTTACTCAGGGACACCAATTTGGTCTCAGCATCCCTGATTTTCACACTGATGCTTGGAAGCATCAGTTTTCACACAGAATTACCTAACTGCCACAAACAGGAATTATCTCCTTTGGAGCTTCCGGCTTCATAGCATGGTGCACATGCTCAATGCTCCCTCCACCGCACTTCCTGCACTTTACCCTCACTACCATCTCCATCATCTGGCTCTGGCTATTGCAGCAGACTCTTCCTTGGAAGCACTGGAGGGACCAATGACCCAAGGAAAGCTTCTGAAAATATCCAGAAGGATATTGGTGATCCAGAAGGACGTTATTCCCCAGCTGGCATTGGACAAGTGGCCAGAAACAATGCAAGATCTAACATAGTACAAAGCACAAGGTACAAAGTGACCAGGAAGACCAGGATGTCTGAGTTCCCAAGATATTCATGAGCATCTCCTTCCAGCATGTCTTGGGAGTAAGGAGTGGGAGAATGAGAGAGAATTTGAAAATTTTAATTGACCCAATTTGTCCAAAAGGGACTATTTTTAAAGAAAAAGAGACCATTATCTTTAGATGTCAAATGTAAGTCTTTCAGAAATCAATGGAATGGAATTTCTAGAGTGGTGCATGTCCTAGTTAAAAGCAATAAGGAAAACTTCAAATTTTTTTTGAACATCTTAATTATCATATATCAAATTGGCCTGGTTTTATCAATGAGACAAATTACCAATTCAACACCTCTTTCAAAATTGTTATATGTGAGCATGATAGATATTTAGGGAGTCAATAAATAAAACCTGTAAGAAACATTTAACATTCCTAGCTTTGTAGTGACACATGCTTGTAATGTAACCACCCAGAAAGCTGGGTACAGGGATTGAAAGTTCAAGGCCAGCTAGGCCACATGGGAAAACCTTTCCTCATATAAGAATTTAAACAAAAGGGGCTTGGGAAATGGCTCAGTCTGTAAGGTATTCGTTGCACAAGCATGCACTGATGTAAAAGTGGGATGATGTGTTATGTGTCTGTATGCCCAGAAGTAGGGCTGGAGAACAGAGAGGTATGGAGGCAGACAGATTCCTGGAGCTCACTGGCCAGCCAGCTTAGCTGAATTGGTGAGCTCCCGGTTCAGTAAGAGATCCTGTCTCACAAAACAAAGTGGAGACAGATTGAGGGAGACATTCACTTTCAACCTCTGGACTCCACAAACTTACATACAAACATACCACATATATAACACATACAGAGAAGACAGAGACAGACAGAGAGACAAAGAGACAGAGACTTAAACAAAAAAAAATAAAAGATCAAAAAAAGAACACTTAGAATCCCACAAAATAATAATACAATAACTTCTTTGTGGTCAATCCAAATATTATATTTAGAAAAAATTACCATATGATAGTATTTATGGAGTAGAAGAATTTTCATACCACTAGCAGTGGCTTTAAGTCTAGCTCTGCAGAATTACCAAGCCTGTGCATATTTCACTTCTCAAAATATTTGTAACAAGGACCTCTACCTTTAAGTCACTGTAGTTTAAAAAAAAAAAACTATAATACAAGATTCAAAATTCTATAAATATGGAATATTGTATATAAATACACAACAATTTCCTTTAAAAGTTATTGTTATGGTATGTAGGTGAAACATTCCTCCAAAAGGCTGGTATCTTAAAGACGTGATCTCTTAACAAACATGCCCAGAGGGGAGCTTTGGGGAAGTGATTGCATCGCAAGAGACCTGATTTCATGGATCGATTACATTGATGGATTCAAATTTTAATTGACTATTGAAAGGTAAGAGGTCTTGAGAAGTGTGTTATTGGAAGCATGAGTACGAAGGATACATCTCAGTGCTGACCACTTCTTGCCACTGTACTCTGCCTCCGGACCACCATAGGAGAAAGAGTCTTCTCTTCCTCACGTGCATGAAGCCATCTGTCTTTCCTTGAGCCCACAGTAATGGAACCAACCCACCATGAACTGAAACTCTGAGTGAAAGTAAAACCAGTACAATTTTATGACTCAAAAGTTTAGTATTTCTTGTATTCATTATCTATGCATCAGCTATGACAAACTATCCAGATAAACTGCACGGGGGGGGGGGGGTATTTTAGCTTATGGTTTCAGAGGTTTCAGTTCTCCATTATTCATACTGTTGGTTTGGGACCTGCAGAAAGTTCATCATCAAAATGGGAACAGGAGGCAGGAGAAGGCAACTTTCTTCCTAGGGACCAAGCAGCCAAGAGAGAAAGAAGAAAGGACCAGAGTGCCAACATTCTCTTCAAGGACACTCCCAGGCCCCATGACCTGACTTCCTTTTACCAGGCTCTGTCTCATCAGTAGTCCACTACTTCTCAAACCCTGAGGACCAGGCTTTAACAGGGCCTTTGAGAGATCCACATTCATACTACTGCAGCATCTTTGTAACCCTGGGCATGTAATTTAGCCATTTGAATGTTCAGTGTCTCCTCAATTGTAAGGTGAGAGAGATAATCCTGATATCAACAGAAATACCTTATGAGAATCTGAAGTCTCTCTACCTGATGTTTCCGTACGGAAGTCTAGAGGAAAGAGAACGGAAGTGGATTGTTGTTTGTGGACACGAGCAGCCATCATGTCCATTCCATCCAAATTACACTGCATTTTCTCGGGCTGTTGAAATGTTTGTTTCCACTCAAAGAGCAGTCCTTCGTTCCCTTCTGTCTCTTCTCTTCAGCTGTGAAATGAGCAACAATGGAGGACATCTTCCCCAGCGGCTGCTCCACAGTGAAGCACAAAACACTAGACCAGATCCTGGCTATGTGTCCCTAGAACTAGAAGTACAGACACAGTCCTTTCTGGGCAATCTCTGAGTGTTCCATGTACAAGAATGTCCATGCACAATAGAACTATATTCCTCGAGTGACAGGAAGTGGGATGAGAGGGAGAACATACACATTTCACAACAAGACAGGGCAGTATATTGAATGTTGATGTTCCTGGCGATTGAACCTCAGCTAACAGGAAAGTGAGTTTATTTGATCATAGTTCACTGTGAAAAACATCCTCTCCCCCCCACACACACACACACTTCACATAGCATTAAGCTGACGATGATTAAAAAAAAGAAAAGAAAAAGAAAAAATGGTTGCACAGATAATGTGAACCAAGCCTGCAACATTGTAAATATTTGTCACTTTTCTCAGGATGTCAGGCACTGCCTGTTGGCTAGAATGCTGTCAGCCAGTGTTAATAGCATAAAAAGGAACAAGAAGAGTTCTTTATATACTTTTTAGAAAGCCACACTTGAGGTTAAATGAAGAAGTCATTTTTCTTTAAAGAAAATGAATCATCGAACACGAGACTACAGAGTACCCCTGATTTGTATCTCCTATCCACATTGCTTTTCAGCCTCCCTAACACATGCCTTCCTCCAGCACGTATATAACATCTTGTCATTTACTGCACATTTTAAAATTAAAATGAAAGAGCCATCTTAGGAAAGTAAATGTAAATAAGGCTGTCTGCGGTTCAAGTTACAGCCTTTGCTCTTTCAAGAGGCAGATTTTCTTAGAAGATGGATCTGAATTGGGAAACTGTGTGATTTTTTTTTTTTACATTACAACTTTAAATAAGAGCACTGGAACAGTTTCTAATAAGGGCTGGGGAGATAGCTCAGTGGTAAAACATCGATCTGCGAAGATCTAAGTTCCATCCATACCATCGCATGCACAAACACAAAGGGAAACAAATTCCTGAGGAGTCTATCTAACAAAATTCCTGAGAGTGTCTCTAACATCACTAGAAAGCACAGTAAGCGGCCATGACTGTGATGGTTTTCCTTACCACACACACAGTCCCTGGAAGAAGGTGGGATCAGTAGGTTACGTTTCCTCATTTGCTGATTTTTATCTGAAACCCATATTTTTTTTTTTTTTATTTTTTTTTTTTTTTTTTTTTTTTTGGTTTTTCGAGACAGGGTTTCTCTGTGTAGCCCTGGCCATCCTGGAACTTACTCTGTAGACCAGGCTGGCCTCGAACTCAGAAATCCACCTGCCTCTGCCTCCCAAGTGCTGGGATTAAAGGCATGAGCCACCACTGCCTGGTTTGAAACCCATATTTTTAAAAAAATAAATCAATTATTTTCCCAAAGCACTGTGCCCACTAAAGTGGGACGCATTTAGAAAGAACTATATTCTATCTTAAGCCTATGTCCGTCATTACTCCTCAGGATAAATCATGTCCTAAAAGCAAAATGTAGAAAACATGAATGTGTAGAGAGGGGAAACCAGCAGAGATGGGTGGGGGGGGGATGCTCATCCTTAGGTGACTGAGAAGAAATTTCCTCAATGTGATGTCTCGCCTCCTGAATGCCAACTTCTCAGGCTCCAAAGACCCTATCCTACTGCTGAATGAATTAAACTATTCCCAAGTAACCTTGAGAGGCACATGCAATCTAGTGTCTATTTCTTTGTAGTTCTGCTTAAACAAGTGAGTAAAGAATTCATGTGCCGGGCGGTGGTGGCGCACGTCTTTAATCCCAGCACTTGGGAGGCAGAGCCAGGTGGATTTCTGAGTTCGAGGCCAGCCTGATCTACAGAGTGAGTTCCAGGACAGCCAGAGCTACACAGAGAAACCCTGTCTCGAACCACCCCCCCAAAAAAAAGAATTCACGTGGCTCCATCTCACTAAATGTCACCTTTGATGAGTTGGGCAAGAAAGCAGAAGGAACCAGGAAGAACACATGGATTGTGTGTGATCCAGGATCATCCCAGAAGGAACGGAATGTCCTCTACCTTCCTCAGAGCTATGTTGTTAGCACCAAGAACAGACCTACTGGATGTCGTGGGTGATCATTGGCTAGCTTCATGAACAAATATCAGGAGACCATCAATTATACTCCAACCAAACAGTCAGGAAAAATATAAATTAACCCATAAAGAAACTGAGACTGAGATTCACACAAGAACTTTGTGGGAGACGTGAAACAAAAGAGCTGTGTTCCTCCTTCTGTCAACAGCCCCAACACCTTGTTCTCCAGATGCCCTGCAAACACTTCAGGGGCTTCCAGGTCACCTTCAATGATGTAGCTTGGTCACCTCTCTCAACATGGTGCATCACCACAATTTTACAAACTCAGAAACTATAAACTGGAACTGTTTTGTGTACATGAAGAAACCACTGCTAACTCAGGCCACGATGCCTCCTTCCTCCAGACGAGGCTCTCATCTTCACTAGAGGAACTTCATGTGATCTATTGGGCACAAGCCTTGCGTGTATCAGACACACCCTCGAGTGTGCATTGAAAGGCAGGAGATTAATTAAGAGAGCCGAAAACATTTGCATGGAATTCCACCTGTCTAGATCAGTGTTTGATCCAATCACAGCTAGCTTAGATTACATGCTTGCACACGTCACTTTTGCTCCCTTTATGGTCATTAATCATGCAGCACTTCTTAAAGCCCTAAGAGACCACAGCCCCACAGGCGAGGGGCTGAGCAGGCCTGACAGACTCCAGATTGTGGAAAGACGCTGCCCCCCTCGGGGATGTCACTGCTCCCACTTCGGTCTCAAAACCATTTGCTCAAAGAGATCAAAGGAGTGCTTCATACTGTCACTGGAATGTTCTTTCAAGCACTCGGGGAGCATCGGAAAATTGTTTATTGCTCATGTAGTAATCACTACAGATCAACAGTGATGTGAGATTGCGTTCAGCTATCAGAGAGTTTTCAATGTGTATGTTTTTGGAATTGATAAAAGACAATGCCCATCTTACCTGTTACCTGTGCTCTGCGTCTTCCCACAGAATGCAAGGGCAGGAACATTGTTTGCTGTCTTTGCTACTTTGTCTCCAGTCCCAGAGAGAGCTAAATGACCGGGCAATCAATTCACACTTACCAAAAATATGATTAAATTGATTCATAAAGTCCATTAAGTTTTTAATGTGAGGACCTTTGTTTGTAGTTAAAATTTTCTTCTCCAGGCTGGGATACACTATAAAGTGCTTACATAGCATTCACAAGGTCTGAATTCAATCCCCAGTACTAAAAATAAAAGCATGAAATTAAGTTTTATTTTCTTTGTTTAAAAAAAACAGTATTTAGAGGTTCAGGGTATATCTCAGTGATGCAGTATATACTTAGCTGTAGATACAATCTATCTATCTATCTATCTATCCATCTATCTATTTACCTATCTCTATCTCTCCCATATACACAGACAGACAGACAGACAGACAGACAAAACAGAGAATGGATTAGACGATGGCTCCATTAATAACATGCTTTCTCTGCACACATAGTGACCTGAGTTTAATCTCCAAGAACACACATAACTATCCGGGCTTGGTAACACTCTTGTATTCAGCACTGGGGAGTCAGAGACAAGGATGATCTTTGAAGCTTGGATCAGTGAGCTCCAGGTCCAGTGAGAGATTCTGTCTCAATAAATAAGATATAAAGTAATTGAGAAAGATGCCCGATATCAACCTCTGGCCTCCACATGTGTGCATGCACATACCACATGCACACACATATGCAAACCTGAACACATGTGTGCACACATACACACAAAGTAAACCAAAAAGTATGTTTTTAAGTATTTATAATATGATCTCTTTCTTTTGTAAAGTGTGTTGATAACTAGAAAGAAATAAGGAGGCCAAGTGGTGACGAGGTAGATGAGAGTTCGAGGCCAGCCTGGTCTACAGAGTTAGTTTCCAGGAAATCCAGGGCTACACAGAGAAACCCTGTCTCAAAAACAAACAAGCAATAGAAACTAAACAAACAGAAAGAAAGAAAGAAAAGAAAAACAGCTCTATGGTAAGGTATTCATAGTTGATTTTCTTTCTTCCTTTTATTTACCTTTATTTTCTAAGACAAGCTTTGTTGTTTATTATTCATAATATTATCTGCATGTTATTAAAATTCATCTGCCTTATTTTCTATCAGTAGGTGAAAACTCCGTATTCCAGCCTATCAATTATTTTTGCATTGACTCTTCAGTAGGCAAATTTTCAAGCATGTGTTATTAGAGAGTCTTTAAAATGCTTTCTATGGCCCTACGATAAATGAGAGGAGAGCAAATTAACATTCATTTGGCTCAAAGAAAAGCTCCTCACAAACCACAGGCTTGGGCTATGTGCTCCCAAGTTATGTCCTATGCAGAGAGCCTTCCCAGACATGAGCAGAAACTCTTTTTGATGTCATGATTCTGATTACGGGGGCTGTGGTTTTGTGGCTCCTCTCTGTTTTACACAACTCCAAAGCACACAGCCAAGCTAAGAAAATAGGAGACTAGCTAGTCAGCATCTCAGATGGCTCACCTTCAGTCTAGACTGAGGAAGGAAACTTTACTAGATACGTTTTTGTCATTTGTGTCAAACTATCTGACAGAAGCAACTTAAGGGAGAGGAAAGATGCATTTAGCTCCTGGCTCAGCAGAGATTTTGGTGAATCCGAGTGAGGCAGGCATGGCGGCAGTAGCAATTCCATCTGTGGAGGGCAGAAGTACTAAGGGAGTAACTCATCACATCATGGTGAACCACGAAAGGCTATACCTGTCCAGCATCCATCAGTAATGGCTGACTTCTGCCAACCAATGCTGCAGAGCTTTCACTGTCAGAAGTTAGGGGCCAAACATTGACAAGAGGAACCCATAGAGGACATTTTAGAGAAATCTTAAGAAGTGGAGATTTTTGGTCTCCATCATCCATGTGCTGAGGTAAAATGTGTAGGACCTCAGAAGGAAGCTGTGTTTACAAAGGTGTCTTTAAACAGGGTATTGAACTAAAGCAAGGCACTGGCATGGACTTTAATCAGAATCGACAGTACCCTGTAAGACAGGGTTAGGAATCAGACTGCATAGAAGGGAAACCATGTGAGGCTATAGGAGGAGATAGCAACCTATAGGCCAAGGAGAAACTAACACTGCTGGCACCTTGATCTTGGACTCTCCAGAGCTGTAAGGAAATTGCTCTGCCATTTAATCTACCATCCCTGCATGTGGTTCTCTGATAACTATTAGACTGACTACTAAGAGGCTGACATGAGCGCAAAGAGAGTCTGCTCATGTCTGGGAAGGCTCTCTGCAGACCACATAACTTGGGAGAACATAGCTCTCATTAGACACCATTAGTGACTGGAGTCAGCAGAACCCTTCTTTTAATAGACTTTAAAATCAAAAGGTTTATCTGATTCTCCATGACCTGTGACAGACGAGGCTTACAGTACAGGTTAAATAAGGAGGCAGTAATTTTTCTATCAAACATTAGTTTCAAAAGTCTTAGCTATGCTTTCAAGTTCCTTGCCCACCAAGCCTCCACAGTTGCTAGAATTCAGGACTGGAATTCGAAGTCCAAATATATCTCTTCTTATGATCCAAGTGGATTAGGGGCAGGCAACAGAAAACAGAAATCAGATGCCTAGAAAATATAACACTTTGTTACTCAGTCCTTTTATAATGGTTCTGAGCTCCTGGTACCTAACAAGATGGAAAGGAAAGTGTGTTATAGCAGAGGAAAAGAAAACCGGTAAACTATTAGCCTGACACTCTCTGCTTGTAAACATAGATAATAGATTCGTTACTTCAGCCCCCGCCCCCTCCTTAGCAGTACAGGTTTGATTGTCCTCTGGCTTACAGGTTCTCCATCAAAATTAAATCCGTCAGCAAGTCCTCAGTTTTACAAACTATGCAGGCAGGGGAAGAGATGGGGTCAGGCAGCTGTGGGGAGGAAAGAGGTTATCTTTCCCAGGGCTACAACACCAAGCCTATGTTAGGTTGTTTTTTTTTTTGTTTTTTGTTTTTTTTGTTTTTTTTGTTTTTAAATCTGACTGTGGCTGTATTCATGGTGCCATAGTGACATCTGCTGGCAGATTCCCCAATAGCAGCCTCTGGGAAGAAGAAATGGCTCAAAGCAATGCACAGTGCTCTCTCAAATCTGCCTTTTCCGATAGAAATATGTGCTGCAGGAGGCACAGACAGGCCCATGTCTGTGACAAGTCTCTGTCAGATACATAACTGCACAGATATGTGGCTCTTAGTGTCTCCTTTGAACTTCAAAACCTATCATTGCCACTAATGCTTCATTGTCAACCATCCATTTTCTCCAGGACAATAGTACACCCTGGAGTTAGGTGGGGTGCTCTCCTGCATCCCCAGAAGATGCAGTTGTGAGAGAGACAGCAAGGCCTGGGGGCTTAGTCTGTGCACAATAGGTGAAGAAAAGAAACCAAGAAGGCCAAATCATATCTAGACTCGTCCTTTAATGTGGGGGCTATTTGAGCTCCAGAGCTCCTCTCTTGCACAAGCCACACAAGGGTCTGAAGAATCCCTTTACAAACATATTCACTTTTGCTTCTGATTTTGTATCCATAATCATGGTTGTTTTTTTTTTTCTTGAAGATGATTCCCTCAAATTATGTAAGCTTCAGATTTAAAAAAAAAAAAAAAAAAAAAAAAGTGTGATCCATACCTATGACACTGTATGGCCTGGTATTAGATGGATACTCTGTCCAGAGCTGTACTAGGAACTGTGAATTACATGGAGAAAATAGGCTTCTAGAGATGTCCTATTTCATTCAGGAGCCACAGAAGCTCACGAAACAACTAGGATTTAATTAGAGACAGAATAACCTAAAAACTCATGAGATAAAGATAAGAGAGGTTATTAAAGAATATAGAAAGCCAGGCACAGTGGTAGACTCCTACAATCCCAGCCCTTGGAAGTGATATAGGAAGATTGGGAGTTCAAGGTTATCTTCACTACAAATTAAGGGAGGCCAGGCTAGGCCATGAGAAATTGTCTTATAAATACATACTATAAAATAAAATGCAGCCATAAAATTATGAGCAATAAGTGAAAAAGAAACATTTAATCAAGAAGCCCATAAGTGAGAGCCACAGAGTATGGGGAAGAAGCAATCTTAAATGAACAAGTCCAGAGCGACTTGGGGGAAGCCAGGCTGCACGCTAGGAAGTCGTGAGCGCCATTGGGTGAAATGAGACATGGCTAGAATTATTGAGAACCAGAAAAGCCTGGAGAATTTGGAGCTGAATCAGCAATCTCCAGTGTAAATGACCTCAAGAATGACCAGTGGCATTGGACACAACCCCTGTGGTTTCCTAACGACTGGCCGGTCGCAGCATCAACACTGCAGTGCCACAGGAGACTACTGATCCAGTAGGGGTAGTTGGACAATGTCATGATTGTTCTTTTCAGTTTTAGTAATAGCCCCAGGTGTCTAGTGGCCACAACTACAGCATCAGATCATTACTCCTCCCGCTGTGCAGCAGAGTTGCCTATGTGCTGTAACCAGCAGCCTTCAGGAAAGGTCTGCAGGTCCCACCTGCAGTGTCTGTTCACGGTGCTCACTCCCTTCGCACTGCCTTTCGAACGGCTCAGATCTTGGAACAGTGCACATTCCCAATCTTCAAATACCTATAACATGTGCAGTTTCTTTTTAAGATTTGTTTTTACTGTGCTGTGTGGAGTGTGGAGTGTGTGTGTGTGTGTGTGTGTGTGTGTGTGTGTGTGTGTGTACATGCACGTGCACACGTATATGAGTAGAGATACCCACGTAGTCTAGAAGAGAGTATTGGATCCCCTAGAGCTGGAGTTAAAGGCTATTGTGAGCTGCCCTACATGGACACTGGGAACCAAACTTGGATCCTCTGTCCTCTGTAAGAGAAGTACATACTCTTAACAACTGAGCCATCTCTCCATCCCCAGCTTCTAATATTTATAAGTAACCTCATGGCTCACAGATTAAAGGTAGATAAGGCCTTACATGTCAGTACATCAGGATTTTGAAATACTCCCTAAAAAGTGTAACTGCCTCCTATAATAGCCCATTGAATGGCTAGGATGCCCAGAGCATACAATCACTCCCTATGAATGAATCCAATGCCACATGAAACCTTCTTCAAGTCAGAAGCTGTGACCCATCTTCTAGTATACCCTGTTGTTCTGGTTAGTTTTTGTTGGCTTGACAAAGACTATAGTCATCAAGGGAAGGAGAGGCTCAAATGATATATCGCCTCCATCAGACTGGCCTATGGGCATTGTTCTTGGTCATGGTTCTACTGCCATGATGAGAGAGCACCACCAAGAGGCAACTCTTATGAAATAAAATATTCAGTTGGGGGCTTGCTTACAATTTCAGAGAGTTAGTCCATGATCACCATGGTGGAAAGCAGACAGGCATGATGCTGTAAAAGAAGCTGAGAGCATTATTTATTTATATCTGTAAGCAGAGAGAGAGAGAGAGAGAGACAGAGACAGAGAGACAGAGACAGAGACAAGGCCAGGTGAGGGCTTTTGAAACCTCAAAGTCTACCCCCACAGTGACACACTTCCTCCAACAAAGTCACACCTCCTCTAATAAAGCAACACTTAATCCTTCCAAACAGTTCATCAACTGTAGGCTAAGCATGATGAACCAATAGGGGACATTCTAACAACCACATGTCTGTGATTCATTTGCATGATTTTTAATACTGGAAGGCCCATCCCACAGCAGGTGAAGCCATTCCTGGGCACATGATCTTGGATTGTACAAGAGAGTAGGCTGCACAAGTCATGAGGAGCAAGCCAATTACAGCATTCCTCCATGGTCTTTGCTTTCGTTCCTGGCTCTAGGTTACTGCCTTGAGTTCCTATTTTGACTTCCTCTGGTGCTGGACTATTACCTAGATGTGTAAGCCAAATAAACCCTTTCCACTACAAGATGGTTTTGGTCAGTCTCTTATCATAGCACCAAAGAAGCAAACGAACACACCTAGTGCACAGCCATTGCCCAGAGCATAGGCAGATGTTTGCTGTGTGCATACATGAGTCTCGACTACCTCAAACATAATGAAAAGATGAGAATCCTCATGCTGATAGGGGCAGACCCATCTACAGTCAGGACCAAGATCATAAAGACTTCGAGCAAACAGAACCAACAGGAGAGGACAAGCATCAAATCCTGGCAGAGAAGACCAAATACTCCAAAGGGAGGATTGCTGAAGACAAACTTCCCTTCTCTCTTGGCTTGGATACCAGTCCTAAAAACAACAAAGGCCCTAGATAAAACTGTAACATCATCAGACTGCCTCCAGGCCCATGGTGCAGTGGTGAACGCATTAGTAGGTCCACACCCAGTACTCAGCACACAGTGAGACAGTGTGGGCTGACCCATCCCATTAAGCCTTCACCTGCCAGGCTCTGTTCTTAGTGCTCTGTACGTACAGTCAGGCTTCACATCCACACAGTCAAGCAACTTCAGGTTGAATATATTCTAAATAAAATGACTGAGTTTGTACTGAACATGTACGAGTTCTCTTCTGGTCATAAATTTCTAACCAATAAGATATGGCAACTACTCATAAGGCATTTTCCTGACATTAGATATTACAAGTAATCTAGAAGCAGATTAAAATGCACAGAAGGATTATATGCAAACATTAAATCCTAAAAGACTTGTTTGTCTCTGGATTTGGGTTTCTAAGCAGGTAAGATGCCAGGAACCAATGCCCCTTGGATACCAGAAGACAACTAAATTGACTCCTTTTGTCCTTGTGATTAGAATTATATTTCAGAACTATCCCACTGTACAGGTGGGAAAAAACCTTAAACACAGAGATGGGAAGTCACTTGCTCTGGGCTCCGTTCTAATAAATATAAAGAATAATGTGAAGTAAGCTAAGCCAGATGCCAAAAAGTATTTCTTAACAAGTGAATGGATAAAAGTGTGGCATGTACATACAAAGGAACACTAGTCAGCAATAAGAAGGAACAAAGTGATGATACATAGGACAGCATAGGTGGATCTCAGAGAAATTATGGGGAGAGGAAAAAAACCCATAGATTTCATATTATTCTCATTTGGTCAGATTCTAGATAACTTTAATGTCTAGTGGCAGAAGACAGATCACTTATGGCCTGGGGAGACACATGGGGGGTGGGGTAGAGGGAAGATCAGGAGAGTTTGGGAGTGATGGGTATGTTCATTATCTTGATTGTGGTGATGGCTTCATGGGCATATTCATATGTCAAAACACATCAGATCGCACCCTCTAAATATGTGAAATGCAGTGGATGTCGTTAGTCCTCAACAAAATATTAGACATGTTTTAAAGGTTTCTTGGCATGTGATGGTTTTTGTGAAAGTTTTGATGGCAGAAAATAAAAAATGAGTGGGGTTGGAAGTGCATGCAGTGGTTGGTTCCTCCTGGGATGAGGAACTGAGAGGTTACCCAAGGGAGATGATATTGCCTCCCCACCCAGGTTCCTGCTGTCTAGACAGGAGTGTTCTGCTTGTGGAAGTTCATTGAGTTGAATGTTTGCAATGAATACATTCTCCCGTGCATATGCTATCCAGCAATAAAAAGATTTTAAGAGCTGGAGAGATGGCTCGGTGGTTGAGAGAATTTGCTGCTCTTGCAAAGGACTGGGGTTCAGTTTCCAGCATCTATATGGTTACAGACTGCCATCTGTAACTCCAGTCCTAAGGATCCAAAATCCTCTTTCAGCCTTCTTGAGGACCAGGCACACATGTGGTACACAGACATATGTGCAGGCAGAACACCCATACCTCTAAAATAAAAAAATAAAAGAAAATTAAAAAACAACAACAACAACAACAAGAAATGGAAGCCTGGTAATAGTGG
The DNA here is from genome assembly GCA_021653895.1 of Mastomys natalensis. Taxonomy (NCBI): domain Eukaryota; kingdom Metazoa; phylum Chordata; class Mammalia; order Rodentia; family Muridae; genus Mastomys; species Mastomys natalensis. Next base: position 223,113 of record JAJTUV010000742.1, read on the forward strand.
TGCACACATTTAATCCCAGTACTCAGGAGGCAGAGGCAGGCAGATCTCTGTGAGTTTGAGGCCAGCCTGACCTGGTCTATAGAGTGAGTTCCAGGACAGCTAGGACTACACAGAGAAGTCCTGTCTCAAAAAAAAAAAAAAGAAAGAAAGAAAGAAAAAAAGAGGAAGAGAGAGAGAAGAAGAAGAAGGGGGGAGGAGGAAGAGGAGGAGGAAGGAAGGAAGGAAGGAAGGAAGGAAGGAAGGAAGGAAGGAAGGAAGGAAGGAAGGAAAATTCCTAGACAGATTTTTTCAAACCACCACTTTTACAGTTTAGTGTTTTTAAAAAGAAAATCCTATTTCCATTGGCTGGTTAACATGTGAGCATCATGTTCATGTATGCTTATGTTCATGCATGTGTATATGTGTGGTGTGTGCTCTATGCCCTAGTTAGAGCTGGAGATACATGCACAGAGGTCTGTGTTGTAACTTTCCCCCTTGTTCTAGAGATAGGATCTCTCATTAACCTGGAGTAAGGCTGACAGTCAATGACCCCAGGAAGAGTCTTGTCTGTTTCCGACAGCACTGAGGCACTGGGATTAAAGCATGAGTGCTGGGAATCTGAACTCAGGTGCTCACACGACTTATAAAAGAAAGCATTTCACTGCTTCCAAAGCGTGAATCTGTGATCATCATGGCAGGGGGCACAGCAACAGGCAGGCAGGTATGATAGAGCAGTAGGTGAGATCTTAAATCTAATCCACAACCACAAGGCAGAGGGGGAAGACAGAGAGGGAGGGGGAGGGAGAGGAGGAAGGGGAGAAGGAGGGGAAGGGGAGGAAGAATGCTCAAAGTCCATCAAGACCAAGGTTCCTTATCCTTTTCAACCAGTTTCACTGAATGAGGACCAAGTATTTCAATATATTTCCCTATGGGGGCAATTCTCATTCAAACCACCACAGTAATTTTTTTTTAAGGGAGGGAGAGGACATGAAGAGAAAGAAGGCATGATGAGTAAGGCAATAGAGAGAGTGGGTAGGAGCAGATATGATTAAGATATGTTGTATGCATGTATGAACTTTTCAAAATAATAAAAGGAAATGAGAAAAAAAAACAAAAAATCAAGAACTGGTCATTCAGTTCTTGTCAAGCAACTGTTTATCATAAACTATAAAAAGAGAAAGAATTTAGGTGTATCAACGACTTACCTTTCACTGTGATAAGACACCATAAGTGACCAAAATAACATATAAGAAAGCATTTAATTGCTCTTATGGTCCTTGGGGGTTAGAATCCATGATGGTGGAGCAAAAAGTACAGGAACAGCCAGGGGCTCACATCTTGAACAGAAGCAGGAAACAGACAACACACTGGGAATGGGACAAATCTTTTTGAAACATCAAAGCTTACCCCCAGTGGCATACTTCCTCTGGTAAGACCATGCCTCCTACTTCTCCCAAACAAGCACCAACTGATGACCAAGTATTCAAAAGCCTGGGACTTATGGAGACACCTTATTCATGCTACTATAGTAGGTAGTACAAAGATGCTAAGCCTGACTACATTTTAAAATAAAACTATTTCTTACTCCCAGGTTTGTCTGATATCTAACAATGTACATATTAAGAGATGCCTTCTAGATTCTCCTATTTCTAAGATGGATATCTAATAAAATAATTCATCAAGAAAAGCTAAAATAAAATAAAAATAAATAAATAAAATAAAATAAAAAGAACAGCCCTGTGTGATAGTTAATATTGTTAACTTGATGAAATTTAGAGTTACCATGGATGCAAGCCTCTAGGCATGTCTATGAGGGATTGGCTAGATTGGGCTAATTGAGTTGGGAAGACTCAACTTAAATGTGGACAACACAGCTCCACAGGATTGGGTCCCAACGTGAATAGAAAGGAGCAAGTGAGTTGAGCATCGGCATCCTTCACACTCTGTTTATTGACTGCGCATGCGCTGTGAAGAGCCACCTCCTGTCTACTCACCACCACAAGAGACTGTATCCCCTCAAACTGTAAGCCAAAGTAAACTCTTCTTCTCTTAAGTTGCTTCTTGTTAGTTATTTGATCACAGGATGAGAAGAGAAATAGAACATGCTGTAACGTTTTAAAGGAGTTGTGTTAGCTCAAGTGAACAGGGTGGATACTACACAACGAAAGGAAGCTTTCAAAATACCCAAACACAACCTGGAAGAAACGAGTGAAAGTTTATTCAGCTACAAACCAGAGCTACAGGATGGAGGAAAAGGCCTCAGTGAATCATACTCAGGTATTAAAACTGAGCCTTAGTCTGGAAAGTGGCCACATGTTTCAGATTTCACCATTGAGTTCTTACAACCAGTGTGCCTTTACCCTTTCTTTATAACTTAAAATTTATTAAATTTACTTATTTATTTATTTATTGTGTGTGTGTATACACACATATGTCTGAGAAAAACTTTTGAGGGTTGGTTCTTTCCTTCCCATGATGTGAATCCCAACGATCAAACTCTCCCAATCATCAGTCTTAGCAGCAAGTGTCTTTACCCACTGAGCCATCTCACCGGCCCTCTTTTAAATTTTTAAAAATATCTCTCTAATATAATTAACATGCCTAACTCTGCTGTTTAAATCATTCAGTTTGATATGCAGTGATCGGAAGACCGTCACCACCGTCAGTATAACGAACCTACACTTCCTATAGCAGTCATTGCATGAGTCTTTGTCACAAAGACGCCATATCACTTCCCTTGCTGTGACAGACTTAACTTCTGCCCTCCTGGTGCGTCTATTGAAACCTCAGCATCTGTCCCATGATGGTTCATATATTTAACCAGTTAGGTACAGTGATGATTGACCTCATCTGCTATATCATATTTGGAAACAAGCTTCTGAGCATGTTTGTGAGGGAGTTTCCAGTTTGGCTCAATTGATTTGGTAAGACCTACCCTAAATATGGTCAACAATCTTCCATGACCCAGAGTCCTGGCCTGAATAAGAAGGAAAGCTAAGCACCAACATTTACTGCTTCCTACTTCCTGACTGTGAACACACTACGACAAGCCTTGATCTCCTGCCACCTTGCCTTCCTTGCCACGATGGACAGTACCTTCAAACCAAAGCCAAATTAAGCCCTTGGTTCCTTAAGTTGCTTTTGCTGGGGTATTTGGTCACAACAATGAGAAAACTAAGTAATAACACTCTCTATATTCAAAAAAAGGTAGCTGTTTGCAAGGACATGTGGTTAAGACTCCTGGCAAGAGGACTTAAAAGCCACACAATGACTGAGACTCACCTTAGTCCCATCCTCATGAACATTACTACGTTTCTTGCTATGGAAGACCTTCAATTTGCATCTATGCTTTGTCTCTTGACTCCAGCCACACTGATCCAGTGTTTGGCAAGGGAGAAAGTTGAAGAACTAAGTTTTTGTTACTTTCTACAGTCTTTCTAAACACAGATTTCCCAGACAGTAGAATTTTCCATTCCAAGAAGGGCTGGACAAAAAGCCATTACAAACTTTTTTTTAAGTTTATTTATTTATTTATTTATCATATGTAAGTACACTGTAGCTGTCTTCTGACACCCATATGAGAGCGTCAGATATCATTACAGATGGTTGTGAGCTACCATGTGGTTGTTGGGATTTGAACTCATGACCTCCAGAAGAGCAGTCAGTGCTCTTAACCACTGAGCCATCTCACCAGCCCCATTACAAACTTTTCTTTCAGATCAAGCAAAGGTTGCTAAGGATGCTGCAGAGGTAGAGCCGGAAAGTGAGTATGTTTCTTGTAAAACTCTCTCACTGTGTTTGAACAGACAGATCTGTAGTGCCCTGCCCCCACCCCCACTTCACCACTGCATGTTAGAAGAGTGAAGTGTTGATTGCTTGTCACTCTCACTTTTATCCAATCACAAGACACAGCTTTCCTGGAAGAGTTAGAAAGGAATGATCCAGGAAGACACTCATCTACACCTGGAGCTGGTTTAAATGATGGGTCCCTGGACATTGAAGAGGAGTCAAAAATCCAACAGGATGCAGCTTCCGGGCAAATGTATTGCACATCTCAGCCTCATAGGCATTGTTATGGCCATAAGATATATGCAGCAGATTACATTTTGTTTGGGTTTTTTTAGATGGCTACAGTAACTACTTTAGCCTTGTGAGCCTTTCTAGGGCCTTCTATCTCCCTTCTCCTTGATGCTGAGCAGTCTTGATAAATAGGACATGATAGAAATGTCACTGTGAGACTTTCCAGTCTAGGCCAGTTTAGAAGTAAATTTTCCAAAGTGCCATTGAACTGTATAAAAGCTGCAGCTCTCTCCTCATGCATAAAACTTTAAGATTCCTCCAGTAATCCCCACCAGGAAAAAGAAGAAGTATAAAACATAACCATGAGCACTGCTTGAAATGAAACAGAAAAGAAAGGAAAGAACATATTGAAGCCAGATTTGGGTACTCCTGATTTGTCTAAAACTGTGACCAAATTGGTAATGAAAAATCATTTCTTCCTTCATTAGGTTAATAGTTCTGCTTTCAGTAGTTCAGACATCAGAGATATAATCCAGCTCACTGATAGGGCATAATGTAATAAATAGAAAGCTGCTTTCATATAATGCTTTAGACAAGAAATAGGGAGCAATTCTATTGTCGAGAAAACAGTAATAACTCTATAACGGGTAGACAATCTATTTGAGTTAACTGTTGAAAAATAAACAAGAATTTTCCCAGTAGGCAAGGGCCATTCAAATAAATAATGGCCAGCTATGGCTATCTAGGTAATAGAGAAACATACAACCCACCAAACAATGATAAATAGCCTAAACAAGATAAAAATGTAATCTTCTGTCATATAGAAGCATCTAGAACTGACAGTGCATCCTGTAATCAGTGAATTAGGCTTTGGGTTTTCCTGCTTTGGTGCTGTCTGGCTTTTCCCTCGTGTTCCATGGTGGTCAGTCTAGTCTGCATTTTAGGAAGTCAGAGAAGACAATGTCACTTACCTTATGCAACACTTGGGCCTACATACTATTCACTGCAGCTTAGCTCTGGAGAAAATGTATCCTTTGTTCTTTTGGTCCATAAGCCCACATAAGAACCAATGGCTCAAGAACTAAGGAGGCATCAGGTGGCATTACTGGAAACTCAGCCTGTGCAGGACCCTCCAGGGATAGAGATGCTGGAGTGTGGCAACTGCTCCTGAGCGTCCCAGGGGTCAAGTAGGATTGCCACACTTTTGCCCAGTTTGTCTTCTACAAAAATGTTAATAAACATTTTCCTGTTAAGACAGAAGACTTCCACTGACAAGTGCCTTCTTTCATTGGCCTTCATCTTAGTGCAGGAACAGTGTGGAAATGGCAGTCATCTTCTAACCATCAAGAGATCCCTGTGCAGGGACAGAACAGGAAGACAGGGGCAGACAGAAATCGTCCAAGCTCTGAAGTGCATGGCTAGAATGTTCATGAGTTGCTATGGACAGCCCACCAACAGGTTTCTTACTGTGTAAGAAACTCCCGTGCTGAAGCCAGTGTTCTTAGGTTTCTGGTATAATCAATCAAATATGATCTTGCACAATAGAACAATTGTTATGAAACTAATCCCATTCCTGAAGCACGTGGATCCCTCCAGACTCATTCCCCTATTGTCACCGGTCTGCTCTGCTGTGTCTTTCTCCTATCATGTGGCTGCCAGTGTGTTCTTTTAAGAAAAATGTCCAACTACTCATAGGCCTTCTTAAAGCTTCTGAGGCTTCCTTCTTGTGCTGGGATGGCCTTACCATAGTCTAGAACAGTGATTCTCAACACGTGGGTCTTGACCCCCCAGGGGATCTTGTATCAGAGATTTACATTACGATCCATAACAGTGCCAGCATTACAGTTATAAAATAGCAATGAAATAACTATGGACGGGGATCAGCACGCATGAGGAACTATATTAAAGGGTCACAGCATTAGGAATGCCATGTTAATGGGCATTAGGAAGCTTGAGAACCACTGCTCTAGGATATCCTGATCTTTGCAAATCATGCTGTACTCCTCCTCCATCTCCTTCCTCTCTTCACTAAGTTCACCTCCCACTCTGTTCCCTGAAGATCTGTTCCACAGGGATTTTTGCTGACTGTGCCAATGACCTTTTCTCAGAGCTGCCTCTCACAGCCTTCGGGTCTCATTGCAATGGCCACTTCAATAGCAAGGACCTTCCCAGACTCACTTTCTGTTTTGTTTATCTACAATCATTGTGCTATGTAAATGATTACATTTGCATGTTTTTTTTACCAGAAGACAAAGCCACAGAGATAAGCTCACTCTTTTAAGGGTGAAGTTAAAGGAAAACATGCTTTCTTTCAGAGGTCCTGGAAGCCACTCACTCAGAGGGGAAAGTTAACAGATGTCAAGTCTTATAGTCATAGCGCTGAGAAATGAAGTCAGTCCTTTTCCTCTGTTCACTTCCTTGACTGTCACTTCCAGATATAGAGATCAGAAATTGTCTCAGCTAAGAAATTTATGAAGCCACTTCAAATCTAGTTCATTTCGGGATGGACAGAAGTAGATAAGTCATCCAGACATCTGAGGTCTGTAATGAGCCTCTTAAAAAACATCTTTGAAAGACTTGGTGAGACAAAATGAATGCATGGGATGTAGGCATAGAAGTGGACTGATGCTTCTCTGTATAATAGACAGAGGCTGGTGCAGAGATGTTAATGGGCATTTGGGAAAATACTAGGTCTCTCTATGGGCTTTTATCTGTGGCTACATATTTAGGTTCCTTCAGAGGTCATATTAGAAATAGAAAACATGGGCTAGCTGGGATGAAACAGGGCAGTTAATCCCCTGCATTAGCCATGAGGATGGTAGAGAGAAGCTTTAGGTGTTGCTGGGCCAGGAATAGGATGGTCTTTCTTCCGGGAAGATGGAAATGTACAGCTCTCTTCTTAGCCCAAGCAGAAATAAATGCTTTCCTCCAGAAAAGCTAATCTGTGTTCTCATGTTACATCCCTGGGCTGACAATGAATTAAAAAATTTATACTGTCTAGGCCCATATCATGCTAAATAAGAAGCACACCTGCAGACAGAGTCGGGCTTGCTGGCTTCAAGTTTCTGACCCTCCAGTAAACTCTATAACCATGAACCAAGATTTGATGTTTGTCTTCAGAAAATGAATATATGTTTGCTTTTCCAGTTACTCATTGAACAGAACTGAGGACAAAGGAGGAGAGTGGCTGCTCTTAGGATAGTCATGTCTTCCTTAAACCTCACAACTACATTAGCAGCCTGGAGCTGGTGCTGGCATCAGTGCAGTGACCCCTCCCCCAGTGGTAGACTAGACTGGAGAATTTAGACTTGGGAAAATACGCTGATGGCAAGAGAGCAGCCCAGTGATGATCCACTGGGCTCTGGGGGGGCCAGGGGAGAAAACAATACATCACAGATGTCAGAGGTAAGAAGCACAGATTTGTTAACCTCTGTAAACCTGTGAGAATCCGGGAACAGGCATTTCCGCTTCCGCTTCCAGAGTGGGAATTGATCCTCGAAACAGTCTAACTTGAAAGCGCAGTTTAGCTTCTTTGTTTCGCTTCTCCATTGTCTCACTCATTGGGAAAGTCTGATGACATAGAAAGGCCAATGAAGAGAAGAGAACAGGGAAGGGGTACCTACCCATCATCTCACCTCCACAGACAGTTAAGGAGGGAGAGAAGTCAGGAGCTGCATGCCTCACTTCTAGGCAATGGACAAGAGAGAAACACGGAATTGTCTTCAGTGAAACTTGGAGGATGCTTGAAGAAGGTGGTGACCAAGAGGACAGTTAAGTAAAAAACAAATCAAATCCGCCTACAATTTCTATTAAGAAACTGGTTCTTTCACATCAGTGGCCATTCAAGATGGGATAACTGTCTGTCTCGTTGCTTAGAAAATTGAATTGTGGAATGTTCTGACATTATCCAAACTAGAAGTTTCCAAATCAGATTTTAGCTGCAGCAGTCTCTGGATTTCTATCCCTTCTCTTACACTCTAGGAATCTGAGTCGGAGGAAGGGTTCCACCTTCTTGTACCTGGTACTACCTACAGCTTGCCTGTGTGCTCAGACCTTTGGATAAACAGAAACTGTTGGAGATTTTACTTTAAAACTTAAATATATAAGAGCTGTGACAGTCTAATTCTTCATGGGACTTTATTGTGTTAGTATCTCTACTTCACTCTCTCTATATGTATGTACATGTATATGCATAATGGCTACATAATATACATGTGTATGTATATATACATGAAAATTTCCATAGTAAATATTTTCAAAGAACTATTATATTGTCATTTAATATACCAAACATATTATGTCCAGAGTTGAAGATTTGTCAAACATCCTTCCAGTATTTTGCATCCTCACTAAGAATCATTTCCAAGAAATCTTTTGTTGGGTGGCTTGCAGTTGCCCAAACACTTCCAATGCAAAGGATCACAAGAGTTTTGAAAACAGGCATAGATGTTTTCAAAAAAAACATAATATATCTCTGGATCCCAAATACACCCCCATGTAACTAAAAGAGAGAAGGAGAACAATCCTTAATTTCATGAAAGTATTTTTAGCCTTTTAATTTTATCTAGTGCCTTTTCAAATAATTCTAAATAAGTTTCAGAGTCTGGTCTTCGGTATCACAACAACATATGCTGCAGAGTCTGCTAGACGGGTGCTGAGGGCTATGTTTCCATCCTCTGGGTTTAAAAGACGTGAGCAAACTGTTTAAGCAAAATTAAGATACCTACAGGCAAAACCTGACAAAGCGTCGCACACCGAGCTACATAATAGATTGAGAATTTTTTAATATCATGACACTCTCCATCTTCACCCACCTGTCAGCTCCACATCAGTTGTTATTAATTTAACACCAGAGAGCCTGGCAAGAGCTGCAAGCTATCAAGAGCGCACAAATCAGGAGCGGAGGTGGCGAAACCTCCTCAGAGATTCTTGTCCACAAACTTTATGGGAATTTGAAAAATGCCCCTCAATTTGCAGGATGCTTGATGGGAAATCAAATAGAGGTTGGAAACACGAGTTTCAGTTGCCAGATTTCAAAGCAGAAGCAGCTCTAAGACGTGGGCAGGCAGGTTGTCTGTGGGATTCCAAGCAGCCACACGGATACCCAGCCTTTCCGACTCCAGTTAGCATTACCCTCTTTAATTTAAAAGTCCGATTCTCTATCTCAGTTGTTCTGAGATACAGACATCCAGGTGCAACTAAGCTGGCCAAGTGGAGGGCAAAAATGGATGTTCTGTATTGCAAACCAGTTTCCATAAGACTAAGGACCACTTTGGGCCTTGCCATGGTTTAAACATGGATAGTTCCCCACCAAAAAAAAAAAAAAAAAAAAAAAAAAGTCCATGTATTAAAGATTAATACAGCTTGGAGACAGTATAAGTTTTAAGAGGTGGACACATCTGCAGTCTCAGTATTCAAGGGCAGAGTGGGTTTGTTCTTTCCACCTACCTTGACATGGGTAATGGGTATCAAACTCAGGTTACCAGGCTCATGAGGCAAGCCCCTTTATCCACCGAGCCATCTTGCAGGCCTTGTAACCTAAAACGAGCTTTCATTTCTCTAAGGGACTCCTCTCTATGTTTGAAGAAAATCAGTTTCTTCACCCTTCTTCAAGTGCCTGTCTCCCTTCTGTAAATGGAGACAATAATAGGATTTTCTGCCAGGTGGTGGTGGTAGGTGCCTTTAAAACACCTTTAATTCCAGCACTTGGGAGGCAGAGGTGGGAGGTCAAGGCCAGCCTGGGCTACAGAGTTTCAGGATAGCCAAGATTACACAAAGAAACCTTCTCTCTCATAAATAATAATAAATAAATAAATAAATAAATAAATAAATAAATTTGCTTCAAGGGCTGTTCTGAGAATTGATGTATTGATACCAATAAAAACGTTTAAAACAGGATCCAACAGGTAGTAATGATCAATGAATGTTCGGTAACCCAATGATAATGATGGTGACGAGGAAGAGGAGAGTGAGGAAGAGGACCATGATGATTGAGGTAAGAGGATGCATGGCCATCCCTGAGTTCAAATGTGGTTTGAGTGATCTGTGCATGACTACTTTGGGGATTGGTGGAAGGAATATTTTGGTAACCTGGTCACCAACTCCCGGCTTGTAGTTTTCTGAGATGCTTTTATTTTTAGTGCTCTACTCCCCCAAAAAAGATGCTGTACTTTTTGGCTTATGATGTTCCCTCAAAGACAAGGCTTGAGAACTGTCTGAAAACGAGGCCTGAGATGGAAGAGGCTCGTGCCTCAGCGGAGGCGATGGTGGAGACACGAGAGGGACCTAAATCTGCCCAACACCGCCAGTACCAGGATCATCAAGGAGGCGACCCTGGATGGCAGCAACATGTCCAGGGAGGCCCGAGGTGGGCCCGAGGTGCCATCTTCTGCGCCGCCAGTGTGTTCGTTCTGTATGCCACATGCTGTGTGGAAAAACTTCGTAAAGAAAGGGAAGTTCAAGACTCTCCATGCCAGTGACATGCTGTTAGCCATGGAAGAGGTGGAGTTCCAGAAGTTCATAAAGCCATTCAAAGAAGCTCTAGAAACACACAGGCGGGAGCAGAAAAGCAAGAAGGAAACATTGGAGCAAAAGAAGAAGGACAAAGACAAAAAAGCAGATTCCAAAGAGCAAGACAAAAGCAGGGAGGAGGAGGATGAAGATGAAAAAAGACTGGACGAGGAAGAACAGACCGAGGAGGAGGAAGTAGACAACGGAATGGAGAGGGTGGGTACACTGTGGCACGGCGGAACAGACCGCCCTGAGATCCTGAGATGTGCTTGTGTGAAGCCTGTCCTTGCAAGGCAGAGCCGTCTTCTGCATTGGTGCCTAAGATCAAAATAAAAACCAGAAAGAAGAAAGATAAAGACCAAACCAAAACAAAACAAAAAACAAAACCACCAAGACTTAAACATTTCTGCACAGTTCACCTCTTATCCACTTATCGTTGTCCTGGGTCTTTGCATGTCTATTTGTTCATTCAGCAAATGTACTTATCTGGTGCCCACTCTGCTCCAAACCAGGGCCAGATGCTGGTGACAAACTGACAAACAGGATGCCCACTGTGTGTCCTTACAAGATTATAGATCAGAGGCAGAGAGACCTTATGTGTCCTTAGAAATTTATAGACCAAGGCATAAGAAGGTATTCTCAATGGATTTGGGGAAAACTAGCTGGGCTGATTTTAACTCATCTTCTTTTTTGCCATGGGTTCAATCCCATGGTCAGCACTTAGTCCAGAAGGGATGAGTATGTCTTGTGTGGGAGCAATGACAAAGGCTTCCATGACAACATAGAAACGTGGCTCTTAGAGAGGAATGGAGGAAGCTGATCATGGTGCAGAAAGTTATAGGTACAGAGTCCCAGAGGCCTGAGGGCACCTAAAGCTTCCAGAAGCTGCACAAAGACAAGTAGGACTGAGACAGAACACGCCAGTCAGGAAATAAATTCAGAAGAAGTAATGTTATAAGCAAACTAAGTCATCAGGCTAAGGTCTCCCAACTAAATTCTAAGTCCAGTGGGGAGTTCAGACATGTTTTTCTGCATAATAAATAGAATACTAGATTGGTGACTTGAGACTTCTGGGTGGAGAGCAGATGAAAGGGAGCAAGGTGGCTACCGGGACCCTGAGAAACCAGAGAAAATTTTCACATATCTTGTGATAGTGGGATGTGCCAAGACAAGTGACAGAGAGGTGGCTATAAAGATAGGTATAAAAGGAGTGGGTTCATTAGCATTCTGTCACCGTAACAAACACTTGTGATAGCTGAGTCAGCAGGCTTAGAAAATACCAGATTGTAAGGAGAGGAGGTCGATTGGGTCTCACAGTTTTGAGATTCCAATATGTGGCTTATCAGCCCTGTTGTTTTAGGTCTGTGGTAAGGCAGCACATTATGTTGGGATTGCATGGTAGAAGAGGCCTGGCTACCTTATGGCAGAGATAGATGAAAGATAGATACGTTGATAGATGATAGATACATAGATAGATGATAGATAGATAGATAGATACATAGATACATAGATAGATAGATAGATAGATAGATAGATAGATAGATAGATAGACAAATAGACAGACAGACAGACAGACAGACAGATAGATTACGGTGGTACACAATATATCAGCTCTCAAGAGGCTGATGCAAGAAGACTACAAATTTAAGGCCAATCTGGGCTATACAGGGAGACCTGTCCCAGAGAGATAAACTGAGTGGAAAGGCCCTTACAGTTTTTAAGGGCGTTACTTCCAGTTTCCAATGACCTAAGACCTGTGGGCCCTAACTCTTAAAGGGTCTACTACTTCCCAATAGCACCAAGCTGAGAATTAGTCCTTGAAACACACCAGCATGTAGGAATATTCTAGATCTAAACTATAAAGGTCAACAGTAACTCAAAAGCAATGTGAACCCAGACACAAATCTAGCTTCTCTCAAAACACCTAAACTTGATGGATGGTTGCTCATTCTTGTCTCTGCAGATCCTGGAACAGTACCTGGTGCTTAGAGGTGGCTCCATATAAACAAAATGGGACAGATGCAAGACAAGATCAGGCATGGAAGGTATCCATGACAGAAATAGCAGTGTGCACAGCACCTGTGTCGTCCTTCTTCTATCAACCACGTATCTGATGTCATTTAAGCCCTAACTTTAAAGTCCAGCACAGTGCGAGGCAGAAAAAGAATCCGAAGATGGAGCCTTGTCAGATGGTGGCATCGCTAAGAGCAGTCCAATGCGGGAACCATTTCTGGCACACAGAGCTCATTTTAACAGACACTGGATGACATGCAGAGAGCTGTCATGTCAGCTCCAAAGAGCAAACCATCCAGCTCATGTTCCTCTTGCCAAATTAATTTCATCTGACGTTTCCTTTGTATCCTAAGGTATCGTGGATTTCAAACCTGACCATGACAACAGCACATCAGAGCAGTGTTCCATGTGGCAAAACCGGTCCCTCAGATGGTCTTTATTATGAGGAAGGCTGTCCTGATAGCCCCAAATCGAATAGTCAGAGCAGCTAAAAATACACGTATTGATTCTTTTAAATAAAATATAAGCTTCCTTTCTTTCTTGTGCTTAATATTGAGTGAAGTAGAACATACATCAATTCTTCATTATGACAGAGAAAGAAACCATAAGAAGCCAGGACTCTGTGGACTTGAACCAGAAAACTAGATGAAAGTTCTAGTTGTTTTGTAGTGGGGTCTCAAGTGTGGCTGTATGTTAGAACTCGCTAGCTATTTTTTTTTCCTTCGTGTCCAAGTCTGGCCCCTGACTACATAAAATAAGGTCAGCTCTCCGGTATGGCATGGTATCTGCAGCTTGTAAAACCTCTGGTACCTTATGTACAGATCTAGTATCTAAGGGAGACTGAGCAAATAATTTAATGTTATGTATATCCAATGAAATATAATCAGCATTCCATGTTATGGGATCTAGAATTTGGATCTAGAATACACACACACACACATACACACACACACACACATCTTTTTTATTGTCTCAGGCACACTGCTGTCATAATGGGTAAACTAATATATATGGCTACCATCCTCTTTTTAAAAATTTACTAGTTTATGAGCATTGAGATTGAAAATAAATCAAAACAAACGAAAAAGTCCTGTTTTTAACTGAGGCTGGCTTGCATTTCCAAGGTTCAGCCCACTATTGTCATGATGGGAAGCATGGAAGCATTCAGGCAGACATGGTGCTAGAGAAGGAGCTGAGAATTCTCCGTGTGGATCTGCAGGCAACAGGAAGAGACAGAGACACTGGGCCTTTCCTGAGCTTCTGAGACCTTGCTTCATAAGCCCACCACTTACTGATGTACTTCCTTCAACCACACCACGCCCACTCCAACAAGGCTACACCTCGCAATAATGCCACTCCCTATGAGCCTATGGGGCCATTTTCATACAACCCACCACAGGTCCACACATGGCTATTAGGTGAGACCCCTGTGACTGTAAATATGTAGCATGTTTTCCTACTGTTTTGATTTTTCCTTTGAATTTATGAGGTGAAACAATCTGATTGTCTGGTTGTTTTCCATGAGCTAGAATTTGCTGTTTGCATCTCTGCAGACTCACTTAATATATTCCTCCTTTTATATCAAATTTGTTACATCAAAAGGCCTAGTCAGCCCAGCTGGATGATGTGCAGAGTGAAAGACTTTGGAGCACCCTGTCCTAAGTGGGATGTCTTTATCAGGCCCCTCCCCTCAAGGCTCAGGGATCTATCCTGCAGAGGCATAGAGGGAAGATAGCAAAAGTCAGACATGGTGATTCCAAGGAAATGCTGTCTTCCAGCCACAACAGGACACAGGCACATATGACCTCACAGTGACCGTGCCAGCATGCACAAGACCTGCACACGTTCAAGTCAGAGCAGATTCAGCACTGAGAGGAGAAGTGGACCCAGATTCCCCCTCATCCCCAACCAAGAAGCCATCTGCAGCTGATAACTGCTGGCTAAAGAAAAGTCAGCTTTCTCCAATGGACTGTCACTGGGTATATCAATCAAACTCTAAGGCAGGCCCCGTGCCCAGGAGTAGGTGGCAAACACAAAATGAACTCTATGGGTTTTTTGTTTGCTTGCTTGCTTACTTTTTGGAGAGGTTTGATGGGGTGTGGATTTTTTGTTTCATTTTGCTTTGTTTTGGCTTTTTTTTTTTTTTTTGTATGTGTCTTAATGATATATTTTATTTTTGATTTTCATTTTTGTGGGGGTTTTTGTTATTTTGGTTTTTGTTTTGTTTTTATAAGAGAGAAAGCATATAAAACTGGGTGGGTAGGGAGGTGGATCTGAGAGGTATCGGGGGAGGGGAGAAAACAATCAAAATACATTGTATGAAAATTGTTTAGTTAAAATATGAAAATTAAATAAAAATGTTAAAGTACTAGTCAAATTCAGATTCAGTCAGCAAGATTACTGCACAGGCAATAGGCAGTGCATGTTCAGAAGCTGATTGTATTAGTCATGGATCTCCGAGGAACACAGCTAGCAGAATGTTACATACTGAGCCAGAGAGATGGCTCAGTGCATTAAGGAGCCTATCACCAAGCCTTAATCCTGAGTTCCATTCACAGGTCCCAAACGGTAGAAGGAAAAACTGATTCCTGAAAGTTGTTCTTTGACCTCCACACATGTAGCATGGCTTTCATGAGTGAACATACACACACACAAAATAATAAATAATAATAAATAAATAAATAAATAAATAAATGTAATAAGTATAGCATTACAGACACACATATGGTAATATTTATTAAATTGGCATAAAAAAATACTGCTATCTGCCAGTAAGAGAAGTTGAGAAGCCAGTAGGGGTTAGGTGTTGAGTACTACTCCTGGCTGGGTACCTCAGCAGTCCCAGTATGGAGCTGACAGCCTAAAGGTTTCCTGGGAAGCCACTGGCTTTTATTTAGTCCACATGGGTAAGCTGAAGTAAAATGGCTTCCTAGGGAAACATGGCAACAGCAGCAACAGAGTAGATGCACTCACCAAGCAGGGGGCGAGAGCAAGCGAGCAGGCAAAGCAGCATTCTTTTTTTCCCTTAGAGCTTACAGGCTACCTAAAGAGAATGCAGCCCATTCTGTAGGAGAGTCTTTTCCCCCAAAGTGACCCTTCCATAAAGTACTCTCACAGACACTTTAGTTCATGGCAGAGCCAATCAAGTTGATAACCAAAATTAATCATCACACACATTGCACCTATCTGTGTTGGGAGGGGGTATGCATACATATGCCTATAGAGAGTATGTTCATGCCCATGGAACCACAGGCAGAGGCCAGAAGAAAAGACCATATGTCTTCCTCATCTCATGCACTTCCTGCCAACATCTAGAAGTAGCTCGTCTCCAAAGAGCCCCTATAACGTTTTGTGGGAAATGACATTCTAAGCCAGAATATGGCAGATTGGGCATGCTCTTTGCCACTAAGATGTGCTTGTTTTGAAGCCTTGTGAATACACATAGCAATCCAGGAAACACTTCTAACTTTTCTTAAGACAAAAACATACTAAGTTCATCTGGATGTTTTGATCCAAATTCATGACAAAGGAGTTTGATTTAACCTGACTATCCGGTGCCTGCAGTGCAAAAGCCCCAACTTCCAATAGTACTCTACAACTATTCCTTTGTTTTATCCCACAGTATACACATGACCCTGGCAGAATAAGACCAGCTTCTCTAACACTATCAAGAAGCTGGACAAACAATATCAGCAAGCAAAGGTAGAAGCATCTTCCATTGAATTTGTCTCCTTTATATATACAATTAAGAACGCATTGATGGTCATACTATTGTGTCACTAAAAGAGCACCACACTCAGAGATGGAGAGATGAGTCGGTGACTAAGAGCACACACTGCCCTTCTAGAGTTCTTGAGTTGAGTCCCAGCAATCATAAGTACCCTGCAACCCCAGCTCCCAGACATCTGACGCCCTCTTCTG
Source organism: Mastomys natalensis (assembly GCA_021653895.1). Taxonomy (NCBI): domain Eukaryota; kingdom Metazoa; phylum Chordata; class Mammalia; order Rodentia; family Muridae; genus Mastomys; species Mastomys natalensis. The sequence continues at coordinate 239,556 of JAJTUV010000742.1, forward strand.
ACCTCTGTGGGCATTGTACTCCTGTGTACACACTCACAGACACATATATACACATAATTAAGAATCTTTTTAAAAAAGAGTTTCACACTCTGAAGTAATCTCACAATTTGACCTGCAATGTATCTTGTTTTGCTTTTCTGGAGATTCCTTTTTCATTTTGATAAATTTTAAATGGCATAAAAATAAACCTGTTTCCATAGACAAATCTAAAAGAAGGGGTAGAACCACCCAGCCTGGTTCTATTTCTCCTTCCTCCACACTTTATAAAGGTTTTGGTACATAATTCGCTTTTGAAGTAAAATCAAAATGGTACTTACATATGCAGCAGCACACCAAACTTTATTAGGTAGAGAGTATACTGTAAATGCCTTGCTTTTTCCACTGACATATCCTGGAGGCCATTGTTATCCACTATACTGCCATGTTTTTAATTCTTTGTAACTTTTTTTATCTGAGTATGCATAGCATGATGTATGTGTGTACAGTGTGCATGTGAACGTATGTGCATGCATATATGCATGCTACTGGGCACATGTGGGGGTTAAAGGACAATCTGAGTATCAGTTACTGCCTTTTATCTTGTTCTGAGCAGGTGCCCTGCTGCCCACACCAGGCCAGCTAGTCTAGATGCTTCTGTGATGGTTTGTACATGCTTGGCCCAGGGAGTGGCACTATTAAGAGGTATGGCCTTGTTGAAGTAGATGTGTCACTGTGGGTGTGGGCTTAAGACCCTCACCCTAGCTGACTGGAAGCCATTATTCTGCTAGCAGCCTTCAGATGAAGATGTAGAACTCTCAGCTTTGCCTGAACCATGCCTGCCTGGTTCCTGCCTTGATGATAAATGGACTGAACCTCTGAACCTGTAAGCCAGCCTCAATTAAATGTTGTCCTTTATAAGACTTGCCTTGGTCATGGTGTCTGTTTACAGCAGTAAAACCCTAAACTAAGTAAGACAGACGTTGGTCCCAGGGACTGGAGTATTGCTGTGATAGGCCTGACTATGCTTTTGTTTGGAAGAATGTGGATTTCAGGACTTTGGATTTGGGAAGCAGTGGAATGCTTTAAGTGGGGCTTACTGAGTCATCCCAGTAAGAATGTGGAAGACTTTGTTGCTGGGAGTAATTTGAACTGTGCAGACCTGGCCCAAGAGAGTTCAAAGGAGAAGAATTTCAGAACGTGGTGTAAAGACCGTTTTTGTGGTATTTTGGTGAAGAATGTAGCTGCTCTTTGCCCTTGTCTGAAGAGTCTACCCAAGGCTAAGGTAAAGAGATTTTTATTAATTGCATTGACAAAGGAAGTCTCAAAAAAGCCCAACAGAGACTTCATTCTCTGCTTACGTCTCAATGAAGAGCATTTTGAACAAGCATAGCAAACTTAGAAAGGAAAAATACAAAATATATGGTTCAAGTATTAAAGAGACACCAGGAAGTGAAATGGAGTCAAATCCTGTGTTCTAGGAGATAACAGATTATGGGAGTAATGATCTTGTGGCAAGATTCCACTCAGCTAAATTTAGATTCAGGCATGGTAGTACAAGCCTTTAATCTCAGGAGGCAAAGACAAGATCTCTGAGTTCAAGGCCAGCTTAGAACAGAGCAAGTTCTAGGTAAAGAAAAACTTAAACCCTGGTTTGATGGCCCACACCTTTAATCCAGTGTTTAGGAGACAGGCATGCAGATCTGAGTTCAAAGTCAGTCTACAGAGGAAGTTCCAGGACAGACAAGCTTAGGGGAGTGAAAGAACTGGAAAACAGGAAGCTGGTGATGATGTAATAGAACAAGGGGCCATGGTCCAGAGCCAGCAAGCAGAATAATTCAGCAGCTTTGGTCACATGGCTCTGGTTTAGAGTGAAAAATAGAAGGGACTACTGGGACAATTGATGCTGGTCAGCTGGAGCTAAGAAATTAGAGATGATTAAGAAAAGACGAGCATCACTGAGGTGAAATCTTCTGGTGTTTACTGAGAGCACAATGAAACTGTGTTCCAGAGATAGCCAAGGTTGTACCCTATGTTGCAGCTGTGCTTGGTAATGTGTAAGAGTCACCCAGGTGGTACTGGTTTTGAAGGCATGAAGGAGTCATGAAGAGCGGCTGAGGCTTGGCACTGTGAGAGAACATGGAAGGCCATTGGTGAAGGTGCAGTCTAAGTTGCAGTTGACAGCCCAGGACTGAAGGGAATCATGCAAAGGAGTTCAGGCTTGGCACCATGAAGAGAGGCTATTGGTGAAACCTAGTTGCAGCAGAAGACCCCAGAGTATTGGAGATGCCAGTACCAGGAGATTACCAAGAACAGCAGCAGCAGTGGAATGATCAACCTGAGCTTAGAGTGCGACAGAGGGCAGAGCTGGAGAAGTGATACCAGCCCTTTGGAGGAGCCCAGAAAATCATGTGTGGATCCCAGACATTGTAACAAGAAGCTGTAACATTCAAGTTGCCTTGGAGACCCCAAGATGTTGGAGATGCCAGAACTGTGGGCTATCTGCTAAGGAAAGCTGCTAACAAAGAGTAGAACCAGCCCAAGACAAAGAAGTTTGTTGTAGTCAACAAGGATGAAAAGGAATTGGAGATATGAAGACTGCTTTGACATCAGACATGGAGACGCAAAGTTTGGAGTTTGCCCAGCTAGTTTTCTGTCTTGCCTTGAGCATCACAGTTAAGTGATTGACCCCCATAAACTCATATGTTTAGACAAGCCTATGGGGGCCAGGGAGTGAAATATGATAGTTTGTATATGCTTGACCTAGGGAGTGGCACTATTAGGAGGTGTGGCCTTGTTGTAGTAGATATGTCACTGTGGGTGTGGGCTTTAAGACCCTCATCCTAAATGCCTAGAAGTCAGTATTCTGCTAGCAGCCTTCAGATGATGTAGAACTCTCAGCTCCTCCTGCACCATGCCTGCCTGGATGCTGCCATGTTCCTGCCTTGATAATAATGGACTGAACCTCTGAACCTGTAAGCCAGCCTCAATTAAATGTTGTCCTTTATAAGACTTGCCTTGGTCATGGTCTCTGTTCATATCAGTAAAACCCTAACTAAGACAGCTTCCACAGACTCCCTTTCACTGTCTCCATCTGGAAATAGGTGAACTGGAATTAATGTTGATTTCTGTGGGTTCTGGAGAGCCACACACTGGTCTTCGAGCTTATGCTGGAAGCACTTCATCCATTGAGGCAGGTCCCCAGCCCAGACTCTATTTTCTTACAGTCAAATATAACCACCATCTTCAGTATCATGCTTGGATTTCAGTTCATGATTTGGAATTTTCCCATATTAGAAGAGCCAAACTCCCTCATGGTTCTGCCTGCTTGGGAGCTTTTAATATTTTTTTTTTCTACAGGTGAGTTTCTAATACACTTGGAATTTCCCAGTTTGAAGCTAGGGAACACTGTTCTGTAAAAGTTCATCTGAGGTGGTGGGAGAGACGACTATGTGATTAAGTATTGCTCTCTCAGAGGACACAAGTTCAACTCCCAGCACCCTTGTCAAGAAGCATACAACTGCCATAACTCCAGGTTCAAGGGGATCTCAAACACCTTTCGTCTCCCAGACACCTACACACACACACACACACACACACACACACACACACACACACACAAATAAAAATTAAATTTTAAGTCTATTTCAGGCTGGCAGATAACGGCACTTACCATAGAATCTGACAACCTGAGTTTGATCCCCAGAACCCATGTGTTAGAAAAAGATAATAGACTCTTCAGATTGTCCTCTGACCTCCACACCCATACTGTGCACAGGATTGTCCACACACATTAAATAAATAAGTATGTAAATAAATGCTTATGTCTAAAACTTCCATTTCAGGACTTGGGATATAGCTCAGTGGTGGAGCACATGCCTTGTATTCTCATGTCCTAAGTTTGCTCCTGAGTACACACACAACAAGAACAAAAACAAAGCCCATGTAACTTAATGAAGGTTGACATCTATATGGTATCACTGTCCCATTATTTAACTGCATTGTGAAACTTTATGCATTTATACCATTAGTCACATAACCAGTTAACATGGAGGAAATTGGAGCATGATTTTTGAGACACTGCATTTAATCTAAGTAGTGTCTTCTTTTCTTAGCTTCTTAGTATTGATTTGCAAATACTATTATTCTGTTTGCTGCTTTTATAAATTCTCTTATTTGTAATTTCTTCCTTGACTGGGTTCTCACAATGTGAAACTACACAGTTTGTTAAAGGAGGCAGTTTGACTTCTTATTTCAAAACACATGCTTCTAGTGGTTGTCTACCTTGGTTCTAACACAATGTAACAAAGTAGGAGGCCAGAGGACTTACTTTCACAGACTGCTTCAAAGAGTTTTATTCCATTAAATTAAAAAAAAAAAAGATTATCTTTACTTTGTAGATTTTAAGTTTGCATTCTTTATCTTTTCTATGTGCATGTGTGTTTACAGCTGGGGTGGAGAAGTGTGCCACAATTGTCTGTGAGAAGGCCAGAGGGCATCTTATGGATGTCATCTCTCTTCTTCCACCATGTAAGGTTCAGGTATCAAACTCAGAGCATCAGCCTTGGAAACAAGAGCCCTTTCCTTTTGATTCATCTAAGCTCCCTATGCTTGCTTTTTAACTAGAATTTTTAAAAAATTCATATTTTTTAAAAAATATGAATGATTCTTAAAATAAGATTGAGAGGCTTTTCTGCATCTATAGAAATGATTGTATTTTCTTTTTTTTGTTTGTTTGTTTGTTTGTTTGTTTTTTGTTTGTTTTTTCGAGACAGGGTTTCTCTGTGTAGCCCTGGCCATCCTGGAACTCACTCTGTAGACCAGGCTGGCCTCGAACTCAGAAATCTGCCTGCCTCTGCCTCCCAAGTGCTGGGATTAAAGGCGTGCGCCACCACCGTCCAGCGTATTTTCTTCTTCTATTCATAGGATGAATGTTAGGTTTATAGTATTGAATTCTCTTAAACGCTTGGACTAAAATCTACTTAGTCATGATGTGTCATGTGTTTAAATATGTTATTTGGTTCTCTTTATTAATATTCCTGTATATTTTTATCCATATTTTTAATTTTTAAGTTGTGTGTGTGTGTTTGTTCAAGTACACTCAATGCTAGCACATATCTGGAGGTCAGAGGACTACTTGTGAAGCCATTGTCTCCATTATATGAGTTCCCGGATGTCTTAGTTACTGTGAAGGGACATCATGACTGAGGCAACTCTTAAGGAAAAAAAGCATTGGGGGTTTGCTTACAGTTTCATTTTAGTCCATTATTGTCGTGGCAAAAAGCACGGCAGGCATAAGAACAAATCCTGATCCAGGATGGGGGAGGGGGGGGAGAGAGAGAGAGAGAGAGAGAGAGAGAGAGAGAGTCTGGATTTAGCATAGATTTTTAAAACCTTAAAGCCCACTTCCTCCAGCAAGGCCTGTAGTGGTTTGAATAGGTTTGACCCCCATAGACTCAAGTGTTTGAATGCTTGGCCCACAGGGAGCAACACTATTAGAAGGTTCACCCTTGTTAGAATAGGTGTGACTTTGTCGGACGAAATGTGTCACTGTGGGGGTAGGCTTTGAGGGCTTCTAGGGCTCGAGCTCTGCCCAGTGCTCTGTCAGTCTCTCCTGGTTGCCCTTGGATTAAGAATCTCCACTTCTTCTCCAGCACCATGCCTGCCTGAGTACTGCCATGCTTCCTGCCACGATAATAATAGACTGAATGTCTGACACTGTAAGCCAGCACCAATTAAACGTGTAAGTATGACTGCTCACAACCGAATGACACAGTCAATCCTGGCCTATCTTGAAATCTCCTCTGCCAACAATATTAATCCAAAATCTCCAATTTACTTTCAAGCAGTTTTGTTTTTTTGTTTGTGTGTTTTTGTTGTTGTTGTTTTGGTTTTTTTAGGACAAGGGCACAAAGTAGCTACATTCTTTGCCAGAATTGTCATAAGAATGGTTTCTTGGCCACTCACTAATATTCTTCCCCTCTGAAATATCTTGAGCTGGGCTCCCACAGTTCAAATCACTGTCAGCACTGTTTTCCATGCTCCTACTAGGAAGGTCTATTAAGTTCCACTTATAGCATCCAAACTTTTCTAGTCTAAGTCCCAAGTCTTCCATATTCCTCCAACAAACAGCATAATCAAGCCAGTCACAGCAATACCTTGGTCACTGGTGCCAACTTCTGTCTTGGTCACTGTTCTATTTGTCTATGACGGCCATTTTTATTCAAACCACCACATAAGGATTGAACTTGTCTTAGTTAGGGTTTCTATTGCTGTAAAGAGACACCATGAGTTACTATGAACTCTCATAAAGAAAAACATTTAGTTAGAGCTGCCTTACAGGTTCAGAAGTTTAGTCCATTATCTGCAGGCAGACAGACATGGTGCTGAAGGAGCCAAGAGTTTTATATCTGGATCAGCAGGCAGCAAGAAGAAAGAGTGCCACAGGACCTGGCTTGAGTATCTGAAACCTCAAAGCCCACCCCCATTGACAAATTTTCTCTGACAAGACCACATCTACTCCAACAAGGTCACACTTCCTAAAAGTGACACTCGCTATGAGTGTATGGGGGCACGTTTTCATTCAAACCACCAAAAATCTCAAGTTCCCTTGCTAAGCCACTGGTTCTTATCCATATGTTAAACTAAGATTGTTCTATAATTTTTTTATTTGGAGAACTATTTGATGGATTTGGGAATCAATGCTTTATATTTATAAAACAATCTAAATTTTTCTTCTGTTCTAAAATAGTTTTATAAGCATTACAATTATTCAGTCTTTAAAATTCTGATACATTCTTCTGTGAAACTGCACTCAGTGCTCTCCCCTGCCTACTGTGGGGTCTCAGAACGTTAGTAGGCCCCGCCCTTTATTAAGAACCGCCCCCTGCCCTGCGCTGACTCCGCCCCTCTTGCGCAGGCGCGCTTGCCGTTCGTCCAGCCAATCGTGGGAGAATCTGTGGGGGCCGGACTTCCTGCTCAATCAATGTCCTAGCAGTTCAGGGCCCGCCCCCTAGGAGCTGGGCCAGAAGATGGCGGCGGCCGCGGAACTGAGGCTGCTGGAGAAGAGTCTGGGACTTAAGCCCGGGAATAAGTACAGTGCTCAGGGAGAGCGACAGGTGAGGCGCAGCGGTAGGAAAGCGGCAGGGCGGCGAGGTGACCCGGAGCCTACGCGACCCAGCCGGGACACAAGAGTGGACTCTACTCCCCACGTGCGTGCGGGGCGGGCCGCGTGGCTGGGTCTGGACCTCCAGGCAAATGTCACCATCCCCTTTGGGAGCAGAAAGCCAGTTCGTGGAGGTGTTGGGCAGAGCCGTAGGTTCAGATCCCTGTAGACGGCCGTTAGCCGTGCCTGGTCCTTTCATTCAGCGACCACCTTGCGAGCCGTCGGGGGAGTGGGGCGGGTATGCGCCCGGGGCTCGCCCTCCGGCGGCTGGCCAGGCGAACAGTACAGATTCCTGGAAGCCGCCTGGCGGAGGAACACGGAATAAGGTCCTGCTCATTCTGGCGACACACCGTGGGCTTGAGTGTGCATTGTGCAGGGAATTGAGGAAGTTTCCGGGTGTGGGGCTGTGGAACGCCTGGTGAGAATAAGGATCCGATTTCTTAGGGTGTCCAGAATGAGTCGTTGATAATGCATCATTTGCCGTGGAAAGACAGTATAGAGGAAGAATGGTATTGGGAAACCGACTTTGAGTATGCATTGCGGGTGATTCCAGATCTAGATGGCTTGTTCTTGTTTGGGCCCTAATGCCTTTTGCTTTGGTACAGGTTAAATGCCTAAATTGTAACAGGATTGTGGGGTTTACACTAACTTAATGTGACACCTGGAAAGGTTAAATGACTTGCCTGCGGTAGGCTGCAAAGGCAGGCTCTCCCAGAGGTGTTGTGCTCTGTCCTCAGCCTGTTTCCTCTGCACATCCTCTTCTGGCTTAGGAAAACATTGCCAAGACATGAGGAACAGTCACCAGCAATGAAGGGCCCAATAAGACAAGGACCAGGAGAGGAATACATTGAGGAGTGGCACAGAGGAAGTGGGATTTAAGCTTCAGTGAGAAACTGGTGTTCGAGGGATTAGACTTCAAAAGATGTAGAAAACCAGTGAATTATGAAAGTTTGGGTCCAGTAAGTCACCGAAAACAGTAGTGCAATACAGAGTAAACCCAAGTTCAGTTTGAGACCAAAATGTGAGGACTTTGAAGTTCAGAGTTGAGTTTTAGTGTTTTGTTTAATTAGAACATTTCACAGCCCTGGTTGAAAGTTTCTGGTTTTGTGAGTATAGACGAAGGATAGGGATGAAGTCGCCATGTTTCATTAGTTGAAAACTAACAGCAATGCACCAGCAGTTAAGATGCAATCGGCTCGACGAGCTCACCAATAACAATTACAAACAGTCCAAGGATCCAGCTGTAGAAGAGGGATCTGTTAAGTTATGGTATGTCAATACATGAGGAAATCACTTATCCACCCATTAGAAATGGCTCACATCTGACTTGGGAAGCAGGGAAAGGTGGAACACCAAGAGATGTAGGCCAGCCTGGGGTGCAGACTGAGACCGTGCCCCCTCACCACGCCACTCCCAAAGTGGTTACTTTGAAGACTATGGAACCCCAAAATGGATGTGAAAATAATGTTTCTGGTAATTAAATCTGCATAAGAAAACATTAGATTATCTATGTCTATATATAATATTGCAGAGTTATATAAATGGTTAAGATTTGCCATGCGGGTGCTAAGAATTAAACCCAGGTCCTCTGGAAGAGCAGCTACTACTCTTAACCTTGCATCCATCTCCTTTCTCCCCATATTTGGTTGGGTGGTTTGGTTTTTGTTTGGTGGTGTTAGATTTGGTTTGGGTTTTGAGACAGTGTCTCACTAAGTAGCTCTAGCTGTCCTGGAACTCACTGTGTAGATTAGTCCTTGGCTGCATGAAGAGGTGATAAACATTACTTCCAGCTGGAAATGTCTGGTTGCTGGCACAAGTGTCTCACCTTGGCTACTCCCCTGCTGTGGTAGTTTTAGAGATGCATCAAGAGTAGTGCTGGGCCACTGCTACAAATAGTCTCCTCAAACCTCTGCAGACTTTGCTTAAGAAGTAAACGTTTGTAGGGCAAGGGATGCAGCTCAGTGCAAGGCCCTGGATTCTATCCCCATAATAAAGTATTGTGGTTTCTGGTTTTCCTCATCGTGTACTCAGCAGTTGTGAATTACTTTGTAATGTTTGGCTGGCTTTTGTAAGTGTTACTGCCAGTTCCATCACCCAGCATGCTGTTAAGTTATAGACCCTATGACTACTGTTGTCTCAGCTTTCATTATATATAATTTAGTATCATAAAGAGGATTTCCAATAGTGCTTACTTCCAGTTGACAATGATGATGGTCTCTGTTTTTTTCTTTTTAAGATTCCAGTTCTACAAACAAACAATGGTCCAAGCCTAATGGGATTGAGTACCATTGCGACCCATCTAGTCAAGCAAGCCAATAAGGAGCACTTGCTGGGGAGCACTGCCGAAGAAAAGGCAATAGTTCAGCAGTGGTTAGAGTTCAGAATCACTCGAGTAGATGGACACTCCAGTAGAGAAGACACCCAGACTCTGCTGAAGGTATGTTGGCTGTCTCTGCAAGCTGTACTGCAGGAGCCAGGAAGCAGAAGGCCTTCCCTCAGGATCTTCATTTGGTGGCTTTCTTCCCATTCCCCAAAGTGTTTAAAATATATACATATTAGTACATATACACTATATGCGTGTATATATTCATGTATACTGTATTTATATACATACATATAGTGTATATGTACATACCAAAAACCAATAAATCGAAATCTTTTATATTGGGAAAAATTAACAAAGAGCATTATTTTGCATAGTTTGTGTGCATGTATATACAGATGCAGGTGGAGGTCAGGGGCCAACCTCGGGGGTCTCTGCTTTCTCCACCTTCTTCGGTTGAGACTGGTTTTTACTAAGCCCAAAGCTCACTGATAGCCAGAGAGGTTGGCCAATTAGCCCTGGGACTGCACCTGTGTCTGCCTCTCAGCACTGGGGCTACATATACAGCACTGCATGTGGATACTGGGCTCTCACCAGGTCCTCATGCCTGTGTCAGGGGGACTTGGCTGTCTCCCCAGCCAGAGTGAGCATGGTTTATACAGAGAAGAACAAATGCATTGCAGTCTGACATGGCCAAAGATGGCGCCTAGGATGTTGTTTCTTTTGGAGACAACTGATCTGTGGTTTTTGAATGAATCCTGTTATTAGCAATTTTCTGTTTGTTTCACATTCTCCCCACAATCCTCCTGCCTCATCCTCTTTCCCAAGTTCTGGGATTACTTATGTGAGCCACCACACCCAAGTTAAAGATTAGGTTTATGAAATTAAGTCTCAGTACTTTTCTTTTGGGTGGCTTCCAGATGTTTTAAGTCGCGGGCCACAGCAGCTACATTGTCACAGTTTCTAAATGAAAGCACTTTTCTCCCCTAGGATCTTAACTCCTATCTTGAAGATAAGGTCTACCTTGCAGGACATAACATTACCCTAGCGGACATCCTACTGTACTACGGGCTCCATCGCTTTATAGTGAGTATTTTGGTCCTATTAGGCCTTTTTTTTGTGGTGGTGGTGGTGGTGGTGGTAATATTCAGAATCACTTTTTTTAATGTTGTGAATCTTAATCATACTTAAATTTCAACGTATCAAAAAATGAAAGTTATTTTAAAACAAGCACTGTATGCAACACTTGCCACAGAGTATTTGCAGAGTTGTTCTCTCTCGTATACTCTTGACTGCTGCATTTTTGCTTTTGCTTCAGTTCTTCCTCCACAGCTACTGCCCCTGGCTCCCCTCCACCCCCAGTACACCGTCTTCTGTGCACCTTCCTGCCCAAGCTCTTGAGTCAAGTGTCTTGATTGCCAATCATAGCCTAATTTGATGATTCTCGTTTCCTTAAATACTTTCCTTGCCATCAAGTATTGCCCTGTTCTGCTTGACTTGAGCCACACCCCTTCAGCTTCTTTGCTGTGCTATAGTTACTGGCGTATTAAATGTCTTCATTTTTATGTACAGAGAGAGCTCTGATTTGGAATCATGTAAGTATTGGATGTTAGCCTCAAGAAGTTTTCCCTCCAATTGCAGCTAGGCTTACTTAGTTGGCTTTCCTTCTTCTCTAGTTCTTTATCCCTCTGACTTTGTCATAGAGCCTTTCTCCTTCACAGTCTTCCTCTTCAGCCCACCTATTTATTATAAGTCCTTACCCTCCTCCTCTCCCATTTCTGGCCTTAGAGGTGTAAATGTACTAAATGTAAATGTTGCTTTCATTTCCTCAGATGAAGTGGTGAGCTGAGAGCCATTCCCAGGATTTACAAGTACATGGCTTGGGCTGAGCCCAGAGTATTTTAACTCTCCCTGTGCCTAGGCCTGGAAGCTCTAGCCTCCATACAATCTAATATTCTGCATGCCTACACCTTGAAGGCTTCAGCTTCCAACCTCCGTCTGCTAACCTAGGCCTAGAATGTTTCAGCCTCTGAGACTTAACTGCTAAATAAACTCACCCTTTCTAGCTCTTTCTGAATCCTGGCTGGCTACTCAACTCATCTGTTCTGGCTCAAACTCCTCTCCAAGTAGACTGGTTCAAATTAGCTTCTTTCGGCTTCTGACTAAGTTGCTCTGCATACCCTTAAACTAAGTATAGCAATATGTTCTAATCTTCTGGCACCTTCTCATTCTCTGGCTCATTCTGGTTTCACTTGCAGCCTGTCTGTAAAACTGTCCTGGTAAATCAATCTCTCTCTCTCTCTCTCTCTCTCTCTCTCTCTCCTCTCTGTGTGTGTGTGTGTGTGTGTGTGTGTGTGTGTGTGTGTGTGTGTGTGTCTGAGTCTCCCTGCCTCCCTCCCTCTCTGTACTGCCTCTTAAGTCACCTCTCTTTCCTCTGCTGTTCTCTGGAGAGTTGGATGTATCCTGTCTCTGACTCAGTCAAATCTTTCTCTGATTCATCATTTTGTCTGTACCTCAGATAGAGGTCACTTTCAAACATGGCTGTTTCTTCTACAAACCATTGTTTGGGATAGTGTGTACTAAAGGCATGTTTTTTTCCAACCAGAGGGATTAAAAGTGTGCCATTTCAGCCAGATCATAGACCCAGAAGGTCTTTGGATGTGATCCCTTGCTGCTTCTACAAGAAGGGAATTTTCTAGTCTCTTACCTCATCTCCCTTCTGTCCATGCCAGTCCTTTCTGGGTCATCTCCCAAATTTCTTCTTCTTTCTCTCATTCCTTCATATTTATCCTGTAAGTTCTTGGCTACTGTCTACATTTTCAATCACGTGTCATCCAAGTTGTTATTTACAGTGAGATATTCACTATTATTTCTCGGTGTTCTTTATTGTGTACAAGTGTCAGCTCCTTGCTCCTTGCACTGTTCCTGAGGTGGGCACTGTTATCTGAGCCCCGGTGAAGTCAGCCATATCTTATAACTAAGTGGGAGATTCAAGTCCCGAACCCAGTCAGTGTGTCATGCCTTCTTAGGCCTTTTTCTCTGCCAGGTCCTCACAATAGCACCTCCTCCTCCCACTGTGACAGAAGACCTCATAACATTTCTCTATACTCTCCACTCCATGTACCTAGTCAGGACCTGGGTTTCCACTTACCTGATCCTCTCGCACCTATCTCATTTTTCCTGGGATCCTGAGTGACTTTTGCCTGAACATTGGTCAGTTTTATTGTCTCTAGTCTTAAAGAAGACACAAATGAGATGGGCTATCTGAGATGAGCCTGGTGACCACCAGGCCCTGAAGCTTGCTGGTTACTGTGCTTTTTCTACATCCTGGTCCTCCCCGCATCCTTCCTCACAGACATCTGCTCCATCTCTGCCTCCTTGCTTAGGTCTGTCTCAGACTCCTGAAGCATGCTGAAGTGCTCCCTTCTGTTTCTGTTTGACCCTTGTGGAGGACTTCCTTCAGCTTGACTTTATTTTGCTTGTACTGTAATTGCTATTTGAAAATCTCTGTCACAAACTGCTTAAGTCATAGATGTAGAAATTTCTTTTCTGTCTGGCAGAATTCCTGGCATATCTTTTACAGTCAGGCTTCCTTAATAGCAACTATGTGTTTTGAACATTTTTGTATACTATTCAAGGAATAGGACACATAAATACATGTGTAGATATGTTTGCATGAACCGAGGCAGATCTTTCTTAAGTGTCTTAGTGTGTAGAACAGCCCTTTGTAAGCCATAAGTTACCAAAGTAAGAAGCAGTGCTGTTAGATTCTGCCCTCTGCATTGGCAGGTTCCACCAACCACAGAGCAGAAATACTGGAACAATTCACATCTGCAGTGCATATGCACAGACTTCCCTTGCCCTTCCCTCTCCACTAGAGCGTAGCATTCTCTTACTCCAGTGCCAAGGTGGGACTGGATAGCACCAACCTCCTGCAGACACTGGAGTTGTACTGTTAGTCCTCCACTTAAGCCATGCTTCTCAATTTGGATCTACTTGATTTTATTAAATTATTCCTCAAGTTGGGTGTAGTGGCATTCACCTATAATCCCAGAGCTTGGCTGAGGCACAAGGGTTACAAGTTCAAGGCTATCTAGAACTACATAATGAGATACAGGACAGAGGAGGCTTTTTCTATTCTCTCAAAAGGGTGCAGTCAGGCTTCCATAACACCAAATATATGTAACATTGGCGTGGCCTAGTTGATTAGCTTAGCACAGCACTCCCTATTATACGTTTAAAATTATCCAGAGCCTTCTGTGCGTGCCCACTAGTCTATATTTGAGAGGGACATAAAAGGAGTATTAACCTTTATTTTCAAGGAACTACTAATCTCATTGGATAGGCTGTTTTACATAGAGAAATTAGAGAAATAGAACCATGTACTGATTTCTGGTCAGAATATAATTTGATCATTTAAAGGGTCAGGTTATACAGAAAAAAGACTCACGACAATTATGTACAGACTACAATTGTCCTTGACTAGCCAAAGGAGTTTGTCATCCTTTTTTTTTTTTTTCTTCAAGACAGGGTTTCTCTGTGTAGCCCCGGCTGTCCTGGAACTCACTCTGTAGACCAGGCTGGCCTCGAACTCAGAAATCCACCTGCCTCTGCCTCCCAAGTGCTGGGATTAAAGGCGTGCGCCACCACCGCCTGGCTTGTCATTCCTATATAAAGTTTCTATATCAGCTTGTCAATACTTCTGACTTGTAGGATGGCTATATCATTCCTCATCAAAAAGCAGCATGTCTGCTGTGAAAGAAAGCTTCTCATCGCTCTGCCAGTGCAGTGAAAAGTAGTGGGTTAATGGTGAGCTTAGAAGAAACAGGGCTCATTACACAAAGCCAAGAAATGGAGAAGTGGGTGTCTTATTTCTTAGTCCCTCCCGGCTTATCCAGGAGCAAGCTTTGGGACTAGCAGTGTTCAGTGTCCTGTACCGTGTGCTCCTGTTTCGTCTACAGTAATGCAGTTTTTAGTTGTGGTCTTCGGTATATGTAGATTATATTTGCATGTGAAGAAAGCTTCTTGGAGCTGAAACCTGAATCACAGCAGCCTCTTTTTATTCCATCCTCGGGTCAGTCTGTCTTCGTAGCTTTTTGAACTTAGAATGATGACGTGGCACAGCTTACCTCTCCAAGGTAAAGAGGATTTGCTGCTGAGGTATCGAAGCTTCTTTCCTGGTGGCAAACATACCATCTGTGAGCTTGGGGAGCCTGACTTGACCTGGACAAGGCTGCGACTGGGATATTTGCTGTCACTTAATTCTGAAAACTTAGTGCTGGGAGAGATGTGAGCTGACTGAGCGAGTGACTGTCTGCAGGGTTCTAGGGACTGGCTTCCTGTTCTTAAGAAGAAAGATGTCTCCTAATTCAAACCAAAGGTGATAGCGAAGTGTATGTGTTTGCATTTTCCTCTGCTGGCTCAGTGCAGATCATGGAGAACTTCTGCAACATTTCTCTGCCAGAGCAGCGAATACAATCATAATTCTGTAGTGCAAATACTCCTAGCTCCAGCTGCACTTACTCCGCTGTGAGGCAGGCAATGTGGAAGGCCTTGGCTTTCAGGAAACTTAAACTTTCCCTCAGTTCTGAATATTAAAATTGGGGTTTTCTAAGTTGTTACCCATTTATCCCCACTTATATTTTCTGTTCTGGAATACGTGCCTTCTATATCTGTAGTGACTGTTGTGATTCAAATTATTATATTTTTGAGACCATTTCTCTGTGTAGTCCTGGCTGTCCTAGAATTTGCTCTGTAGACAGGCTAGCCTTGAACCAAGAGACCGGCCTGCCTCCTCCCTCCCAAGTGCTGGAATTAAAGGCATGCACACCATCACCTGGCTTATGGTTATCATTTTCAAAGCAACACTGAATAGAATAATTCCTCAGTCTCTTTGACTGTTGCTTTGGGTTTGTACAGGTCAAAGTGCGTATCTTCTCCCAATCAAAGAACAGGTAAGGAATCCACAGGCAGAAAAACCTTCCTACAGAGTGGACCTCATAAACTAAAACCCTCCAGGTGACAGGGTTGCAGCATGGCGTTAAGTGACAGTTTGTTAGTTGGATCTGAGTAGACTGAGAGGTGACTGCTGGGTAGTAGGTTGGTGTACAGAGATGCGAGGTCTGGCTTGGCCCCCTTGTGTTCATCAGCTTTCCCAGCTTTGCTCACTTTAGCCGAATGTTGATACTCACCCAATCCTGCATCCCTTCACTTAACCTTCTGGGGTTGTTAAATCCTTACTCTGTGATCAGCACAGGAACCTTCAGGTCATGAAATCACCCTTAGATGGTTCCTGTTGGAAGCCCAGAGTTATAGCTATGGTTGGGAAGTTCTGAGAACAGGTCTACAGTGCTCGGTACTGCTTGTGTTGATTGCAGCACTGGTGACTGACGGTTGCTCTCCCCGTGAGTCATGGAGACCGTGCCTGATGAGCAGACTGTACCATGAGAGTGTTAGAATCCTTTTAACTCTAAAGCTGTGGCTGGCCCATAGAGTGTCCTGAGCCCGGAGCCCCAGTGGAACATGGGGTCTTTGAAAAGGAAAGGAGAAGGGAAAGAGATAGCTAGGAACAGCCCCAGGAACACTGACCATCCCGACTGTGCTGAGACAGCCTAGGGCCCTGGAAGGCTGAAGCCAGCACCAGTGCCAAGCTGCAGAGTGGGCTGCACTGGAGTGTTTCCCACACGTCTTACTGGAAAATAAGCACGTCAGAATATTATCTGTTTGGTTTTAAGGTTTGCAGTAAGTACTGAGTTCCAACATAAACAAAAGTGAGTTAAGTAGGAAAACGAGCTGGCACCACCAGACAGACACTGGTGTCTAGACCATGAGAAACAGGAAGCAGCGTTTCTGTTGTCTTCCTCCTTGGAAAAAAAAAGGAAAGGAAAGTAACTAGGAGGAGATGTTGGAAAGCAACATTATAAACGAAATAATCCAAGGATCATCACATCAGAACCATTTCTAAAAATAGTTTGGTAAAGAGAAATATCTCTTGCTTAGTTTATTGACAGTAACTTTATGTGCAAAATGTTTACCAAGAAAAATAAATAACAGAGGTAATGAGCCAAGTTCAGTCATCATTTTCTCAGACTCCGAGCCCTAACCTGTCGAAGGACATTAGCTTGTCAACTGAGAATGCTATGCAATAGACTACTCTCCAAAAATTGTTGGATTAATTTGGAAAATATTAGGAGATTTAGAAGCTATGAGAATAAAAGTAGTTTTATCCTTAGGTTGGACTGTGAAGTTTGTAGGTTGGAGAATATTTATTTTGACTTATGTCCTCAGTTATTATTCTTTTAAATAATAGGCCTGGTAGCAACAAATAATAGTTCTGTATGTTAACAAATGTTTCACAATATAAATATTGAATACATATATTTCACTTGGCTCAAAATCTCAGTGTGCAGGCTGAAGACATAATTATTCTTACCTTAGTGTTTGGAAATGTGGTACTCTGTATTTTAGTTCATCCTGAAAAATAACTCCAGGGAAATTGCTAAGTTGTCAAGTATTATTGTAATGAAATAGTTCTAAAATTCTAAGAAGGTCATTGCTTGTTCTTTCATTTTACAGTTGGTTCTGAAGGGAATCTGGGCCAGTTAGACAGGAGTACGTTCTGCCACTGAGCTGTGCCCCTGTCCCTAAGCTTTTATAAAACCTTTCATTTAGGGGGCTTAGAAGCAACTTGGTAGAAAACACTGGCTACCATGTCAAGCCGTATTCGGTCTTTACACCAACCAAACAACAGCAAAAAGAGCAACCAAAAACCCAATCTTCTCTTGAAGTCTTTGGTGATATTTGCAATATATTGGTAGAGTAAATATACATACATACACACATATGTATATATATTCATTTACAAAGTATATACATTCATTCACCAAGTGTTTTCTCAGTGCAGACTAAGTCCCACAAGTGACTACTTCATCTTTTCTGCGTAAATGTATCAGATGTGCCTTTTATTTCAAACTTAAAATTCAGGAATGTGTAAAGCCTAAATTCTCTTATAATAAAAATTTTTCTTTATACTAAAAAAGACTTTCTTGCTCAGTCTTCATGACTAATACTTAGGGATTATAATCTCCATGTGATGAATTTGTTCCATTAATGTAGGCAAGTGATAGGTCTTCCTGACATCTAGTCACAGACCTCCTCTTGAAACAGGATCAGTGAGTTTTTATCATTTGTTACAGCGGCCCATGTATTGACTCTGGCATGTGAGGCTCACATGCGTATATAACAAGAGCATTGAGACTCTGGGCCACTTAAGTCAAGTAAGGTGACAAATACATCATTTGCTCTTTCATTATTAGTGTTTTATGTTCCCGAAGTAACTGCACTAGTTTGACTTTCACTGGCTAGGTCTTGTGACTTAGCAGGTATTGCCTATAGGCACACCTACACACAGCCTTGGGACATCACCTCACTAAAGTGCCTGCGGGCATGCAGATTTCCTTGGGTGGGAGCCCAAGCTGTTTTGTGTTTATTTTCTTTGTGTTATGGAGACTCAAGTGACCTTTCAATACAAGTTGAATGAAGGGTCTGAACCACCCAGGTGTGAAATGATGGTTTCCAGTTAATTCCTTGTGTGGCTTCCTCTTCACTGGACAACTTAATCCTAAAGTTTGCCTTAGAGAAAATCTTGAGTCACCACCTGCTTTGGAATCTGATCCCAGGGGAATGATAAGTGCCTCTGCCTTTGTATCTGAGATACTGAGTGATGTGAATCACTGCTGCACCCACTAAAGCACAGGTCTTTCCTGCCCACAGTGAGCTGTGCTGAGTATTTAATCAGCCATTCTTCCAAGTCATGTGTCTCTACTAAACTGTAAGCGCTTAAAACTAAGCAGGTCACTGTCTTTGAGGGTGCTGTCTCCCTCTGAATTTGAGAAGGAAAGTAGCAATTTTCTGTTTCTCTCTGTCTGCCTCGCTCCCTCGCTGTCTGTATGCATATTTTTTCTTTTTATTAACATAATGTTCCCTTGTTAAGTATGTTAGATGTCTTCATTTTGGAGGTTTACTAAGAAACCAGAGAAAGAATCATATCTTAGTCTTTTGAAAACTCTTATCTCTCATTTTCTTTTTCAGTAAAGTGAAAACCCCTTTGGGCCTTTAAATTCTGTATTAATGTCAATTTTTATATTTATGGAAAGCTTGATATTTTCTTAGAAAGCACATCTGGTTCTGAACTGCACATTAAAATATGAAGCTATATATGTTTCTATCACAGCTGTCTGTGGCTTTCACTTCAGTGTAAATATGTTGGCTTTGAAGACTCGGGGATTGGGTGTTTTTCAATTTCTGTCAGTGACCTAGTGCTGACAGCTCTGCTCATGTACAGTGAATATTATATGTTGTGTTTTTAATCTCTTCTTAGGTTGACCTGACAGTTCAAGAAAAGGAGAAATATCTTAATGTGTCTCGCTGGTTTTGTCACATTCAACATTACCCAGACATCAGGCAACATCTGTCTAGTGTTGTCTTCATCAAGAACAGACTGTATGCTAACTCCCACTAGAAGCCCCTGCTGTGCAGCAGCCAGAATAGAAGTGTAATGGAAAATGTATTTTGGACCATGGTACTAATGTAAATTAATATGATGTCATTGTTTCTTTGTTAATGTCAGTAGGATTTTTAAAGTGTAAACTCAAGTCTGAATGTTGTATTTGTCCCTTATTAATGTAAAAGTTGAGCTGTTAGCCAAACAAATCACGATCAGATTACAAATCTTGTTTTTATGGGTGAAGTTGATTTTAGTAACAGTTGCAAATCAGTGACTCAACTTTAAAAAAAAAGTCGCTGTTGGTGTCACATCTGGCTATTTACCTTTTTTGTGTTTTTCAAATTCATTTTTCTCTTAGATATTTATTGTAGTTTATTTACTAAAACCTATGACAAATTATGTTGAGCAATCAGAAAGGGAAGATAGGTATATTTGTTCTTAAATATTTATGTGAGCTAGTAAATGTGGTTTTAAAAATCAACTTTTGTTTGTTATCTTTCCTGTAGTCAGTATTTAGTGAGGTGGAACGAATCGCTGAGCCCTACTGCCAGGGAATTAAATGCGTTCCTCTTAAGCTAATGCCGCTTTCTCTTTAGGGCATACTGAAAGATGTAGTGACGTAAGAAACTGGGTTTCACCATCTCATCTCATCTGAAAGCCAGCAGGCGCTAAGAGGCTGCCGTTGGAGCACCAAGAACAGGGACACTGTTCACCACAGTTCTGTTCAAGCAATAACTCTCACTGGTTTACTACTGACAGGATATTGAACATTAGAGCTCATCTTTCCAAATAAGAGAGGGAGACTCAGGCATATCATGGCCTTGCATGTTTGTAACCCAGCCACAGTGTGGCCGAGTGAGAACAAGGCCAGCCTAGACTACACAGAGAAACGTGGTCTTAAGAAAACAATGAAGGGCCAGGGTGTAACTCAGTGATAGAGTACTTACCTAACATGCACTAGGTCCTGTGTTCAGTCCCCAGCACTTGGAGAAGCAGAGAAGGGAGGGGATCCTAGGTGATATGATTCAAAGTTCCAAAGAGAGAGCAAGAGATTTGGATATATTCAGCACTTGGGATGAGTCCTGTTTTTATCATTAAGTATATGATATTTTAAAAAAGCAAAAAGCCTCACTTCTAAATGTTACTGCATTAGAGACCAGTCTTCCAACCCTTGTGCTTTGGGAGACATCTTAGTTCCAAACCATAACTGTTCAGGAAAATAAAAGTAAAGTTTCAAAGAACGAGTGAAATGGTTGTACCCTTTAGCAATCATACTACAGGAATTACAGCTCAGTAAAGTAGTTTAATAAGTCAAAATGAGACGAGCGCGCCCACTCTAGGTTAGTGATGAGGCACTTTGACCCTGGTTAGCAGTGACACTGCCTAAGTCAGTGCGTCTGATGTGGTTCTTCCCAGAGGTCTCGGGTGTCGTTTCACTTTCGGTGGTAATCATAAACACTACACTTCGGTCCTCCCTACCTGCCATTCCTGAGATGCCAGCCCGCTCAGCGTGTGACTCCTCTGGCATAAGACAAAAGGCAGCAAGCAGAACATCATCTAACTATGGGAAAAAGCGAATTCATATCACCACCTTTGCGGTCCTGCCCAGTCCTTGTTTCCTTCAAGATGTTGAACAAGAGACATACCGTTGTGCTTACTTTGCTTCTGAGACATCTGTGAGATGCATGAGAAACGGAACCACTCAGATGTGTGCTGTGTTTGAAAAGTGGATGCCTCTTTCCCACCGTTTCTGTCTCTAAAGCCTCAAAATCTGTTTCCTGATTTTGCACCACTGGGTGCTTACTACAGGTGTATTTAGCAACTGCTGTGGATAGCACAATGTGCAACACATCCTTGACTCAGAGACTGTAACAACCTGGGACCACAGGGCACACCAAGTGATCTTTTGGGAGCATCCTGGCCCCGCCATTCTAAGTAAATACTAAGTATTAAATAGAACTGCCTACTGTGTTCTGGGCCCTGTACTGGGAACTTCATGTTAACTCATACTGACTTACAAAGCAAGGAGGGCAGACTTGGCCACATGCTAAACAACACCTCAGATGAAAATGTAATAAATGAGACTTGTATGACCTTGTCGGGTTGGTGACAATCTGTCTGCCATATTGTTCACTGATTGTCCTGCCCTGATGAGTTTCATGCCCCTATTCCACAGGCAAACTTGAGAAACAGATAACTCCAAATAGGAAAGCATTGCATTTTAGTCAAGAGCTCATGACTTTTATTTAGTCATTAGACAAATACTAGTTTAAAATAAGGAAGCAATACCTTAAAAGGCCATTTGTTCATAGACATAGATACAGGAAATCATTTATTATGAGCTGATTCCCTGCTAATCCCCTCATCTAGTTAATGGGTTACTTCTGTAAGGTTTTTACAGGCAGCTGTCTCCCACCTTCTATCTGCAGACAGATAAATGCTAAGATCCACCTGATGACTGAAACTACAGATTGTTCCAAACTCTGCATATATTATACTTTTTCCTATACATGCATGTGTTCGATGAAAATTATAAATTAGATAAGGTTAAAGACCAATAAATGATAGAATAACCTTGAAACAATTACAACAATGTACTTCTGACACAACAGTTAATCTGGCAACCAGCATAGTTACTAAGTGACTAATGGGTGGGTAGAATATACAGTGTGGATACACTGGACAAAGGTAATTGGCAGAGGCAAAGGTAGGGCAGGTTTTGTTGCTCCAAAGTATTCACAGTGTAGTAAGTGAATTGTTTATTTCTTTGGATTTTGGCTATCTTTTATGTGTGTGTGTATGTATGTATGTATGCATGTATTTATTTGGAGTAGACTTGACAGTGGGTAACCAGAACCATAGAAAGTGAAATTTTCCATGAAGTGAGACTGCTTTATATGGGAATTTTTACTTTTTACTCCCTGATTTCACCTCTTTATGCCTATAGTTAGGGTCAGAAACAGGCACTGTAGGTTTTCTACAAGGGCGAAGGCAAGGTGACGGCAGAGTGAGTGAAAACCTGGTATTCACTGTCCTTACAAGTGTATCTAATTCATGAGATCCTTCCTTGAAATCTGTCCAGAATAGCTTCAAGATATGATGATAAAATTTTAAACAGATTTACGATTAGGAAAGTATAGAACTGCCCTGTAATCAGCTACACGTACATCACTCCAAAAGATAAAACACAACTGTTTGACAAGTAAGTACTCACGCTAGAATCACTGTGAACTGTGGCCTTTTCAGTTATATTTTTCCTTAACATTTGACTTTTCCTAAAAGAAAAAAAAAAGACAAATGTTAGAAAAACTTTAATATTAATCTAGCTTTGCCAGAGATGTGGTGAGTTAATGGATTACAACATTTAGCTTTTTTACCCCAGAGAGCAGTATTTCTTCTTTCTCTCCATAATTAGATAATCTGCTGCTACCCATTACCAGGGCACTAAATTTCAAATTCTCTGTACACCTGAACAGGCTGCTACAGATCTGGCCATCTTAATTTTATTCTTGATTTATGGAAGCTGAATTACATTCCTAACCCTTCCTGGAGCTCTGGGTGAATTTTATTGCAAATGCAGTGGGGAGAAGTTACCATCATATATCTCTCTTGCCAGGCAGACTTAGACACATAAGGGGCCCTGCATGTGCTGTTCTGTGTCTTGCATGGATTGATAACACTGTGACACCCAGCTCTAGGTGACATACAGCATATCACAGATGAGATGGAGAATTTCTTTTTGCAATGATTACTGGTAGAGCCAGGATTCCTGCAGGCTCTGCCTCTATTCCCAGTACTGCCGGTGAATAAAACTAATTCCTGCTGCTCTGTAATTTACCCAAACTCATCTTTCACTGAGCAGAGGGAGGCCCAAAGAAGGCCGATGGAAAGTTAGGAGATTCTAAAGTTGACTAGTTTTTGCCGTTATGTCTCAAGTGTCCCTGCTTCTGTGACCATACTTCCTTTGGGAATATTCTGGTTTTTTTTTTTTTAAGATTTTTGTTTCCTTGCAAGGGATAGAAGCCCTGAATCTTTTCCAGCTCAGTGAGTTAATTTGATAGCTCCTTCTCGCTGTCGCTTCCACTTGGACAAGGCCCGGTCCCTAGGGCTTGCCGGTTGTATTATGGATCCTGCAGATTTGGCCTGCCGTCCCTGCTGAGTGTCATCTGTCCTTGCAGTCTTGCCATGGATAAAACTTATTCTCTCTCACATCATCTGCTTGAGAAATCTGTGCCTGGCAGGCCTGTCTGTCCACATTACGTTTGAGCTATGGGAGCCGTACAGCTAATTTGACAAGGCATAGCTTTAAATAATAAAGCTCCAGGCTTGCATTGACCAAGAAACTTCCAACCCCCAGACTGCAAATTCCAAAGTTCGTTTGGTGCATTCTCAGAACTAGACTGTTCTGTGATGTAAGCTATCAGCGAGGCCCCATTTCTCCTGCCTTTCTGCAGCACTTACGAGTCATGTGTTAAAGGTCCTTAGAAGCTTTGACTTGCGGAGTGGCCTCTCTAGTTCCTGTTTTCAGCATTTGAATTCCATTTAAAAAAAAAAAAAGATTTATTTATTTTATGTATATGAGTACACTGTAGTTGTTTTCAAACATACCAGAAGAGGGCGTCAGTTCCCATTACAGATGGTTGTGAGCCACCATGTGGGTGCTGGGAATTGAATTCAGGACCTCTGGAAGAGCAGTCAGTGCTGTCAACCTCTGAGCCATCTCTCCAGCCCGAACCCCATTTGTTATATTAAACAACTCAGTAAAGCCGTGTCCCTTAACCATAGAGCATACTTCTGAGACCTCTCATGGATGTCTGGAACCATCCATGGTATGGTAGTACATACGTTAGCTTTCCATCACAGATAACAGAACCCCTAGGATCATTAACTCAGAAGATAGATTTTACTGTGCTTCACAGTTTTAGGAGTCCTGTGCTTTAGCACCTAGGGTGAGGCAGCATATCAAGGCTGGGAGCATCTGTGTCAAGCTGCTCACCTCACGGCCCCAGGGGGTGGAGGTGGGGTGGTGAAGAAGAGAAGGAGAAAGGAGAGGCTCACATCCCAAAGCTTCACGGTCATACCAGTGACCTAATGACCCTCCCTAAGGCCCCACCATTTAAAGACTCCACCACCTCCTAGTAGCATCAAGCTGAGGCCCAAGTGCTTATTGACACACAGGCATTTGAGGGACATTACAAAACCCAAATTATAGCAGTACCATGTAGACTAGGGTTTTTCTTTCATACCTATACATGCCTGTCTTTGGGTTTAATTGCTGTGAAATGACACCTTGACCAAGGCAACTCTTATCAAGGAAAACATTTAATGGGGGCTGGATTGCAGTTTCAGAAGTTTAGTCCATTATCAGGGTAGGAAGCATGGCAGCATGCAGGCTTGGTGCTGGAGAAGCCAGTAGTTCTACGTCTTGATCTGAAGGCAGCCAGGAGCAGTTTGTCTTCCCCAGCCAGCCAGGAGGAGACTCACACTGTCAAGACTTGAGCATAAGTATGAGACCTCCACAGTGACACACTTCCTCTAACAAGGCTTGACCTCCTCCAGTACGGCCACACCTTCAAATAGAGCCATTTCCCATAGGCTAAGTATATTCAAACCTCCACAATGCCTTTATTAAGGTCCAAATTATAAAATAGACATTATTAGTTATTTTTTCTGTTGCTGTGACAAAATACCATGACCAAGATTTTATTTTAGCTTATGGTTTCAGAGAAATAGAGTCTTCATGGGGGGAAGGCATGGCACGAAAGCAGGAACTGGAAGCTGTCTGGTCACATTGTATCTGCAGTCAGGAAGCAGAGAGCAGAAAATGGAGTGGGGCTATAAACACACACACACTTCGAAAATCAGTGATCGCTTTCTCCAAACAAGGCTGCACCTCGTAAAGATTCCATAACCTTCCTAAATGACGTCACCAACTGGGGACAAGTGTTCAAATATATGAGCCCCTGGGGCCACTCAAATCATCACAGGCATAGCAAGAAATAAATAATAACTAAAATATATATAAAATATTGTAATTAATTTAAATCATGAGCTATTTGTCTGTGGGACTTTCACCTTTATTATTTTCAATCTGCAGCTGGCTTCACCGAAACGGTGGAATAGCCACAGGTAAAGAAAACACTGGGCAACTCTCCTTACCAGATGCATAGGGAATGAGGAACAGACGTGGTACTCAGCAGTGGGTCTCTTTGACATGCACAGAAACCACCTGAGGCTTCTTCAAATGGATTTCTAGGCTCTTGCTCAGGTTGTCTATTTATAAGATCTAGAGTAGGGCCTGAGACTCTGTCTATCCAAGTGATGCTATTGTAATAACTGTCCTGTAAGAACCTCGAATACCTATTCCAGCCCAGTGAATGGTCAGACTTCAAGGTAGGCCCCCAAAATTCAAGCTTTCCTCTTTGTGTCCTCTTGGTGGAGCCAAGTTTTATTTTTTCCAACATGATTGGGATGATGACTTCATGGCTTTGTTCCTACAGAGCGGCTGTCACAGGAACTTCCACACAACTCATGTCGCATCCTCTGGATGCTGCTGTGTCACCAGAAGCATCTCTCAGGCGAACCATGGCGATTCAGGACTGTGAAGGCTCAGTATGAGATCTATGGGATTGCTGCCACCAAACAGCCTGGTGACGCTCGTTCACAGCATGGTCACACCATGCTGACGGTCACACTGAGCATGCCATATGTGTTTCCTGAACTTGAGGAAGTCAATACATCCAAGTTTATAGGCTTTTATCCCCAAGACCAAAGATCCTGTCCTCTCTTCCCTTGTGTGTGCACATATGCACACAGAAATACAACTAAATGAAGTGTAATATTGACATTTTTAAAAATACATATAGAAAACTCCATTAATCCAGAAACATGAAAGATAATAAAATCCCTTCAGAGGAATAATATAGAGTTTGGTTTTTTTGTGTGTTTTGGATGTGACAGGTGTCCCCCACCCCAGCCCACTCCTGTATTGAACCCTTGGTCCCCAGGTGGTGCTGCTTTTTTGGGGAGGGAAGTTTAGCAAGTGGGGTCTGCCTAAGGGAGGTGCTTTTTTTTTTTTTCTGAGACAGGGTTTCTCTGTATAGCCCTGGCTATCCTGGAATTCACTCTGCAGACTAGGCTGGCCTCGAACTCAGAAATCCGCCTGCTCTGCCTCCCAAGTGCTGGGATTAAAGGGGTGCGCCACCACTGCCCGGCCAAAGAGGTGCATCTTTGAAAACAGAATGTGTAGCCCCATTCCCTTCCTTGTTTGCTGCCTATCTCCTGTCTGCCATAATTTGAGCTGCCCTGCTGTGTCCTGAAATTTAAATTTTCTGTAAAGTGGAAGGTACAGAGGCATATGCAGATCTCGAGCATCCCAGAGAACAGTACAAGTCTACGACGTAATAAAGTCTGACCTGATGCTCGCAAGTCGGGCTGATCATGAGAGTCAATGCATCAGAATTGCGGGAAAGCAGGCTGTTCTTTCTCACTGGGTGTTGTCTCTCCACTGGTAGCCTGCTCTGTGAGGGAAAGAAGAGGTGGGGTCAGCACAGTCACCACTCTTCAGTTCTCAACCCTGTATTGAGCACATAGTGGGTGTTCAATACATATTTATTGTGGTTTTTTGAATAAAAACATGAAGAGTTTATATGGCCTTTTAAAGTGAATGGTTTCTCTCCATCCTTTCATAGTTACCCCATCATCCTCCCACTCATTGGCCACAAACATGTACACACAGTTGCTGAAGTAGTTGTTTCTGCTACATAAAAGTCACATAGCCTTTTGGCCTTTTTTTTTTTTTTTTAAAGTGAGAAAACTGATACCTATTTCAAAGGAGTGCCAGAGGATGAAATGAATTCATATTTGTAGGGTGCTTGCCTCAATACATGGCAAGTAGCAGGTGCTGTGTGTTTGCCCATTGGTGATACAATTCTGTCCCTGACTATCCACCATTAGCATAGATTTCAGAGGTGGAAACACATTCCAGGTGTTTTAGACTGGAGCCACAAACTCCAAAGTTCCTTAGCCATGCGTGGATTTGCTAATTCACTAAAATAACTATGGAGTTCAGGAACATGCTATATTTATTTACACTGAGTTTTATTATCAAATTGCACCAGATTAGCAGTCAAATGAGGAAACACATAAGGAGACTTGGAAGAGTCCCAAACATGCAACTAGGGCATCCTCAGGAAAGCATCTTCCTTTTGGCACATGGATGTATGATTGCAAGCAAGAAGCCCACAGAACACCAGTGTCTAGGGATTTCAAGGTGTCTTACAAAGGCGCAGGTGATCAAAATATTACTTATGTAATTGAACTCAACCCTACTCTGTGTGCCCTGTTCAGAAACGGAGCAAAGTATGTGGCTCAAAGCCCCAGCCTCCTAATCATGTGGCCACTTGTTAATTGACCTGTGAGCCCCCCTTCCACTAGCTTGCTAGCATAAATTCAGATGGGTCCTGGGTCTATTACAAAGACCCTCATCACTTGGAAAGTTCCAGAGACTATAGAACTACCTCCAGAAAAGGAGACACACCCAGCAATTTTTTTGTTTGTTTGTTGGTTTTTTTTGTTTTTCGAGACAGGGTTTCTCTGTGTAGCTCGGGCTGTCCCGGAACTCACTCAGTAGACCAGGCTGGCCTCAAACTCAGAAATCCACCTGTCTCTGCCTCCCAAGTGCTGGGATTAAAAGTGTGTGCCACCACTGCCCTGCCCAGCAATTTTTTAAAATTAAATTTTATGTCTATTGGTGCTTGCCTGCATGGAAGTACTATGTACCACATGCATGTTTGGTGCCTAAGGAGGACAAGAAGAAGGTGTCAGTCCCCCTGGGACTGGAGTTACAGACAGCTGTGAGTCACCATGTGGGTGCTGGGAATTGAAACCAGATCCTCCAGAGAAGTGGCCAGTGCTCTTAACTGCTGAGGATCTCTCCAGGCCCTCAGCCAAATTCTTTAATGTACAACAACTTAGCTGGTGAATGAATAGGTAGAAGGAACAGGTGGGAAAGCATCCCAGAGAGGGAAGATTAACAAGAAATTCAGAGAAATGGCACGGTAGGAAGACCTCCCAGCTCCTACCTCACTGTATTGAGATTTCTCTAGTAAGTTGAAACCACTACTCAGTCCTTGGCTCTTCCTTATTTCTCTCTGTGTCTCTGTCTCTGTGTCTCTGTCTCTGTCTCTGTTCTCTCTCTCTCTCTGTCTCTCTCTCTCTCTCTCTCTCTCTCTCTCTCTCTCTCTCTCTCTCTCTCTCACACACACACACACACACACACACACAAGCATCCATATGCCACAGACACATTGTTTAAAATTATAGCTTTCCCTCCTCACAATACACGGATTGATCTAGCAGTTTCTGACACTGCACACAGTTCATATGACTGCATTTGACTGGAAATGTCTCTCACATCTCTGGGAGGACAGTGGGGACTGTTGATGTGCCTATTAGCATGCTTCTACACATGATGGCCTCACTCCACCAAGAGTGCCTTAGCAAGAAAACAAAGCAGGATGCTGCTGGGTCTACTGGAGCCCATTCATAAGTACCAAGTGTTCCAATGGTCAAAGGTCAAGTCACAAGTCCAGACCAAATTCAAGATGAAGAGAAACAAATCTGTCTCCTAATAGGAGGTACTGATAATTCCATAGGTGAGAATTATACTACCAAAAATTTTTAACCAAATTTGAAGCTAGTTTTATTATAATACTGGCCAGGACAATCCTGGGCAGGTCTATGCCAGGGATTCCTAGAGAATGATAGTGAATTACATTAGTCAGACGTGTATAAAACAAAACCCACAGGGCTGTGTATGTCTATCTTCATCCAGTGAAGAGAAAACATATATCCTGACGGACTTCCTGCCTATGCACCTCCCACCTATGTGTGATCAAGCCTAGCCTGTGCGGTTTGGGCAACCAAACTTGTTGGAAGAAGAAAAACATGTGGTTTGTTATCTTACCTGGATAACAGCCCAAGGATTCCAAGAAGTTATCTGTCCTTGGGCAAGTGAGGCTTACAGGCCTTTTGTTTTATGCTTCTCTTAAGCACGGTAATTTAAACTTAAAATGTAACACTAACCCTCACAGTCCATCATGTGGCATGTCTCTACTGAGAAGGCAGGAACTGCTGGGGCCATTCTGATCTTAGTTCTCCTCCTCTGAAAATGATTTTTCATAAGTCAGCCCTCCTTCTATTCTCCATCCACAGATTCAGTTATAGAAAGTATTTTTTAATGTTACATTGTTGGTGGCTGGTATCATATAATTAAGCTTTCAATGACTGCAATCAGTACTGAGTACTGGCCTTTTGTTCTTGTTGTTATTCCAGAAGTAACATGTATTGGTGGGAACAGGAAATAGAAACTGGTGAAATAGGGCAGGGATCCCAAGTCTTCCAAGAATGTCTTTGCTGGAGGGCAGGGATGCTGGGAGGGAGCTCTGGTTGCTGATTCTTTGCCATCTCTGACCCTTTACTGGAAGCTGTACCTGAGGACCCAAATAAAACTGCATAGAGGCACCTGGATAGGTCAGTTGGGCCAACTGCTCTGACCACCCCACCCCAACACATGCTTCATCCCCATTTCTACTATAAAAATCCTTTAAAAAAAGAAAAAAAAACACCCAGACTAGCAGCTCAGTGTTACCCTATTTCTTGGGACCTTCTTGTTATATAGGAGCTTTGCACTCTCCCTCTTTCATTCCCCCGTCCTGGTCTTCTCTGCCTCCCCTTCCCCTCTCTCTTTTCTTCCCCCTTCTCTCTCCTCTGAACCTATAAGAAAATTTCTCTCTGAAACTCACCTTTGGGTAGTCCATGGATTTCTTTCTTTGCATTTGAGAGAAGAGAACCTGGAGGTGACTGAGTCAGCGGAAGTTTTGTGTGACCATGAGTGTCTCATGAGTTAAAAGCCCACACAAGAGGCGAGGAAGCGTCTGCTGTTTGTAAAGACACTCCCAAACTCTCCTTTATCAGTGTGACTGACGTCTGTTTATTGTTGACAATTGTTTATTGTTGGAACACTAATACTGGATAAAACATTATAAGCAATCTGGAGATGATTTAAAGACTACAAGATGGTATGTGCCAGTTCTGTACAAACATATCATTTCCTACAAGATACTTGAATAGTATCCATTTCAGTTCTCCACGGGGATGCTGTAACTGATCCTCCTAAGAGTCTTGATTAATGACAGGCTTAAGAAATAGAAGGTGTGTGATGGAGTTTTATATATGTTATTATGTTGAACAAACAGAAGATATTTTAGTGGTGGTGATAAAGAAGGGTTAAGTAGAATATACAATGCCCTAAAAGTAGACAGAAGTATCTGAAATGATGATACATGCTGCAATCCCAGTACTTGGGAGACTGGCACAGCAGAATCAGGAGTTCAAGGACACTCTTAAATACATAGCAAGTCTGCGTCCAATCTGAGCTATGAGACTGTAGAAGAGGTGTTTGTATTTTTTGCAGGGATTGAGGGAACAGGGTCTCTCTGTATAATAGCCCCAGCCTACCTGGGCTCAAGTTGTAGACCAGGCTGGCCTTGAACTCACAGAGATCCACTTACCTCTGCCTCCTGAGTGCTGGGATTAAAGGCATGTGCCACCATGCCTGGCCTTAGAAGAGGTTTTAAAAATAAAATATTTTTGATGTTTATTTATTATGTGCCAAACATTAGAGTGATTGCTTGTATTATTTTTGTTATTATTTCGGTTTTTTTTTTTTTTTTGAGACAGGGTTTCATGGGCTGGGATTTCTGATCTATGTGCTGGGATAACAGGCATGCATGACCTTACTAAGCTATAGACATTATCTTTAATTATCATCACTACATCCCCAAATAATCAGCAAGAATCTGAACCCAATTCTATTTCCAAAGTGTTAATTTTGGCAACTAGAATCTCTTTATCACTTAAAACACAAAGCTGGCAAATTTCAGAGGTAAAATCCGGAACCAACATTTTTAAAAAAAAAAAAACAGCCACATTAATGTAAGAAAAGCATTCACTTTCAGCATATTGTAGTGAGTCTTCACAGCCCATAGTCTTAAAGGAAATTATATCTACAGTGCAGAAAAAAATGATTGAATAATAACTTTCTTGAAAGTAGGGAGAATAATAAACACTTTTAAGAACTGTGACTTCTATATATTAAAAACTAAGAAATGAAATTTTGTATTTGTTCTTCTTTTTGGGTTTATCATTTCTTCTGCTAGGAATCTCCAAATTTCTGCTTCACCTAGTCATTCTCTCTATGTTCCCATGTCTCATTTCAAGACTGGAGACAAACGCTTGTCTTTTCTGGGAAGTCTTTCCTGATCCCCTAAACTGATAGTGTACACAGGTATGTAATGGTTCCCTTTCCTGTCATTTATGTTGATTTACATTCCTCCTTCAGCACTGGACTAAGACTCTATAGGATGACATTGTTCAGAAGAGAGGAACAGAGGGAGAGGTGACAGTTGAGTCCTTAGAAAGAACCCCTGGATGAAAGGAGGTAAAATCCAGTGGGAGGTTGTACATTGCTCTTTGTGAAGTGTGAACATTTGTGGAGAAAGTGAACATTATGGAATATATCAAATGTCAGGACTTAGGTATGTAGCAACTGGGTGCTTGTTCCTTCATTTTCCATCAATTCAAGCAATCAATTCTTTTCATAATTGTATTTTTAGTCCATATAACAGTATAACGATGGTTGAAATTTTGTAAATAGAAAATCCTCAGCAGATTTTTTTTTTTCTAAGTATGATCACAAGTGAACCTGGTAAAATAAAGCACGGGGGCATAGGGCTGTAATTCCAGGTAGCAGGAGGCTGAAGCAGGAGGATCCTCGGTTCAGGCTAGCCCAGGATGCATATGGAGTCTAATTTAGGGAGAGCATCTCAAAAACAAAACAAACCAACCAAACCAACCAAACAAACAACAAAACACAAACAAAACAAAAAACTTACTTAACCTCTAATCATGTTGCTTAATTTTTAAAACTTATGATTTGTCACTTCATGTTGCTATGATGACCCTAATGTGACAATTCATGGCAAAATGCTTTATAAAATAGTGGTGGCCAGTAACAATGTATAAACTATACATATACTACTACTGTTATTTTTCTGCTCCAACCACAGTGAGTTAGTTCCTCCAGGCGTAGGATGGAATAATCGAGAAACTTGTAACTTTCAAGCACCTCAGGTACTGAGATCACCTGCCCTAATTCAGCATGGCCGCAACCGCTACGCTCGGAGAGCCTTTCCGGAACCCAACGTCTCTGACGCCCTGTGATGACGTAACACCCGCGAGCGTGTGTCTCCCTGAAGAGCCTCCGGGTTCGCGCCTGCGCCGTGGACGCCGCGGGTGGGCGGAACTGGTCGGGATGAGTGGCGCAGGGACAGAGACCCCTGTAGCGTGCGAGGCCGCCCAGGGCGGCGGCGGCGGCAAGAAGCGGGATTCGCTGGGGACTCCGGGTGCGGCGCACCTCATTATCAAGGGTACGGAGTGGAGGGCGTGGTCCTCCGTGCGGGGTGGGGGAGCGTGCTGGGAACCGCCCCTCCGGGTGCTCCCCGACTCTCCCGCTGCCCTCTGCTGCCCGGCCTGCCTCAAGCCGAGAGGTCCCAGCTCGCACGACCCACTTCAGTGCAGTGGGCGAAGGGCGCACGAGTGGAGAATGGGAACTAGTTTGAGCCCCACACAGTCCCATAGTAGGATGACTTCGGTCCTTCACCCTCTCGTTCTCTGTCCTCTGTGCCTGGGTCATGCCAGGAAGAAAGGACACTTGGGGAAACGTCCTCAAACACAGCGCTCAGTACCATACAGTGTACCAGTCTGACCTGCCTTTGAATCTTAGAAGATTTCGACCTAAACTATTACAGTAACAACTAGGTTTAATTCCTAAACCTCAGAAGTCCGTGTTTCCCGCGAAGAAGCCAACAATTGCAGTTTCCACTGCTTCCCTTAACTCCCTGCTAATCCCACCTATCCCACCAACTTTCCGCTACAGTCCTACACTGCCTGGAGTGGTGTCTTACCTCAGGCGCGGTTTCCATTTTAATATTCCCCGGATCTGTGGGCAGCCCCAGCTGAGCTAGCTGCGACTGTTTAAACTGTGTTTCACACTATCTCTTACCTTTAATTTGGGGCCAAGTAGTATTGTGTGTGTGTTAAGACTCAGAATCCTCTCTCTGTGCAATCTTAGTGAAGATTAGGCGTTTGATGGCTATTGTTGGACTACCATCACTCCATCCGCAGATGTTTTTCATCTTGCAAAACTTTGTACGTATTAAACCATAACTCCCCATACCACTTCTCTGATCCAGACTGATCTATCTGTGCATGTGACTGGTCCAGGGCCTCTGAGGACTTGGATAGCTCCACTCTTGGAAATAATGCTGCTGTGAATATGAATACAGATAATCTTTTTGAGGCCCTGTGTTCGATTCTTGGGAATATATCTCCAAAAGTGGGTTTCTGGGTCATATGATGATTCTTTAAACTTTCTGAGGAATTGACATGTCCTGTTTTTGCTACATCATTTTCTATTCGCTTGTCGCTGCCAACACTTGTTATTTTCTGTCTTTGGTACTAGTCGTTCTTATGGGTGTGAGATGATGCTCCTTGTTTTGATATTTCCTGTAATATTTGCTGGTGTTTTCTTATGTACTTACTAAAAAAATAGGCAGTTATTTAATGTCCATTTAAACCCTTTTTCTCGTGTAAGTTGATTCTGTTATTGAGTTACAGTTCTTGACGTATTCTTGGAAGGCAGCTATGCTGGCCACTATACCATACCATCATTGCTGTTCTGTTTATATCCTCAGTACCCTTGAGCAGGAATTTGCAGGCATTTTTTTCCCATGTGCTCAGTTGCCTGTGTCTCCCCCAGCACTGGAGATCAAACCAAGGCCTCCCACATGCTAGACAAGTACCATACCTTGGCTAGCTACATCACCAACCCCCTTTTCTGTTTTTTATTTTGAGACTGGTTCTCACTTTCACTCTCAGGACTCAAACACACAGCCTTCCCTTTATTAGGAACTGAGAGAGTTGCAATTCTGTTTGGTCTCATCCTGTAGTCCCATGGATCTTCCATCAAAGTGCTTCTCTGTGATTTTGTGAGGAGATATTTGTCTAGCTTTCACATTAAGTTACAAACAAGTAGAGATCAAAGGATTATATATTTTAGTACCATTTTTTTGTATACCAAACAGTAAAAGAATGTATATAGCCTGACTAGAGTTGGATATCTATAGAACTCTATATTCTACATATACATGGTTAAGCTAGCAGAATTTATATTTAATATTCAGACTCTTACAAACTCGAATTATTACAATGGACTTGTTATAATGTCACTGCATAAAGTAACTTCTGTGCTAATGTGTATTTCATGATATGTCCTCCCGTAGTTTCCCTCAGTTGCGGTTTTAGAAGTGATTGATAAGCTACTTCTGTGTAGAACTATATTTTCTGCGGAGTCTTAAGTGGGCTTCTTTTTATCACCAGGCTGCAGAAGCAGATGTCCCCAAAATGACAAACCGTAACTGCTTCTCAGTCATGTGGAAAGAGACCGTAACTCACGGGTGCTGTGTAAATATCACAAACAGCTTGCCCTAGGAGATACTCACCGGGGAAGAGGTGATTTGGGGACCTTGTGGGACATGATACGGTAGAAGTAGACTCCTCTGGCACTTCAGGAGCACAGCATGTAGACTGCTCAGAAACCTGGGAAGAAGCCGGTGAGAATGAAAGCCAGTGTCGGGGAAGAATGGGGGCTCTGGTGTTGTAGAAGAAAACAGACATTAACTGAAATGAGTAGCCGGGGTATAGGGATCAGTCCGTGGCAGCTGGAGGGGCTGCATCAGGATGCCTGAGACAGCATGCTGTGTTTAGAAAACTGCAGCTCAGTTGGAACAGGAGACCTCGGATAGACTTTTGGAGCTGACCTGTATATGCCCTGTTGACCAGTTGTGCTCTTGAGTGTAGAGTTTGTACAAGGTCCATAAAGTCCCACACACACTTGGTTT
The DNA here is from genome assembly GCA_021653895.1 of Mastomys natalensis. Classification (NCBI taxonomy): domain Eukaryota; kingdom Metazoa; phylum Chordata; class Mammalia; order Rodentia; family Muridae; genus Mastomys; species Mastomys natalensis. The sequence goes on from JAJTUV010000742.1 coordinate 274,547, forward strand.
CAGTCAGGCAGTCCTGACTCCTAGTACACTAGATCCAGGATCTGAATAGTGAACTCTGCACACTCTGTGGCATACCGTATTTCTCAATAGAACTTTCTTTATGAAAGAAAACTCCAAGTAGCTTCTTACAGAAATGATGTAGGTAATAGCCTACTGAGAGATTTAAACAGAAATTGTCCTTCTTTTTATATGGTTTTCTTTCTAACATATTAACATGCTATATCGTAATAAAAACTTATGAAAACAGAATCTGATCCATTTAAAAAATTATACACACACATACACACACACACACACACACACACACACACATGAATATAAGGCATACATGTTTTTATTTGGGCATTTAATTTCTCTAGGTATTTTGAGGTTTATATCTTAAACTAGTTGTTGCTAAGAAGAATGAATAGACCCATTCACCCAGTGGGTTAAAATTCAGAAATCTTTCATAGCTGTGGCTTTTTCAGATCTAGTATAAAGTAAAGATGAGTAACACTAGTATAAAGTAAAGATGAGTAACACCAGCACTTCCCACCCACCGTCACAGGTAAATCTCTAACAGGCCCAGTAGAGAAACCAACCAAGGTCAACCCCCAGTGCTTCAGAAGCCCCACCATGTACCTTTCTCTACTGCGCTTTCACCTCCCTCTCTATATCACCCTCCATTCTGATTTGGTGTGTACCAGAGGAATTACCATTTTGCTTATCTTTAGAGTTTATGCAAATGGATTTATTTCTTCTGAAGCTTGCCTTTACTCAACATTGTAATTGTGAGATTTATCCGTGTTAATAGGTGTCAGTCTGGTGTGTGCGTTTTAAATCCCCGCTCACCATATTTCATTGTCTGACTGTTTAGAATGTTACCTTTTAAAATTATTTTTTTGGTGGTACACATATGCCTCAGCAAGTGCTTATAGATGTCATGTTCATTTGTGTGAGTTTATTTTTGTATGTTATATATTTCCGCAGGGATGTGTGTCTTCAGCTCTGTTAGACATAGTTAGATGGCTCTCAAAAGTAGTTCTACCAGCTAACACACACTGGAAGTGGAGGCTATTCCCTGATCCGTGGTCTGAACTGGAGTTTAACCTTTCTTCCTGTTTTACTCCTAACAGGAAGGCAGGAGTAAAACAGGTCAGAGATTGCACCACTGAGTGTGAATTAATCTTTGATTCTACTTTATCTTTCTAGATCTTGGAGAAATTCATTCAAGGCTACTGGATCACAGACCAGTTACCCAAGGTGAAATCCGTTACTTTGTAAAAGAATTTGAAGTAAGTATCTAAAACTTACTTTGTTAAAAAGCATTTCCCCAGTTGTTAATGACACCTAATACAGAGAAGGGTAATTCCTGAGGTCTAAAGCCTGACTTTATTTTATGTCTTCCAAATATATGTAGCAGAAATTATGAGAAGATAAAAAGTGCTTCTTAAATGCAAGACTAGACAACAGGAGATAGAGGGCCACATCCTGGTACCTACTCCAGACTATTTAATATTTGTCAATTGGAAACTGTTTTCCCTATGAAATCAGATAGAGTGGAAAAAGAGCTCTTCGGGATTGATGGGTCTGAGTTTTCAGATGCATTTGTGGTGGTTGTTCCTTGGTTGGAGCATGAACCATCAAGCTGAAACATAAGACCTCTGCTTGCATGTCAGGCAGCTCATAGTCACCTGTAACTCTAGCTCCAAGGAATCCAACAGCCTCTTTTACCCTCAGGCACTGTATTTACACTGCCTTTATATATATAGACACAAAGACATACATAATTAAAAACAAAAAATAAAAGAAAAGGAAAAATGGTGATATGTATAACTTCATTAGTTTTAGGGTGCTCTGGACACACATAATCCACTAACGCTTTGAGAGACTACAATAGATCATGATCAATTTTATAGTTAAACCTAATGAGGATAATAGATACACCTCAAATAAGAGATGTTTCTCTACCTTAAGGGATTCATATGGAGACAGAGAAATGGTTGCTGTTGTCATTGGTAGTGGTGGAGTGTGTGTGTGTGTGTGTGTGTGTGTGTGTGTGTGTGTGTGTGTGCATGCATGCATCCTTTTTGTGGGCAACCTTAATAGGACCCTTGGCACACTCAAGCTTCCCTTTGACTTCTAGTTAGCAGCATCCTTCTCATCTGTCTTTAGCTTTGTGGCCTTGGTGATGTGTGACTGCTCTTCACTGTCTCTTAAGTTATTTATTCCACAGCCCACTCAGATTTTCTCCATGTATTCAGTGGAGATGCCAGGATTTGTGGATGTGACTTTGGAGTAGAATTCTGAACAGACTAAGGAAAATGTACACCATGGTGTTGTGGGTAATTGGTGTCCTTTTCTTCTCTCCTTCCTTAGCTGGTCTGTCATCCTTCAGTCCCAGTCATAGTGCACTTTACCTTTGCCATTTATATATAATGTGTGTCCTCTTTGATAGTTTACAGCTTACAGCGCTATTTGAAAAAATATGCAAAGCTGACAGGGACCTCTCTGGGTTTTTCTTTTTCTGTTCTTCCCTTTATGTCTGCATAAAGAAGGTTTAAGGTGACATTCTCGTTGGCTTTACCTGTCAGCTTGATACAGCTGAAAGTCACCTGAGATGAGTTTCAATAGAAGGATTGTCCAGATCAGATTGCCCTCTGGGCATGTTGATGGGGGATTGTCTTGATTCCTTATTAATCGCCTTGATTGTTAACTTTGGACAACACCATCCCCTGAGCAGGTGGTTCTGCTCTGTACAGAGAGCTAAGTAATCATGAGGCTGCAAGTGAGCAAGTAGCATTCTTCTGTTTCCACTCCAGGTTCCTGCCCTTTTGTCCCTCAGTGATGTACTATGACCTGGAAGTATAAGCCAAACAAAGCCTTTCTTCCCTAAGCTGTCTTGGATGGTGTGCTTTCTCAGCAACAGAATAAAACTTGAGCAGCAGACATGTTTCAGTTTAGTTTCTTGGGTCACCATTGGCCATCTTGACTGATTTAGTTTTTCTTAACTGTGGAGTTGCACATTTTTTTCCCTTCATTCCAGCAACTGCATGGTCATCAAGTTCACCTCCCAAACCACTTTTAAATCTTCTTCTTTTTTTTTTGTTTTTTTGTTTTTTCAAGACAGGGTTTCTCTGTGTAGCCCTGGCTGTCCTGGAACTCACTCTGTAGACCAGGCTGGCCTCGAACTCAGAAATCCGCCTGCCTCTGCCTCTCAAGTGCTGGGATTAAAGGCGTGCGCCACCACCGCCTGACACTTTTAAATCTTCTTATGAATGACCCTGACCATTTCCAGCCCTCCATCAGCCCTCTCTCTGGGTAGAGTAGATTCTACCCAGTCACCCTGTGCTTGACTTTATTTCTGCAGACAGTTTTCACACACTGGCTAGCTCATCCAGCCCTTGCTGGATCCCCACCCACACAGCTCCTCTACCCACCTGCATAAATCCATCTCCTTGGCCGTACTTGGGAGCCTCTGGGTGGCCACACCCTGCTGCATAGCTCTGGACCCTGTAGTGCTGCAGCCATGCTTCCTTCTTCTTTCTTGAACAGTCTCAGGTATCCTCACATCTGTAATTCCATCTTTCTAAAACATCCCTTCTTTCTATTTTTTTGAATGCTTCACTCTTCTGTTTGGATTGCAGATTGAATTATCACCACTGACCTTTCCTGCAAAGCAGCCTCCAAAGAATTCTGTAATGTTGCTCTCTGTGACACTCTGTGCAACCTCACTTCTTTCCTAATACCGTGTCCCAAATGACCACACCTCCAGTAGCATAAAGCACGGCCCATTTATTCAAGTTCTGTATGTCAGAAGTCTGCACATGGGGTGGCCAAGACAGCTCAGCATCTCAGGAAGCCAGAGTCATTCTGCCCTGTGGCTCAGGATCCTCTTCCAAACCCACACGACTGTAGTACCGTTCAGCTCTTCTCTGGAGGCCACTTTCAGCTTCCAGAAGAGAACGGTAGTACATGTCACACAGGTTCTTCTACCTTCAGAGCTGGAATAGGAAGGAGAGTCTCCCTCACTCGGAATTCCTCTTATGCTCTAAATCTCTAGAAAGAAGAACTCCATCTCTGTTCAGGACTCACCTTACAAGTCAGGCCTCCACAGATAACCACTCTACAGTCACCTAGTTGGAGACCTTAATGCATTCATAACTCCTTCACAGTAGCACAATAAGGTTGAGTTAATGGTTGGGCCTGTGTCCCCCAGGGGTGCAGACCTAGGCAGCCATTTAGGCTTCTGCTGGCCAGCCTGGCTGTGTTCCTGTCATTCACCTTGCTGGCCTTCATCACTAGAGTGTTCACTTCAGACCTATGGTATTCTCTTTGTATCCACTACACCTGCAACAGTGTCTGGGTGAGCTAACAATCTTAAAACCTGAGTTTCTATGACAGTCAGTGAATGACCTTTCTCAGAGGTCATCCTTTGTGTTAGTTTTGCTATTAAGACAATACTTACAAATCTACTTCAAAGGACATAATTTATTGAAATAACTGTAGAAATTTGAAATTAGGTGGCTTTTGTAACCCAAGTTCTTCATAAAGATTGAGTCAAGGCATGGAGATCAGTGAACTAGTTCATCAGCAGCTAAGTCATCCCTAAAATTCAGAGCCCCTGCACGCTTATGCCAGTATCCTCAGGAATAATGGAGGTGTTTTCTGTAAATACATTATACAAATGAAACTAACTCCTGAAAAGAAATTTACATCTATGTTTTTTATTATTCTGTGTTCAATTGAAGTCAGCCCCTGTTTTGACTGGAATGTAAGATAGTTGTCATGGGACAGTCGACATATGTTACAGAGGAGGTTTAAGCCCTCCAAGGTCTTGTCAAGAAGACAAGAAGAGTAGAAAGAGCATAGCACTCTGCCGTCCATGCGTGGGGTCAAGCCCTGACCCCCTCTCACTAGCTATGACTGTTTGCTCTGCAAGGCTCAGTTTCCTTAGCACTGAAAATGACAACAGTAATATAGACTGCAGAAGGAGGGGTTTTGTGAAGGTTTAACGAGACTTCATTTTAAAATTGTTTTTCTGTGGGTGTTGATAGAAATGTTTATGTTGTTGAAAGATGATAGTAAGTACAGCAAATACAACGTACTAATTTTGTAACTCAGTTTTTTTTTTTAAACAATAATTTAAACGAGTTTGGATTCAGCTTTTGTTCCCCTCCGCCCCCTTCAATCTGGACTGAACAACTCAGGAGGCTTCGCAGATTTGTGTATCATCCCTGCACAGCCTCTGTGCTGATCTTCTCTCTGTCATTCTGACTCTAGTGTCCTGCTGCCAATGTGAGCACTGAGCTCAGTGCAGTCTCCTTATCTTCGGTTTAGTTATTTTACCTTTATGTGGATGAGGACTTGCCTTGGTGTATGCGCATGGCTGTGTGCATGCCTGGTGTTGCAGACCTCAGAAGAGGGCACCAGATTCACAGAACTGGAGGCAGGATGATTGTGAACAGCCACATAGCTGCTGAGAACAGGACCTGGGTGTTTTGCAGTAGCTATGAGTGCTCCTAACAGCTGAGCCACCCCCCAGCCCCTGGGGTCACTTGTTAATAACTCTAAATAAAATAGGAATGCCTAGACAAGTGTTATAAGCATGTTCTCCTCACCTACCCTTCTTCTCCCCCCTTGTCCCCTATGGTTTTTTTTTAGGATTCTCAGTACACCCTACTCTGTAGATCAAGCTGGCCTGAAACTCACAGAGATTCTCCTGTCTCTGCCTCATCAATGCTGAGATTAAAAGCATGTGCCACCATGACCAGATTGTATAAGCATTCTCTTGGGAAAATGTTTACCAAGGGCCTACTGAGATGGGTCTGCAGATAAAGACCTGCTGCTAAGCCTAGAAACTTCAGTTTGATACCCAGAACCCACAAACCTACAAGGAATAAGAGAACTGCTTCTTATAAGTTGCTCTCTATCTTCTACATGTATGTGTGCACATGCATGTACAGACACATATATACACACACCCAAACCCATATACACACACAAAGAGTAAGTGTAAAATACTTTGAAAAAGAAAAATTTACTAAAGAATAAGTTTTCCACATTGGCCATGACAGATGGAACCATATAGAGAGAGTTAAACAAATACGTTGAGAATTTATATAAGTCACATGTTAGGAAATAAAATTATATGGTAAATAAAACAGATACACAAACATGGCACCCCACCCCCACCCCCATCCCAGGAACTTAGTCATATCTTGAGGAACTTCTCACTTAAGAATCTTCTTTTAGCCGGGCAGTGGTGGCGCACGCCTTTAATCCCAGCACTTGGGAGGCAGAGGCAGGCGGATTTCTGAGTTCAAGGCCAGCTTGGTCTACAGAGTAAGTTCCAGGACAGCCAGGGCTACACAGAGAAACCCTGTCTCAAAAAACCAAAAAAAAAAAAAAAAAAGGAATCTTCTTTTAAGGACCCAGAAATTGAACCTTGGCCTTTGATTTGCTCTTTCTGACAAGCGCTCTGTCTGTTCTTTTCACATGCTGACCTTCTGTGTTTTTTCCTCAAGGGCTTACATAGTACAGCACAGAAGTTTTCCTGAGTGTCAGCATCTGCCCTCATCACTGCTCGCTATTCCACAAATTAGAAGGAGAAGGCTGGGGCCTGGAGGGGTGACTTAGCTGTTAAAAGGTCTAAACTGCTCTTTCAGAGGACCCAAGTTCACAAGCTGTGAGGTGGCTCACAGCTGTCTGTAACTCCAGTTCCAGGGGCCCAATTCTCTGTCCTAGTCTATGTGGGAACCAGGCATGCATGTGGCACAAATGCTAACAACATACAGGCAGATACTCTCATGCTTATGACTTAAAACTAAATCTAAAGACCAACAAACAAACAAAAAAAAAAAAAAAAGGAAAGAAAGATGGAATGTAGTCCAGAGACTGGGAGTCTAGCACTGTCTCCAGAGCTCGCACACAGACAGTAACAAGCATGCCCTTCTCCCAGGGATCCGTCTCACTGAGGAGAGATGAGCAGGGCCTGTCTCTCTATTTCTCTGCCGCTCAGGCAGGGTTCACTTTAGGAAAGCTGACCAGAAGCTCCAGCTCATTTTTTTTTTTTTTTTGTAAATTTTTCTCTACAAAAGAGGGACCAAGTACCACACGGTGGCAGCGTTTCTCAGAATTCCTCAAGCATGGGCAGACTGTGACAGGCTCTGTCTTCTTTGGTGTTTAAGAACAGTTGGCAGCCTTTCTCCTAACTCTAGACAGTTTCTCCCTGTATTCCACTGATCGTGATGGGCAAAGCTTAGCATTGTGTGCAGTCTCTGTTAGGGCACATTCCCACCCCCAGCACTTGTGAAAGGCAGTGTGGCAGTTTCCTGGGAAGAGGCACTGTCCTTTAAGTCACTGTGGTACTAACTGTAGATGAGACACCATGATCTCTGATAGAGAAGAGAGGGTAATCCTGTGTTATTGTATTAGAATGTGTATGGCATAACTCCTTCATTGCTTTGCTGAATACTTGCCAAACACCCACGCATCTCAGTGGGAATGGGTTTAGTTACTAGATACATGGCTTCAAAAAGGGCTTGTTTTTCTTGCATAGTCCTGGGACAGATCTGAAAAGTTCAGGGCTGGCATGGTGACTCTATGATGTCAACTGCTTCCAGCCTGTCTCCTTGGCACATAGCCCTTACACTTAAAAGTGGCTATGGAGCCTTAGTCATTATGTCTCCACGTTGTGTGGTAAAAGAGAGGGCCAGCAGGAAACAGCAGCCAGCCTCTGTTAGAGGCATCTGATTATCCTGGATACAGTGCAAGTATTGGTAACATGGAATAAGAATGATGCGGAAGTTCTGTGTGTCTGTCTGTCATACCACACATGGGAAAGTAAGTGACAGATAACCCTGACAGCCAGAAAGCTTCAACTGCATATTCAAAATGTGTCCAAGAAGAAATACACGCAAATCAAGAGCTGCCCTGCTTCAGAGTAGAGTCCTGAGAGAGTACAGTACTCCAGGAACAGTTCCCTATGGGGCTCCACAGGAGACTGCCATAGAAGAGTGACGTTTGAGCAGAGAGAGGCCCTCTAAGTGTGGCAGAAATGCTGCAACGCAGGAATCAGAAGGAACTGCCTTCATGGATATGGCTGTCAGGTAGTGGACATGGCAGTACACTCTGTAATCCCAGAACTTGGAAGAAAGTTCAAGGCCAGTGTGGAATCTCTAGTGAAACTCGGTCTTAGGAGACAAGATAAACGCATTCAAACGTGAGATGAATTGGTCCAGGGAGACCTCGTTCAAGGCAACACCATGTGGAATTTCATAGCATCCTGACCTTTCATCCCATGAGGCTGATTAGTGTTGAGACTGAGAGCTGGATTTAGTTGTCAGCCCTTTCCCCTAATGCCATCAAGTACATGTCTAGGATAAAAGTTATATAACAGTATTAATAGTTACTAACAGTGTAAGTGCTTATGGCTAGGCATTGTTTTAAGTATGTTACACTTTTTATTCATTTCAACTTGAATTAAGGAGTTAAAGTATATGTAGTTTTATGGGAGGTTACATGTCATTATGTTATTGATGCTAGGCATTGCTCCAACAGTTTTTAACCTGGAAATAAGATGCAGCGTTTAATGAGCACTTCAGCTTAACAACAAGCACTTCTCAGGCAGAAGGACTCAGTGAAAAGACTCAGCTGTGTAAAAGGCAAGCCACTCCACAGGCCTCTTCATTATGTAAGGTAGTTTTTATCACTAGTGGGTAAGACTACTAAGTCACTTGCCAGAGGTGGGGAAATGCTAAAGTCAGTAGACTGCTTGCCTAGCATGTGCCTGATCCCCAGGACTTCGTGAGGTTGGTATAGTCTCGGCAGTCAGAGGTAGAGGCAGGAGGATCAAAGCAATTCTCAGCTGTAAAGCAAACTCAAGGCTATCCTGGACTATGAGACCCTTTCTCACAACTGCAACAACAACAACAATAGTAATACAGGCTGTAGTGATTGTGTGCTTATAATTTTAGTCCTTCAGAGATGGAGGCAGAAGAATAAGGAGTTTAAGGTCATCATCAGCTTTGTAGTGAGTTTGAGGCTAGCATAGGTTCTGTGAGACTTTGTCTTAAAAAACAAGAAAGAAGGGTGGGGGGAGGGAGAGAGAGAGAGAAAGAGAGAGAGAGAAAGAGAGAGAGAGAGAGAGAGAGAGAGAGAGAGAGAGAGGAGAGAAACCAACCTAGAAAGAAACAGAAAAATAACAAAAATCTACTTGCTACAGAGTGATTGGTGTCAATTGTTTGACTATATCTCAAGGGATCCTATTACTTCCCAAATCTCCGGACTGAGAAGAGCCCTCCCCTGACTGGAGCTACAGAGCTGTGCTTTTTTCCTTTGTTTCTGCATTGGCAGAATATTCCTCTGCCTGATAATAAATGAATTCACCATAAGGACTGAAATATTTCTCTTAAACTTGTCTCCTCCCAGTTCCAGTGCCATCTCAAAGAAGGAGCACTAATGGCATAGGTTTTAACAGCTTAGTTTTTTTCTTTGTCACATTTTGTCCCTGGGAAAATGCAGCAAAACTCAGCCAGCAAATACAAGCAACAACCATAATAAGGCCAAGTAGTGAGATAGAGTCAGAATAGCAAATGGCCAAGCCATCCATGCCTAAAGGCTTCCCTGACATCAGAAATGCCAGAGATGGGGGAGCAGCAGGGACTTGGGAAGGCCAGAGTGCTCATGCAGACTCTCCAAGCCCCTCAAACTTCCCATCAGGCCTATTTGGAAATCCTGATAGGCCATTTGGAGAACAGCAGAACCCAGCAGATAGCATCACAGGCTCCACCTCCACAGAGTGACACCACAGAGGCCAAGGCCACACTGGAGAAGCCTTCCAGCTGAAGACAGGAAAGAGGAAAGTTGTCGGAGAGGTGTAAGTCAGAGTCAGGAAAACTGTCTAGAAGGCTGGCCTCAAACTCAGACTTCACCTGCCACTGCGTCCCAAGGGCTGGGATTAAAGGCATCCACCACCATGCTGCCTAAAGAAAAATAAAATGTTAACATTATTTTTGAGGTGAGAATTAAATAAAGAGCCAGGAATAAATAGTGAAAATATATCGGCCTAAAATAAGGACTGAAAAGATTTAAAGTTGACAAGAGAGAGCCCAGAGAGAAAGGAGGGCATGCTGGTGGTGAGTCCAGATGACCCAAGGCTGTGACAACAAGCCTGAGAAAAAAAATCAAGGTACCAAGAAGAACAAAAGAGAATTCAGAAAACCTTTCCTGAAGTTGCTAGTGGACTCATAGTGAAGTATGTGCTATTTTCTGAGAAGATTAACCTAGAGTACCTGACGCTTGAGACTATTTCTCAAAGAAGAAAAAAAACACCTTGAACTTTATAGGGAAAAAAAAATCCTCTGGGCACCCAGGCTAAATGAATAGGCCCTTTGTAAAGGGAGGGAAGTCCAACTGCTGGCAGATTTGTCTGTGTATGCCAGTGGCTTTGTATCTGGCCCATCTGCACCTTGCTGTAGAGATGACAGACACATGCTTAAGGTTCTGCAGGCCCCAGGAATGGGATTCAGATGAGCCTTTCCTCAGGGCCATTGCACATCAGAACACATGTCAGAGTTAGACAGACTCTTTCCTATCAGCGTTAACTTGCTTGTTGGGGCCAGAGCTGTGGTAATGGATAAAGGTGTTTATTGTCAAGTCTGATGAGCAGAGTTTGATCCCTGTTAATACATAAAGATGAAACACCACCCATCCTGTTGAGGTGGACATCCGCCTCTGGAGACTTCAGGCAAACAATCAGACAAACCCTGAACTAATTGCACAGTTAGTTCTGACTGCTAAATTATGGAAAGGGAAGAGTCAGCAGAGGATGCTGAATTCCAGCACAGAGAGACATCATTAAAACAGACTGTGGGGAACTGTGTAGAACAGATCACTCGCTGGTTCAGTGACTTGCCAAGGGAAATAAATGGTGATAGAGGAGAAACCTGTACATTGAAAGCACATTGACCAGTTGCAGCTTATGACTCTGCTTTGTTTTTGTTTTTTTTCAAATAAGTGTGGGTAAGAAGACCATTTATAGGACATTTGAGGGATTGTGACCATACCTTTACTTTGTGATATTAAAGATTTGTTACCTGTGTGGTATGTGTGTGTGTGTAGTGAGACAGAGATACTCATATCTTTTATTTTTAGTTTTTAAGATTATTTAATGTTTATGTGTGTGCACCTACAGTTTTGTATGTGTACCATGTGCGTGGTAGGTGCCCACAGAGATTAGAGGATGCTGGATCTCCGGACTGGAGTTACAGATGGTTGTGAAGCACCTTGTGGTTGGTGGAAACTGAACCTGAGTCCTCCGGAAGAGCAGCTAATGCTCTTACCCATGGAGCCATTTCTCTAGCTCTGTGTCTTTTACTCTAAGGATTGAGTCTATCTTACCAAGGCATGTGCTGAAATGTTTACAGTAACGTGGTACACTCCCTCGGCTGTGCTTCTGAGTGCCCTGGGGAGCTGTGGTGCATGGAGGAAACAGGTCAGCATGACTTGAGCTTTGCTGGGGTATACTCATGATGAAAGGCATTATGTTCTCTCTCGACTTTGCACGAGTTTTAAATTTTTCACTATAGAAAAATGTGTAAAATATTTGAAACTAGCCACAGCAGCTTCTTAAAGATTGCATAGAGCCTCAGCAGTACAACTAATTTGTTATATTCTTATAGCCAAGCTTAGCAACCTTCCTCTTTAATAACATTTTATGTTGATTTTAGATTTACAGAACATTTTCAGAGATAATGACAATGTTTTCATTTATCTGTAACCTATTTTCTCATTCCTAATGTCTTACTTTACCACATTATAAAAACTAAGAAGCAATATTGGCAAATTGCTACTAATAAAACACCAGAGTTTGCTTGGATTTTACCAGTTTTTCCATGATAATGTCCTTCATGTTCCAGGATCTACTCCAGGGAACCACCTTGTGTTTAATTATGTCTCTGCTGCTGCTCTACTGTGACAGTTGCTCAGTCTTCCCTTGTCTTTCTAGACCAGGCTGGGTCTAAGGTATTAATGCCTCCCCACCCCAGGATTTCTGTGATGTTTTTCTCGTGATTAGACTGGGCTTATGGACTTCGGCAAAGAAAACCCAGAATTGAAGTAGCCCCTTGTCACATCACATCCTGCTCCTGCTGTCAGGGGGTTACACTGCCATGTGCTCTGCATTGCTTGATGGGGGAGCACTTAATGGAAGGAGCACTTGCAGCTTCTTCCTCCACTGGGGAGTGAAGTGCTCTTCTTCAGAAGTAAATCACTGAGTCTAGCCCATACTTGGCCTGGATGGGAAAGTGGAGGACACTGAGACCATGTAGGCTCAGTGGTTGGTTGATACTCAGAAGACTTGGCACGGGGATATGTGTGGCTGTGGTGTTCCAGCAGAGGGTTCCAAGCATAGTGAGCAAGGGAGATGATGAGACAGGAGTGCTCCTGGGACAGTAGGACTCCACAGCAACAACTGACTATGCTTGCAAACCGTAAATGACCCAGAGCTCTTGGGTAAAGGAGCCAGTGGCATCCTAGCTTGTTGCACAGACACCTCTGCCTAGCATAGGCCAAGATTGCACAGATACTGGCATTATTCACATTCTTAGTACAAATACCTTCGGCATACTGGACTACATTTCCAACCCACATTTAGATTCATACTGGCTAGAGACCTGCTTCCTGGGTAGGTCCCAGCCTTGCAGGCCAACACAGGCCTTTCTAAGGATAGCAGCGTTCATTGTTCATTTTTCTGCATGGTAGGGTGTCTGTCTGTCATTACATTGACCAAATAACATTGTTATTTTGAATAGGAAAAAGGCAGACCTAAAAATGTGTAGCACATAAACATGGAAGCATCAGGGCTTATTCTAATGAGATGTAAAGCTATGTATGCGCCTTTCTTGCCTCTCTAGTATTTCTCTTGTCCGTTTCTGAACACTGCTATAAAATATTCCTATTGTAGCTTTTGGAGTGTTTCATAATAAAAATGCCACCAGGTTTTGACCTTTCCAGCCAGAGAATGAAAAGATGTGTGTGCTCACAAGCCTGTCCTCTTGGAACTACAGACAGTAATTACTAAGACTTGAGATACTAGTCATTTATTTTTCTTACTAGGAAAAACGTGGTCTTCGAGAACTGCGCGTTCTTGAGAACTTGAAGAACACGATCCAGGAAACAAATGAGCGTCTGCTTCCCCAATGCAGAGAGACCATGCAGGGCGGCCTGGGGGAGACCCTGCAGAGACGTGAGTCCAGCTGCTCTGCAGCCTTGACCTCATTCCCACACCCAGGCCTGTTCTCTGAGTGCTGCTGGGGAGGGGAGCAGAGCTCCTGACTGGGGCTTACCAGGGGAGGCCAGCCACAGACAGACTGTCCAGTGAGGTCACGCTACTGGTACCAGGATCCAAAGTAAGCCATGTGCACAAGCATTGCACGAGATGAGCTCTAGGATGGGAGAAAATTCTTGCTTTTTACCTTTACATTTTTAAATTTTATCTATAAGAAAATATATTATGACCAGGAAATGAGTTTCTCTTTCAAATGGACTGTGCCCTTTATAAATGTTTATATTTTATCAGTTTTCTCATTAAGGAGACTATTTCAATGGGAAGAAGTAGCTGGCAATATTTGTTAGTGTTCTTTAATATTAGACTTGAACATAAATAAAAGTTGATGTTAGTGTAATGTTAAAATTAGGATGTCAGAGCATTGAAGCTTCTCTTCAGATGTCTACACTAAGAACATGCAGCTTGTCCACAGAGAGATAACAACTGATAATTGAAGCGCTAGGTGCAGCTAGCCTGTAAGGGAGGGGGACAAAGCCAGCCTGTGAGGGAGGGGGACAAACCAGCCTGTGAGGGAGGGGACAAGGCCAGCCTGTGAGGGAGGGGGACAAAGTCAGCCTGTGGGGGGGGGACAAGGCCAGCCTGTGAGGGGGGGACAAGGCAGCCTGTGAGGGAGGGGCAAAGCCAGCCTGTGAGGGAGGGGACAAGGCCAGCCTGTGAGGGAGGGGACAAGGCCAGCCTGTGAGGGAGGGACAAGGCCAGCCTGTGAGGGAGGGGGCAAGCCAGCCTGTGAGGGAGGGGACAAGGCCAGCCTGTGAGGGAGGGGAACTAGGCTAACCTGTGAGAAAAGCAGGAAAGAGGCCTCAGTTAGCGGTGGAGTCCCATAGGATCATGTGTACTCTGATGCTGGAAGGAGGTTGAAAAGGCTAACTCTCCTAAGATCACATTTGATTTGAACAAGTGGGGGGGGGGTAAAAAATAAAAATTGGCATTAGGCTTTTGTACTGTGCTGTTTGTCCACAGTGCTGTATCCTTAGCTGACAGGCATTCCAGGTTGGCTGGCCACCATTGGAGCCCAAGGACCCAACAGTGTCTGCTCTTCCCAGTGCTGTAGTTAGGTGTGCACTACCGTGCTTTGCATTTTTATGTGTGTGCTGAGGATCAAACCCAGTGCATGGAAAGCACTTTACCAACTGAGCCCTATCTGCAACCCCCGATTATTATCAGGTGGGATGCTTCTACAGGAACTGAGAAGAGCCCTTTGACACTGGGAACATCACTAAAGCAATCGGATAAGACAGTGAGAAACCATGGGCTGCTATCTGACTGATTTCCTCTTCAGGCCAAGTTAGTCTGCTCTCAGGACTTCCTAATGACGTTGGAAAGTATTACCAGTAATTTATAAACTGAACCAAAAGTATGTTTCTTTGAACGGAAGGACTACATTTAGTGATGGGGATCTGGCCTCTGGAGTGGCTGGGTCATATTGTTGGCGTGAGAAACTTGGCAGTGGCCTTGGGAGCTATTCTCTGTTAGCTGCAGGAGAGGCTGCTGCAGAAGGCTCCAGAATGAGAGTTTCCTGTGCCTAGTTTTCTAAGGCCCATGGCTCTAATAGAAAATAATGATGTACCAAGCAAACGGAGGCCTTTTTAATAATTAACCTGAGTCCAGCTGTCATCCCTAACAGATTTCATTTTTTAAGCTTGACATTTTAAACCCGTGTTAGCTTGTTTGTTTTCATTTGTGTAAAGTCATGTAAACAAGCTTCAGCATGGAGTATTTTCTGAACTAAGTAGACCATGAAGAGTGATGAGCAGTGGACTTGTGTGCCTGTTCGCAGACCTTCTTGTTTCTGCTTTGTTGGCCTGTGTGATGCCACTGCTGAGCTCATGTGTTTCTTTGTCTCTCATTTTCCATCTCATCTGTGTTTTATTGTCAAGTTTGGTCTCTTGTTAAAGCAAGGAGACCATGGGGTGCTTTTGCTTTTCTCTGCTCTGTTCTATTTTTTTTAAGACTAGATACCTTGGCTTGTTGTCTAGTATTTTGTTCTCTTTTCTTACCCCTAGTTGCTGTTCTACAAATTAAGGTCTAAGAGTTTGGCCAGCCTGTTTTCTCTAACTAGTTTTTTTATGAGTGAGTTGGTTAGGTGTAATCTGGAGTCTCAGTTATTTACTAGAACTTGTTCAGGCTGGCCTTGGATTCTTTATCGTCTTGCCCACCCTTCTGAGTGCTAGGATTACAGATTTGTTTCATCATACTATCACTAAATACTAATTCTCATACGCTTCACCCATTGGAATCTTCACTGCCTTTGGTTTGGTTTGGTTTTTTGAGGTAGGATTTAGGTATGTAGCCCAGGCTAGCTGAAACTCATGGTAAGCCTTCTTCCTTAGTCTCCTGACTACTGGAATTACAAACTGCAATGCCACTATCCTAATACAGTAAAAAAGCATTCATTATCATTTCTAACTCATTGTTGAGAAAACTAAAATGTATAGTGATTTATTTGTGGTTCTTTTGTGATCACGAGCTCTTCTAATCCCCAAACTCAAGTTTAACTTCAGGATGTCTCTTTGTAAAGAATTTTTTCAAGATTTTATATAGCCCAGTGTGAACTTGAACTCACTGTGGTAGCTAAGTATGACCTTGAACTTCTGATCCTCCTGCCTTCACCTGAGTGCTCGGACTCAAGGCATGTACTGGCATCTTCAGTGTTGGGATGGAACCAGGGCTTGTGTGTGCTAGACAAGTACTCTGCCAACTGAGCTACGTCTTTGGCATCTCAGGGTGCCACTTTCTGTGCATCTAAGAACATCTTGCCTTTTCTTCTGGTTCGTCACTTTTGGGTTCTTCCTCCAACACAGGTGCTCCTCCTTGGTCTACTTCAGTCTACTTTAGTAGTTCCTATTTATAGCTGACTTACAGCTGCCTTTAAATTTTTTTTAATATTTATTTTGTGTGTGTGTGTCCATGTGTGTGTGCGTATGTGTGTGCATGTACCACCAGCATATATGTTGTCCACCATGTGTGTAGAAGCCTTCAGAACTAGAAGAGAACATCAGAACTGGAGTTAAAGGTGACCGTGAGCCACTTTGTTGGTGCTGGGAACTGAGCCCAGGTCTCTGTGAGAATAGTAAGTGCACTTAGCTGCTGAGTCGTCTCTGGAGCTCTGTGACTGACTTA
Organism: Mastomys natalensis; assembly: GCA_021653895.1. Taxonomy (NCBI): domain Eukaryota; kingdom Metazoa; phylum Chordata; class Mammalia; order Rodentia; family Muridae; genus Mastomys; species Mastomys natalensis. Next base: position 290,997 of record JAJTUV010000742.1, read on the forward strand.
TCACTGGGATTCCCTGTGCCTTCTCTGTGTCTGTTGTTCATGATCACAGTGGTAGGTGTCATATGTATCCCACTCTGTGACGGCACACTCAATATGGACCACTCATCAGAATGACAAACTCTTGTATCCTAGTCCACCAAGGGGTTGGACAGGTGTATAACATGGTGAGGCCAAACTCCAGTTCCCAACTCCATTCTGCCCTCATGGCTGACATTACCACTCACCTAGCTGGAAGCCTTGTCCCCCACTTACCACCTTCCCCTTCCTCTCTGGCCTGCCTCCCTTTCCCGTTCCCCTGCTTACCTGCCTTTGCCCTTTACTGTGTCACTCTCTTTCCTCTCTCCCGCCTCCCTTCCTGCTCTCCTCTCACTCATGTTGATTTTATTGCTGACCTCACAGAATCACAGCTTTCACTAGTCAATGTCATACTTGTTTACAGCCTGGTCTATTCCCCCCTCCTCCCCTTGATAACCCCAGAGTTTGTGTCCAGCTGCCCTGCACTCTCAGATGTCTGTGAACATCTCAGCACAGCCTGTTCTCAGCAAACTGCAGAGTGTAGCAGAAGTACCTGCCCACTTCACTCTGGCTACTTCCACCCTAGTGTACGCCACAGTCATCCTCTCTTGGGTTCTTCTAGTAGCTGATCTTTGCTGCTCTCTTTCCTCCATGTAGGCTAGTCTCCACATAGATGTAAGTCAGTTTTTGTCATTGCTGTGTTTAGAATCTTCTCATTTTGTATAGATTAAAACCCAATTCTCTCATATCCTGGAACCTCTGCACTGTTCCCCACTCTGACTGTGAACCCTACCACTGTCTTTTCCCTCACCATGTCCTGGCCACACTCCTTCTCTGATGTGCCAAGCACACTCTCACTGCAGGCCTTTGCACTTGTTGCTCCCCCAAGAACATTCTTCTCTCAAGTTTCCTGCAAGTCTCTGCTCAGACATCACCAAGAGCTTTCTTGGCCGATTTGACATTCCCCATACCCTTCCTTTTGGCATTCCATACTCTCGACCTCGCATTTTAGCCTGCATATCTGTCAGCAGCTGACACGCTAAATACTTATCTGCATATTGCACATTCTCCCTACTAAAACGGAGACCCACATGCTCACTGCATATCACCCAGCCAGTACTTACACCTTCTTGCTGCTCTCTAATTACCTGCTTGAACTCAATGGCTGAGAGCACAGCTAGCATCTGCTCTAATACTAATCTGAGATAGTGCTGCTCTATGGTGTTAAAGCTTACACATACACAGAAAGGTAGAATTTGTTTCTGTTTTATGTGAAGCAAATCAAGACATTGTTAGCTAAGTTCAGCATAGGAACTATGCAAGAGTGTTCATCTCCTTCTGAGACCTTTTGGAACAATTGCCCTATGTAGCAAATGTACTGATCCATTTGCACAGCACTCGGGAGGCTGACCGAGGCAAGAGTGTTGGGAATTTAAGGCCATCCTTGGCTACACAGTGAATGTGAGGGCAACCTTGGCTACTTGAGACCCCGTCTCAGGTGGAGCACTTGATAAGTTACTGTTATTTATCACAAGTCAATACAGTCTCCTGACAGATAGCAGAAGACAGTGCTTCCTGTTGAAGGACGTAGCCACAAAGTGATATGAGTGAGTGGAAGCATCTACTACGTGGGCCTTCTCGTGGCCTCGCTGACCTTAAGGACAGGACTGTTAGAGAGTGGTCAGGTGATTATTTATTTATTTATAGATCTTAGAAATGCAAACTTTGTAAGTTCAGAGAAGCTCAGAGGGGAAAGGCGCTTGCTGCTGAGCCTGACAACCTAGTTGGATGCCTAGAGCCCACATTTGGAATGAGAACCAAATACAAAACTGTCCTTTTCCTTTGGCCTGTTGGAGCACATGTGCCTGTACACACATACAAAATGAAATAAGAAAGAAAAGCCTTTCTGTTTTGTGGCTACGTGGCTGAAATGTGGATACTTCACACGGAGTCAAATTCTGAAGATGGATATTCTTTCCAAACATGGAGATAGTTCTGTAGAGGATCAGAAGTGTAGACTTATTACCTGAATCCAAAGGAAGTTAAAGACTGTGACAACCCACAGATAAGTGTAGTCTTCATGCCTCATCAAAGAAACTTATTTTTACAGTAGACAGAGACTACCACAGAAAACCACAACCAGTCAGAATACAGATTTGTAGAAGCCACTCCCAGTGACTACATCTACTTAACACTCTAGAACCCAGGGCCCAGCAGACATTGAAGAAGGGGCAGAAAGACTGTAAGAGCCAGAGGCCTAGGGTGTTTGCTGTGAGACTGTGTCTCCTAGTAATGTCAGAAGACATACACATGAAGTTTCATCACCATGATAGCCTAAACATGAGCTGAACACAGATGACACCCATAGACATGCCAAAGTGGATGGAGAAAAGCCCACAGGCCTCAGCCCTAAACAAAGAACTATAGGAAATAAGGACTGCTGAGAATGCAGGAGAAACAGTCTTCCCAGAGAAGAGCACAGCAATTTGTCATTCAGTACCAAATGCTCAGCCCTGAAAACATGCGTACAAGTAACATACAGACTGCACAGGTTATATCCAGGAATATGCATGTATCTACATATATGCTTGGAGTAGTAATGAACAAAGAAGCTATGGATTTAAAAGAGAGCAACACGGGGTCAATGGGCAGTTTTGGGAGGAGGAAAGAGGAGGGGGATTGATGTAATTATACTCTTGGGACAGGAGCGCTGTGTCAGGTGACAGCAGAAGTGACATGGTCCTTCAACTTTCCTTTCAAATTGCACTCAAGGTGATCCAAAAATGAAAATGACTGGAGGACATAAAAACAGATTTTTAAGATCTGTTCACAGGGCTAGGAAGGAAAAAGGACAAACAGGAAATGATCCATGTTTAGGAAGAGTGATGTCATACTCGCTGCCGCAGGAAGAAGGCAGATCTAATCAACTCCTCTCTTGGTTTGTTTTTCTACTTTTGTTAAGGGGAAAAAAATGATTGGGTAGCTAATCTCAGTCCTTAGATGTCATCTGTGGTCTAGGAACATTTGTTAATCGTTGCCGAGAATAAAGCCTTTGAAAATGAGATTTGCTGACTGCATTCGGGAGGTGGCGGCTTCACAGTTTTCTGAAAGAGAAATCACTGTCCCTGCCCTGATGTGGACCTGGTTGGGTTAGCCCTAGGCAGACAGAGGAAGACAGAGAGATGGCTTCCAGCATCAGCATCTGTAACAGAAGGTGGTCCTGTAGTAATATGCTTCTGCTGAGGGAATTTCATAACTGAAAGCACTTCATCAGAGGACAGGAAGAGAGAGTGAATGCTTTGTGTAAGGGCAGCAGAGTGAACAGGGTCCTCAGCGCACCATTACTTGACACTGCTTGTGTGTGAAGGGCTACTGTTGAGACAGGATCTTCCCTGTGGCTTAGGCTGGTCTGGGACTCACTCTGTAAACCAGGCTGTGCTATGGGTCTCACGTTGAACCTGGGTCTTGGAGTTTTGGCTAGTCTGGCTCTGCACTCAGTATGGGGCTTGCAGACATAGCAGCTAGAAATCCAATCTTAGATCCTCACATTCGTGTAGCTGTCTCCCCAGTTACATGGTTCTAATACTTACTCTCTTAATAGGCATGTTTGCTATGCTTTCTCATCATCATGTCCATCCTGAGGTCCTGTTTTAAGTTCCTCATTTGTAAAATAAGTAAGACACTCAGACAGAAACTTGCAGGAAAGTTGGGAGAAAAGTATTCTGGGAGCAGAATTCTGCACAGTAGAAAAAGAGCGAGGAGGTCTGTGTGTCCAGAACAAGTGATAAGATGTGAAGGCAGGACTTACATGATGAGGGGCTGAGGAGGGAGGAGCTCAGTAAGAGCAGGGCTGGACATGTAGCAGGCTCGGCAGGCATGTCAGGAACCAGTGGACCATCAGGAAAGCCAAGCAATCACGGATGGCAAGGTTGGCTGTTAGCCTGCAGACCTGTTGCCTTTGTCAGAGCAGAAGTAAAGTTCAGCTGGTGATGGGAAGGTCTGAGGAACTCGGGGATTCACACCAGTCTGGGAGTGGCTTTGTGTAATATTTTATGACCAGAGTCTTTCCTGAGACCCACCACGTGAGGTCTGGTTTGGAAATTTCCGCTTGTACTGTCACGCCAGCTCTCTGGAAGTCTTAGATTTTAGAACATTTTGAATTTGGGGATGCTCACCCTACATCAGAATGTTGGTTCTTAAGAAATGGAAATGATTTAGTGAACGTTTAGACCCGGGAGAGGTAACTGTTGTAGCAGCATCCAGAATGAACTGGTTAGAAAGCAGGAGCAGAGGCAAGAAAAGTGAGCAGAAGCTGTGGAGCCATCTGGCCGTCAGGCCTTGCCTCTGAGAGAGAAGGCTCAGACGACGGTCCTCTTTGCTTGAGTGTGACTGTGAGTTCATCTCATGCTCTCCCTTTGTAGAGAACATTAAGGTGGTTGATGCCAACATATCAGTGGGCTTAGTATTTCTGTGCTCTTTGGATTATAGCTCAGAGCTCAAAAACAGTGGTTTTCCAGCTATGCCATCCTGAATGTGTTGACAAAATGTACTTTTCCTCTTACCCACTCCTCCAACTGGCAACTAATATCTATTTTTAATACACTGTTGAGATCTAAAGAACTAGATAGGTGTCTTCCTACCAGAGGCTGCCATTGAAATCCCGCTGTCTGTTTTATTTCAGTGCAAGCAGCTAATGACTCCATCTGTAGAATCCAGCAGAGAGAACAGGAACGGAAAAAGGTAAAAATGGGCTACACTTGAGCAAAGGGGCACAGACTTCTCCAACCTGTTGTTACATTATCAGCAGTTGCTTCTAATCCAGCGTCTCTGAATTTATTTTCTATGATGCAGTGACTAAAAGACTGAAAGACGGGGCTGGAAAGATGGCTCAGCATTCAGAGCACTGCTCTCCCAGCGGACTCAGGGTCAGTTCCCAGGCCCACATGGTGGCCCACAATTACCAGTTATTCCAGTCCCAGGGGATCCAATGTCCTCTTCTGGCTTCCTCAGGCACTGTATGCATGTGATACACAAATATACATGCAGGCAAAACACCGATACACATTACAAATATGCAGAAATTAAACAAAAAAGATGTAAAGACGGCAACACATTAAGAAGTGGAAAGCATAGTGGCACTGTCTTTTTAGATGTTTGTGTCTGTGGTGGGATGTGCAGTGTGCCTTTAGTCTTTTTAAATGCATGTGTGCATTTGTGTGTGCGTGTGTATGTGTGTGTGTGTGTGTGTGTGTGTGTGTGTGTGTGTGTGTGTGTTGGGATGTGCAATGTGCCTATGGCCATGAGTGCCTTTGAGGCCAGAGCTGGACCTCAGGTGTCCTCCTCAGTTCCCTCTACCTCACTTGTGGAGACAGGGCCTCACTGACACAGGGCTCATGGATTTGGGTAGATTGCTGAGCAGTGAGCTCAGGGATCCACCTGTTTCTGACGGCCCCTCCCCTAGTACCATAGTTACAGCTGCCTGCTGCACTCCCAGGATCTGAGTGTAAGTACTTCACCAACTGAGCCATTTCCCAGCCCCCAGCCATGTTTAATAATTCAAATATAGACTTTTTTCAACATTTCCATATTATTTTCTGAAAGTGTTATTTGTCTCACAGAGGAAAGAGAAAAAAAAAAAAGAAAGAAACATAACCCTGCCTATGAGCCTGCAGCCATATTCAGTGTGGCATTGCGCATGTCCCTCTAGAAAAGGTGGCAGGTGCCCAGTGGACAGTCACAGGAGGGTGTGAAGCCTTAGCTACACAGGCCTAATGTGAATTATATTATAACTCAAATGTGGGAAAGCAGGGTAAAATGTAAGTTAATGAGATAATTTGGTGTTCTCACCTGGAAATTTCTTAGTGCTTCAGTAATTTATTCTTTCCCCTAAATTAATAAAAATACACATCACGTTTACTAGTACAGATGTCGAAACCTCTGGTCCCTCCAGAAGCAAACCCCTTTCTCTTGTGTATTCTCGTGAACGGAGGTCTGCCACAGCATAGGTAGGTAATGGAATAAATCCAGAGTTGTGATTTCACATTCTTTATCCAACTCTGGGTGCCCAGAGAGAGTTTTGAAGCTCAATAATTTGATGGTGTAAACCTTACTGAAAGGATCTGGTGATTAAGCCAGATGGGTAGGCTACCCCAGGTTCTAGGGCCCAGCTCTGGAAGCTGAGCTTTGCTGAGCACAGAGGATATAGCGAGGCAGAGTTGTGGTTGGGAGACCTGTGTGGGGTGGAACACTGGCACCGAGGAACTACAGGCAGGACGGGAGTGGACAGGCCAGCCTGGGCACCAGGTACGGTTTAGTCTTGTGCTTTACCACCTGCCAGGGCCAACACTTTCTTGTTTGTTAAGGTTAAGGCAGTTTCTAGACCTGGGGAGCTAGAATCCAGGAGTCTTAAACCACAAATACTATTGAAGACAGGGCAGAGAGCGCACCATGGTCAGATTACAGGAGCCTTGCGTGATCCCAGCAGAAGGAACGATTAGGAACGTGTGGCCATCCATCCCAGACCCCATTTGGCAAGCAGGGTTCAGGTGCTGGTGTGTGGGAGGCTGTGGGAGGGGGAAGAGAATGGCAGAAGCAAAGACAAATGAGGAGGAAGCAGTGAGCGCCGGCTTGGCTGTCCAGTGTCAGCTCTGGGTGAGTGCAGAGGACCCCGAGGCCGGCTGCATACTTAGTTACTGGGGACAAGAGCACTTGTGTTACTGAGACCGGAGTGTCTGGTAGGATGCTGGCTGCACATTTTGTTTGGTTTTATTTTGAGATATAATCTGATAGAGCTTATTAAGCTAACCTCGTACTTGCTCTCTAGTGAAGGCTGGCCCTGAACTTCTGGCCTTCCTGCTTCTTGATCCCAAGTTCTATGATAGAAACTTTGGCGCTGTGCCTGGCTTTGCATAGGAGTGTTGAAATATACTGAACTGCTCTTTCACCAAGGACTAGCACAGTCAGTGGACCTTGCATTTATAAGGGATACTCTGAATTTTCTCCTCCAGACAGTTTAATAAAATTAACAGTCTTGAAGTTATAAAAGACGTGCATTTTCACAGACCAGCAGTAAATGAAGGTTCCTGATGTGCTTGCTGGGATAAACCTTTAGTCTAAGTCCCAGTTCTTTCAGTGTTACACTTACCCAATTATCAGAGCATTGGAAGTGCATGGCTGCAGGGCCTTAAGATTGACTTTACTGCCACCTTACCTCCTCAGAGTTTGACGAGGTCAAGGTTTTAGTGCACACACAACACACACACCACAACACACACACACTCGCCATACACATAACACATACACACCATATATACACATACATACACATCACACATACATACATACACACACATACCACATGCACACACATACACATTTGTCATAAAGGTCAAGTAGTTCCTTGTACAGTAAGTATGCACAGAAGAAAAACGACCCCAGTTTGCACTCTCCTGCCTAATATTAGTTGTTGCCTTGGGTTATCCTGTTGGCCACATTTTGTATATTTGAAAGATCTCCGAACAAAGAAAGATGGAAGTAGTAATGGAATAAAATAGGCTGTTACCATTAATCAGTAATTCTTTTATGTTAAGACAATTTGTGGAATTCTGTGGGAAGTAAATTGATAAGCATCATTTGTCCAAATCACATTTCCCACAATTGATATCTAAAAGAACATTCAAACGAACAATATATGCACACTCTGCAGTTGTTCAACGTGTCTTAAGAACTACCCTAATTAAGAAATAGTGAACTGAAAATGCAGTTGGCTTGTGAAGTCCATCTACTCCAAAAACAGGTCATGGAGAGATGAGGTGGCCAGGGACAGTGGTCAGAATACAAGCGTGGCTCTATGAGACCCTTTGGCCGCCTGGTCCAGCCACCCCAATGACAAGGAATTGACTGTGAGGGCTTCTGTTTCATCTTGACCACAGACACTGACTCTAGCTAGCTTCCTTTACGATTTTATGAGAGCAGTGACATCACATGGAGCCTTGTTGATAAAGTTTGACTATAACCATTGTTCTTGATAGAACTAGGAAGTGCCAAGGAAACGAGTACATATTGCTCTGTGTAAAATAATTTTAATAGTTTTTACACTGATACTTTTTCCTAAAGTCATTTTCCTCATGCCTGTGTAAAGCTCATGTAAAGCTAACTCATGTGTGTTACTAACAGATGTTCTGAATCTTCCTGATACAGGATCTCACCAGTACCCCTCAGGCTGGCCTCGGCCTCTGGATGCTAGGATAACAGGCGTTGCCCGCCATATTGGCTTTCCAGAGGCCTTCCCGACCTCATTTGGCCTATTTAGAACTTTCCCTTAGTAGAGGTCCCCAGCCTTGGTGCTGCTGGCACTGTAGACCAGATGTGTAATGGGTTCTCCATGGGCTCTCCTTGGCAATGACTTCTGTGTGCTAGATGCCAGTAAACATCTCTCCCTTCCTCTGTTCCCGTGCCAAACATCTCTTCAAGATGAAGAGAATTACTGGCTTAGACTAATACATGCAAAATTTTCTCCTGCGTGTAGAGCTTCATTCATAGACTTGGTTCTAGATGTAGATTAGTTTCAGGATCATTTTCTACTTAAATGTCCTTAATGTGGTACTAGAAAGCCAATCTATTATTAATCTTACTCTTCCTGTTGTAACTTAATTTACTCATTTGACCAAGTAGCTAGAAATGTCCATTCATTATAGCTACTGCCTTTGGCTGCACAATGTAGCCAATTAACCAATTTTCAGAGCCCTAAACTCGGTACTTGTTGACACTAATTCATCCTCTCCCCCATCCCTTGCCTGGCACCCAGCATTCTACTTTCTGTCTGTATGAATTAGACTCTTTCAGATGTGTCATGTAAGTGTACTTAGATGGGCCTTGAACTCTGTAGAGTTGAGCATGTGCAGCAGAGGGTAGACCCTTCTGCCTCTACCTCCTGAGTGTTAGAGTCAATCACAGATCTGTATGTCTGGTCTTGATTTTTTTGTTAATTTTTGTTGTTGCTTTGGTTTGTGGTGGTGCTGGAGATTAAAGCCAGGCAAGCACTCTACCAACTGAGCTATTTCCTAGCCCAAGATGGCTTATCTCTTCAAAATTTGATTTTCAAGGCTTGTTCACAGGGTAGTATACTACAGAATTTTTGTTCTTTTAAAGGCTTAATAGGTACACAATCATGTATGTATAACACAGACACACACACATTCATGCACTGACTGCATTTTTGTGTATCTATGTACACAATCACAATACAACACTTTATGAATCTGTATAGCTGTCTGGACACCTGGATCACTTTACCTATGGCTGTCCCAAATAATACTGCCATTGAGGGTTTATAAATGCTTATTCATGCCCTCTCCTTTAATTCTTTTGGGCAAATATCCCAAAGTAGAATTGCTAAATTAGATGGTAATTCTATATCTATTTTTTGAGAAACAACCATATATGTATGATTACTAGAAACCTTAAGTTTTTATCTTTAAACATAGCACTTTATGACTTTCATTATCTTTGGTAGTGGTCTTTAAAAACATATATTCTATGCCCTTGTCTTTTTGAAGTATTGTATTTCAGGCTAATTTTCTATAGATGGCATTTCTTCCCATCCCATTGATGAGCGCTTTCTCCTTCTGGTGCTGTCTTAGACACCAGGTCTAAGACTGTGTGTGGTTTTGGACACTTACGTCCAGGATCTTCTGAAAACGGCAATGTTTGTAGACAACTGTGCCGCTTCTGTTTTTCTTCTAGTTTACAAGTCATAATCCCAGTTAAGCTTCAGTTGCTGACCTTCCGGGTAGCTCTGTTTTATTTACATGTGTACACACTTACAGTGTTGTCAGTACATGAGCATACAACTAACTTAAAGCTGATGAGTAAGCAAGGGGAAGTAGAGAGACTTCGGGGACTTGCCAAGAAAGCCACGGATTGGTTGGGAGTTGTCAGCTTTTCAATTTAATGGTCACCTGGGCCTTGAGTTCAAGGAGTGACTTGCTTGATAGCAAAATGCTACTTGGATAAGTACATATACATACATACATACATACATACATACATACATACTGCTGCTGCTACCATACCCACTACCACTACACATACATAATCTTTAGTATACAGTATTCTGCAGCTCCAAAATAGAAATACTTGGGCTGGAGAGGTGGTTGTCACTTAAGAGAACATACTGCTTTTGGACTCGTGAGAAGACTCAGTGGTTAAAAGCCCCTGCTGCTCTTCCACAGGACTGGAGTTTGAGTCCCAGCACTCAGTTCAGGTAGCTCACACCTCCCGGGCATCCATGCCCTTTCTGTCTCCAAGGGAAACCACACACACACGACATACACTTGCACGGACACACGTGTCCATATAAATAAGAATAAAAACTAAATAAATTTGAACGAGGACACAGTGCTGTGGCAGAGGAACAGCATTCACTTCCTGCCCCCGACACAGTGCCACTCCCCTCTTGTGACTCCAGCTCCAGGGACCTGGTGCCACTGGCCTCCACGGCCACTGACTTACATGCACACTTTGAAACTGACTTTACTAAGAAGCTTTTCCAACAGCCACATGGCTCCACTGGATGTCTCAGGTGGGATGAATTGAACTGTGACTTTACTCAAGATACCTGTGTTGTTTGCGTTATTACAAAAATCCATTGCTAAAAACTGTGTCATTAAAATGAAGAAACAAACACTTAACTGGCAGGGGAATAAACAGTGGTACGATATGCTTTTAGAAGCTTACTGTGACTTGTATAATAATATTTACCTTTTATTAAGTACCTCAGGCACTGAGTAATAGCATTGCCTCCAGTCTTCATAAACTTTATTTATGAACATGATTTTCTTCAGTTCTTTGGGCTAAAGAAACATTTAACTTGCTCAGTGTCATGCAGCTAGTGATGGGTGATCATAAATTTGAAATGAGACTCCTGTTCCTCCTCCCAGGTCTGTGTTTCTCCCCATTGAGTTACACTGACTTGGGTGTTGTCTGGTACAGAGGGCAGCCTGGACAGCTGCCTTATGGAACAAATCAAAAGGCCAGCTAAGCCAGTTACAGAGAAAGGAGGAAAGCGACATCTGAGCATGTGTGCTAATACTCCCCCCATTAACTTAAAGGGAAGACGAGGTCTGACGTATGACACACAGTGAGTAAATAAATGAGTTGAACAGGGTGCCCTTTTCATGAAGTGTGCTTGTATCTTCTCTTCTTGCTATGTGGCTTCCCCTTCACACCATCATTTTTGTGGTTTTGTTTTGGTTTGGGGTTTTGTTTTGCTTTAAAAAAATTTTAGAAGTAATTTATTAAACTCTTCATGTTTTGTTCAGTTTCTGGAAATTTCCAACCTATGCGACTAACAACTTAAAACAATAATGTGTTGTTAAAGTGGTTGCTTGAACAGTTTTCTCAGATGCATCGGATGCTAGAACCCTGTGCAGCCTCTCTTCTCACCTCTCTGCTCCCTGCTCACAATCCCGTATGCTGTGCAGCATATATTCAGGGAACATTGAACTAAAACCACATCTTTAGACTCATTTTAATTCTCACTTGAAAACTCTTGGTTCTTGAAAATGTTGGAAAACTTGGCAGAAAACATATAGCCAGAGCTTTTTTCCCCCTCTTACTAAAGAAATGTTTAGCAGCCTGTGTAAAACAAAACTGTCTTTCCAAAGACCTGCTATTCAACTATGGTAGGAAAGGGCAGGGGTCGCCATACTAAACAGACCTGAGTTTTACACTGGAGCCTATCTATTAGGTGAGAGACAACAGAGAAGCAAAGGTGTGTGCTTGAGCCTTAGTTTATCTGTCTATAAAATGAGTTAGTAAAATGTTATAAGACAGACTTTTAGAAGTGGATAAGCTATGCCAAACATCTACTTCTGGGGTACATTTCCTAGGCACTGACAATGGATTGGCCTTTGCAGAGCCCCCAGACATATAGACTGGCAGAAACAGTTTTACCTTTGCCAAGTGCTGGTGTTGGCATTCAAATTCACAGTCTATTCACTGACCTTTTTAAAACCATTTTTAAGTTAAAATATAATTACACCAATTCCCTTTTCTTTTCCTTCCTCCAGCTCCCCTCCCCCATGTACTCCACACTCCCTCTCAAATCCGTGACTTCTTTTTCTGCTCTGTGTATGTAAATAAATAAATACAACCTGCTAGATCCACTTAGTGTTGCTGATTTCAGGGTTGACTGCGGTGTTGAACCAGTTTTGGGGCTCATCTCTAGGAAAGACTAGCTTTCCTATTCTTAGCAGTCATTAGTCACCTGTAGTTCTTTATCTAGGGTGGGGCCCCATGACATTTTTCCCTTCTGTGTTGACATGTTGGTTGGTACTCTTGTTCAGGTCTTGTTTAGGTAGCTATGTTGTTGAGATTTCATGGAGACACAAGTCATCTGGCTCTTGCCATCTTTCCACCTCTTCTTTGAGACGTTCTGCATTCTAGGTGTAGAGCTTGTGCTGTGGATGGATAATGGGCTTGGGCACCCCATGGTCAGTTGTTCTTTTTATTTTGACCAGGTGTGCTCTGTAATAGTTTCCACTGGCTGCAAGGAGAGCTGCTTTGATCAGGAGTGAGAACTATACTTACCTGTGGGTATAAGGATAAGTTAGGCAGCGACTGGTTATTGCCAAGATGCTCTTTAGGAATGTCTTGCCGTACTGATCACTGTTGTGGTTGGTAGGCATCAAGTGCTTTCCTCCTCCGACAGCTTGCATAGTACCACCGGTGCGCCTCAGGAAAGAGGCTTTCAGGTCAGATCCAGCTCAAACCTTCCAAGTCCTTCATCTGAAGTATGTGGTGTCTTCGACCTCTGGGAAGGAACTCCAGGCAGCAACAGTAGTAGTATTTTCAGAGTCTCTTAGTCTCTCTGGAGTTGGTATGCAGGAATTTAGAAGAGCGTCACATGTTCTGTCCATTTGTCAAAGGTCCTAGCAGCTTGTTTTTTGAACCCCGTCCCCAATTTTCCAAAAATTTTTTTTTTTTACAATTTTTTTTTCTGTATTTTTTTTTGTATCGAAGGGGAACAAACCTATGTTGGTGTTTAAATGTTAAAAAAACCTCTTGAAAATAAGTTTTGATTTTTTGCCATAAGATGGCGTTTCACTTTAAAAACTAGACGGGGGAAAAAGAAAAAAAAGTCTTGAATTTTTCCCCGGGCCCCGGGTTAACCCCTGAATTTTTCCCCAATGTATCCAAAAAAAAAAAAAAATTCTTTTTGAAAAAATGTTTTGGGTTAAAAATTTTCCCCTTATACAGTGGGCTTCAGTATAGATTTTTTGAATTTTTTTTTAAAAACCTTTTTTGTAATCGATTTTTTGGAAAAAAAAGCGTGAAAAATTTCTTTGGGGTTTTTTTTTAAGTAATGGCAAAATTGACCCCTAGAGGAAAAACTGGTGGCCAAGCAAAATTCCCGTGAGCTCTAGGCTTTTTTCCAGTCCCTGTTTCCCGGGTTTTTAAAAAAACTAGACCGGAGAGACACGGGCGTTTTAAAATTGGAAAACCTTGAGTTTTTTGTGTTTTTCTTCGGAAAAATTTTTTTCCAAAAAATTTTGGGCCGGCAGCCCCTTTTCCCAACCCCTTTCCCCCCCCCCAAAATTTAATTGGTTACAAAGTTTTGTGGAAAAAATGGTCAATTCCTTATTCCCCGGTTGTTTCGAACTCATTGCCTCTTTGGCCTTCCCGCCCCCGGGAAAAGGAATTTTCAAAATTACCCTTGGCCCCACGGTTTTTTTTTAATAAAATGCCTTGAAAATTTTTAAAACTTTCTGCCCCAGGGGGGTTTTAAGGAAAACCGGGAGGGGGGATAAGCCCAAACCCGGGGACCGGGACGTATGGGAATAGCCCCAAAGGGCCTGGGTTTCCCCCTTTTAAGAAATTTGACCAAAAGGCAGATAATGAGAAAAACCCCTTTTTCCTCCAAAATTCCCCGAAAGGAAAAAACCCCCCCCTTACCCAGCAAACCCGGGCCTTTGCAAACAGACCCTTGGAGCCAACCATGCAGTGGGGGGGGAAATTTTTCCCCCCCTTGATCTTGAAAGAGGGGGGGGGGGAAACACAACGCCTAAAACGGTTTGCTCTTTTCCCGTGTTAGCTTAGGGGCCCCCCTTTGAGTGTGATTTCCCTTTAAAGGTCCATTCATTCCGCCTGGGCAAATGGTTTGTTTGACAATTGTGGATTAAATGGGGAGGTATGACAGTTTCCCCCTTTTCCGCCATCCGAAACACTTTCGTGGGGAAAAAAACCCCGGGGTTTTGCAGTGCAAACAGTGCCAAAATGTTTCCCCGGGGGGGCAAACATAAATTTTTTGGTAGCCCCTTTGTAAGGCACTTTTTAAAATTTTATTTTTTAAGCCTTTTTTAGAAAAAAAAAAACCAAAATTTTTTGGTTTTTCTCTCCAAAAGGCCATCATCTAGGGGCCCTAATTTTTTACCTTGCGTTCCCCTCCCTTTCCCCCCTGGGGGAAGGGGCTCCCCAAAGGAAATTGCGTTTTGGTTTTGCTGCTCAGTGGTAGCAACAGAATCTTCCAAGAAGGCCCCCCAGGCCTGTAAGATGGGCTCTGGGTGTGCTAAACATGCTCGTCCACACAGTGGGTTTATGTGTCAGAGGTAAATCCTCTTCGTGTTTGCATCTGTTCTCCAGCAGGTGTGTCCGGATGGAATACCGCTGTCCCCCACACTGTGATCTTTCCGTGCCTGCACTTAGTCTAAGGAAGGACCACTCAAATGTCATTTGCTGTAAACTAAACAGAAGTTCATGTAATCATTTGAGGAGATGCATAGCCAGTGGATTTGAGGTGTGGATGGGTCTTTCTGTATTTTCTGTTCTTCAGTTAAAGAAAGGCAAGGCAGAAAATCCCTCACTGTCGTGTTATTCAGTGCTCTCACTGCAGAGCATTGACAATGCGTGCCTGTGTAGATGTATGGCCGACTGTGAAAGCTTCGTTCTTGGCTCATGTTGAAATGTGATTAAAGCTAATAGAAGAGATGAAATAAGTATTTGAGATTTCTTTCAGTAACACTGAACTTCTGCCAACTTTTTCTGTCTGCTACTGTAGGCCTGACAGGTTCATCAATCATCCTGTGGTCCCTGAAATGAAAGAGCGCTTGCTGACACAGAAGCATGCTGGAATTTTCTTAATTCTCTTTCAGTGGATGGAAAAGAACACTTCCAAAAATATCCCACACGTGAAAAGGGAAGGGAGGGAGCTGCAGTGAAAATCCTCTTTGTATCACAGGCGCTTTGTGGAATGTCATTCGTGACCACTGCACCATTAATAGCTGCTGTCACCAAATTAGAATTCCGTGTGCCAGTGGGTGTGCCTGCTGTGGTCACCGGCACACCACACAGCAAAGGCTGTGGGAGGTTTGTGTGCATTGTACACAAATAATAGACACGTTACCTCCTAAACTTGTACACAACATATACCTTTCTAAGGGATGTTAACCAGGACAAAGTCTCTAAGCTTTGCATGGTAATGCTCTCAGTTTTGTGTAGCACTGTTAAATTTCCACAAGGGTCAGTTGGTGTTCCTTTCTGTTGTGTTCAGCAGCAAACACTCCTTGTTTCCCTCCTTTCCAAATCATTTTTGGTTATATATTTTTATATAAAAAAAGTAGTTACATAATTTACATTTGTGCTATGTTGAACAGAGATACTGTGGGTTATATGTGGCTCACAGGATTATAATGATCAGATGAAATGGTATCTTAAAATTTTAAACCACTAGGAAATGTTGATTGAATGTATTTTCTGATTGAATGTGTTTAATTGATCTCTCCATGACAAGTGAGGTTTTTTTCTTCATTTTCTAACATATACGCATTTTAAATTGTTTTTATTATTGAGCTCTCCTGTAGTTGAAATCAGTCAGATAATAGGTACATAAAAGATTGGATTGTCCAGATTTATTGGGGTTTGATATAGTCAGTTTTCCCACCTGTTTCATGGTGCTTGGAAAATGTACACTTGTGGCTGGGTGTCTGTGAGGGCAAGGCTGTTCTGTGCAAGATTTCTGTTCCTTCTACAGGATCTTTCAGATTCTGCAATGTATTAGAATTTCCTTTTCTACTGGGATTATTATATTATCTCAAAACCAATAATTTTTGTTTTATGTGTTTTGGGTTTTTTTAAGTACGTTCAGCCCAAACCTGATTGTTTCATAACTGAAGAGTTTTTTTCCTGGTTATTCTTGGCTAGAAAGTATAATCCATTTATACCTCTTAAAACTTCTAATATATTGGGATTTACTCATATCATTTTTAGCTGTTTGCCACTTTTTTATTAGGGGAGAACAAACTACCACACATCTGGAGATCAGAGGATAATTTTGGGGGTCAGTTCTCTCTTCTGCCATATGGACTCTGGGGACCAAACTCAGATTACATTATTTTATTTTGTGTGCTTCGCTCCCGCTTTCCTGCCTTTTCACTATGTACTTCTGTTCACGTGCTTTTCCTTGTACTTCTTTTGCACTAGTTTCGAAGGTGCACCTCAATCTTTACCCTTTTATGCTCACTAGGAAATATAACATGCATTAGTAGACAGAACCTGAGTTTCCTGGTCTTCCCCCTGTTAACCATGAGAGCTTTTGAACAATGTCTGATTTCCTCCCTCAACTTACAGATCTAGAATTTTACCTCCTTCTTCTTTGACTCCCAGAGAGGTTTTGTGCACTGTTTGCTCAGACATACCCACATCTTGTCTCTTATTTCCATGGAAACTGCTGGGGTTAATTATAGGGTGATGGTGTTTCTTTCTTCTTGTCTTCCTTGTTGCTTCTGAAGTGACAGCTGACTGGTGTGATAAGCATGCCTTTGTCCTCCTTGGGGTCACTTTCAATATTCTCCCTTCAGTGATAGTCACACATTCCCACTTTCCCGGCACTATCAATTCCGCCCTCGTAACACTGCAAACCCTGACCATTTCAGGGTCACTCTCCCCTCCCCCTCCAGCCAGTCTTCTACTCTCTGTTTGTGTTGAATGAGAGTCTATGTCCTGAACCATTACTGTGATGACAAGACTGCCTAGGACTCTCCTTTATGTCTGGATGAGGGTGAAGGAGCCCACAAGTCTGGATGTTTCCTGACCTCTCTCCTGACCCTTTTGAGTTCTCAGTCCTGCCAATCCTCCAGCTAGTCCCTGTTACGGACAAACTCATGTCCTCCCTGAAATTCACAGCTGGAGCCATAATCCCATGTGACTATATCCAGAGGGCTTAGGTCTGGGTACATACAGCAGGACTCCATCATTACTGTTGGAATGTATCTGGGAACCTGGCTAGCCACCATCTTCCTGGGCATCATCCATATTTTTACCAGTGCCCAGGGAACTGGCCTCTTCTATACAGTCTCTTCAACATGGGCATGGCCATCCTCAGACTGCTCCTCAGGTCTTTGGCCTGCTGCCTTTGTCTCCTGTACCACCGCTGAGGCATACTCCCATTTGGACTGGACTCCCTTAGACCTTCTCAAGAGCAGAGTACTTACAGGTGACTGATGTGCTAAAAATGCCTTCAGAGCCTTGGCAGGCCCAGAGCACTAGGGGTTCCTGGACCTGCATGACCTCTCTGTCACCTAGCAGGATACTCTCACATACATTTCCTGGACCTAAAGTAGAGTATCTTTCATCTGATGGAGTTACCCAAATCAATACTCTAGTTAAAGTTGGGAGTCCTCCAGGCCTTCCTAGCTGTAAGAATATCTGTTTCAGTTAGATTTCTCTTGCTGTGATAAAACATTGGCCAAAGGCAACTTGGGGAGGAAACTGGCTTATTTCAAACTACAACTCTAGGTGGCAGTCCTTCACTGAGGGAAGTCAGGGCAGGAAATAAAACAGCATGGGCCTAGAGGCAAGAGCCGATGTAGAGACCATGAAGAATGGTGTTTATTGGCTTGCTCTTAATTGGCTACCTCAGCCTGCTTTCTTACACTATCCATGACCACTTGCCCAGAGCCGGTACTATCCACAGTGAGCTGGCTCTTCCCACATCAACTCTGCAGTCAAAAAAATGCCCTACAGACAACTGGTGTGTGGTATGGGCACTTTCTCAATTGAGGTTTCCCTTTTCAGAATGATTAGCTGTGTCAAGTTGACAGAAAACCAGCCAACACAATATCCCAGCCATAATCATCTGCGGCCTTCCTCTTTGCAAGGCATCCTCTTGGTCCACAGGCTAGAACCTTGCTCATTTTCTTTCCACCCTATGACTGTACTGTGCAGATACCAACAGAGCTTTGCTGACTGTGCAGGGGAGGGCCTCGAGGATCAGTAATGACATTACTCCCTCGCCCTGGGTATAACCCAGGTTTTAAGTTCTGACCTGTTCTACAAAGGAGCAAGAACTGGTGCCTCTCATTGCCTGATTGATAGGTGCCCGAGGACCTCAGGAATAGAGGGTCCAAGGCCCACTGGACCCTGTAGCTGCCTTTCACAGCCATGGCATGAAAGTTTGATTATTTTGTAGCAAAAGGGAAAGAAAGAAAAAGACCAAAGTTTCTATAAGAAGAGGAAGAGACAAGCACCAGAGCATGTGTTCTTGTTTTTGTTTTTCTAACCCCATGAGCACAGGGGGAAAGGTCATATGAGGCTATCACAAGAGGAGACCCTGGCTGTCTGATAGCCAGGAAGAGGGACCTCATCAGATGCATTTAAGCAACTCAGTCTTGGACATCTTGCTGCTCCAGCTATGAGAAGCACAGTTTCATTTGATTGAGCCACCCCAACTGGAGCCGACTGGTACTGTCTCTGCCTTTTATTCTTCTCACTCATAGAGAGATGGCTTCTTGAAACCCAGACCCTTCTAGCCAGAATGGATGGGGACACATTTAGGATGACTCCAATACCAGAACTGAGTTACCCTGTAGAATCTGCTGTATCCCAACTTGGTTTCAGTTGTTTTCATTAATTTCCCATGAATTTGGCTATGAATAAAGAATACAGCTTAAGTCATTTCTTGTAGCAGTTTTTTTGGGGGGAGGGGGGATGTTCTGTAACCAGAGAGATTGCTATGTATGGAAATTGCTAAGGAAGCTTGTGGCAATTTTACCTCATGAAAATTTCCTACAAAAAGAATATGTTCGTTTCTTTTGATATTCATGCCAAACATTTTCTATTATTTTGCTTCTTATTCATGAGCTGATTTGATTGTATCTATTTCTACTGTATTTTTCTTTTACTATTCATAAGCTAACGAAAGTCAAAATGAGCACAATGGTCTTATTCTAAGTCTCCATAATGGGTTGCCGACATGGCTCAGCAGCAGGGCGCCAAGGCTGTTGACCTATGTTCAGTCCCCAGGAACCATGTGGTAGAGGGAGAGGACCAACTCCTACAACTCTGACCTGTACACACACCACACACACACACACACACCTGACACCCACACAAATACATGCACATGAACATAAAATAAGTAATGTAATTTTAAAAACCTGTGTAACTTGCCTGAATATTTAGTCCTAGATGCCTTCGATTTTTAGGGCTTTATTGTGATTGATGAAAATATCCCAGGCTACTATCACAGACATAAAAGTAAAGGGCTTAAATCTGTGTCTAAGTATGCCAGAAAAATACTTTAGATAGACATTAGTCGATCCAGAATGTACTAACCTTTTGTTTGTTTGGCTGGTGGGTTGGGTTGATTTGGCTGGTTGGTTTGGGGGTTTTGTTTTATTTTAAGACAGAGTCTCATGTAGTCCAGGCTGGCCTGGAACTCAGTATAACCGAGGATAGCCTTAAACTTCTGATTTCTTTTGTTTTCACCTCCCATGTGCCAATGCTGCATGTGTATGTCACTATACTCTATCCATGTGGCATTGCACAGACCAGGGCTTCATCTATACTAGGCACACATTGTATTAACTAAATCCCAATGTCAGTCCCTGAAACTATCATTTTCTTTCTTTTTCTTTCTTTCTTTCTTTCTTTTTTTTTTTTTTTTTTTTTTGGTTTTTCGAGACAGGGTTTCTCTGTGTAGCCCTGGCTGTCCTGGAACTCACTCTGTACCAGCTGGCCTCGAACTCAGAAATCTGTCTGCCTCTGCCTCCCAAGTGCTGGGATTAAAGGCGTGTGCCACCACTGCCCGGTTGAAACTATCTTTTCTAATATGCATTTTCTAGTCATTTGGTCTCAATCCTGTATGTTCTAGCTTCTATCTGTTGCTGGGACAAAACACTTGGAAAACCAACTTAGGGGAGAAAGCATTTATCTCAGGTCACGACTCCAGGTCACAGCCCATGTTAAGTTACAGTTGTTAAAGACCAATACATGATTCAAAATCACCAAGCACAGAGAATCCCTTGGTCAGATGGCACCACATTTCCTGACAAGAATGCAAGAGTGTGAGGATTCTTCCTTGGAATGCATGGTCCCTATGGCCACCATGTTCCCTCTACAGTCAACACGAACAATATTGTCCATTTTAAAATGAAGGGATGGGACTAGAAAGATGGCTTAGTGGGTGATGGTGCTGGGTACCACACCTGACCACCTAAGATCAATCCCTGGGACCCACATGATGGAAGGAGAGAACCCAACTTTCACAGGTTATTCTCTGACCTCCACATGTCTCTGTAGCATGTGCTAACCCACACATAGGCACACATGCACCAAGTAAATAAATAGATGTGAAAACACAAAGAGAATGGGGATGTGTACTTTGCATCACTCCTTGCTGCCACCCCTCCCTGGTAAATCTAACAAAGCATCGGTGACACCAGGCATGACTGGTCACCATCCACCAGGGCACGTGCGTGCTATCACCACATAGAACTGAAGTTTCACTCTAAAGGAAGTCAGCAGGTGAGGCTGTCTAGACTGGGCTTCAGCTTGTGCCACGTGGATCTGACTTATGACTGACACATGGGTCAGACTTGAGGAACTTGCCCACGTTGTTAACATTAACTTCATTTTTGTTTTTATTGTGATGCTGGGGAATCTAACTGAGGGGCCTCATATATGCTAGGCACGTACTCTACCACTGAACTCCCAATATTAAATTCTTAAGAGAAAATGTTCTATGAATGGTAAGATTTAACCTTTTTTCCCTTAAAATAGAATTTGTAGAAAAGAAAGATCACAAAATTCACATTTTAAAATTTTGCCATTAGAAGTGCCTAAGCAGCTTAAAAAAAAAAAAAGATGTATTTATTAGTATGTACCCTGATGTTTTTTCTGCATGTACATTTGTGTGAGGGTACCAGATCCCTTGGAACTGGAGTTACAGACAGATGGGAGCTGCCATGTGGGTGCTGGGAATTGAACCTGGGTCTTCTGGAAGAGCAGCCAGTGCTCTTAACCTATGGAGCCATCTCTCCAGCTTAGAGATACTGACTTTGAAAGAAGTGGTTCATGTAGTTACAGTGAGACCACTGTAAAATTTAAAAATCCTCTATGCAATTAACATGGTGTCTTCTGTGATATATTACAGTTTTTAAAATTCAACGTACATCAAACAAATTATTAAATTAGAAAATAGTGCTTAGATATTTAAAACTTTTTTCATTTTTAAGTAATATTTTTAGAGATTATAATTACATCATTTTTCCCTTCCATCTCCTTCCTCCGTGTATTCCTTCTTACTCTCTGAATTTCAAAGTCATGATGCTTTTCCCGGTGTGTGTGTGTGTGTGTGTGTGTGTGTGTGTGTGTGTGTGTGTGTGTGTATTCCTAAATACATAAATACAGCCTTGTCAGTCTGTATAATGTTACTCATGTGTGTCTTCAAGGCTGACTGTTTGGTATTGGATAACCAATTGGTGTGTTCTTCATGAGGAAGACTGTTTCTCTCAATTGCAGCATTCCTTCACTGCCTGTAGTTTTTGTGTAGGGTTGAGGCCTCGTGTCCATGTCATTTCCCACCCCATCCCTACTCCCATCCCCCTGTAGCATGTCTATTGTTGTTGTTTTGTTGTATGTTTAGTTTTATTTTGGGCAAGGTCTAATGTATCCCAAACCTGGCTCAAACTTGCTACATAGCTAAGGATGACCTTGAATGTCTGATCCTTTTCCTCTGCCCTCCAAATGCTGGAATTATGGGATGTACAACATACTAAGCAATTTTGACACCAGAGAATGTCTTCCACTTAGAATAAAAAAAAAAAAACTTATACACTTAAGACCAGCAGGTGTCACTGCAATAAAATATTTTTCCTCTTCTATTGACAAAAATATATGACATAATAAATTCATATTCACATAGCTGAATAAATTTAGAAATGTGTAGGAACTGTAACCTGGCTGGTTAGGAGTGTTTTTACAAAACTGTATTTCCCCCCTAATTTTCTTCATATCTTTTATTATGTAGTTGATGTCAGAGTTTTGTTAGGCAAAGAAAAGTAAAGGTTAAAAAACAACTGTAATTTCTGAACACATTTTATAAGACTCCAGTTTGTATAACCAAAACTGAATTGAGAATGTTACCCACAATGACCTACACAGATGCTGAGAAACTCTTAGCATTTCTTCAAATTAAGAAAGAATTACAAGTCCAACACATCATTCAGAGACATAAAAAATATAATTGGTAGAATATAAAAGTAGGAATTAGAAAGCTAGCTGTTAGTATTTTATTCCTCTCAAATATGGAAGGCAGAGTGGATCTTGATCACTGGAGCATTGAGCTGTGTCAGAATTAAGTTCCCAAAGAAAGCTAGGCAAGAACTGCGTCCTGTCATTAAGAAATTTGCAGTTGATTTGAGTCCACGTAGTAATAAAGTACAAATAAAAAGTATGTAACATTCCAATGACCAGGACTAAACATGTACCACATGAGTAACATGAGCAAACTGTGCAGGAGCGATCTGTGTGAACTGTGGTAGGAACCGTTTGCACTGACAGGAAACCGTGAATTCATGAGGATTCTGATCACAAAAAGGTGGTCATGAAATCCAGTAACCACTTATGGATCGCCTGTATTCTAGGCAGTTTTCACTCCTATGGAGATGTTGGCTTCTGTGTACACACAACACACACACACAAGAGAGAGAGAGAGAGAGAGAGAGAGAGAAGAGAAGAGAGAGAGAGAGAGAGAGAGACGAGAGAGAGACAGGAGAGAGACAGGAGAGACAGAACAGCAGAGAAATTGAAATGCTGGTAATAATTCTGATTATACAAGATATAACTTCTTTGATGTTGAAAAATTGTAGATAAAATTGGAAGGGGCCCTAGATCTTCGCACAACTGACTCCATGATGGAAGTGCCATTCAGGCTGTAAAACTCAGCATGTAGACAGCACCACCTGCCAAAACGAAAACAAAGGCCTGATCCATCAAAGTCCATATAGGTCTGAGAAAGTCTCTAAATGTACTAACCTTGCTTTTTAGCTTCTGTAGTTCTGCTTCTGGCTAACTGTCCTTGTTGAATGGAGTGTGTCAACCCAGAACATGGAGTTTGTGCTTAAAAACTCACCCTGAGAAAGTCTTAGTGCTGCAGTGGGAGCCTGTAGCACTCTTGTCACACAGTCAGCTAATAAAGACTAGCTGTTGGCTTAAACCCATGTCCCGGCAGTCTTCTCTGGTGATAACTCCACAACAGAGTTAGAAGTCCTTTTTAGCTGTGCTCCATGTCTAAATTTACTCATGGACTTTAAGCAGGCCCCTTTGCATCGTTTCCAACTCTGATAATCTGTGCTTATGTTGATAGTATGTAATAGACTCTTAAAGTGTCTCAGGAAGGTTACTCTGTGGACTCAGATGGAAGAAACTGCTAGCCTGTGGGAAGATATTTTGGGATTTGACTGAACTAGCAATTTCTAGTCAGGACAGACACAGTCTCAGGACAGTGTGCACATCACACATGCACTAACAGTAGGCAGCTGCATTGGATACATTTACTTGTTGATATGCATGTATCCAGATCTACTCTCTACTTCACATTTGCTGTGCTCTGTAGTAATGCTGCCAGGTAGAAAACAGTCCCCAGTCCGGCTTCCCAACAGCATTCTGGGAATCTTGCTTAGCTCTCCATTCATCCTTCACGTCTAACCCACGTTAGCTAAGTTGCCCGCTGGCTTCAAAACCACCACTTCACCAACTCTCTCCCTCTTTCCCAACCCAGAACATCACCTCTTAACCAGATTCCTTGCTTTTTGCTTCTCTCTTTCTGTCCAGTTTTGCATAACAGCGTGTATCTTGTCGTGAGTACCATTTGCTTTCTGAAAACACTCCCGTGACTTGTCCCACAGCATAAACCCTGGCTGTCTCATTTTCATTTAGCCATGTGGGCCTTCTTGATGCTCCAACATTCTTTCTTGCACTAGGAAAACTTCCCTCCCAGCTTTCTCCCCCAGGTTCTATCAAGAGTCTATCTTTCATTTTCATTAGCTCTCTTTACAAATGCTATCTCCCTAGAGAGCCTTCTCAGGCCCCTAGTCCGGTCATTTTTATTTAATGTTTCAACCACTAAAATATTAGCTGTAATGAGCAGCTTGTTCGTCTGATCCACTCTGTATTCTCAGTGTCTGAAATACAGTATTTATTGGGTGGGTTGATGTCAGGTATGGGGTAGGTGGATTGATGGACGGATGAACACCTGGGTATTGAGGTGGATGGATGTGTGAGTCCTTCTTCAGGTGAATGGATTAGTGAATAAACGGATGGGTAGAACATGCTGTAACCCAGCATTCTTTTCACTTAGGCATCTTTACTCCTGCTATTTTTAAGTGTAATACATAAGAATTGAGCCATTTCTCAGTAGCGTGACTCCATTTGGTAATGGGCTTTTAAAAGCATTGAAAGATAGTGCATTACAATGTTGAAGGATAAACTGTTGAGTGATAGTTTTAGGCATAGATTCTTAAAAGCAACCCTTTCAATAGTGGAGCAGCTAGATCACTTGCCAAATAACACTAAGCCTTCTGCTTGAGGGAAAACAGAACCTCCCCACGGCAACTGCATGTTGAGTGGAAATAGGGCTGAACTAATTCTATTAAAAATTAGTCTCTAGGGGAAAAAATCAGTATGTCTCATTTCTTGACAGAACATAGAGTTAATGGCCTTTGCTAAGACAATATTTGACTATTGTATTATAACAGGGTTAAGACAAAACTGAGAACCATAAGAGATGATATAGGGGAGAAAATCACGTGAGTGGGAGCTCAAATCCTAGGTTTGTTTCTTCTTTGTTGGTCAAGTGACCAGTGACAAGTCACTTAACCTCTCTGTGCCTCAGTTTCCTTATTTGTACACTTGAGTTGGCAAAGGAACCAATACATAATACCTCATAGTACATCATAAATTTGAAGTTTAGATGAGTTAATGTGTATAAGTTTAGAAGGAGCTGACAACATAGGTGATATTTATGTTTGCTCAATAACAATTTTATCATCACTATCATGGGTTCCCAGTGCCCATTTGGAAATGACTTTGTAATAACTATTGAAAGGTTGATAGATCGCAGCCATAAGAAGTTTAAGCTTCTTAAGTTGAAGTCTGTAACAGTTCCCCTTGGAGCACTTAGCTGGATTAGACTGCTTTCTGCAGTCTTAAAATACACATTAAAGCCAAAGAAAGACGAGTTTTCTAAATCCTTAGATGGCACACCCACACAGCTGGTGCCACAAATGATGTCACACTTCAGGAAGATCAGCTAATATGTTCCATAGGATCAAAGGTATTTCTCAGGACAAAACGTGTTTTGCTTCTAGTTCCCAGGCTGGCTTTTGATTCAGACCCAAAAGAGAGAGAAGTTTGGCCTTCCAAGTAAGTTTCTGCTGAAGCCATTTTGATAGCACTTCATTTACCAAAAGTTTTGATGACCACATTTAGTAATTTTAGTGAAATTTCTCATTCCCAAAACAAGTCGTGCTTACACCCTTTCAAAATAATGAAGTTGGCTTGTGGTCAGGTTGTCTGGAGCTGTCTTATCTGCAAAGTGGACTCAGAAGTCTGAGATTCAATGTGGTGACTTACTTACTCCTCGATCCTGGCTTTGTTTTGTTTCAATGTACTTGGTATGTCTGGCCGACTCACAGCACCTCCCCCATCAGAAACAATGTTGCACACATCACTTCCTGATGTAATGGAGTTGGAAGGCAATTATCTGCTCACAAAACAGGCTGAAACAACAGTTCCTGATATTCTCCTCAAATACTTTAACTTCCCCAGGAATCCGGAAAAAATAATTCCACGGGACAGTGTTATGAATGAAGGCATGACATTCCAGTCTCCTTGACTGGGTTCCAGTGACCAGAGCCTGAGTCATTGCCCACTTGGTGTGATGGAGAGGGGCTCTGGATGTTCAGGGTGGCTGGCTTTTGGGATTCCTTAAGATGCAGGTCTGGGGTTCCTTATTGCCACCTTTGGAAACAATCCAGAAATGACTTAAAGTTAACAGTTTATTGGATTGTATTCTATAATAGTATTTTCCTTTTGTCTCTAAAGAGAATTCAGGGCTTCTGTTTCAAACACCCCAGATAATTTTTTAAAATGCTTTGGACAAAGAATAGGTATCTCTTTCTGTCAAACAACGTTTATAACAGTGTAAGAAGTTTTTTGAACCTCTTGCCTTCCTTCTTCTTGAATGTGGACTAAAAGATATCCCTGAGAACTGTCTTCTTTGTGATCCTTTCCAATTCCAATGGTTAACCCTGTCAACTTGATGGGATTTAGAGTCACGAGGGGGGGGGAGGAGAAGGGGAGGGGATTCTGGCATATGTAGAAAGATTGAGTTCACCGAGGTAGAAATACCCTCCCTAGCCGGGCAGTGGGGTGCACGCCTTTAATCCCAGCACTTGGGAGGCAAAGGCAGGTGGAATTTCTGAGTTCTAGGCCAGCCTGGTCTACAGAGTGAGTTCCAGGACAGCCCGGTCTACACAGAGAAACCCTGTCTCAAAAAACCAAAAAAAAAAAAAAAAAAAACCAAAAAACAAAACAACAACAACAACAAAAAAGAATACCCTCCTCGAATGTGGGCTGCATCATTCCAAGGGAGAGAGAGAGCAAACACACTGAGCAGCAGCCTCAGTCTCTCCCTGCCTACTGACTGTGGTGGTGTTGGTACAGCTGCCTCCTCGAGCTCCTGTCTCTGTCACTTCCCTACCATTGATGACTGTACCCTACCACTTGCAGACAGAGTCAACCCATCCGTCCTAAGTCACCTCTGTCAGGTGTTTTGTCACAGCAACAGGAAAGTAACTTCATACACAATCGAAGCAGGACCACAATAGCTATGGCATCATTGCAAAGCAATAATGAGACAGCTGATGGTGATACATTGGCCTTTCTTGAGTTCTCAATATTGAGTTCTCATCAAAAGGAAAGCAGGCATGGTGGGCATGTCACCTAGGATGTAGAAAGTTTCCTTCTTGGTGCCTTTAGAAAAGACTGGGAACAATCATTGGGTTTCTGTACAATGCCATCTCTAAAGCTACTTGGAAACTTCTAGATGGCTGTTCAAGCTTCATCTGAATGTTTGGCTTTGTGTCATCATATCCTCCTCCCCTAGCATAAAATCCAAAGTATAATGTGTATAAGTAACACAGAAGGGGATCCTAAACAGAGTGAAGAAAGCCAAGATACTGTGATGTTACTGAGGGAGGGAGAGGCAGGGCTTTGTCAGAGAAAGACCATCTTATCTGTTGGTAGTATGTCCAGAAAGTTCCCTCCCTTGGGGCTCCATCAGTGACCTGATGCATTGGAATCGACCTCTATGACATTTCCCTCTGATACAGTATGTGGATGAATAGTGTGGAGTTGGTATTTAAAATGGCTTCTCCTTGTTTATCTCAGAAACCAATCAATTGTATATAGATTGTGGAAATAATTTTATGGTTTCTATGAGTGTCCTCCAAACCCTAGGTGCTGAAAGCTTGGTCCTCAGGGTTGGCACTACTGGGGAGTGATGGATCCTTAGGGAGATGGGGACTGGCCTGAGGCCTTTAGATCCCTGGGCTTATGTCCTCTAAGAGGATTGTGTGATTCTGCTCACCTCAACGTGGTCTCTTTTGCTCTTTAAGGAACACTTTTGCTACAGCAGTTGGTCCTGTGTGATGGGCTACCTCACTGTAGGTCCAAAGAAACGTGGCCAATGAATGATTTCTCTTATAAAGTGACCCTATCATGCATCTTATTTCAGTGGTGGAATGCTAACAATAGTTGGTTTGGGCTTTTCTTCTTTTAATATATATCTCCAAGGGCTGGAGAGATGGCTCAGCCATTAAAGGCTAGGCTCACAATCAAACATATAAGATATATCTCCATTTATCCCATCTTTGAGAACTGAAGAATGAACCATGTCTTCTTTGTTTGGGTTATATTGTAGCAGTGGACTCACTTTTGGTTTTTCTATCTTAGATCACTCCTAGGATTGCTTTAGCATAATCATTTGTCAATTCTATAAATTGTAGATGCCTCTTTGGGCTCTATCAGTTGCCCCAGATGGGACCAGCTATGATCAATTAACACTTCCATTTTCTGTTCTATTGTTGGTTGGTTGATTGGTTGGTTGGTTGATTGGTTGGTTGGTTGGTTGGTTGGTTAGTTTTAAACTTTAATTTATTTTTTGAGACAAGGTCTTGCTATATAGGCTCAGCTGGAACTCCCTCTGTAGACCAGGCTGGCCTTAAAATAAATGTGGAGGTTAAAGGCATGTGCCTTCACACTTGATCAAAGCTCCTTAACAGATTACTACATGTATCCAAGCAAATACATGTTTTCTAGTATAGATGTTATTTTCTTTATAATGAAGAAATTCAAGATATAATAGTATAGTTTTTAATGTAAATACCATGAGTCTGTTAGCCTTCAACACAAGGTACATCCTAGGCTATACACAAGCAGCAAGATAAATAAGAGTTTTTCTCTTTCACTCATAATTCATATTCTTTCTGAGTAAACAGATTTACTATGTTCCTATTTATAAACAGTGTTAAAATAGTGTCTTAGTTAGGGTTTTACTGCTGTGAACAGACACCATGACCAAGGCAACTCTTATAAGGACAAGATTTAAATGGAGCTGGCTTACAGAGGTTCAGTCCAGTATCATTAAGGAGGGAGCATGGCAGCATCCAGGCATGGTGTAGAAGGACTTGAGAGTTCTACATCTTCATCTTCAGGCCTCTAAGAGAAGACTGGCTTCCAGGCAGCTAAGACCAGGGTATTAAAGCCCATGCCCACAGTGACACATCTACTCCAAACAAGGCCACACCTCTTAATAGTGCCACTCCCAATGCCACAAACCATCACAAATAAAATGGATTTTTTTTTTCTAAAGTCAGAGCTAATTTCAATTGCATTCAGGAGCCTTTCTCTCTAAGCCTGTCAACATTTATCTAGATATTTCCATGTGCTTTTCTAATTAACATCCATCATGAGTGGGGTGTGATATATGGCTACAACCCTGTGAGATCCTTCAACTGAAGAAACAGTGAGGGGCTAAACTTAAATAACTGGAACGATGAAAACTATCTTTGAACTTTTGTATTTTGTAAGAGAGGACATTTCTAGGTTGAAATAGGCTTTGTTTCTCCTAGAAGCCTTCATGGAGGAGTAGGATTGAAAGATGGATGCACTGTAACTGGGCAGAGACACAAAGAGAAACATTCACAGAGCCTCCATGAATGCCAGAGTCCGTGCCTGTAGCCCCATGTACTCACCTGTGTTAAGCCTGCAGAGTGGACACTAGATCCTTGTTTATACATGAGGATACTAAGGACTGGAGACAGTAAGTAGTTTGCTCATGTTTATGTACTCTGTATTCTTGGCTCCAAGATCGTAGACAGCTCTGAATTTGAATCCTGGTGCCTCTTCTCCTGTCCACCTCCCTCCCTCCCTTTCTAACTTAAAAAAAAAAAAAAAAGTCTCATGTTAGCCCAGGCTGGTCTTGAACTCATTATATAAACAAGGATGATCTTGAACTCTTGATTCTCCTGCCTCCACCGAGATCACAGATTTGTATAACCATTCCTGACACTATGTGGTGCTGGGGTTAAACCCAGGATCATACTGCTGCTAGGAAAGTATTCTCCCAACTGAGCTACACTATAACCCAGACTACATTTCTTTGTGCTTTGATCATTTCTCTGTATTTGGAGAAATAATAAGAGCTACCTCAAAGGCAATGAGTAAAACTACTTAATGAGATAAAGAACAATGCAGTTTGTGATATACTGTAGCCACTCAAATGTTTAAAATAGTGTGTGTACTTAGACCTAGGTGGAATAGGCCTGTAATCCAGCCACTTGGGAGGCTGAGGTAGGTAGACTGAAGTTCAGTGAGACCAGTTTCAAAATAAAAGGTAAAATCATCTGGGGTTATAGGTCAGTGGTAGAGCTCTTATGTGGCATACATAATGTCCTGGGTTCCGTTGCCAATACCAAGTTTAAAAGTATAAATACATATGTGTATGCACACATGTACATGCCGTGCATGCACACACACACAGAATACTGGTGAGTTGAAGATGTCTTTATATGTGACTCGTGTATATGTATACATGAAGGAGTCAGCACTCCTTCTTAGCTGACATAGCCATCTATGCCCTTGCACCTTATTTCTCCACAGAGGGAGCAGGAGAGTAAAGAACAGATGTGGAACATGTGCTCTGCTCTGGAGGAATGAAGGCTCCTTTGTGTCCAAAGTGGAGCTGGGTCGAGGAAGCGAGAAAGGTGCTTGCACAGAGCAGATGGCAGCTAACAATGAAGGGTTGTGAGTCGGGGTACTGCAGAGTCGGCATCCTAGGAGCAGGCAACTAGTCCATGCAGCAGGAGGGGGCTGTCAGAAGTGTCACGGCAGGTGGCAGAAGAGGCACCGGGATGAAAGGGCGCTGCCTGGGCAGACCATAATCCATCTCGAGTCAGCTAATAATCGTCTACCTGAGGCCTAACATCTCATTCTGTAGGCCAGCTCCTCACCCCCTTCCTTCACATCTCCACCCAATGACACCTTCCCAGTTTTATGCAGTAACAGCCAACACATTTCCAGAACATTAAGGACTACCTGCTGCTTTTACCTGCCAGGTCACGTGTTCATCCGAGAAGGCTGGTTAGCATCTGAACACAAAGCACCAAGTGGCGTCAGGGTTCCTGAACAAACTGTGGTGAAACCAGACCTGCCACCTGTCAAAGTCCTGATACCACATCAAGAGAGCCCACGTTTGACAAACTGTGAATCCTTATTGTACGTTTGGCCAGTCGCTGGAACTCAAAACATAGTCATTTCAACAATCATAGTATTAGTTGTATTTTCATTAGGAAAATGGAGATAATGGTTAAGACTATGAGATTGGAACTAAGCACGGCACCCCAATCTAATCTTGCACTGCCCTGCTGTATAGATTTAGCCTGTTACCTTATCCTCTGTAAGCCTCGGTTTCCCCCCTTGGTTGCCAGTATTTGGTGCTTCCCAGGCTTGCTAAGCGTCCATCAGTACTCCCCTTCACTCACACTGGTTCTCAGAACCTGCTCCCTTAGTTCCTTTGAACTCCTGTGAAGTGGATGGGAGCCCTGTCATTATCCTCATCTGATGCAGACAAATGAGCTTCAAAGAGGAATGATATAGATGGGTTCCCCTCTAGGCCCTAGAGCTCCTTCCTCAGGACTCCCCTGCTGCACCTGTAGAAACGACCGCAAAGGTGGGAGCCGTGAAGCCTTCTGGGTAGCAGTTTCCGAGTGCGGGGCGTGGCCATTACAGTCTGCAGCACAATGCTAGAAGGAGTCAATATAGTGAGATTAACACAAGAGTTAGACTCATCCAACTCAAAGAACTGCCTTTTACTCCCAGATTTTAGTTTTCCCGCCTCTTATACATCACTGTTTTGAGACGGTGATGAACGTGGTAGCTACCTTTATTTATTTATTTATTTATTATTTTATTTATTTATTTATTTTTTTGGTCAGCGTCTGTACTTTTACAATGGTAGAACTCTGGGAAAACCAAAGTGGATCACTCATAACCCAAACTCTGAAACTTGCGGAATGAAGCTGAGTGCTCCACATGCCAATAGTCCTAATCCCAGCATTCAACAGACAGAGGTAGTTTTGCTATGGTCAGTCTGAGCTATATAATAAGACTGGCTCAGAACACAAGTATAACAACAAGAGAGAAAAGACATAAGTGAGCTACAGTGGTGTTGTTATTTACCTCGTCATAATCTAAGCTTACAGTGTCACTTAACCTATCTATATTAAGCTTAAGTATTTGTATTTTTATGCACTTGAAATTTCATCTCTCATTTCTTATTATTGGGCCATGGATTCTTGTCTCCTCCTTCTCTTTCCCCTCCTCCTCCTCCTCCTCCTTTTTTCTGAAGGCATACAACATTCTGGGAGTCTGGTATAGTCTATTGATTTCTTGTCCCACCTCCACCCATACAATACACACACACACACAAACAATTATGGGTGCACATTGGCTGTGGGACATGAAACCATGCCAGGAAGTTTGGTTAGGTAGAGCAGGTTGAGACCGGGAGACTCGGTGGGCACACTTTGGAGACTTAGGCGATTCCCGGCTCCCTGCCCGACTCCTAACCTGGAACACGTGCACATGCTTCTCACATAAAAGAAACATGTCCCATAGGCCCAACAGAGTTCTCCATGCTAATGAGGTACTTAGAAACCCTGAGGACTTAGCCAATAAGCTTCCCTTCCCAGACATTCCTCCCTGCAGAAGGTATTTAATCTCAGGTCCACCCTGAGAAGTGGGGTACCGTTTTATGCATCCATTTTCCACCATGAACAATCAATAAACTGCTTAGAACCCGGACTGTCTTTTTCATCAAGCTCTGCTATGGGGAGCCATGAAGAAGGCATTCGACTACAGAGCCGCCACTTAATTCTTCTGTAGAAGGCCTCCCTGCCATAACTGCCACCAAGCCTGCATGTGCCAAGCTAAGGACAATCACCGCTGGGACTAGCCGTCCCACCCCCTACCTTCCACCCCCATACCTGGGCTAGACCTCTCCCCAGCCCAGGACTCCCAACTCCATTCTCTGCTCTTTTGCAACTACCAGCAGTGCCTGGATGTCTAAGAATCTGAGAACCCTCCCTCCACAACCAGCTCCAGCTTTCCCACATCTCAGACTATGCTTTCCCACCCCTGGAGCAGTGTCTCAGTATGGGATAAGCACAGTCAAACTCCACAAACTCCACAAACTCCACCCCCCTAAGGGGGCGTGCCCTGTGGTAGAGCAAATGAGGACCGACAATTGACTAATTGAAAAATTGGTGACACTTATCCATGTAACCCTTTTGATCTGTTTGTCCTGGACATGTTTTCCATTAGACTCCAGGGTTTATATAGGTGAGGTTGAGGTCACAATGGACTGGGTGAAAGACTCAGTATCAGAACAGAGGATTGAATCCTGATCCTGGGGCTTATTAAGCATGCGCTACCACTGCACTCTGCTCCCCGCCCCAGCCACAGGCCCAACATTTTTTTTTACTTACATGCACTCCTTATATAACTATGTCAACTGGGGGCAGAGTTGACATATAATAAACAATTGTGCGGTCTTATTAGAATGAATGCACTGTTTTAGTTAGCAAGGAAGGGCGACCATCAAGCGTTCCATCCTACCAGTGAGATGCTGATCTTGTAACTCTCTGGTGGGGCACTACAGAAACATCTGCCAGCATTTAAAATGCATATGCTGTCATTCATATGTTAAGAGGTATGTAACATTCAGTGTGGCCTCTCAGGGTTGTAATCACAACAAGCTGGCTAGGCATAACCCAAAGTGTGAGGCCAGTCTGGACTTATACTGAGTTCAAGGCTAATGAGATTCTGCTTAAAAAAAGAGGAGAAAAACAAGATATGTGGGTGTGTATGGTGAGTGATGTATGTCTAATAGCATTTGGGTGGTGGAGGCAGGAGGATCAAGAGTTTCAGGCAACCCCAGGCTAGGTGAGATCTTGTCTAAAAATGAGTAAGTAAGTAAATAAATAAATATAGAAGAGGCAAACGTACAAAGTTGTTAGTGCTTTTTACATATGAGCAGAATACAGGAAACATCAACACATCGACAATGCCCACCAATAGGACACTGATGAATTTAACGGTGGTGTACTTAAAACAAACTATTGCACAGACACAGAAAAGGACAAGGTAACACTGTTCGGTAACATGTGTAGCGATTTTCAGTATATGAAAGAAAAGATCAGTTTTGCATTAGTGGATTTAGATACTTCTGGAATGTATACCAGCAGTTGATACTAACAATTGCCTGGAGGTGGTGGTGGGGGAATATCCATGGATCTACAGGGCTGCAGTGAGAAATGAACTGTGCTTGTTTTAATCCTTGTAGTGCCTCAATCCGTGCAGTCAGTGCTTGGTATTGCCTATCTGAAGTTTTAAAGGGTAGTTTTCAAATGGAAGTTTCTCAACACTGGCTATTGCCATTGTTCTTAGTGACCCATGGGAACCGATTGTCAAAGACATCACATACATTGGTCACCTGACATGAAGAAATCAAGTTGGTTCTGACCAGAATGCTTCCTCCATGCTGGCTAGCATTTGTGGTGTTAAAGGTTTTTGCTGTGTAGGCTACACGTAGAGAAAAGTCATCAACTATCTTATCTAGCTGCAAACGCTGTGGGGTCCAAGAATGCCCGATGTGGCATGATATGCCCATGAGTTCAACTGTGGCAATAGAGTTATGAGGGTAACCAACCACCTTCTGATTAGATTTAAGGCCCACTCCACAGGAAGACTTGTACGGGTCTGTAAACCTGGCTGAGCACCTATGGTTACTGTTTTTCTACTAAATGGACATTGTAGTGAGCTACCCTCTAAGTTCTCCATATCCACAGACCAGTGAGGAGAAGTTTGTGCAGTGGGTAGTGTGGAAACCCACAACTGGTCAAAGGGCAGAGAGTAAGTATCAAGGGAATGCTCAGTCACAAATGGGACATCTCTCTCTCTCTCTCTCTCTCTCTCTCTCTCTCTCTCTCTCTCTCTCACACACACACACACACACACACACACACACACACATTCTATGCTCAGGGATCATTGTGAAGGAGGAGATAAAAGATTATGAGAGCCAGAGGTCAGGAGGACCTGAGAGAAACGGTGTCTTCTGGACATTCCAGACCTCATGAGATCACAGCAGCTGTGGCTACCGCCACAAGACCTGTATAGGATGAAGCCAGTTAACATCCCCTCATGGAGGGCCTACAAGCTCCCACTCCTGACTGAGGAGTTATGGACAGTTAATGGCTTCTGGGGAAGGAGCCTCAGTTTTCTTTAAGGCTGTAGCTCCTGGTAGGTCAGCCACACTTCAAGGATTATGTGGGCAATACAAATTGGGTTCAAAAATGGGCTTTTAAAAAGGGACAAAGATGGGGGTGGGTCTGGGAAGAGGTAGGATCAGAGTGAGCATGAACATGACGAAACTTTAAAAATTAACAAAAAAAGTATTTTTAAACGGAAGTTTTTAAGTGACGGCAGGATGAGAAAATGTTAGAGGATATATAGGTTAAATGTCACAACCGAAAAGAGACAGTGAAAGAGTGAGCTTTCATTCGGGGAAATGAACAGACGAGAGAAAATCACTTTTCTCGTCGCATGTAGCGGGTTTGTAGAGTTTACCACCACAGGAAGTCATGGAGTCAGATATTGTGGCTGGATTTTTTTTTTTTTTTCTTGGAAGTCTGGTCACTGTGATATTCATAATTAAAAAAGAAAAGAATAAGACAATAAAGTCTGACGGGGTGGGATGCAAACTGATCACTCCGGCAAACGAAGGACTTGCTCCCCAGCGACTTACTGGCTTCTCCCAACACCTCCTGATAACGGTACACAATTAGCTAGGTCTGCTTTGAGGAGCTGGCAGTCCTTCCTCCAGATCAATGGCTGCTATCTGTGGCCAAGGGAAGGATTGCAGGCCAGTAGAGCCCTGGAGCTCCTAAGTCCTTCTGCCCCAGAGCCAGGCCCTTCTGTTCTGAGCTTGGCACTGTGGCAGGTGGCAGCCTCATGCTGTGGGGCTCCCAGCCACGTGGAAGAGCACTTTCAAAGGGGAATAATGGGCTTCAGTTTTTCCACCGTTTTTCAGTTCATGATACTGAGCTGGCAATATCATGCAAACAGACCTTAGCCCTCTGAGACTGAATGGATATCTGGGAAATTGCCCATGTGTACTTTTCTCTCTCTCTCTCTCTCTCTCTCTCTCTCTCGCTCTCACTCTCGCTCTCGCTCCCACTCTCTCACACTCCCTTCTTTAGCTTTAACTAGTAACTTCTAGGAGATGGACAGAGGACACAAAGAAAGCAGTGCTTGCCAATGTCATGCTGTCCCCCGTGGCATTTGGGCAATTTCTGGTCTCTCATCATCACCGTAAGCCATGGAGCACTGCACCCATGTCTGTCTGTCTTCTGTTGGGAAAATGAGATCAAGATGTGTCAAGTGGGCTTCTATTAGAACAAGTCATTCATATAGAATAGTGTACTGTGTCCACATGAACAAGATAAATTGTACTAAGTAAAGTCCACTGCATGTGGACAACCCCAGGATAAGCAGGTGACTGAAGCAGGATGGGAAGGGAAAATTAAGGGCCATGGGAAGGGTGGGAAATCTGTCTGAGAGTTAGAAACTTTGACCCTGTTGTCAAAACCAAGATTACTTACAGAGATCCTGCTGTCTTCCTAAAGACATCTCAAACAAGAACGAGAAAAGTCGTTGCTTGCTTATGGTCAGGATGTTTGTGTTCTTGAGTTTGACAGTATTAGCGTATCTCGTTCTTCCCTAAACTGAAACTAGGTGCTTGAAATCCCAGCTCTGAGGGTGGGGAGAGGGGCAGAGACAAGAAATTCCTGGGGTTTGGTGGCCAGCCACCCTAGTTGTTCTAATTAGCCAGTTCCAGGCCAGAAAGAGACTCCATTTCAAGAACAAAGGTAGATGGTACCAGAGGAATACCAGCTAACATTATCCTCCTCCAGCCCTTCCCACCCGTGTGCTTCTACTGTGATTTTAAATTTTGATTACATTTCATTGTAATTAGTTGTAATTTCTCTCTTGTGACTTGTAAACTCAATAGCTCTGTGTTCATTCCCAACCTTGAACCTCTATAAGAGACACTTCATAGGAGCATGGACCAGGAATGAATTCTTGTGAAGAGAATTCTGAGAACTTGTGAGAACACTACAGGAAATCAAGATGAGTTTTCTGACCTCAGTTTCTTCAAAACATGGAATTATTCCTGGAATGCGTTTCTGTGCTCTTCCCAGGTGTAACAGATAGGATTGGCTTTACTTCAAATTACTCATTATTGCTTACTGGTGCCATTCAATTACATGTTTGAACTTTATATACCTCTATAGAAAACCACATTTTTGTCACCAACATGTAGCTTGCCCTTGTGATTGTTTACAGCTTGAATTCATGAGAACTTTACCCAGGTGAACTTTCTTTAACCCTTAGAGTATAAATTGTCTGATGCTCTGAATAAAAGTTGCTAGTGCATGAGACTTTTGTCCATGTAATTTATCAGCTCTGTTCTCCCAGGTCCCACAGCCTCTAGAATGTTGACACATTCCATTTTCAAATAGCCCAGTAATATTTCTGGAATGGAGGAAATGTCCTGAGCTCATGCTGTACAGTATAGAGGCCACTGGCCACACATGAGCTGGTCTGCCTGAGGAATCAAGTGTCTCATTAACTATAAACAGCAAAGCCACGTCAGCTTCCATGTTCCTTATGAATAAGCCTGGGATTGTTTCTTTGTTTGTTTTCCACTTTGAGCTAAGATCTTTGAAACATACTCTGAAGATCCTGCAACTTATTATGTACCCCAGGATGGCCTCAGATGCTCAATAGTCTTGCCTCAGCCTCTTGAGTACTGGGAAATTAAGACTGAGTCACCATACTGGCTTCACCAGCTTGTTCCACTTGAGTATCTAGCAAACATTCCCAAGGATCATATTCCTTCTGGAGCTTTCTTTCTTAAAGACCATTGAAAGCAACCCCAGAATGTCCTTTTGCCACCCTTCACTCAGTTGTAGGGCTAGTGACACCGTTTGTCATTCCATAAGGAGCTAGTTGCTTAGGCTTTCTCCTGGGTCCATGTCAAATCTCCACCAGCAGACTCACCCTGTAACATCCATGAGGTCTTTCCCTCTCACTAAGTGGCATAACCTATCCTTTTTAGATAATAATACCATTTCAAGCATCTAATTTTTGCACAGCCAAGAGCAACATGGGAACTAGGAAATTCCACCAGCGAGCCAAACAACTTCTTGGCAGCAGCTGCCACAGCTCTTTATCTGTTTCCTTAGGTCTTAGCATAGGTCTGAATAAGTTCTTCTCTGGATGGGTGGCTTAGCATAAGAACAACCCAGTTCTGTGTCTCAGAAGTGATGCTGCTAATAGCACAGCAGAGGGTTCTCCTTAAAGGGACCAGGTACTCTGGCAGCTGTCCATATGAGAAAATATGCTATGGAAAGACACACTATATGCAGCTATGTGTTAGACTTGAAAAGCAAGGGATGTAAAAACTGTAAACTCAGATGGCGGGTGCATCTCAGTGGTAGAGTCTGTGTTCTAGCCCCAGCACTTCAGAAAATGAAACTCTTCAGACTCGTCCCATTGGCTTGAATACCTTTAAGAAAGACGTGGAACCTATAGAAGACTATAGGTTCACAGAAAAGAACACATCCATTTCCCAGACATTTGCACTTCTGCTGCATTCATTCGCTGCAAATGACATCATCCTGTCCTGGCCTTCTTTCCATCCTGTCCTGTTTCTCACGTGCAGCTCGATGGCACATAGGTGCGATGGGCACTGCCTGCTCTTACCGTTACTGTGGCCAGGCACACTATGTTAAAGAACCCACACCCTCCAGTTGCTGCCTAAAGGTGACAGGGATGCATCACCTTCTCACTTTCCATGGGTGTTCCTTCCTGGTCATCTTACAGTGACCACCCCTCCCCCCCAGCTCCCTCCAAGCCCACCTTGTTCAGCCTCACTGTTCAAGCTGTAGCTACTCGGGGGGATCCTAGACTCTCACCTCCTCCAGCCCCACTTCTTGCTACTTAAAACACACCTGAGACCCCAGTTCCTGGAGTGATACCTCCACCTCAAAACCAGCATGCTATGGAGGAAAGAACTTGGTATCCTAGGGTTTGTAGAAATGTCTTTAAAATCTCTCTGTATAGCCCTGGACAAGTTAGCCCACCTTTCTGGGTCTCAGTTTCTGACCTGTGAACTGTCAGGACATGAATTGCTTGTTTGTTTTTTTTTTTTTTTTTTTAATTATTCATTCATTCATTCATTCAGATTGGGTCCCAAGTATCCCAGGCTGGCTTCAAATGTGCCTTACTGCTGCAGAGAACTTTAAATAACTGATGTTGCTCCCAAGTGCTGGATTACAGGCAAGTGTCACCATGACTGGCTCACTGGGTCTTCCTTTTCCTCCCTCTCTCTCCCTCTCCCTCTTCCTCTCCTCCTACTTCTCCTTCTTTCTCTCCCTTTTAAACCTTCTCCTCCACACTTAGTATATAGTCTAGTCTGCCCTGAAACTCACTATGTTTCCAAGATTCCTTATTTTTCAATCTTCTTGCCCCTGACCTCCCTAGTGCTAGTTATATGTTCATGCCAGGACACCTACCTGATTCTAGCTGTTCTGAAGAGTGTTTGTTGAAACCAAATTAAATAAAAGCACAGGTGGTAAGTGGCCCCACAGTGCAGCCATGCTGTTGGTATAGCTTGAGAAGAGGGAACCATTTACTGCCCAAATGAAGTGCTTTTCAAGCAAGGAAGAGAATGTTACCAATGCATGTGTTGGGTTAAAACTGATTTCCTAGAGAATCAGAGATATAGTCATAACCTATGACTATCACTACAGGATTAGTGTGAGATATCCCAAGTCACCTCAGACAGCATTACCCTGTCTTGGGCTGTTTTGTAGCATTGGTTGTTTTTAATTGCTCTTGTTGACTCAAGATCTCTGGGTGGGAAGATGATCTGAAACCGTGGTTAGGTCCCTCTCCTGCAGTACTCCCAGAATCCTGAAGATGGCATTGCATCTTCAACAGTTGAGTTTGAATCTCATGGGGACCCTTTGTTCCTGTTACATTGTTGAGGAGTGGCATTTGACCCACCCAGGGTGGCTATCCTGATACTTGGGATAGGAGCTGCATAGCGAAGATGTTGCAAAATTGGACCAGAGGCCTGGGTGCAACATCATGTAGTGTCTGCAGGGGGCATGCACAGAGCAGACATCTCCATGTAGGTGTGTCTGCCTCTAGCCCCAGCCGCCCACTGGGGAGGGGTTCCACTCTATTGCTGTCCTTTCAGGAGCACACTGGCAGTTTGCCATTCCATGAGGCCACAGTCTGGAGGTTCCCTGATGGCTTGGGGAGACAAGAAACATCTTAGTTGACTGGGGATTTCCTAGAATATGGAGTCTAACAAAGAAGCGAATGGCAAAGACAGACATTTGCAATGAACAAAAACAGTACCCTCGGCACCAAAAATACTTTCCGAGCGATGTCAGCCAAACATAAACATTACCTCCGATCCCCACTGATAAACCGCTCACTTCCCAGCTTCTTCCATAGGAAGGCTGTGGAGTGAGATAAAGCCGGGTAGCAGTACCAAGGACAAACATCTCAGCATCCAATAAACTTGAGAATGTTTCTCTTTTTGTTTGCAAGGCTGGTTGCTATTTCCTGCGCGCCTCATGTTTATTGATGCGCCGGCTCCTCCGGTGTCCAGCAGCCGTTTCCACACCGCAGTGATGGGCCTTGCACCTCTGCCAAGTGGAGTCAGAGTGAGAGATAACAACTAGCTACAACAATGGCCTTCCTCAGACCCTCGCCAAGAAAGCCCCTGGCACCACGGCCTGAGAATCCCTTATCGGCATATGCCCTGGAAGGCTCCGGGGTTCTGGAAGCAGAGTGGTGGCTTGCCAGACAGTGATAACAGGCGGGTGCCACCAAGAATCAGACGGCCGACGGCCACTGGACATCAAGGCCCCACCTGGCAGACAGGGAAAAGGAAGGGAGATAAGTGGCCAATTCGCACAGAGTTTGCTGCTGGGGCCACACTGTCAACACAGTTGGAGGCCCCAGTGCTAGCCAGGACTAAGTTTATTTCTGGATTCTATAAGGATCCTGTAAGGAAGCTAATGCTTGCAGTTCACTTGAGGAGACAATGTGTTTTCTGTTGCTCTCAGAGAAGGCACCTGAACTGGGCTTGATGATCCAGGCCGTTAATGCATGCAGTCGGAAGGAAGAAGCAGACACAGCTCTGTGTGCTCAGACATGTCTAGTCTACATAGTGAGTTCCAGGTCAGCCAAGGCTGCAGGTGAGACCCTGTCTCAGAAGGAAGGAAGGGAGGGAGGGAAGGAGCGTGGGAGGGAGGGAAGGAGCGTGGGAAGGAGGGAAGGAGCTGGGAGGGAGGAGAGAGAGAGGAAGATCCATTTAAAAAATTTTTTTAATTGAGAATTTCAAGCATGCTCTAATCAGACCTACCCCAAACCCTTCCCTCCAGCTCCTTCCGGTCCTCTCCCACCTCTTTTCTCTTCCTATGTCGTATGCTCTTTTAAGTCCACTGAGACCATTTACAGATGCCTGTGAGGGCATGCGCATAGGAGCATCTGCTAGAGCACAGGTAACTGCTCAGGGGTTGCATCCCTGAAGAAAACGCACTCTTCTCCCTCTGTCACCCATAGCTCCTCAGATAGGGGTGGGTTTCATGACTCTTCTCATCTCCATGCTAAGAGTTTGGTCGGCTTGGTCTTGTACAGGTCTTATGCATGCAGTCCCAGCCACTGTTAGCTGAGGCTGGCCCAAAACACTGGATCTTCCTGCATCCAACTCCAAAGTGCAGGGATTACAGGTGTGTGTGACCATGTCCAGCAAAGGTGAAGTTTTGACAGCCATATAAACCATCCTCAGAATGACTGACACGACCTTGATTCTCACAGGGTGGATTTGATAATGCAAAGACAGCTGAGAGCAGCTAAGTAGAACATTTCAACTAGCACTGACCTCTGACAAAACTCACTGTTTGGTGGGTGTT
The DNA here is from genome assembly GCA_021653895.1 of Mastomys natalensis. Taxonomy (NCBI): domain Eukaryota; kingdom Metazoa; phylum Chordata; class Mammalia; order Rodentia; family Muridae; genus Mastomys; species Mastomys natalensis. The sequence continues at coordinate 332,972 of JAJTUV010000742.1, forward strand.
TGGCTCTCGAATGTCCTCCAAAAGGCCACATCTCTTGATCCTGAGAGTGGTGCTATTGGAAGATAATGGAACCTTTAAGAGGCAAAGGCTGCTGGGAGGGTTTTAGCTAGGGGGTGGGGTGGGGTGCTATTAACTTGAAGGTGAATATGGGATCTTGTTCTCTCTCTCTGTTTTTCTAGGCTATGTCATACTAGAGTTCTAAAAGCAATGGGTCATATAATCATAGTCAGAAACATCCAGAATTGAGAGTCAAAGCAAACTTCTGTCTATAATGATCAGACATGTATCATCCCCGGCATGGTGACTCCGGCATTGTTACAGAACTGGAACAAGGGCAAATGGAATACATTGGTCACAGGCATCTTCATCTCAAGTCACTAAATACACAGTAGCATCCTCTTTAACAGTGTTATTTATCACTAGACTCTGATAGAATTCCCCCCCATGGTCTCAAAGCTTCTTGGATTAGTAACTGATAAGGGACGGAGGAGACACTAAGAACACACTGTGTTCTACCCTGGCCTGACACCTTATCACCTTCAGGCCGCTTCCACGAGAAAGCTTCACATCTAGTGTTCATTAGGCCTCTGTGTGCCGACTGACTACCTGACCAAGGGCAGAGTGCTCTTCCCTTGGTTTTCGCAGTGCTCCTTGTGCTTGCTATGTGGGTAGGTTGATTTTTGTAAGTTAGTCACTTCAGTCCTCTGAAGAGAAAGATCTCATCAAAGCCCAGGGGCTTACCTCCACAGAGCCCACTCTGCTGGGTGTCCTACATTTGTTTTCAGCCTTTACAAATTAAGGAGAGGCCCCATGGCTCAGGCTGGGGCAAGCGCTGCATGATTTGACAGTAGCGCTTCTGTCTTTGGCCTCTTGGTTGATTCCCAATTGTGATGAACTGGCAGTATCCTTGAGCTGGGCTCTTGCACAGGGCAGTTTATTAACCTGCATGGAGACAACCCATGAACCCCCAAGGTCAGGAAGACATGAACCTGGCTTCCATGTGATGGAGGGACTGCCAGTTACAGAGCCTAGGATGTAATCTTGAATCTTAATTTTGTGGACACCCCTCCTTTGGGCTGGACTTCTGAATGAGAAGGGGAAAGTGATGTGGTCATTTAGGGACAATGAGGACACACCTATAACCCTGGAGCACAGGAGCAGCTGGGGTACCCCTCCTATAAGTCCTGCTTGTGACATTCTGTGTTCTGCCTAGCTCACCCCCAGCTTCCTTTGCCTGGAATCCATCTGTTTAAATAATATGTATTATGTTGTTGCATGTATGTATTATGTATTATGTATGTATTTATATTATTATGTATGATATATGTGTGTAGTGGGACTGCTAGGTACCGTTCTTGCTAGAGGCCTCCCGACTCCGGAGAACGCAGGTTCGGCCTCCGAATCTCGCCTGGTCAATTCCATAGACCTTGTCAGTCAGTTTAAGCCCCTAAAGTGCACAGTAGATGTATAGCTAGCTGATTCTACTATGAAGGTAAGGTGGAGATAAACATTGCCCAGAACCCTTCTCTTACTAACCAGGTTGCCTGAGTTGGGGGTAATCGTTATTGATGAAATAAACTTTAGATCCCTAATTGGGCTGCCAGTTGCCGCGCAAAGCTCCAGTCCATAAAACCTATCTCGTGACACTGAAGAATACTCAGGCTGTCGTGGGTCAGGGCACTCTCTGCCAGTCCACCATGGTAGCAGTACATGACAACATGTGGAGGCCAGAGAATAATTTGTAGGAGGCACTTTTCTCCTGTCATTGTCTGAACGCTGGACTGAACTCTGTCATCAGGTTTGGCAGCCTCTACCCTCTGAGCCATCTTTGAGCCTGTCTCTGGCCATGAGACTCTTTGACAGGATTCCAGATTCTGTCCCCTATTTCTGTGTCCATCTATGCCTTGATGACTGTCCTATTTTTGTATTCTCCCTATGGTAGCATGGAGCACGGTGGAGGACTAAATCTGTGTGCACCATGAAGCCCTGCGGTTTCTGTGACTCTGTGAGACAAGCTGCGTTCTGCTGGTGTGTAATGCTCCATGGTGCAGTTCGTGAAGGAGTCTTTCCAAGAATCAGTTAGTGTAGAAAGAAAAGGAAATTCAAGATGCATTTTATTTTTATGTAACTTCCCTAAAGTGGGCTGACATAGTGGATGCCGCGTCGATGACACTGCACATCCATAGATGAAACCATCGGTGACACGAAAATACTCAAAAAGAAGTGTCTGTGCTGAACATGGAGAGCCCTTCTTCTTGCCACAGGTCCTTAGCCAATACAATATGATAAGTATTTCATAGCAGTTACGATGCACAGACTCTAAGTCCCTGGAGATTATTTGGAGCATACACCAAGATGTGTACAAACCTATGCAAATTTATGCCACTGTGTGCAGGGTCTTGCACACCCATGGACTGCGGTGTTATGTGGTCCTGGAAGATCCCACACAGCAGCAAAAAGAGCTCTACATATGGCTTTATAATAAAAGGATGGAATTGAGGAGAGCAAGGTGGAAGGGTCGCCCGAGGTGAGGTCTGAGAGTGACATGGACTCTGGTCTCTCACCCTCCCACTGTGCTCACCAGCCAGAGGTGTCATCATTTTGTTTCTTCAGTGTGTTTTTCAGTATGCCGATAGGGTTGATTCAATTATTGGCCACATGACTGGACTCAATCTACAGCCCCCAACTTCTTCATTCATGGATACCACTAGAGACCTGGTTCCAGTCTCATCTGCATGTTAGAGAGACGTCTCAGGATCACTCATTAACAAAACAAAGACAACCTCACCATTCAAGTAGAGCTACAGTGGTTTTGTGAAGTCCTGTACCAGCCCTGGGAACAAAGTGGAAAGCAGTCTACAGTAGAGCACGGCCTGTAATTTAGATCTGAAGTTGGACTCTCATTCATGGCTCTTGCCCTTTACTGGCTGACTTCATGGGCAGCACAGCCTATGTAGGACATCCTGCTGGCATCCAAAGCTCAGTAAATCCAAAATCATGATTAGCTCTATCCTCCAAGGTAACTTGTCTTATATTCTCCAAGGTAGTTACTATCCACTGTCTTCCTGGATATTACAGCTTCACATTTGAAAGTATCCATGTCCCATCTGATTGTATTATTTGGATCACCCTCTAGTCTTTGTGATCGTAAGCCCCCAATAACAAGTATTAAAAATCCAAAAGCAGACGAAGTAAGTTAAGAATCTTAAATTCCACATCCTTCCCATCATTTCCTTACAAAGATTTGGTTGTGCCCTATTTGGTCTCTCTGTGTGTCTCTGTCTTTGTCTCCCTCTGTCGTTTCTGTCTCTGTCTCTGTCTCTGTCTCTGCTCTCTCTCTCTCTCTCTCTCTTCTCTCTCTCTGTGTTCTCTGTGTGTCTCTGTCTCTCTGTCTCTGCTCTCTCTCTCTCTCTCTCTCTCTCTCTCACACACACACACACACACACACACACACACACACACACACCATCTCACAATGAAAACATCAGAAGTCAGAAATGCATTTAATATGCCTGACCTACCCAACAGTTTAATACCACAGTGTACTACACAGTGTCTGTTTGTCCTCGGTTGCTGGCCTGGAGCTGAGGCTCATTGCTAGTGCCCTGCATTGCAGGAGACACTACAATCACACTCCTTTTGATAGATTCGGGTAGGGGAGAGATCCACATTCAAATTTTGAAATACAATCTCCACTGAATGTTACCATAAAGCCAAAAGATAAGTCAGACCATTATTAGCCGGGCACCACCTGCAGTTGAATCACAAGCATGACGTTAGTCAGTCTCAGCCAGCTGGCACCAAGGTTCACCAGTGCCATTTTGAGAGAACCCAGTTCCCTCCGTCCTGAAACAAACTGCCACCGAGTTATCTTGTAAAGCAGGTTTTTGAAGTTCAGTCTGAGAGATTTGGTGGCTAGGGTGAAACTGCCCAGGAGACTTGGTAGACAGTAGGGGACTGTGGGTCACAGAGAAGCCAATGTCTCTTTCTTGTTCATTTAATCTACCTACTTTTCTAAGAGAAACTTCCTGGATTCCTTCTACAGGGCAACCATCCATTCATTGGTCTCTCAAATGCCCCTTTATTTATTAATTCATCCAGTAGTTCTCCTCTGGGCCAGGCACCATTGGAACACCTGGATTGATAAATGTTTAGTAAAGCAGGGCTGTAGCTCTTGGGGAAACTCCAGTCTAGTAACTGTGTAACAAGCAAGTAAGTAAGCAGATATGCAAGAATATATCATATCATGCACTTAGGAACTGTAAAAAGATTATCCCAGCAGCTATGCAAGAATATATCATATCATGCACTTAGGAACCATAAAAAGATTATCCCAGCTGGGCCCATTGACTGTTTACAACCCCCATGAGTATCCAATGGTTCCCTTCATACTCCCTGTTATGTGCAGATCTGCCTTACCTGTGCATGGTCCCAAGGAAGGGCTAGAGTGTATAGGTCAGGGAGAAGGGTGCTCCATGTCATTCCTGTAGGGTAAAGGCTTTGCAGGGGTTGCCTTTTAGGGAAGCAACATGTCCACCTCTGTAACTTCTCACCTAGGGTCTGTAAGCAAGATCATTGGTTCTCCAGAGTAAACTTTGTTGGAATCATGCCTCAGTTTTTTTCCATTGGGACCACAGGAGGAGGTGGAGATCTGTTTACATCTCTCCAAGGGAAGGAGTTCTAGTACACTTTGGCTCAGTTCCGGCTGTATTTTTGTATAGGCATTCGAATCATCCAAGGCTGTCTGTCCATCTAACCTCTCTCATCCCCCTTCAAGGCTGAAGACACAAACATAAGTCACTCTCCCAAACCTGAGGCAGGAGAGCAGAGCCTGTAGAAACTGGCATCAAGATTGACATGGGAAAGAAGCCCACTGGCAGAAGACTAGAAACCTTACCCCACCGGAGCGACATGTCACAAACAGAGCATGCACAAGAACAGCACCAGACCAATAAACAGGGGAGGTACATGCTATGTTGATGACATACAAGGGGTCATGACCCCTGTGGCCTAGCATTCTTGAGCGTGTTTTCCTCGTCACTTCCATTCTCAGGAGTGCTTTTCCTTTCTTAATAATGGTCTCTATTTCTGTTTGTGACCATGTGACCCTGATGACCCCTTTGTCTGGGACACAAGAACCTGGAAACTTCATAGGTGCCCTGGGACTCCTCAGATCCATGCCTCTAGCAGCTTCTGAACCCCTTTCTCTTAACAAACACACGAACTCACTGCTCCTCTTTCCTGCAACTGAAAACAAATGAAAACAATCTTGAAAACTCTGGGCAGAATGCCCCAGAGCTTTGAATGAATCCCGTTTTTCTGTCATCCTTTCTGTGGCTTATGTGGCAGGTGAGATAAGGGTATGCCTAGAACCTCTCTCCTACCAATTGGAATATGAGTTGGGGCAAAGAAATGTACAGGCCACTCATTCTTAATATCGAGAGGAGTGTGGGAGGGGTTTTACTGGGAGGCCCACACGGATCCACAGTGACCTAATGGTGAGTCTGAGAGACATGGGGATCTCACTGAAGACATGTGTATGAACCACCAAGTCCAGGTAGAGACCAACCAAGATGATGACACCCATGTGGTTGCTCAGAGTCCTTGATGCTGCTGGGTCCCCTGAGCAGTACATTCCCATGCTTCCCCTCATTGCAGGCGTGCACCCCAGTCTTGATCTGCCCTCCCAAATCAGCAGAACATTTTCCTCATGACAGGTCTCCTGCTCTGTTTGTTTGTTTGTTTGTTTTCCTACTGCCTAAAGAACTTTCTCAAGACACCATGGAAAACTTTTTGAAACTCAGGTCTCACAGATTCAACTGTTGGGCTCTGCCTTCTTGATGCTCAATAATGAAGATCTAAAGAAAAGGTCCAGACCCTGACACGGTCACAGACAGAACTGAACGTACCCAGTAAAAGACCAACAGACAGAGACAAAAGAGAGCCTTCCAGGTCTCCCCAGAGTAACCTTGTTCACTCTGAAGATCAACAGAGGTAAGAACTTTTCACCTTGCTAAGGTCACGGTGTCCTGTATGTTCATAGTTGTCTGTACAGACAGGCTGAGCTTACACTAGTCTTAGAATTCCCCCAAGAATCTGATGTATATTCCCCCAAGTATATATGAATATACAGAGAGAGAGAGAGAGAGAGAGAAGACAAGACAGAGACAGAGACAGAGACATAGAAAGAGAGACAGGAAAGTGAGACAGAGAAAGAGAGAGAGAGAGAGAGATGCCTACTTTAAAATATATGTGCATGTGTGTAAATGTAACTGTTTGGGGATATATTAAAAGGCCTGATAAGTACATAACATATAAACTGAGGTATTTTTACCTTCTTAGGACCTAGTTATATGATATCCTTGGGTCAATTAAATATTGCATAAAACGTTATTTGTCTATATTAAACGACATTCACTGGGGTCATAAGATAAATATTTTATTAGGCTATGGAATTTAACATTGGATATATAGATTTTGATAGTGATTTCCTTCCAAATAATTCTATTTTATAGTTTAGTAAGCACAGGCAACAAAAAGTAACAGGAAATACAAAGTTTTGTCTTAATCAGAGTACATCTAAGTAAAGTAAATTATAAATTCTTTTATTAGATTGATTGCTTTGGGTTTTTATGAATGCTGTATGACTATTAAATGTAAGATTTTATTAAGTCTGTGATACATGTAAAATTGTATGTGTGCATGTGCACGCACATGTGCATGCATGTATGCCAGATATTTTTATATTAAATTTCCTGTTCAGGAGAGACTACATCTAGGCCTTTTTGCTAATAACAAGTGAAAATTACAGGAGATATGACCCTAATAAATAGCAACATTCAAAGCCAAGGTAAGTATATTCTGTATATAATAAAATAACTGTGGTATTGAGTCCTAAAAACAACTGATTTTGGGGGCTGGAGAGTGGGCTTAGCAGCCAAGTGTACTTGAGGATCTTGCTGGGGATGCAGGTTTGGTTTCCAGCACCCACATGGCAGCTTACAACCTTCTATTAACTCCAGTTCAAGAGGATCTGATGCCCCCTTCTGGCCTCTGTGGGTGCTGTACGCACACAGTCCACAGACAAATGCAGGCAAGATACCCACACTCATAAAATAAAAACAAGTATATCTTACATTTTCAAGATAGATTTTAACTTATAATAATATAAAGCTCGCTGTTGACAAGTTTTTTGAGGTTTTTAATCTTAATTTTAAACTAAAGGCCCGAGGGGTTGGGGGTGGGGGCAGGGGAGTGTCAAAGTTTAAAAGGTTCTTGCTCAACTTGCTTGAAGGTGTATTACTATCAAGTTAGTCTCTATGTCTTTGAAAATCAAAGACCTTCCCACTTTATCTGTGTTAAGGATCATGTCCTGGGGACAGAGAGATGGCTCAGAAGTTATGACTGGATGTCTGTGATGTTTGGAAGTAGGAAGAGCTATGGGCTCGAGGGCAGAAGTAACAGAATGGACAGAAGCAATTCTTTGACCATTTTTGAAAACGAGGTAGAAGAGTATTTATAAAGCTGAGAGAAATACGTAACAGATTGTGCATCTATCCCCTAAACACACATTTTGTTTGCTTTTTAGTTCTGAATGCTATGTTTTTAACTGAACAACGGGTAGAAGAAGCCCCCAGCTACAGTTGTTAGTCACAGCAGCACCAGGAGGGCTCCTGGCAATGAAAGAAGCAGTTTCAGGGCAGAGGGTGTGAGGGTGGGGGTCCCCAACCTTACTTTGTCCACCTCCATGACTGCCACTGCAGAAATGAGGGAGACAGGAAGGGACAGAGCAGAGGACTTGATTGAGAACTGAGCCTCTGGCCCCTGAGTTTTGCCAGGCTTTTTGCTTATGTTTTTGCTTAACATTTTGGGCTCATAGACTCCTGATTGGTCCTTAATCTTTGGCTCATTTTCATGCACATGGCCAGCCAATCAGGATCCATGTAAACCCTGTACAGAGCCTCCCCATCATCAAGCCGAGAATCATGGGACTACCATCTAAGGAAGATTGTCTGTACCTGCCTAGGGGACTGTTTGGGTTTTGTTTGTTTGTTTTGTTGTTGATTGTTTATGTTTTTCTATCTCCACAACATACCACAACATACCTCTGAGACCTGGTGCTACGGCGACTCTGGTCAGCAGTCTGCTTTCTGCAGACATGTTCAAAGGAGTGTTCTTGGGTGCCCTGAGGCCTGCTGAAGGGTTAGGGCCACTACCATCACAATTTCCATAACTTAGCATCCCACTGCTGCTTAAAGTTAAAGCCTTTTAGTTTTCTATTGGAAGGTCTGTGATGACCTTTTATATTCCTTTTGAATTGTTAATAAAGTCTTCCTGATGTGTTCACCTTCACTGACTGCCCACTTCATTCTTTGAGGAGGGGCCCTGCTCAGACAATGTGGCCAAACGTAGCATATAGTGTATATATATATAGTTATCCTTCCTATGTCAACAATTTGCCATCTACACATCTGTATTGGTGTCTACATTTTTTTCTTTTTTCCTTTTGTTCTTTTCATTTGTTTTTGTTTTTTAAAAGACAGCTTTTTACTATATAGCTCAGGTTAGCCTCAGGCTCAAACTCACGACTCTCTTCCTTCACCTCCTGAATTCTAGAATTACAGGTGTACATGTCACACCTAGCCATGTTAACATTATTTCTGTATCTATATTTTATTTTGTGACTTTTCCTGGGGCGACATGAATAGATGTTTACTCACTCCAGATAGGGAACTAATGACAGATCAGAGAATACTTGAGAGTTTATTGGGGTTATTTACAGGAATATAGATATGTCAAAGGCAGCTGCATCATCCCAACATGGTGACAGCTCATTAAGGCGCACCACTAAAGAGCTTCCTGAACAACCTTCAGGCAGCCTGGGCCCTGAGAGCAATCACTTAGTGCTTTTATAATGTTAGGGGAGCATCCTTGTGATGCCTGTAAAATCTCAAGAACTTCCTGAACCTTGTAAACTTTGTTTTTTGAGACTTGTGAGCCTCCATCCTCCTTCCAAAAGGGAAGCTTCAATTGAGAGGACAAAGCTGGACAATGTATCTCTACCTGTTTCTGTTGAAATGAATAGAATTAACAAAAACTGGAAAAAAAGTTGTATAACTTGAAGGTTATATATTGTGAAAAGATTATCACAGCTAATTAGCATATCACTCATCTCCTATAAGAATTGTGTGTGGTGAGATTTACTCTTTTTTTTTATTTGTTTGTTTGTTTTTTGAGACATGGTTTCTCTGTGTAGCCCTGGCTGTCCTGGAACTCACTCTGTAGACTTAAGATTTACTCTTAAAAAAAATTTCAAATGTACATAATTGTTGATTGTAGTTCACGGCATGTATACAATAGAGTTCCAAACTTATTCATATTATAAGTTTGTGTCCTTCAACCAGCATGTTCTCATTCTCTTTCTACCATGCTTTTGTGGTACATACACACACATTTAAGCACACACACACACACACACACACACACACACACACACGATTTACTACAGTGGCTTACAACCCATAGACTGAGAAGTCTGGGCAGTTCAGCAATGGCAGTCTTCATGCTGGAGAGACTGAGAACCCTGCAGCTGCTTGGTCCTGAAGCTGGCTGCTGCAGCAGTCCCAAGTCTAGTGCTGAGAGCCTGGAAGCTCATGTAGCACATGGGTACTAGAGGGCAGAAAAAGCTGGAAACTGCTGCTATTTGGGGATGGCGATAACAGCTGAGGAAGAATACACACACCAGCCAGAAGCAAGAGCAGGCATGAGGCCACTGATCTTGGACCTGTACATCTGGGCCACCTGCTAGAAAGCCATGTATGCTTAGGAAGTATCTTCTCTCCTCCATTAATCCTTCCTGGAAATGCTTGTCAGGCTTACCAAGAGGCTCGTATCAAGTTGACAATCAAGGTTAACCCCCACAATAAGTGAATGTCATATTCCTTTTAGAAAAAGCTGTGAAAAGTATTTGCCTAAGGGAGCAATATTTGTTTGCTATATTATCTTCTAGAAATGTTGTAGTTTGGAGCTGCCCAAGGCCAAGGATCATTCAGAGAAGTAGGATTCAGAGTTCATTTTTCCTTATGTGACTATTCAGGTGTTCAATACCATTGGCTGAAAATGATCTCTCATTACCACAAGTGAACTCCCTCTGTGGCCTTATCAAAAGTTAGCCTTAGCTGGGGCCTTGTAAGATGGCTCAGTGGTTTAGAGCACTGGCTGTACTTCTATGTGTTGATTTCCAGAACCCACAGCAGCTTAGATCTCAGGGTATCACACTCTTCTCTAACCTCCACAGGCAGGCACACATGTGGTACACAGACCTCCATGCAGCCAGAACACCCATATACATCATACTTGTTTGTTAAACTGGCCATGGTGGTATGGCTCTGCTCCTGGGCCTTCTGTTCTATTACACGCCATACTCTTCTTATGCTGACACTACTTTGTTGTGATTGTCATTTCTCAGGGAATCATGAAGTGAAATCCAATAGTAGTAAACTTATAACTTTTCCCTCTTCCAAGTTATTTTGGGGTCTGTGCGGTGGTTTAGCTGACAAGTTGAACAACTTTGGTTTGATCCCCAGAACCTACACAGTAGAAAGGAAGAACCAACAATCACAAGTTATCTCCAGACCTCCAGTCTCATGCCATGGCATGTCCATGCACACACACATACACATACACACACACACAAATAAATAAGTGTAACAAAATTCAGGGAAAAACATTATTTTGTCTCTTCTGTAGAGTTTGGGTTGCATATGTTTTAATTGTACTGCTTAGCATGCATGAAGCCCTGGGTTTAATTCCTAGCACTTAGAAAAAAAATGAGCATTGGCCTCACTGATGTCTCAAAGCAAAATAAAACATAAAAAAATCTACAGGGATGTCTTCCGACTGCTGCCCACTCCGAAGGATAAGTCAGGGAGGACGGTTTCCCGGAGTTGTCTCAAAGCCTGGAATATTTGTTTTATAGAAATTTTCTCACCTGCTTATTCAAAAAACAAAACTAGACAAATATAAGTAAAAGAATGAAAATTAGCATGTAGGACTATTAAAAAAGACAGACAAAATGAATGCTCCTCCGTGCAGAGGGAGGAGAAAGAACCATGGGGCCGGCAGCAAGGGGAGGAACGACTATTGTCCAGAGATGGAAAAAATCCATAAAAGCTCAGCTGCGTGCACGTAGGCAAATGACGAATACACATGGTTTCTTTGAGCCCAGTGTGCTTCTGGTTCAGTTAGGATGCTTGCCCAGCGCCCTCACAGCCATCTCTAATCCCAGCATGCAGGAGGTAGAGGCAGGAGGATCCAAAGTTCAAGGTCATCCTCAGCTACAGCGTGAATTTGAGGCTGGCCTGGCTGATAGAAGATTTTTGTCTCCAAAAATAAATGGAAACAGGAACAACGCCCTCAAAATCCCTCCCAACATGTGATACAAAGAAAGGAGGGGAGCAGGGTCACAGGGAAAAAGGAGATGTCCGAACTGCTTCTTGCTGGGTCTTAACTACTGACGACTACTGTGGAGCTGGGGATGGACTTCTGACTTCCCTTTGATTCATGTAGGTGTTAGGTCAGTACTGGACAAGAGTTTGTTCCCCGCCAAAGTCTTCCAACCCCTCACTCGGGAGTCAACCTACGGCATTGCAGGTGCCACCTGCAGCATTGCGCATGTCAGGCAAAGGCGCTGCTGCAGAGCTACAGCTGGGCCCCTCTTCTCTTCACCCAAGCCACGGAGGCTGCTGCGTCCCTCAGGTTCTTGGTTCTCTGACACAGACTTGCTTCATTCATTCATTCATTCATTCATTCATTCATTGCCTCAAATGTCCCCTAACTAACTCATACTTCTCCTTCAGAACATAAAGAGGACCCTTTTACAGGCAGGTCATCTAGACTCCCAAGAGCTCTTTCTTGCTCTGTGGACTTACCATAGACGATGCATAGCACATTAGAATAGCTTTTCCACTTCTCCTGACTCTCCTTGTGGGAAGCAATCATTTATTATTTGTCACTAAACAAATAAGGACATCTACAAGGTCCATGCCACCTCAGGAGTCCTTAATAAGTGTTACAGAATGACTAAAGCAATTGCACATGAGTGAGTCCTTTAACCTAAGGTGTGTTTGAAGTGTTTTCATGCCTCTAGTAATTAGTGCTATTACCCTATCTTATGGTGCTAGCCTGTAGATGCAACTACAGTTCTTCCTGCCTCTCTGCCTCAGTGACTCAACCGCTTTAAGGACTGGGTGTTGGGGTAAGGTGTTATCCCATAGGCGGTGTGTCATTTCTGACTTGTATATTTCTTCGATATCTTGATTTATGGTCTCAGGGTTGGTTATTATTTGCTCTGACAGGTCACCAGAGAAGTTAGTCATGGCACTTCTGCAGGGCTCCTGGTCCTTGGGATGTAAGGCAGACATGTCCTGAGTTCTTCCTCCTTCTACACCCTTGTTAATGGTTGATTTCCCTGTTAGAGAATACACACCACACACTTGGACTTTGGACTTTCATTTTCCAGGACTCCGTCTGTTTTGTACTATTCTTGTGTGCTTTATTATTTTTTTTTCTTGCTCTCCCGACCAAGAGACTATGGTTTCTTTCTTGGGCAAGCCTCTTTCTGATTTATGTAAGCATTCTTCATAAGACTCAAATGCCTTGAGTCTTAGAACTGCTTTGAATGTGTCACTCTGAAAAACATAACCTGGTAATAGCCTAAAATTGTCCCTATTAGACTGTTGCCATGCCGTGGGGAGCTTGACTCTAGAGCCTCCTAATCAGGTACCTACTTGATAGAGGCAACTTTTAAACACTGTGGTAAAATTGATCCTGTCCCCCATCTTTAATGTTCAGCCCAGCAGCGTTAAGCACACTCACACTCTCTATTCTCAGAACTCTTTCATTTTGAAACTCAAAAGTCTTCCTCTTAATTCTAACTTCCTACCTGACCCAGAACTGAGGATAAACTCAGAGCCTTGTTTGGAAGGCAAACACTCTGCCAATGGACTAGATCCCCAAACCCTAATTCTGTTTCTTAATTCTACTCCTTTCTCCCAACCTCTGTATCCACAACTCTTCTTTCTGCTAATAGCTCTGTGAATCCACAGACTGTCACATCTTCATCTATCGAAGACTCAATATGTGACAGAATGTTTCTGTCCTCATAATTTTGACAGCATCCACCCATGGAAACATCAGGCCTGTGGCAAAGGTTGTTTCACAACATAAAGTTTCTTTATTGAAATTTGGTGGTTTTTATAAGTTCATCAGTTCAGAGGACCATTTTTTTCCTCAGAAGTGTTTTCTGTTTCAGGGACCGTATTGAATGTACTACAATTTAGCTAGGTACAGACTGTTCATAACTTTAGTAAACCTTCTGGTTGTTTTTGGAAACTGAGAAAACTAAGGGAGCTTGCTTTTATATACTTGTCCAGCAAACTCAGGAATCTTCAATTCGACTCTTACACTGGTCCAAAGAGCCTGCTGTTCTGAAGAGACCCACTATGAGCAATGGGCTATGAGAGGGACATGGGCCATGAGATAGACAGGCCTTTCTGTGACCCAAGCACTTGGGGAATGAAGGCAGGAGACCAGTCTGAGCTACACAGTGAGATCTGCTTCCTACCCCACCCATCCCTCAACTACTGAAGAGCGAACTTTGTCAGAGGAAACCATAGAAGTAAGACAGGATCCAGCTCCAAGGAGCTGAATTGAATCAAACTGCCACACGGGGACCTCTCCTGGGTTATTGAAAATGGCAGCACCACAGCATGTTCATGTCTCATCTGTCACATCCTGAAGATCCAGATGCTGAGGTCCCAACAAAAGCAGCCAGAAGCCAGAGATCATTTTTCCAATGGGCAGCATTGGCCTGTCCTATGATGCCTGCCCAGGACATTCCTGACAGGCCCCTGTTTCCTGCTGTTTAATGTTAGAGACAAGAGAGGAGAAAGGGACCCAGAGTGTTGTAGATATGCATGCAATCCCATCATTCTTTGGAAGACAGGACTTGGCTACATAGCCATTTAAAGCCATCAGAGCTACATGAGACTTATCTCAAAACAACAACAAAAGACAGAGGTGATAAATCAATGGGTAAAGACCTTACCGTCAAAGCATGAGGACTGGAGTTAGGATCCCAAGATAGGTGTGGTAGCCTCCTTGTAATCCTAGTTCATGAGAGACAGAGACAGGAAATCCCGAGCAAGCTAGGCTAGAAAGACAGGCTCAGTGAGAGACCCTCCTTTAATATATAAAGTGTAGAGCAATGGAGGAAGAGCTGCTATGACTTGACCTTTACCTCAGTCAGTCACACACACAACACACAGCATCACCAACACTACACACAACACAGACATGTGCACAACGTATCAGATCATACATACACATGAACAATCAAAGACAACACAAGCTTTATTAAAGAAACTCAAGGAAAATAAGTGAGAGAAACTCCTGAGAGTGGAGGCCCTAAGAAAAAGAAAACTCAACGCTGCTCTTGTTTGTCTGGTAGCTTCTTAGTGGACTTATAGCAGAAGCTGGACAAAGACGGAGGTAATTCCTAATGAGATTGGTTAGTCCTCCGAGCATCTCATGGGCTGAGCAATCAGAGGCTTAATCTATGGATGTTCTTCTGACCCAGCCAAGCAGATGGTCCATACTGGATGTTCATCAACTGCTCACCAGCAGGTGTGGGGTGACATTCCTCCCCATCCATCTCTGGCTTCTGCTTGACACATGCTCACTTTGAGTCATTGGGGTGGTGTTGCTACTCTCCAGCCTAGCAGGTGTTGCTGGCCTCACATGCCCCTGTGGGGCCCAGGAAATAGCAAACACAGACCTCCTGTTGTCTCTCCTCCATGGAGTCAGAATGGGTCAGGACCAGAGGATGGAATAGTGACAATAAAGAAAACTGAGCAAAGCCTCGGTGTTCAGAGGTTTGATTATAGAGGCTTCATTCTGTGAGCCTGATTGATTTCCACATGTGGTTCAATTTCCAGTCCCTTCTCCTCAGGGAGCACCTACTCCTCCCCAGCCCCACCCCATTGTATACCATACTGTTGGTCTTTCTGGTGAGGCCAGCTTCCTGCGCTAATTCACACTGTTCCCATTTTACCAGCCAAAACCAGCAGTACTAGCAGTATGGATACACTAACATCACCAGTAATTCCAGGACATTTTCCTCACTCTCAGAAAAACTTCAGATGCATTGATTCTCTTTTTGTTTTGTTTTGGAAATAGGGCCCATATAGCCCAGCTGAGGATGGCCTTCAACGCCTAATCCTCCTGTCCCCAACTCCTGAATGCTGACACCTCAGGTGTGTGTACCATCATTGGTTTACCACAGTACAAAGGATCAAACCCAGGGCTTCTTGACAGTTAGGCAAGCACTCTATAACTGAGCTGCATTCCCAGTCCCCATTGGTTTACTTTCCAAATAACTGCTTATTAACTTTCTGCCTCTAAAAATTCACAACTTTTTATATTAGTTAAATGATGACTTTGTGCCAAATTTCTTTTCCCTGACAGAATGTTTTCAAGATTCATTCACACACACACACACACACACACACACACACACACCAGTTCTTAACTGCTGAGCATCTGTCTTCACAGTGCAGTTATTATAGATAATGTTTCTATACACACAAGGTTTCTGTGTGGATGTAAGCCTTCTCTAATTTTTGTTTTACTTCTTATGTTTTAAGATGGATGGCTGCTTTTATTTGTTTTTCTTATCCAATTGACCTCATCAGGTCCCCCTCCCACATTATAGAGAGGTAAAAACAGACATCCTTTGGGGGTCCTGACCTCAGAGCAGCTTTTGCTCTCTCTGTATACGATAATTCTTGCAGTGGTGTTTTCTTGTTGATGGTATTAGCAGATTCCAGGCATTTTATCTTGACTATTTAGTGTCATTATCAGGAAAGGGGTTATAGTTTGCTAAGTGCCTTTTTCTGGATCTGCAGGCACTGTCTTTTCTATGATATTGTTTTCAGATGATTTTCGTTACTGGCATAAACCATACTCCTCATGGTGTATAATGCAGTTTATAGCTTGCTAGATTTGGGGTACAAAACTTTTTGGAGGTTCTGCACTCATCTCTTGGGAAATACATAGTTCCCTTTAGTAGCTGGATCCATCAGTTTGGTGCTAATGTAATCCTGGTCTCCAAGAGATCCAGGAAGTGTCTCACATCATTTTTTCTGAAATGTTGAGAGGTTGGTGTTGATCCACTAGGGAAGGAGCCCTGTTTTTCCTTCTTTGTGGGCACTTGCTGTTATCACCATGATCGTCATTGGTACCTTGATCTCCCGCCTGTTAGAAACACATTCAGACTGCGTCCCGTTCAAGTTGGTTTTAGTAGTTTCTGCCTTTCTAGTCATTTGTTCATTTTCTCTAGACACATAATTATCCATGGAATTTCCTCTTTATATCTCTAAAATATGTAATGATATGCTCTTTTATTTCAGAATTAATAATACGAATCCCGCTACTATCTTTTATTTGGCCGCTACTATCTTTTATTTGGATCAGTTTACCTAAAAACCTTCTTGGTTCTGTTTTTTTTTTTTTTCTAATATTTTTCTTCTTTCATTATTTTATACTTTTATTATTATGATTTTTTCCCTCCTGCTGGTCAGGGGTTAGCATGCTTTTTGTTTGTTTGTTTTGGCTTATGTTTATTAATTTTGGATTTTTGAGGTTGTTTTGTTGTGTTGGTTTGTTTGATTGTTGTTTGAAGACAGGGTCTCAGGTAGCCCAAGCTGGCCTCAAATTCAGTATATAGTCAAGCCTTGAACTCCTAATCCTCTTGCTTCTATTATCAATCACAGGATTACAGAGCTGCACACCTTTATCATACAGGATCAGAGCTGCATACCATGTCTGGTTTTGTGAGGCTCTGGGGACAGAACCCAGGGCATCTTGCATTCTAGGCAAGTATGCTACCAACAGAACTGCTTTCACAGCTGGAAGAATTTCTATTTTAAATGCAGGCCTTTGCAACTCTCAGTTTCTCTTTCCACATTGTTTTCCCTCTAAGACAGCACTGTAGGCTTCCTCTCATAAGATATACAGTTTTAATTCATTTTAAGGATTATAAGGACCTCATTTTCCCTATAATTTTTTAAATACATAATTTTAGGTTATGCTCTGTAATGTTTGTACAGTTTGAACTTCCCAGTCCCTTCTGCTACTGATCACTAATTTCAGCGTACTGTGCAGGAACACACTGGTAATTCAATACCTTTCATTTATTGAGACTCATTTTATCGTACAGTACTGTTAACCCAGATAAGTTCATCTGCACATTGATAAGAATGTATATTCTATTGTTATTGGGTGGAGTGTTATATTAACATCTGCTAGATCTGCTAATAGAGTCATTCAAGTTGCCTGTATAATAACTGACCTTCTGTCTATTTGTTTTATCCATTGTTTAGGGGGGCTGGGATCAAAGGTGTGGCTCAGTAGTGAAACACCTTTCTAACCTGTGCGAGGCCATGGGCTCAGCTTCTGGCATCACATGTTAATGAGTTAATTAATGTTAAAGTGGCCTATTGAAGTCTCCAAGTACTGACACTGGGGTGTCTACGTCTCCCTGCAGTTCTGTAGCTTCCCGTTTCAGGTTTCAGTATCTCTTCTTAGGTACATGCGTGTTCATTATTATTCTGGGTTTGACGCTCTGATCCTTTATTAAATTTAAATTAAATTTCGTTGTCTCCTATAACAAGGTTTTAATTAAGGTGTACTCTATCTGACATAATTTTCTTTCATTTATTGTTTGCATTATATATTTTCCATCCTTTTGGTTGCAACTTATTTATACTTTTGAATCTAAATATTTTATTTTTGTTTCCATATGTTTTGCCAACTGTTTGCATTTCACTGAAGTATTTCTTATGCTTGTATCTAATGTAACTTCTAGTATGGTAAGAGTTAGATATACTGATTTCCATCTGTGTTCTGTATGGTATTATATAGAGATGCTTTGTCTCTTTGTGTCTTTGTTCCCCTATTCCTTCTTTATATTCTCCTTTGTGTTAATTTCTTATTATCATTTCTAGCTACATATTTTGGTTATTTCCTTAGTCATTTCACTGAATATTGCCATTGTCTTAATCCAGTCCAAGGCTGAAGAGATGGCTCAGCAGTTAAGAGCACTGCCTGCTCTTTCAGAGGTGCTGAGTTCAATTCCCAGCAACCACATGGTGGCTCACAGACATCTGTAATGGGATCTGATTCCCTCTTCTAGTGTGTATGAACACACACACACACACACACACATGAAATAAATAAATCTTTAAACAAAAACCCAACAAATCCATTACAATTGAATTACAATAGTATATAAAAACATGTCTCCTGTCCCACACCGTTCTCGGTTTCTATTCTATGCTATTATTTCATATACTTACATCTTATCTATCATATGCACCTCAGTACACACAGACACATACCCACACACATATGATTTCTCAGTGTTGTTAACTTTTAAATAAAAGGAAAATAGTTACAAAACTACCTTTAGTGTACTGATTTTTACTGTGAAACAGTCGTATTATCTATGTAGTTTCCTTTGCTGGTCTTTTATTCTGTGTTGTATTGGATTTGATCTACTGTCAGCTGTCCCTTCATTCAATCCTAAAACTTCTCAGTTTCCAAATTAAGTTTCTATTACATTTAATTATTTTAGGGTGTGAGTGTGCATGGAGGTGAGGGGACACCGTGTGGGAGTTGATTCTTCCCCCTCTATCACATAGGTCTGGAGATCAAACTCAGGTTGCCAAGCCTGGTGGCAAGCATCTTTACCTGCTCAGCCATCTTGCCAGCTCCAGAATATTTTTTTGTAGACCATTTCTGCCAGTGACATGTCTATCATTTCTGGGGAGTGTGTCATTTCTAATGATAGCTTTGCTGGGTATAGAATTCTTATTTTGACAGGTGTTTTTCTTTCAGCATTTTGAATATGACATGAGAGATACGCTTTTGGTATTAATGAGAGTTACTTGTGAACAAGGAAAGCCATTTCTCTTTTGGCACTTTTAAGTTTCTTTGGCATCTATGCACAACAGTTTGATTATGATGTGTTCATATGAGACTATCTTTGAGTTTATGCTACATAGCGTTTTTTAAACTTGATATATAAATGCTTTGTGTTAAATTTGTGGACTTTGTACCCATTACCTTTTCACTTATTCTTTTCCTCTGATATTCACATTCATATGTAATTATGTTTCATGCCCTTGTCTCTGAGGGTCTGATCAGTTTCTTTCATTGGTTACTCCTGTGGCTGTCTGTGATGCTTTCCCTGAGACTGTGGGGTTTTCATTTTTGAGGTGACCACAAAAAACAGCAAAAAGTACTAGCACTCAGCAAACTAAAACACCTCAAAGTTTACTGTTTTAACTCAAATTCAAGCACTTTTTTTTCTTAAAATAGATACTCCCTAGACTATTACAGCTCTTCAGTTATTTCCCAGATTTCTGAAAATGTTGGCATTAGGAGAGGAGTCTCAGAAGCTCATTCCTTCTCCGTTCCCTCCGTGCTGCTCTCTTATAAATGTGGAGTCAGCTTATCTCCAAATGTCTTAGACTTCTCCTCACAGTTAAAACTCCACTCCCCATCAAGGCCAACTAGGTTCTGCATGATTTCACCCTTGTTAACCTCCTCATTGTGTCACCTGTTGCTCTCTGTTCCCGCACGTATAGCCACTCTGTCCTGTCCATTCCTTAAATTCATCTATGGTAGTTTGAAGGTAATTGGCTCCCAGAGACCCATAGGAATGGCACTATTAGGATGTGAGGCCCTGCTGGAGGAAGTATGTCACTGTGGGAGTGGGCTTTGAGGTTTCATATGCTCAAGCTATACCCAGTGTGGCACACAGTCTCCTGCTGCCTGCAGATCAAGATGTAAAATCTCAGTTCCTTCTCAAGCACCATGTCAGCTTGGATGCTGCCATGCTTCCTGCCCTGATGATAGTGGAATAAGCCTCTAAAACCGAAAGCCAGCCCCAATTAAATGTTGTCCCTTATAAGAGTTGCCGTGGACCTGATGTCTCTTCACAGCAATAGGAACTGTAACTAAGACACCATCTTGGTCACAGTTCATGCTCACCCTCTTAGATAGATAATGTGTTTCCTACCTTTCCATTCCAGTACCTTACATTGCATGCTTATGTCTAATTTGGCCCCAAAGGGGCTATAAACTAAGCCTAAGTGTAGAGCAGAAAGCAAGATTTAAATTTGTTGATCCAGTGACATACTTCTTCCAAAGAGGGTGAACCTCCCGTGAGCTCCCAAACAGGGATAATAACTAGTGACCAACTGTTCAAATACATGACTCTATAGGAGACATTTACCATTCAAACTACCACACAGCTACTAGATAGTTTGGTCGTGCCATGGGAGGCAACAAGAAGTTCAAAGTTAACAGGGCACTCAGCAAGCAG
The DNA here is from genome assembly GCA_021653895.1 of Mastomys natalensis. Classification (NCBI taxonomy): domain Eukaryota; kingdom Metazoa; phylum Chordata; class Mammalia; order Rodentia; family Muridae; genus Mastomys; species Mastomys natalensis. Next base: position 353,421 of record JAJTUV010000742.1, read on the forward strand.
GTGGACAGGACAGCAAGACAGACAGGATTTCATCTTCCATTCACTGGCATATTGTAGCCATTCACTGGTGCAGAGTTCACTTTGAACACAACTGAAAGAGACGCGTTCCAGTTTTTAATGACTAGAGCTTTATGACTGAGTATAATAAGTCAATCAAGACTTTTCAAATTTGTGTTTTCACTGGTTAAATGAAGTTAGTAAACCTTGAAGAGTTGATGAAGGTGCTTGTCCCCAATCCTGATCACCTTGAAGGTTGCCTAGACACACAGACAAATACCACAGACTACACACAACACACAGACATACAAACACACACACTACATCAATTAAATGTAATTTAAAATAAATTCTCATAAAACACTTTAAGGAATGGATATATTTTACATTGTTTATATGACTGGTTGTAGTCTGTGTGACGGGTTCTACTCAGAATAGGAACCCTCCCACTCCCAAGTCTGTCTATGTCATGGCTAAGTTGAAAGGTGCTGCCATCCTCATGTGGCCTGGAAGTCCAGTTCTGCAAGGTGAATCGCTGTGTGTGAACTCCTCTCTCCAGGAACAGGCCCTCACGCACCGGGCTTCAGCCTGTCTCAATTTTGCTTAGGACAGGAAACAATTCAGGATGTAATGTTAAATAGATCATCTGCATAGATTTCACAGTCCCCTTTCTCTTCAGCTTGGTGTGTGCATTCTTATGACCAGTTTCCATGAAAAAAAAAATACTACCTGCAGCCTAAGGTTCCTTTGGACTCACAGTGCCTGTGAAGCTAAAGTTATCTCCCTGCCTAGGGAGCTTTGGAAGCTTCGATAGGTTGTGTCCTCTCAGGTGGCCCTTGAAAACGGAACAGCTAGCCTTTGTGACAGGCACCAAATGTTGTACACGGCCTGAATCACATGAATATGTTTCACAGTCCAAACCCACCCACACACTTATTGATTGCTGACTGGCACTAGGGCCGAGAATCGGTCCTCCAAGGGTTTCCTTGTGAAGAAACAGTGCCTTGAAGCATTATCCTTGACCAATTTAATTCTTTTTTTCAGATTTACTATAAAGGTGACATCAGTATTTATGGGTCACGAATTGCACAATTTCCTTTTTTAAGTATGAGTAATGCTCCACTGTGAACACTCACCTTTGTCCAACTTCCACACTTCTTTCAAGAGAAAACTGGTTTTTAATGTAGGTGAAGGTATATAATGATGATGATGGTGACGATAATTTAATTCTGTGTAATAGAAGAGTTTTACAGATTGTATAAAATCTAGTTAAACATTTCCTAACCTGTTCACGTGCATGCTGCCTCAGTCTCTGTGAGTTCATAAGTGCATTGGCCCTGTTATATTTAGAAGGCCTTGTTTTCTCGGTTTTATCCTTGGTCCCTGGGCTATCTAGTCTCAGGCTCTTGGTCACCCAAGTAGTGTTAGGTATGGGTTCCGTCTCATGGAGTGGGCCTTAAGTTAAATCAGATATTGGTTGGCTATTCCTGCAAGCTTTGTGCCACCATTGCGCTAACATGTGCTGTAGACAGGACATCATTGTAGACTGAAGAGTTTGTAGCCGGGTTGGCGTTTATTTCTCTCCTTTGGTAACATGCACAGAACCTTCAGGTACCAAGAACACGAGCACATAGGAGTAAAGGCATCAGCTTGACTTCTCCATGTTCAGTGAGTTGTATAGGTCTTGTCTTCAGCAATAAAGCCCTGTCATCAGTTGGCGGAGAGCAGCATGTAGCCTTAGTAACAGCTTGGGTTCTTTGGGGGTTCCCATGGACCCCTTTGGACAACGACTCTATTAGATGTTACCAATTCCAGCACTGGAAGCTTCATTTGGTGGCAAGAAATGTCCAGTTGGGACTCTATTTTCTCCTGTTATTTGACAATTTCATTTAGGTCACCTTCATATATATATTAGAAAACTTTGGCTGTATTTGGTTTATATACTACCTCCAAATGGTCCTTAATTTTAGCTGTCTCTCCTTGTATTTCTTCCTTCCTTCCTCCCCATCTTCCCTCTTCTTCTTCCATTCCAGCCCCACAGCACACACTCATCCATAGCTATATATTCTATTTTGCTTTCCTGGGTCTAACAGTCCCTTCTAGTCTCTTACTTTATACATAACCTCTGTGGTTCTATGGGTTGTAGCTTACTTATCAGTGAATTAACAACTATTATCCACATAAAAATGAGTACATACCATATTTTTCTCTCTAGGTCTTGGTTACTTCACTCAGGATGACATTTTTTAGTTCCATCCACTTACCTGTAAATTTCATTATTTTATTTTTTAATGCCTGAGTAATATATTGTGTAAATAGACCACATTTTCTTTACTCATTCATTGAGTGATATCTATATTGTTTCCAATTTCTGGCTGTTATGAAGAGGGCAGCAATGAGTATGGTTGAGCAAGTATCTCTATGGTAGGATAAGGTGTCCTTTGAGTGGAATAGCTCGATCCTGAGGTACATCAATTCTCATCTTCCTGGGAACTGCCACACCAATTTCCACAGTGTCTGTACAAGTTTGCACTCTCACCAGCAATGGAAGAGTGGTCCTCTTGCTCCATATCCTCAGCAGCATGAGCTGTCACTTGTATTGTTGATCTTAGCTATTCTGAGAAGTTTAAGATGAAATATCAAAGTAATTTTGATTTGCCTTTTCCTGAAGACTAAGGATACTGAACATTGCTTTAAGTGTTTCTCAGCCATTTGAGTTTCTTCTTTTGAGAATTCTCTTTTTGTTTCTGTACCCTATTTTTGATTGACTTATTTGCTTTCTTGAGATCCAGTTTTTAAGTGTTTTGTAAATTTTGGACATTAGCCCTCTATCAGAGGTTTAGTAGGTAAAAATCTTTTCCCATTTTGTAGGCTCTCACTTTGTCCAAATGATGGTGTCCTTTGCCATGCAGAAACTTTTCAGTTTCATGAGGTTCCATTAATTGTTGATCTTAGTGTCTGTGGTAATGGTGTTCTGTTCAGAAAATCTTTTCCCATATCAATGAGTTCAAGGCTATTCCCCACTGTTTTATACAATTCAATGTATCTGGTTTACACTGAGGTCTTTGATCTATTTGGAGTTGAATTTTATGCAGGGTGATAAGCATGGATCTATTTGTATTCTTTTATGAGCAGCCATCCAGTTTGATCAGCACCATTTGTTGAAGATACTTTCTTTTCTCCAGTGTGTATTTCTGGTTTTTTTTCTAATAAAAAAATCAGGTATCTGTGGGTGTGTGCATTTACATCTTGGTCTTCAGTCCAATTCCATTGATCAACATGTCTGGTTTTGTGGCAATACCATGCAGTTTTTTATTACTGTAACTTTATAGTACAATTTGAGGTTGGGATGGTGATATCTCTGTCAGGATTGTTTTATCTATTCTGGTTGTGAGTATGTGTGTATGTGTGTGTGTACCTGTGTGTGTGATGCATAGTGCAGAGACCAGAGGTGGTTGATAAGTGTTCGGTATTGTTTTCCACCACGTTTATTTTTTCCCTTCCAATTTGTACACCTTGTGTGCCTTCAGTTGTCTTATTGCTATAGCTAAGACTTCAAGTACTATAGTGAGTAGGTGTGGAGAGAGTGGACAACCTTGTCTTGTTCCTGCTTTTAGTGAACTTGATTTAAGTTTCACTGTATTTAAGTTGATGTTGGCTATGGGCTTGCTGAAGTAATGTTAATTATAATGTATCTGTAATCTCTCAGGACTTTTATCATGAAGGGGTGTTGGAATTTGGTAAAGGTCTTTTCTGCATCTAAAGAGAAGATTGTGTGATTTTAAATTACAATTTGTTTATATGGTGGGTTGCATTTATTAATATATGTTTATTGAAACATCCCTGCATCTCTGGGTTAAAGCCAGGTCCTGGTGAGTGATCTTTTTGATGTGTTCTTGGATTTGGTTCGCAAGTACTTTACTGAGAATTTTTGCATCTATATTCCAAGGAAAATTGGTCTGTAATTCTCTTTTTTTGTTAGATCTTTATGTGGTTTAGCTAACAGGGTAACTGTGGCCTCATAAAACAAATTGGGCAATGTCCCTTCTGTTTTTATTCTGTGGAATAATTTGAGGAGTATTTGGCATTAACTCTTCTTTGAAAGTCTGGTAGGATTTTGTACTAAAACCATCTGGCCCTGGGGCTTTTTTGGTTAAGAGACTTTTAATTATGGCTTCTATTTCACTAGGGGTTATAGGTCTCTTTGAATTGCTTATCTGATCTTGAGTTAACCTTGGTAAGTTGTGTATATCCAAAAAAAATTCATTTATTTTAGATTTTCCCATTTTGTAGATTACAGGTTTTAAGGTATGTCTTTATGATTTTTTAATTTTTTGGTGTCTGTTGTTTCCCCTTTAATCTCTAATTTTCTTCATTTGAACCTCTGTGAATTCAAAGCTAACCTGATCTACATATGGAGTTCCAGAAAGCCTAGAGCTCTGTAGAAAGATCCTGTCTCAAAAAAAAAAAAAATTAAATTAAAAACTTTCATTGTCCTCTTGGTGGATTTCCCCTTGACGAACATGCAGTGTCCTTCCCTGTCTCTTCTGATTGCTTTTGATGTGGTCTACTTTGTCGGATATTAAAATGGCTACCCTTGCTTGTTTCTTAGGTCCACTTTCTTGGCTTATCTCTTTCTACTCTTCTACCCTGAGGTGATGTCTAGCCTTGATGTTAAGGTATGTTTCTTGATTGCAGCAGACAGATGGATCCTGTTTTATATCCATTCTGTAGAGGTGACGCTATGTATCACTCTGTCTTTTCATTGGAGAATGGAGACCACTGATTTTGAGACTTATAGTGAGCAGTGTTGGTTGATTAATGCTATTCTGTTGTGGTAAATGGGTCTCCTTTACCTTTTAAATTACTGGTCTGCAATTATTTATTCCTTATATTTTCTTGGGTGGGATTAACTACATCAGGTTGAAGTTTTCCTTCTGTCACCTTCTGTAGGGATGGCTTTGTAACTAGAAATAGATACTGCATAAATTTGGTTTTATCATGGAATGTGGAATGTCTTTTTTTCCTCTACCTATTGTGAATGTAAGCTTTGCTGGTTTTAGTAGTCTGGGCTGGCATTGTGGCCTCCATGAGTTTGTAAAACATCTGTCCAGGCCCTTCTGGCTTTTAATTTTTCCATTGAGAAGTCAAGTGTTATTCTACTAGATTTGTCTTCACTTGTTTTTTCCCTTTGTATCTTTAAATATTCTTTATTGTTCTGTATTTTTAATGTTTTGATTATTGTGTATCATGAGGAATTTCTTTTCTGGTATAGTCTATTTGGTGTTCTGGATGCTTCTTGTACCATCTTTAGTTAGGGAAATTTTCTATGATTTTGTTGAAAATGTTTTCTGTGCCTTTGTCCTGGGTTTCTTCTCTTTCCTCTATTCCTATTATTTGTGAATTTGGTCTTTTCATAGTGTCCCAGATTTCCTGGATGTTTGTGTCTGGATACTTTTAGAGTCAACATTTTCTTTGACCAAGGTATCCATTTTTTTTTATTATGTCTTTAATATCTGAGATTTTCTCTTCCCTCTCTTGTATTCTGTTGGTGAGGCTTACAGTAGAGGTTCCTGTTGAGTTCCTACATTTTTCATTTCCAGATTTCCTTTAGTTTGGGCTTTCTTTATTGACTCTATTTCCGCTTTCAGGTCTTTAAGAATTTTATTCATTTCCTTCCGCTGCTTGTCTGTGTGTTTATAGATTTCTTTAAGAGATTTACTTATCTCCTCTGTAAAGACCTCCATTGTATTCATAAAGGCTATTTTATGGTCTTTTACTTGTGCTTCAAATATGTTGTCATACTCAGAGCTTATTATGGGAGGGTTGCTGGGCTCTATGGAGACTTATGGTCCTGGCTGTTATTATGTTTTCAGGCTGGTACCTAAGCATCTGAGTTTGGGATCATTGTAAGTCTAGGTGCTGATATCTGGTTTTGTCTTTCTTGAGTAGGTGTGTTGTTCCTTGGTTTCTTTAGCCTTCTCTGGTTCTTAGGGAGGGTATAGAGTATAGTAGTTGCCTGATAAGGAATTCTTCTGAGGTCCTTCCAGGTGTGGCCAATGTGATTCTGGGTAGAATGTCTTCCTAGTTATTGAAAGCTGACCCTAAGGAATGGGAATGTGCTAGAAGGTGAGGTAAGGGCTGAAGGGAGTCCATAGGAAGAAGGAAAGCAGGATGTGCCACCCAGGATCTGCTTAGTCCCTTTGGAATGGTGGTAGAGAGGGAGGAATGGCCACAGAAGGTAGTCTGTTAGAGAGCTGAGGATGAGACTGGGGGATAGGATTTGGAGGAGAGGAGGGAGATTGAAGATCTGCAGTCTGCCTACTTACTTCCCTGACTGGAGGAATATGAATAATTATTAAGAGAAATTGCACTATATTATTTTATTTATTTATTTATTATTTATTTATTTATTATTTATTTATTTTGGTTTTTCGAGACAGGGTTTCTCTGTGTAGCCCGGGCTGGCCTGGAACTCACTCTGTAGACCAGGCTGGCCTCTAACTCAGAAATCCGCTGCCTCTGCCTCCAAGTGCTGGATTAAGGCATTCGCCACCACTGCCGGCTACACTATTTTATTTTTAAGAGAAATCTTTATTACTTATAGAAATTGAATGTAAAAAAAAGAATCAGTTGTTTTCTCTTGGAAAAAAAAGGCCCACAATTCTTTATCATTCTGAAATAAAAAAGCTCTGAAGTAAAGCTGTTCTCATATGTTTTCAGCAAAGTCATCTGATGGTCTAAAAGACCTAAGCAAGTAGCATCTCGTCTTGGTCCTTTACTAACCCTTTTAACATGTACATAGTCACACCATGCTGCATAGTTGTATTGGCTGGTTTTGTGTGTCAACTTGACATATACTGGAGTTATCACAGAGAAAGGAGTTTCCCTTGAGGAAACGCCTCCATGAGATTCAGCTGTAAGGCATTTTCTCAATTAGTGGTCAAAATGGGAGGGCCCATTGTGAGTGTGCCATCCCTGGGCTGGTAGTCCTGGGTTCTAGAAGAAAGCAAGCTGAGCAAGCCATGGTAAGCAATCCAGTAAGCAGCACCGCTCCATGGCCTCTGCATCAGCTCCTGCCTCCAAGTTCCTGCCCTGTGTGAGTTCCTGTCCTGACTTCTTTTGGTGATGAACAGCAGTGTGGAAGTGTAAGCTGAATAAACCTTTTCCTTCTCAACTTGCTTCTTGATCATGATGTTTTGTGAAGGAATACAAACCCTGACTAAGACAATAGAACATTTAAAAATAAAAAAACTTTTTCACTGTTAAAATTTTCTTATATATCTCAACTATGGAACTTCCATATAAAGAATTGTTTACTTGAATGGTCATATTAAATTCATGAATTAAAAATATACTCTCATTGAGGGCTCCTTTTGGAGATTTATCAAGGGAAATCTAAGCATCTCAGATCTACTAACCTTTCAGAGAGTATACGTCAGTAGGCTACATGGCCTCTGGATAGGGACTTTAAGAGGATTTTAAGGATGGCAGCCATGCTCATAGACCGTGGGAGTACACTCCTAGGTCACCTTAATGCAAATCACATCAGCTTGATGATGACTGACAACCAGACAGAAAGCCGCGGGTGGAGGGACTGGGGAAAAGACTGTTTTCAGGCCTGATTCTTATTTCTTTCTTCACACACACACACACACACACACACACACACACACACACACACACACACACGTTGGTCTACCTTTTCTGTGGCAGCTAATGGGTGTGAAGAATCAGCGCTCACAACCACAGGATGATGAGACACAGAACGGTCCTACTCATTTCTATGCCAAGTGCTTGGTGAGAGTCTTTCTCACCAGAGGGGGGCGCTGTAGCAGACAGACCTTACTGCGCAGATCAAGGGTTCAGACAGGATTGTTGGCCATCGATGGTAAGGTTTAAGTCTCACGTTTTGGTGGTTAAACATACAGGTTGTAAATCCACTGGATGGGGTGTGGGGGAATGGATAGGGAAGAAAGAAACTAATAAAGAATTAAAAACGGGTTTTTCTGTTGATTTCTGCCTAGGCTAGACTAAGCCCGGAGTAAAAAAGAGAGTATACAAGGATTTTCTTTTTTTTTCCTTTCAAAGCCTCATTTGTGTCTAGGGCTCCTTATAGATTTGGTGCAGATAATTACTGCTGGACTTTTTTTTTTTTTTTTTTAATATCTCCACTTTTAGGATTGCTGATAAATATAGCTCCCTAATTCATGCTCTAGGTGATGCTGAATCATGAGTCCTTTCACAGAAAAGAACCAGAGTATGGAAAAGTATGCTCAGCATCACCCAAACACACAGGAGCAGATGCAGGGGAGCAGGCCGGAAATACTCTTCATGACCCGTGACAACTTCAGCACACTATGTCTGAGCAGCCACACTGAGAAGCCCTGGAAATTAGCGTTATAGCAGAGCAAACTGCAGAAGCAGTGGCAAATAACAGCACATAGATTTTAATCCTTTGTCTCCAGAGCTCTAAGGTGTGAAAGCTCTAATTGGGAGACCTAAACTCCTACAATTCCACACAGGGGGAGCCATTGGCCGAAGCTCCCTGGGAAGCTAACGGCTCTTATCGTAGCTGTAATGTTACTGTAGTAGTAGAGGCGCCAAACCCAAAGAGAAGAGAATAACTTTTTATAAATACACTTCCTTTCAAATACCCCCAAAACTTGTCAACTTAGTCGGAGCTGTGTTCCTCTGAGTACAAGTCATCTCCTGGGCTGTCAAACCCAAAACATTGGTGGGAGGCAAGATGACATCATTGCTGGTCAGCAGCTTGCAGTAATTTCCACTCCCAGCCTGGCTCAGGGGCTGAGATGATGGCTGGGAATGGGATTTAGGCTTTCAGATGAAAGTCACACTTTTCCTTTCCGTTGCAATCACAACATTCTTCTCTCAAGTGGGATAACAATTGTGCTGTCACCAACATTATGTCATGCTATCACCCTCAGACTGGCATTGTGTAAGCACGTGAGCACAGCTGTGTAAATACAACATATTTGCTGGGAGCTTGGTTAATCCTTACAGGCATATACTAAGTGGGTTTGCCTCTAAAGAGCAATATCAAAGACATGAGGGGAGAGTATAGCTTCTGCAAGAGAGCCAGGAGAAAGTTCAGGAACTCTGGGGGTACTTGGATCAAGTCTGGGGCTCTTGACATGAGTCCTATGACTCCTATACCTGCCTGAGTACCCATTGTTGGTCTCAGCAGGAATACCCGGGACAGTCAGTGAAAGCCTCCCTGGCCAACCCATGGTCTCTGAGGGCTGGCTGGGCTTGGGGAACAGGTGTAGTGCCAGTTGATAATCAAAAGAGGGACCCTCACATGTTTTTTAGTCTGACGGTAACCTTTATTGGTAGCTCTTATCAGGATCTGAAAACCTCTTTTGCAAGAGCCTAGAGCCTATCAAATAAATGTAACAAATATTCAACAGTTAAGTACTGTTATGTGCCAGGGTGTTGGAGGTTGAATGTGAAGTTTCTCTTATGGATTTGAATGCTTAGTCCCCAGTTGGTGGCACCGTTTGTGGAGGTTTAGGGCCTAGGTATAACAGGTAGTCTTGCTAGAGGAGGTACACCCCTTGGGGAGGGTTTTGAGAATATATAGCCTCACCCCACTTCAGTTTTACTTCTGTTTCCTAATGTGGTGACAAAGTGTGATCAGCCAGCTGCCTGCTACAGCCACCTGCTGCCATTATGGACTTTCCCGTGGAGGCATAAGCCAAATTAAGCTCTTTTGTCTCTAAGTTGCTCTTGGTCGTATTTTATCCCAGCAACAGAAAAGTAACGGAACACAGAGCAAACCAACAAAGTTCTTCTGGTGTTAGAAATAAGCTTAGATCTTACAAGGGTGGATGGATTAGGTATGCCTGAAAGTGAGTTGAAGAACTCGGCTTCCTTTATTCTACAGACACTAACGGAAATGCCTCTTGGCAGTTTTGTCACCCATGATTTCTCTACAAAGTGGGTCTCTGAGAGCCGCGGGGTTTGGGTAGTGGAGACTTCAGGATATCCTCCCTCATAGACAGGACACTGTCTAGAGCTCTCTTAGATTTCTTTCTTGTTCATCTCTCTTATTACCTCTGTTGTTAGCTAGAACTAGAGATTTATTCAGTTGGGGAAGTAAGTGTTTGTCCAGCATGCAGGAAGCCCTGGGTTAAATCCCCAGCATGGAGTAAACTGATGTTGCATACCTGTAATCCCAGAATTGAAGGATTTGAACTTGAAGGTCATCTTCAGTTATGTAGTTTTCAATCAGTCTGGGATACATGAGATGGAAGTAGAAGGAAGAGAAGAAAAAGGAGATGAAGATAAAAGATATCGAACTATGTATCAGTTGGCCCAAGCCATGGTACCACCATTCATTCATTCTAGGAATCCATGTCTCCAAAATGGCAGCATATCCTGGGGTCTGCATCACCAAGGGAAATCGTGGGTTACTTTAATAAGGTCTTCACAATAAAGTATTATAATTTCAGGAGCATAAAGATTAGGGAAAAAAAAATTTTATCAGAGGTGCGGAAACTATAAGTTCATGCCAGAGACTTTTTAATCTAGTAGGAAAGATTAAAAGTTTCATTGCATCCTGAAGCTTTTCTCCTTGTAGAAGGAATCTTCTCCCTTGTCTTCTTGTGTGACCCCTCCCTCTGTGTGTGCCTCTGTCTTAATATCTTCTTCATATAAGGACTATAAATGGCCTCATGTTAGCTTAGTTGCTTCTTTCATGGCCCTGTCTTCAGACAGTCACACTCTGAGGCCCTTGGGTTTAGGACTTCAGCTCCTGATAGACAGCATGTCTAACAGCCAGGGCTCTGAGCCCAGACCCACTCAGCCTGCCAGGCCGAATTACACCCTTGTGACTAGGAAGGATCACTCAAGACTCTCAAGGACAGTCCCGTGAGGATTTAGCTTCAGAGCCCTAAGGCAAAATTTTATCACTAGCCTTCTTTGCTTTTAAAACCCAGCTCTTAGTGTCTTATAAGAGGGACAAGCTCAGAACAGTAGAAACATTTTTTCCTCCCCGGGGAAAGAGTAGATTTCTTTCTTCCCTTCTGCCAACAGAAGTTTCCAGAGTGTAGGGCATGTTTTAAAAAGTCCTTCTGAGGTCCTCATTAGCATGACTATTTTGCAGACAAAAACCTCTGCCAGCAAGACTTTGGCAAAGCTAACCTGTAAGTCAGAAATTCCACACTTGCAAGCCTTAGTGACACAGATGTGAGTGACCACTTCTGGCGACATGCAGCTCTCTCTGCTGGGGTCCCTAGAAGCTTCCTGGCTGTACCCAGCAACCTAGCCCACCTCTGGCTGCCATGCTACTCTTCCTGGTAAGGTGGAGGGAAGCCAGCGAGTGGCAGGATTTGGCTGGACAACAGAAATCATGCTACCTACCGTGTTTGTAAAAAACACAGAGATTTTCTAGTCTAGTAGAAAAAGTCTTCATTACATCATTAAGGTGCGTCCACCATTACAAGTACTTGATGTATTTTATATTATGTTTGACTTTCATGGGTGAAGCTGTGGAATCATATATGTTTAGTTAAACATTAAGCAAGAAGATACAACCGAGTAAATACCAGATGCTTAAGATCTAGAATGTTGGTGCAAAGGTACATGATTTCTAGTTATTTGTAAATGTTAAGAACTAACACTTTAAAGCAATCCCACTAGCTCAGGACAATCAGTTTAAACAGGGTCTGTGATGGATAGTATTGATTGCCAGTTTGGCAGGTTCTAAAATCACCTAGGAAACAAGCTTTCTGGGTATGCCTGTGAGGGATCATTTCGATTATGTTGATAGAGATGGGAAGACCCATCCTAACTAGGAGGTAACTCTCCATAGAATCCCAGAGTGCATACAAAGGAGAAGGTGAACTGAGCAGTAGCAATCATCTGTCTCTGCGTCCTGACTGTGGATGCTGTGTGAGGAGCCATCTCACCCTCCTGCCTCCCGCTATGATAGACTGTACCCTGCAATCGTGAGCCAGAATAAACCCTTCTTTCTTTCTTTTTTTTTTCGAGACAGGGTTTCTCTGTGTAGCCCTGGCTGTCCTGGAACTCACTCTGTAGACCAGGCTGGCTTCGAACTCAGAAATCTGCCTGCCTCTGCCTCCCAAGTGCTGGATTAAAGGTGTGCGCCACCACTGCCCGGCTAAACCCTTCTTTCTTAAGTTGTATTTATCAAAGTATTTTATCCCAGCAAAGGGAAAGTAACCAGCACAGTATATTTGATGTTTCTACAGATAGATTAAAATAAAATTAAAAAAAAAAAAAGAAGGCAAAGGGAAAATGTGGCATATCCCTAAAAATCTCAGCACTTGGAGGACAGAGGCAGAAGGATTGCTGCAAGTTTAAGGTCAGCCTGAGCGATGTAACAAGTTCTAGGCCATCTAAGGTTATCTAGTGAGCTGACAACAAAAACTAAAAAATGATAAGGAGTAGATAATGACATACCCAGAAGAGATAAAATATGAACCCAAATTCTTCGTGTGTGTGCATGTGTGTGCACGTGCATGTGTATGTGTGTGCATGCAGGCACACGTGAGCATGTGGAGCAGAAGTCAATGTCAGGTGTCTTCCTCATTGAACCCGGAGCTCACTGATGAGTTCTATTAGTCGACCAGCAAGCCCCAGGAATCCACCTGGCTCTACTTTTCCATCACTGGGATTATTATTAGATGTTACCATGGCACCAGCTTTCATACGGGTGGTGGGATGCCAAACTCAGACCCTAGTGCTCCTGCAGTAGGCACACAATATAGCTACAAGCCTATGGGGGCCAGGGAGAGGAATGTGTTGGTTTGAATAAGATTAGGTCTCATAGGCTCATATACTTGAATGCTTAGCCTCCAGGGAGTAGAACTGTTTGAAAAGATTACGGTGTGTGGCTTTGTTGGAATAGGTGTGACCTTGTTGGAGGAAGTATGTTACTAGGGGTGAGATTTGAAGTCCCTATCCCATGATAGGCCCAGTCTCTGCCTCTCTCTCTGCCTGTGGAATGGGATGTAGCTCTCAGCTATTGCTCCAGTACCTGCATGCATGCACACCGCCATGCTCCCCCTGCCACAAGTATAATGAACTAAGCCCCTGGAACTGTTAGCAAGACCCAATTAAATGCTGTCCTTTGTAAGAGTTGCCTTGGCTATGGTGTCTGTTCACAGCCGTAGCACAGTGACTAAGACAGCACATTAACCAACTGAGAAATTCTTCAGAGTGAGATCTTGTTTCCATGGAAATATAATTGTACCAGTAATTGAAGAGAGAAGAAAACATGTATTTGTGTAGGATTTTTAAAGTCTAGTGTTTCTTTCAGTTTTCCCTAACAGCTCTGTTAATAAACAACTTTAGAATTTCATTGCCAGACATTTGGCTCAAATCAGGAAGACTAAATATGTCCCCTCAGGGAAATAGGTACAATGAACATGTCTATCATCTAGATAGATAGATAGATAGATGATAGATAGATAGATAGATAGATAGATAGATAGATAGATATTTAATATAGATAAAACTTCTTTGGAAATTAAGAGAAATAAACTGCTGCTTTATTAAACATTTGGATGCACAGCAGTTTTTTTTTTAAAAGATGTATGCCAATTTAGTGAAATTGGTAGAATAAGTGATGCTTCTAAACATTTCTAAATGCATATTTATAAAATAAAATATGACAGCAGCTGAGGCAGCCAGAATTGCAGAAAGAGACTATTAACTTTTGCTTGAACTAATTTATTTTAAGGATTTATTTTTCTTGTTCTCTTATGTTTATGTGTGTATATGTTTATGCCACATGTGTATGGGTGGGCACCCCAGGAGGCCAGAAGAGGGCATTGGACCCTGTGCAGCTGCAGTTACAGACAGCTGTGGGTGTAGACTCCGTAAACTGAACTCAGGTCCTCAGCAAGAGCAGCAAGTGCTCTTAACCTCTGAGGCATCTCTCTAGGGCTGAATTTCCTAATTTAATTTTTAAAACTCCATAAGTAAATCTTTTCTTATTGCGTGAGCGATACTTAATTTGCAATCCACAGTGGGTTTAGCATGGAATAAAGGAGACTGAAAATTCTAATTTTTCCAGTTCAGAATGTGCTATTTGGAAAGATTGTGCTGTTTGAAGGTAGGAACAACACAGGAAAAAGCAAGTAAACAACAGCCGACCCTGCTGTCAACACTGCCCCAGAGACAGAGATGCCCTCTTTGAGCACAGACCTTCTGATATAACTTACATCAGACTGCTTCTTCCCCACCAAGCCGAAGTGTGTAACCTAAGAAATATAAAACTGGAGAAAACATCAACTTCCACAGAGATGAGGAAGTAAGTCACCAAGTCAGCAGCAGTGGAGCCCTTTCTAAGGCCATGGCGCTGCCTTCTGGGAAGGAAAAAGGTAAGACCCTGAGCTCAGTGGGGTCTGGACCTAGAGGACTGAGTTATGGAGAAAAAGATGTGTCATCAAAGAAACCTGGTGCCCGGAGCTGAGTCTCCTCAAAATGTTTCTGCTGAAGCCAACAAGCTGGTCTAAGGTGGCAAGGTCTGGGGGTGGGGGTGTCCCTGGGAGTGGGTTTCTCATGAATAAAGGTGGCATCTTTACAAAAGAAGTTCTAAAAACTGCCTTCCCCTCTGTCTTATAAGGATGCAGGGAGAAGGCTATGGCTAGGAACCAGGAAGGGGGTCATCGGCAGACATTGAATATATAACACTGGGGATTTGGATTTTCGGCTTCCATTACTTTGAGCAAAACATTACTATTGTTTGTAAGCCACCCAGCATGTGGTATTATATGGTACATTAAGATACTCAGGGAGTGAGGTGAGCAGTTTAAGCGTATCAGCTGTGAGGATCCCCTGTTGTGGGGTCAGCACAATGCACAGAGATTCATGCTTATCATTGGTGGAAATGGTGGTGAAAGTGATGGTAACTGTCTAGTGAAATCGGACTGAAGGGTCAGGAGCGGGAACCACTGTGTCTTACATAGAGCTGCTGGCGATGGGAACAGCATCCCTGGATGGTGGCTGTGGTGGCTCATTTTGACTATCAACTTGGCACACTTGAGAAGAGGGAACCTTAGCTAAGGAACTGCCTCCATCAGATTGGCCCCTGAGCATGTCTGCGGGACATTCTCTGTGCTGCTAACTGATGGAGGAGGGCCCAGGCAGTTGTGGGATATGCCATCCCTGGGCAGATGGTCCTGGGCTGTGTAAGAAAGCAGGCTGAGCAAACCAGGGGAAGCAAGGCAGTAAGCAGCACTCCTCGGTGTCTGCTTCAGTTCCTTGACAATAGATTAGCTATAATCTATAAGCCAAATGAACCCTTTCCTCTATTTAATTTGTTTTGTGATTTATCACAGTAACAGGGCAGTGGCCTAACAGAAGCGTCAGTCTTCATCAAACAGTGACATCCGTGTAGGGAGGCTGAAGAGCAGGTTCCCTAACGGCAGATAGAGGAGCTGCACCATAACCACGGGAGAAATACCAGGGACGATGTCCACTCATCAACATAGCTGTAGCTTGAAGGCTCTCTGATGTACTCAGACTGGTCACTCATGGGTTAAAAACAATCGTTAGTGAGGGTGGGGAACCAAACCTAATACGCTATCCATAAATTCGTTCTCCGTCATGAAATCTTGAGGTAGGGTTCAGAGAAAGCATAGCTTTGGACTTTTGGCGGTCAAAGAATTTCAGACAACACTTAAATGTTGATACCATTCAAGGACTAGTCCTCCATGAAACAGGATGAATAGTAAGGCGACTGCAGAGGATGGAGTTGAAAAGAAAGCAGACCATAAAGGGAAACAAACGAGGTGCTGAAGAAATGGTTTAGAACCAGGCAGATAGCATCAAGTTTTCTAGATGCATCAGAAGCGGCGAAAGAGCAGAATCAACTCTACCAAGGAAGTATTTCAGTAATGAGGAAGGCAGTTTCCATTTGGGGAAGTGACATGTGTGCACATGTGTGTATACATACCACATCACAACCACACATATACACACCACACACATATACACACCACACACACACCATAATGCAAGAGGCTAAAAGAAGATGGGAGTTCCCAGTCATGCAATGGAGAGCCAACATATGTGTAATTAATATTTTTAATTTTAATTTTTGTTTATTGTGTGCACGCAGGGTATATTCATGCCACAGTGTCAGAGGACAACTTGAAGGAGTTAATTCTCTTTTTCAACCACATGGGTCTGAGGATGGAAACTCATCCAGACTATCTGCTATATATACCAACCAGGACAGATAGGAAAGCATTGTTTTTAACATGTACTTAGTTATTTGTTTATTTCTCTGTGTGTGGGTACACATGTGGTGGCCAGCAGATAACTTTTCTACCACATCCCGGGAATCAAACTCAGGTAGTCAGGCTTGGCAGCATGCGCCTTTAATCTCTGACTCGTCTCCCTACCTTGGAAAGCAATATTTAAAGGAATAAAATTTCCAGGAGCTGGGAGATACTTGAGAGCACAAGCTTCTCTCCCAGAGCTCAGGTTCTATTTGCAGCACAGGATGGCAACTCACAACCAACTGGAACTCCAGTTCCAGGGAATCCTACTCACTCTCTGGGATCCACAGGCTCTGTGTGCATTTGATGCCCAGCCTACATGCAGACAAAACCAAACCTAATATGCTATTCATAAAAATGTTCTCTGTCATGAAATCTGAGGTAAGGTTCAGAGAAAATATAGCTTTGGACTTTCTAGCCGGTCAATGAATTTCAGACAACACTTTAAATCTTGATACCATTCAAGATTTAAAGTATTCAAGGCCAGCCTGGTCTACAGTGTAAATTCTGGGACACAGAGAAACTTTGTCTCAAAAGAACAACAACAACAACAAGCAAAACAATAGGATAAAATAGTTAAAGGCAAAATTTCTTAGAAATCTAAATTTCCCAATTGATATAGTCCCCATGTATTAAGCAAAATCTAGAGATTGAAGGACAGAGCATACTCCAGCTAAAGTTTAGAAACATGTATAAATATGTCTAAATATAAACATATAAATAAATAGCACCATCCATACTCTGAAGAAAGTTTCACACAGGGAGAGATAGAAGGAAACAGGCTGGTTTCAGACCAACAAAGGTTACTTATTTTTACAACATAGTACAAAAAGCAATGAAGCAGCATTGAGGGGAAAATATTTGTGACCCCAAATTCCTTACAGTCTAACTGTCCTTCACCTATGGAGAACAGAGGGATTCAGAGCGATCCCAGTTAGTGAGAACTGGGGCCTGTGAGTATGCATCCATTTATTCTTTGAGGAGGGAAGAATGGTCAGAGATGGAATCTGGAGCCACTCAAACTGTGCTCCACAGTTCAGCAGAATCCTGTCCCCTAGGAGCTTCTTAGAAATCCCAGGGATCAGGTAATCATGAACTTGATTGCTCAGGTGACTGGCACTGCACCCATACAAGACAGGCCCTCTTACTAGCAGGTTACCAATGGTGGACAGGCTTCTGGACCCTACCTCTGACTGCTGAGCTGTTCCTTCCTGACAGACTTTGGGAATGGGTGCCATTGTCTTCCATTGTGTATATACTGGTGAACTCACCAGGCTCCAATGGATAGATCCAATCTTAAGGCCACAGAGACAACTTTGGTCAAACCTGGAGGGACTCAAAACACAAACAGATGAATGTGGGAAGAAGGGGATGGGACAGAACAGGACGGAGGAAGATAAGAAGAGCCCCGGGTGAGAACAATCAGATCACATTAGATACGTGAATGAGACTTCCTAAGAACAAATTTAGTTAATTTTAAGAAGTGACACATACATATTCTCTCTCTCTCTCTCTCTCTCTCTTTATCACTCTGTGTGTGTGGTCGCACATGCCATGGCGTTTGTGTGGGGGGTCAGAGAACCACTTGTGAGAATTAGCTCTCTCCTCCTCCATGTGGGGTAGAGATTGACCTTAGGTGTGCAGGCTTGGCAGGTGCCCCTCCTCACTGCAGCATCTCAGCAGCTCCATGGAATCAAACCTCAGTAAATGAATATGGAGGGCTGACGCATATGCTTCTGTAACTACAGGGCACTTCTCCAGGTTACCTCAGACCACCCCCTCCACACACACCTTTCTTATCTAGCTCAAGAGTAATTGTAGAATGTGTTGGAAGTAGCCTTCAGAGAGGTGTTCGAAGTACCATCTTGACTTAAGAAAGAGCTTCCTGGGATAGATAGTCCAAGCTTCGTCCCCTCTCCAGGAGGCACGTCCTTCAAAGCTCAAAACTCAAAGAGTCACTTGAGCCCTGAGGTATCTCATTCAGGCAGGCTGATTTCTTCTGTTCTCGTCTGTGAAGCAAGAGTAGCAAGTGTGGCCTAGACTCCACCTGCTAATTTTTGGGTTTGGGTACTAGTGTACCAATGGGTGCTAGGCTGGGTACTAGTACATAGTGGCTACTAGGCTGGGTGCTGTACTCAGTGGATGCTAGGTTGGGTGCTGTATTCAGTGGATGCTGGGCTGGTTGCTATACTCAGTGGATGCTAGGCTGGGTGCTATACTCAGTGGATGCTAGGCTGGGAACTGGTACACAGTGAGTGTTAGGCTGGGTGCTAGGCTGGGTGCTGTACTTAGTGGGTGCTAGGCTGGGTACTGTACACAGTGGGTGCTAGGCTTTCTTTGTCCCTTACTGCTTATCTAAAAATAATCAACCAGCTTTATGTCACTTGTTGCCTGTGAGTGTGCTCTGTCTTCAGACTGAAGCAGGTTAGTAACCAGCACAAGCTTTGCAGCAGCATAAAGCAATACCTTGAAAATACATGTTGTTAAAAACATAAACCAGAAATGTAGAAAGAATGGGCTATACCTAGTCAAAGATGCTCACTAGAGATCTCAATTCGGGGATGTTCTGTTCTTTAAGTTGGTAGATATCATTATTGTTCTTGAACCTTTTAAATATGATTAATAGCCAAATTATATTATCTATATGGAAAGCTGCTTGAGAGAGAAGTTGTATAATATGAAAAGTAAATTAAAAAGTAAATGAATCAGAGCATATTCATTGTAAAACTAAATGCAAACCAGAGGAACACAGCAGGCTGATCTTAGTGAAAAAAAAAAAAAAAGCTGTATTGTTAATCATCGATCCAAGGAACAAAGAAAGCATAAGAAAGAAACAGAAATTCTTCTGAGCTCCCATTATACTAAAATAAATAGAACGTTCTAGTGATCATCATCTCCAAAATTTAGTTTAATATTTATAAATAGGGCCATGCTGCATGGAGGTTTTAAATCTACCCATTGAATCTAATGCCTAGTTGTATTTGTCCTTTTATTTAATCCTCTCTCTCTGTCTATGTCTCTCTGTCTTTCTCTCTCTTTGTCTCTTTCTCTGTCTCTCAAGGGTCTTATATAGCCCAGGCTAGCCCCAAACTCTCTATGTACTAAAGCCTGCCGTTGAACTCCTGATCTTTCTGCCCAAGCCTTCCAGGTGCTGGGATTACAGGAATGCACCACCGTGCCCAATGATTAAATTTACTTAAGTTTAAAATAGCTAATGGCAAATAGCAGCAAGGAAATAGTCTTTAAGATTACAATGACAAAAATGGTATGAAGATATGTCTGTGAACAAAGTTCAAATTCAAGTGTGCATGTGGCAGGTTTGTGTGTATTGTGTGTACATATTCATGAGTGTGTACATGCACGTGTGGAGGCTAGAGGCTGATGCTGGGTCTTCCTCTGTCACTCTCCACATAATCACTATTATTACTATTATTATTTATTATTATTATTATCATTATTTATCACCATCATCATCATCATCTTACTTATTGGAGATAAGGTCTCTTACTGAATATTGACTTCCCCAATTTGGCAAGACTATTTGGCTAGTGAACTCCAGGTTCCTCTAGTCTCTGTCCCCCAGTGCTGTAATTACTGGCCTACGCCACCATGTCCTTTATACATGGGTACTGGAGACTGGAACTGAGGCCTCATGCTAGCATGATGAGTATTTTAGTAACTGGGCGAATTTTCCAGCCATGTAGTTAGGTTTTAATTGTCCCCTTGTAGTCTATGAGTTAATGCCTTGGTCCCCCTGTGGCAATACCATTGGGCACAGGACAAAACTAAGAAACAAAGCACCATGGGACTTAACCTTAGGTCCCTAAGGGTGTGTACATAAAGGGGCTGGCAGCCCTTCCCTTTTTCTTCTTTGCTTCCCAGCTGTAAGGTGAGTGGCATTGCTTTAGTGAGTGCTCCTGCCATGACATCATGACGTGTGTCACCTCCGGCCCAGAGCCAGGCGCTAATAGAGCCAAAGCAAACCTTACCTTTTATAATTAAATTATTTCAAGCACCTGTCATAGAAGGACGCTGACTAATTCACATCCACTGTGACGTCTCAGTCGATGAACTGATTCACTGAAAATTACTAACAGATCAAAGACGGAATGAACTCACATATTCTATGTTCGCGGCTGAGTATTACAACTTCTACGATATCAATTGCGGCATTTGGCTAACTTAGATTACATAGTCCAGTATTGTGTCTTTTCCCATGTGGTCACTGTTCCCTCTCTGCCTCTGCTGCTACTCCATGTCGCCAGACATCATTTCTCATTAAAGTGAGAAAGTGGAAGATGAAGGAGGAGGACAGATGTAAGCTCCCAAATCCATCACCCACCCATCTCTCTTATTCCTGCTTATCACTGTGTCCGCTCACATCACAGGCAACTGTCTCTGCTCTGCGCAAAGCTGGGCTTGCCTCCTGTTCACCTGGTGACATCCCTGAACACTTGGTCAGTTTTAGGGCTTCATCCTTGTGTTGCAAAACCACATGGATCTTCTTTCATGTTAAGAGAAGCCTCCTGGTCCCCTTTACTTTCTTTTACTTAACAAGATAATGTGCCCTGTACCATCATTGTCCCCCATGACTCTTTTAGCTCTCAAAGCTTCTCCTACCAGATGTTTATTGTACCTCCGGAAATTGCTGTTCTCATGGTCACCATTGACCTGCACACAGCCTGATCCAGAGTGCTTATTCTATTTCTCCACAGAGTAAGGGCTGTCGGGAGTGTTGTCCAAATTCAGACATATTTAAATGTGACTGGAAGTGCTGACAATGGTCAAACTGTTCCAAGGGAGCCTTCCCTAGACTGAATAAACAGAGTGTGTTTTGTTTACTTGTTGTCAGTTTTCTTTTTCTGTAACAAATTTCCAAGTAGCCCAGACTGCCATATTTGATATGTAATTAAGGGTGATTTTGAATTCCTGATCCTCTTGGGTTTCTCTCTGTCTGTCTGTCTCTCTCTCTGTGTCCGTGTGTCCACACCCAGCTGGTAGAGTTTATTCAAACAATGTAAAAACAAGAATGATCCACAAACCAGGCAGCTAGCAGACACTGGCACCTCCAGCCAACAACGTCATCTGACAGCATGTACAGGAAATCAGAAGTGAGGTATAGACTTCATTGGCTACAGCTTACTCAGCCAATCAGTCAGTGGATTACAGCTTAATTAGATAGTTGGCTCCAGGGCTGAGAGCAACCAACCAAAGCTTAGTCACTGTAGCTAACTTTTGTGTTGGATTTGGGCTGTTTGCCCTGTGTAGGAACCCAGTTCAAATCAAAAGTCTTCTGCAAAACCAAGTCACTAGGTCTGAGCTGGGACAATTCATGGATCAGTCTGCTGGTAGACTTGAAACAGCTACTCACTTGTGTCTCCATTTGGACAACAGAGATCAGGCCTTCCTCCTGCCTCCCTGCTTGCCCCTTGTGAGTCTTTCCCCTGACTTTTCCTCCTCTGCTGGTCTTGAAAGAGTGAGAGGCCCCTCGGGCTTGGCTCTTGCACCTCTCAGACTCCCACAGTGATCTCATCCAAACTCCTGGCTTTAAATGCCACCTCCACCCTAATGACCCAAACGATCCAGCCCACACCTCTTCCCCGGACCAGAATATCCATGTCCCAACTCCACAAACATCTCCAGATCTTGTGTTCAGTGCTAACTCGCTCTAACATCCAGCCTCTTCATAATTCCACTGGTGACAACTCAGTTCTCCTGGTTGCTGTAGCTAAGCCCAGTGAGTCACCCTGAGCTCCTCTCTGTCCTTCAGCATCTGCTCATTCAGCAATCCTGTTGCCAGTCACATCAGAACAGCTACGGGAGCCAACTGCTTCTCATCACCTGGTACCGCTTCCACCCTGGCCTGAGTCATATGCATCTCCTGTGGTACAACTGTGGTGGCTCCCTCACTGGTCGGTCACCTGACATCTGCCCTAGTGATGCCACTGACAGGGGAGCCAGATCGTGACATGGTTCTGCTGACATTCTCGAAGGGCATCCCTATTAAGTCATGGAAGCCAAGTTCACACTGCAAACTGCCTCGTCCTGTGTCCCTGATCCTCACTACCTCCAGAGATGCTTGGACTCTCCTCATTCATTCTACTTAGAGCTCTTTATAGTGCTGTTCCTCTGAACTGAAGCATTCTTCCTCCAAATGCTCTTCTTCCCATCTTTTAGAAGTCTAAACACTGTCATCTTGAATCTGAACCCTTAATATTCGGTTCCCTATTTGCCCCTTGTATTTATCACCAATAGAGTGCTGCTCTCCCTCTGTCATTTCCTTTCCCCCATTTCCTCCCTCTTTCTTTCTTCCAGGGCTGGGTTTGAACATAGGTTCAAACACATGTTAGGCAAGCACTTGATCTCTTGTGCTGGAGAACTGACTTAGCCAGTAAAGGCTCTTGCTTGAATGAGTCTAACAGCCTGAGTTTGATACCCAGAACCATGGTGAAAGATGAGAATCTATTCCCCCAAACTGTTCTATGACCTCAAAATGCATACCCTGGCTTGTGTGTGTGTGTGACACACAGAGAGAATAAAAATAAATTTCATATATTTTGGGGCATAAACTCAGTGTTCACCAAACATATTTGAACCAGAACCCATCCTCTTAAGGAAATACCTCCCCCCCAGGTGCTCCTTGGTGGAGCCATAACCTCCTCCAAGAGCACCAGAGACAGCACCATTGACTTCTTGGCCTTGGGAGTTGGGCCAGGGCATCCATATTGTTTTCCAGATCCATGAGATTCCAGGCCAGCCAAAATGGAGAACTGCCATGTTAGTCAAACCCTGGATTCTGAGTTTGGAATAGTCTTCTGGGACTCAGGCAGCCAGCCCTAACCACCATGAGAGAACTGTGTCTTTATGCTAAACCAGGACATTGCAGATCCATGGAGATGGCCATCAGCAATGGCTAGCATGACCAGTGGAAGGCTGCCAGGAACCCAGGCAATGGTAGGTGAGCTTGTGTGCTGGCCTTTTGTGCAGGGGCTCTGTGAGCGGGGACAGAGGAGCTTCCACAGAGGCATCCAGTTGTCAAAGCTGAGAGACAGCGGATGGAAAGAAGAGTCAGCAGCATCAGAACAGACCCAGTGAGCTGGGGGAGGCAGCTAGGCTTCTGTGGACTTGGCCAGACAACATAGAGACTTCAGTGGTCACAGTCCAATCAACAGGGAAGCTTTCTCTATAGCCTCCCCAATGTCCACGCCGATCCCACATGGATCTCAAAAGCTTTCCTCTTCCAGTAGAGTCTCAAATCCATTATGTTATAATGTGTTTGTCTGTGCTTATTAACTATTCAGGAGGCTGTGTTTTCCAAGAGCTTATGTGGGTAACTGAGTAAATATTAAGTCTCTGACACCATTTTAAATGCTGAAAATAGGACTATTTCCCTGCGTGATTCCAGGCTGGGAAATTGCTTTATTCTTTAGGTTTTTTGGTGTTTGGGTTTTTTTTTTTTCCTGATGATGATGATAATCTACTCTTTGACCTCCTCTCCATAATCATATTTGAACAATCATGAAAGTTAATTTTTTTCAAAAAAGAACATATTTTCTCTTTTTAGAGGCACCTCTTAGAATATTCTGACAAAATTAGAACAACCGGATGTATTTACTTTCAGTCCCTGCTAAAAAGTAGCATTTATCAGTCCAATAATAACTCAGGATGCACCTGTTAAAGTCATTCAAGTGGTAGCGTCTCAGTTTCTGAGCTTTTTGTGGGGTCTTTCTTTTTTCAGAGTGCTATTTTAGGGTATCTGGCACAGAGAGGAGGTGGAACATGAAAGCTATAGCTTTTCTTGTTTGGGGGGTGATTACTTCTGCTTCAATTCTCATGGAATGCCCTGGGACACAGAGAATGTTGTAACTAGGTGGCTTCACCATGTATCCCATGGACTAGCACTGGAATGAGCTGCAACCCTATGAAGGCTCAAGATGTGCAGTCATAGGATGGTGGGCCAAGATGCCTTTGTTCAGTAATAAGCCCCATGATTATGGCTTGTTTGCTTGGGACACCTCCCTGTGATTCTGAGGACCCTCTCAAGGAAGTCAGCTTCTGAGAGGAGACACATAGGACTTTCCATTTATTCATTTCATAAACATGAGTCAAATACCTGCTGGGCAACAGACATCTTCTCAACCCTCATGGAGCTCACACACTGAGCAAGGGCTGCCATGGAAAGGAAAGGGTGCGACAGAAATAATGACCCATTAAAGAGTCTAGAGAGGATACAGCATCAGAGGGACACAGTGTAGGAGGTCTCTCCTTCTAGGGCCAGACAAGTTCTTCTTGGTGAAAGGTTTGTGGTGCTGTCTGCGTACGAAGTGTTTATAGCTATGGGGATGAATGAGATCTCAGAGAGAGAGAGAGAGAGAGAGAGAAGAAGAGACAGAGACGAGACAGAGAGACAGAGAGACAGAGAGACAGAGAGAGAGAGAGAAGATGAAGGTGAGTTGGAGGCAAAGCTCTGAGATGTTAACATAGAGAGGGGGATGGAGGCTGAGGAATAATGAGTAGGAAAAAAAATCAGAGAAGACAAAAGGATGGCAGACTCAGATGGAGTACCTGTCACTGTAACAACACTGCAGAGAAACCCAGACAATGGAGTGTTCCTGGTCAGAGTTACATTGACAGAAACAGTAACTGTAACATTAACAGAAAGCCTCCATGCAATCGTATTTACTCCATGCAGTAAATACCTGAGACAAACAAAGAGGAAAAGTATTTTGACTGTTAGGCTTGGAGGTTCTGGGCAGTGATCATAGCCATGTCAGTGCTTTTAGGCCTGTGCTGAGATAGCAACTCAAGGTGGAAATACACCTTCTCACCTTAGGGGCAGGGGATGAAAGGTAGGGCTCCTGAGATCTCCTTTGAAGATATACCTTTAATGGTCTTAAAAAACTCCCACCTTCCACTAGCACCACTCTGGGGACCAGATCTCTAACACATGGACCCACAGAGGAGACATTCAAGACCCAAACCATAGCACCTTATCCAGATATTAGAAACAGTAAACATTCTAGATTCCCTCGTATAAAGGGGTTACTGATGGAAATGTCGAAATCACCAAAGTCACCAGGAATGATGACTGGAAAGGGTTGTTGGAAATTCTGTCATCTGGAAGGAACCAGAGTCTTCAGTGAAAGAAGAAGGGTATCCTGGAAGAATGGCAAAAACTGGAAGGGCAGATGATGGCGCCACACTTGGTAGATCCAATATAACGGGAGCTGAAGCTCTCTGGATAGAAGGGAACACATTGGTAAAGGGTGACATCTGCCTTCCATCTCAACTGCAAGAGACACAAGAGTGAAACAATGGCCAACAGCCAGCTAGGGAGGGCTCCAAGAGCCAGGCTCTGGGCTAGTGGTTCTCAGTCTTCCTAACTGAGACCCTCTAATATAGGTCCTCATGTTGCGGTGACCCCAACCATAAAATTATTGTTGTTGCTACTTCATAACTAGGATTTCGCTACTGTTACAAATCATAATGTTAGTATCTGATATTTGACCCCCAAAGGGATCTGGAACCACACAGCTCTAGGCAGGTGAAAAAGGAGTTGATATTATAAACAGAGCATGGAGATCTTTTGTTGAGATGTCTCAGCAACGCACAGGAGGTATGAAGTAGCGAGGGGCATAAAGCCTTAAGGTTGACCAATACAGATCGCAGGACAGAGTCCTTAGATTTCTAGTCACCAGAAAGTTTCACAGGACAGGAGGCATGGTGGAGCACATCACAGGAGGCCTTCAAGGACAGACCTAGGGATTTCCATTTTAGTCTGTATGCCCAGGTCACTGGGCAGGGTTGGTGTGCTGGTTCAAGTTTGAGCAACAAATTGCTATAGTTAAAACCATGTGGGCAAAGGACACTCATAGAACTCTCCTGCAACAAGCAAGCTTAGGTCTGTTCAGGTTAGGAAAGTGGGAAGAAATGTTTGGCTGAAATGTGCTTACTTAGAATGTGAGGGCACAAAGGAAGAGAGGGAGCAAGCAAGAGACGCTGCCTGTAAATCCCACACGAATAAGGTTTGAAGTTTGGTGTTTGGCAAACCACAGTTAAACATTTACAGGTGGCTGAACCTAACATGAGGAGAATAGTTACAGATGATGGGCGTTTCCCCGACGATTACCCAGGAATAAAGGCTTTTGGTTTAGGGAGGCTGAGGCCAATAAAGATGGGT
Organism: Mastomys natalensis; assembly: GCA_021653895.1. Taxonomy (NCBI): domain Eukaryota; kingdom Metazoa; phylum Chordata; class Mammalia; order Rodentia; family Muridae; genus Mastomys; species Mastomys natalensis. The sequence continues at coordinate 379,875 of JAJTUV010000742.1, forward strand.
GATTTTTTTCAGAAGTGTTGCTGAGCTGTCCAATAAAAGATTGAAGTACACACTTCTTAGGATGCCAGTTTCTTTGTCATAGGCACAGAGCACAGCTCCGGGACCCCTCCCAAGTGTCTATTGGTTGTTTCACTCTCCCTAATTTAGCTCCAGGTTCTCCAGGCAGGGCGGGGAGCTTGGATTGCCACCTGCCCTAAGGTTCGAGTGTTGGCATGAGCTAACACGCCTCAGCCCAGTCATTAGCTCTCAGCCATGAACAAGACCAGTTTAGCCAGAGCCGCAGGGTGAGTTAGGACACACAGGGCACTAGCCAGAGCTGGAAGGAAGGGCGGTGCTGACTGCCTTTCCTTTTCACCTGAAGTGGAGGCAGGGCTGGATAACAGAGGTGCTCTTGGGAAGAGGTCTCATCACACCCCCCTGAGGTCAGGCCCTCAAATCACAGTTCAGCTTTGGCTAAGAATCTGACTTGTGCAAGCACAAACCCCACACACTTTTGCCCAATTTCCTCCTTTCTGCTGACAGCAGCTCAACTTGGTCCTGAACTCTAGGGGTCTTGGTTTCTGATTAGATACCAACAGAAGCTGCCACTGTTCCATAGCTTGGCAGCTTGGCCTCTTCGTCCCGAACAGAGAAAGGCTGATGAGGGGCTTGGGAAGGAGAATGAGCTCCGCGGGATGGAAGGGAACCGGACTGAGATAGGTTGGAGGTGTTTCACGAAGGACCCCAAGATCTGAGCGACTTCTTCCTGGTGGCTTTCAGCAGAAGATAGCAAGTTGCCTAGATGAGCCGGCGGGACAGGGGGAGTGGCTCTGCGAACGGGGGCGTGATTGAGGCGTGCTCTGAGGTCGTGGGAGGAGCCGGGGCGGGAGGCGGCGCCCGCGGAGGGGACCCGCGGCCCGGGCGAGAGCTCGCCAGCCCCGCCGCGATGCCCCCGCGCCCAGGACGCCTTCTCCAGCCGCTGGCCGGGCTGCCGGCCCTGGCCACGCTCCTGCTGCTACTCGGAGCGCGCAAGGGTGCTCGGGCCCAGGAGGTGGAGGCGGATGGCAGGGTCGAGCAGGACCCGCACGCCAAGCACCTGTATACGGCCGACATGTTCACGCACGGGATCCAGAGCGCTGCGCACTTCGTCATGTTCTTTCGCTCCCTGGTAACTGCAGCTCCCGCAGGCCGGCGGGGCCCGATCTGGGGACCGGGGACCAGGAGCCGGGGACCGGGGGGAGGGCGCGGGGCCGCGCTGGCTGTGCTGGGGGCGTGGGCCGCGCTCGAGCCTCGCCGCTGACGTGGCGCTAGCCGCCGGGCCGCGAGCGAGGAAGGGCGGGCCCCGAGGGGAGACCCGGAAAGGCCTCTCCGCTCCGCCACGCTGCTGGAGTCCAGGCATCCCCCCGACTTAGTCTCCTGCCTAGCTCCTCAAACTTCCTGTGCTGGCCGGACGCAGCGGGAGCCCGGCGTCCACGTGCCCTAGCCTGGAGGTCCTCCCTGCTGGCCCTTCAATATTGGGTTGGATTGAAAAATCTAAGGCCCCCTCAAGATGTGATTGTCCACTCAATGTGTCGAGGGTGGAAGAGATAGCCTAGATAGGGGACTGGAGCTTCCCCTGACCATCTAGAGAGTCCAAACTGTGATGCTAGTGTTCTGAGGCCCCCGCTGCACACTGGAGTGGATGTGAGCTGTGTTCTCAAGGCCTTTAACTCAAGGCTGTCCTCTTTCACCTCCTGTTCTTGGCTCATTTGGGGCCCGGTCATTTGGAAAGTGTGAGGTAGAACAGTTCTTCCTAAAAGCCATACCTTCAGGCTTCCATTCTTCGGTTGGAGCTTCCTGATGCATCTCCCTGCTTTTCCAAAAGAACTCTACCTCAGGAATTAGTCTAGACATAGCAGTGCTTTCCTGCTGGGGCCTAGATGCTCAGAGAAAGAAGTTCTCAGGTCCACAGCAGAAAGCGGTATTTAGAGCACAGGCTCTTGAGATGTGGGATGAGCTGGCTGTGTTTCTTGCTGAGCAAAGTACTATCCTCTAGCTCAGTAGGGACTCATTAAGGACAGGGAGTTAAGCAGTTAAGAAAAATGTGCCTGTGGAATCCAATGTATTCAGTGATTGTGCTTTCTAAAGTGGGAGAAACTTTGCCCATAACCCTATAGCGGGCTGTTACTGCATTTCAATTGGTTTAGTGTTAAATTAACTTGGGAGGGAGGGGTGTCCGTTTGGCTCCAGCCATTGTCAGTTAAGAATGCAGGAATGGGATACATTGTTTTACAAGCCCAAGAACAGCCTCTTGAGTCTATAGAACCATTGAAAGAAAGAATACTGGTAGTCTGCCACTGTCAGTTTGGTTAATAGTTACTCTGTGCACGAGTCGTCTCAAAGTAGTGATTCCAGTTAAGTACACCACAGGACTTAATTGGAGCTGATTTCAGTGGAATAAATCTATGGGTTTTTAGTTTTATGAGAAAAGTTGACATGCAGGCAGAACCCCGCAGTACTGATAGAGTTTTAAGTTTAGAATATTTCCAGTAAATAACCAGCTAGTCTTGGCCAGTTGTGGTATACGTCGCATAGATTTTTTTTTTCACTCTATGGCTTACAGACATTTAGGTCGATGCTGCTCCCTAGAATAAGCTTTTAATTGTTTGCTTCTTGCTACTCTGCTAAAAATATTAGAGATAGGTAGGTGCCCACCATGGCCTTTGAAGGATGGGTTTTTGATATTTAAGGATCTCTCTGTGTAGCCAAGCTGACCTTGGACTCATGAATTTTTTGATCTCAGCACTATGGAGTGCTAAGATTTCAGAATTTTAAGAACAACATGGAACTCAAGAGAGACTACACTGGGTCCTTCCTCACTTCTTTCTTACTGTGAGTGCCTGGAATGTTAGCTGTCCATGTGTGATACGGGAGCAAGGACACTGTGTAATGACAACATTGACCTGTGTGTGTATTCGTTCTAAGTTTGTGGCTGCAGGATTTTCCTACTAGTGTTGATTTGGTGCCAGCATTGGGTCACACTGAACCTAGGGACAGTGAGGTCACGAGTAAGGTTAGGTGCCTTTGCTGTCACTTGGCTCCAGGCCTGTTGCAGTATCCACAAAGCTCCAAGCCAGAAATGCCAGTTAGATAGAAGCAGTGGACTCATCACTGCCCCTGGGTGCAGAGGGGTGTGCCTGTGTCCCCCTAGATGGTCAGTTTAACTCAAGTTAAGAGGGAACTAAATCTTTATCTTCTTTTTAAATCTTGTATTGTTTTCATAAGAACCCTTTCAAGGGTATAGAGGATTTATACAACTCTAAACTGAACATATCTGATCAAATTCCTTTAACATCAGAACAGCCCTTGAAAATTCATTAGGGCAGCCACCCTACTGTCTCTCAGCAACATCTCGTAACTGGGTTCCATAGCCACCATTAGAACCAATCCTGCTTTCTTTGATTAGGGACCAGGTGCCACGAGGAGCAAACAGGGCATGGGCCAGCTGGGGAGCAGAAAGTCCACGGGCCCCATTGTGTACACACTTACAGGGCCATTGGGCCTCGGCCTTTTTGTTCTTCCTTGCTCTCCATTCCTTCCCAATCCACTACCTTGCTGAACTCACGGGAGTGAAGTCCTCAAACACAGTTTCCCTGTGTGGGTACCCCATTCATTCTGCTTAAGTTGCCACAGTGCACAGTGTGCACAGTGTCTGGAAAGGACAGCACTTCCTTTCTTGGCACTTACATGGAATACATAAAGGAATACTGACAATCCTTCAGAAAAGGGGGCGATGCTGTATTTGGGATTTTATGTGTTTGCATATTTTATTCGTATGTATGTGCATGTGTGCATCTCTGTGGGTTTGGGCACCATGCGTGTTGAGGAGGCCAGAAGAGGGTGTCATATTCCATAGAACCAGAGCTACAGGCATTGGGACCTGCCTGATGTGGGTACTGGGTCCTCTGAAAGAGTAACAAGTGCCCATAATCACTGAGCCCTCTTTAGTCCTATTTTATTTTAGCCTTTATATAGCAGGGATTTGTCTTAGTTGCCCAGGAAAGTCCTGCCAGGAAGACACGTTAGCTTTAAGCTGACTTTTCAGTGCCGCCTTTAGATGCCTGCTTTGGAAGTCAGGTTATAAAAAAGAAGCTTACAGATCTTATTGAGAATGTATTTGAGGGGGAACTCAGAATTGTCGGTGCCTATCACTCTTGTAAGTGAGCTTATTATTTTTTTAAAGGAGTCTTTTAAAAGGCAATGCAGCAATTAGTTATGTTATAAACACAAATAACTTGTTTATTAGATGAAGAAAGAAAGAAAGGAAGGAAGGAAGAAAGAAAGAAAAGAAACCCAATCCTGTGCCATAATGCTGTGTGGTTGCACTCATTCAGAACTCAAATGGGCTACAGCATACATGTGAGCATGCAAGATAGTGGCCAGCCCTGTCCTTCAGATCCCATGACGAGGGAGATCTGATGCTGTAGTGCAGTGTAAGAGAGGCAAGAAGCCACAGTCTTGCTAGTATTGTTTTAAACAATAGATGACTTTAAAATATTTGTATATAGCTAAACTCACATAGTCAATACAAGACATTTGATCCTACCAACTGCAGATGTTCAGGTGACCACCACCTCTCATGATACATAGTTTGGAGCCCTTGGGTGTAGCTCCCATGGTACAGTGTTTGCCTTGCATGAAGCCCTGGTTTGTGCTCCAGCCCTGTGGACACTTAGAATCCCAGCACCTGAAAGTCGAAGGCAAGAAAGTCAGAAATTCAAGGTTATCCTCAGCTACAGAGTAAGCTCAAAGCCAGCCTTGGATATCCAAGACCTGTCTAAATAAATAAAAACTTTAAATGTACTTATTTTAAGGCTTTTGATGGAGCAAGGTGCAGAGCTGACAAGTTCTTGAGATTGCCTTGTATTTGCGTACATTTGGTTATGTAGTAGGGGATATCTTTCCTTATAAATAAACGGACAGTTACAACAGAGTGCAAAGCCGGATGGGAGAGCAGGGGAGACGTCCAGAAAGGACTCCAAGTAGCCTGAGAGCCAAGGAAGTCTTTTTGGAGGAAGTGATGCCAAACTAAATCTGAAGGGCGATAGAAATCAGCCAGGAGAGTTTAGGGAAAGTCTCAGTAGGGCACGTGTATACCTTGAGCTCCAGGGGCACAGCAAGCTATAATTTTCAGGAAACTGAGATACCGCAGTTGTACTCAGAGGCCAACTAGAAGTCAAGGAGGCAGGGTTTTGGCAGAGAGGTCAAAAAAAGAATACTGGGGCCAGTAGTCTGCTGATTTAGATTAATGAGGAGAAAGGCATTGTGAGGTATCTATCTGCTGCAGAGAGAAGAAAGTCTGGGAGTTGCTTGCTTGATAGGGAAGGCTGAAGTAGTGACTATGGACACCTGGGAACCGAGGCTCAGTGTGCCCTTCTTCTGGCTTCACCGTAGGTGTGGACACTGCCAGCGGCTGCAGCCAACTTGGAATGACCTGGGAGACAAGTACAACAGCATGGAGGATGCCAAGGTCTACGTGGCTAAAGTAGACTGCACGGCCGACTCCGAAGTGTGCTCTGCCCAGGGAGTTCGAGGATACCCCACGTAAGTAGGAAGGAAGAGCTGGGCTTTCTGTGTCTGTAAGTCTATGGGCAAGGAGTGTCCAAGATCAGCTTCTGGTAACTTCCTTCATAGATCCGAGGAGCTGAATGTAAGCAGGTGGTCCCTGCTATTAGGCCAAGATTATATTGAACACTGTTGGTTGTAGACACTTTTTGTACTTTGCATGGGAAAATCCTTAACTAATTACTGTTGGTTGCTGAGAAAATGGACAATTGCGGGACAGTAGTGGGATCTGGCTGCCTGTGGCCCAGCCCCAGGTGATGCTTCACACAGCCTGCTCAGACTTTCTTATCACTTTTGGTTTGACTTTCTGCTTTGAACTGTTACCACTGCTGAAGTTTTTCTCTTTTTCTTCTTACTGATGAAAAGATTTTTTATAAAGCTGCATCCCCTGCAACTAACAGAAGGTCTGTTGGGATGGAGGGTGACAAACCAGACTGCAGCAGGCATGTACATGGTTTTATGACACAAATTATGACTGTTTGCTCCAGTCTGGATGAGTCCCCCCAAAACCCAGTGGTGCTCTGAGGAGCTTATAGAACCTTTAAGAGGTGGGGCCAAGTGGGTGACAGTTCACTGAAACTGTGTCCCTGAAGTAGATATTGTGATCTCAGCTCTGGTTGGTTGGTTGGTTTCATGTCTACTGTGAGGAGAGAGGCCTGTTAGGTTCTATCTTGGTGTAGACCAGAGGTAACAAATCCAAGTATCTCATGGCACCAATTGTCCAAAATAGGGAGTGGGAATACATTGTTTTTCTTTCTAAATTGATGATCTCAGATCCTTGTTAGAGCAACAGAAAGCTGACAAACTGACTTCTTAAGAGGATATCTCAGTCCTGTTCTGTTGCTGCATTTGCACAGCAGACTGGATAATTTGCACAAAGTGATTTCCCCACAGTCTGAACACTGGAGGTGCTGTAAAGGCCACGATCCTTCCGAAACTGGGTTTGGAAATCGTTTTGTGCCTCTTTCTGGCTTCTCCTGGTTTGTTGATGTCTGGTTTTCTGTTACTGTTGTAGAATACTCAAGATACTTAGAGGAATGTTACATAGTAAATTCCTGGCCAGCCTGAATCACAGTGAAACTTTGTTTCAACCCCTCCCTCTCAAAAGAGGAAAGGTTGATTTGATTGACAGTTTTGAAGGGTTCAGTCCATGGTCAGTTGGCCCTGTTGCTTTTGGGCTTGCAGCAGGATGGCTGATGGCCATAGTGGTGTGATAAAGCACTTCTTGTTAGTCACAAAGCAGAGAGAGAAGGGAGGGGAGTCTGGGTCTCAGTGTTGTCTTTAAGAGTACACCCCCACCATGACCTGACCTGAGATCTCTTAAGCCTACTTCTTAAAAGTTCCATCACCTTCAGCTGCCCTACAGCAGTGAACAAGCCTTTGATGAATGGGCCCTGAGAGACCTCAGATCCAAACTGTATTAGTCGCATTAATTAGCTCATTACATCCTTGGACCATGTGTATGTTTCTATGTGTTCAAATGTCCCTTTCCTGTGAGGACATGAGTCACAGAGACCTCTGTGAGGCCTGGTTCTGAGTGAGGCCTCATCTTAGTCTTGGGTTAGACTTTTAATTGCTCTGTTTTGGATGTCTCAATCAAACCTCTAGCACATCAGTTATGGTATACTTTGTCACAGGCTGTCCAGAGTAACATCCAAGTGGGGAGGTTTTTCTCTGCACTTCCCAGGAAGAGACCCAGTGTCTGTGGAAAGTTTGTAATAGAGAAATTGGGGGCTGATCTTGGGCCCAGTAACCTTCACTCTGCTGTTAATCCTTTACCTCTGTAAACTGAGAAAGAAAGTGGGGGCAGCAGGCTGATGGGAGGGTCTGTTACCGCTAGCCAGCTCTCCATGGGCCCTTTCAGTTTGCTAAGGAAGAATCTCACTCTTAAGCAGGTTGGAAAGACTTTTTTATCCAATAAGAGATTTGAGTATCAAATTAGGAAAAAAAAAAAAAGACCCCACCCCTACCCACTACAAACAAACAGGCTAGATCTTATATTTTAACTTTAGCAAAGAAACAACAACAACCAAAAACTGAGTTTAAGTACCGGTTCTTTCTAGTATTTTGAGACTCCATCTGTTTCCTGCACTGTGATGTGGGGAGGCACTTGGAGAGGAAAGTAGAGAAATATGGGTTGCTTCTATGTCACTGTGACCCCAACTTTCCTTGCCAGAGTTGCCAGAGGAAGCCCAGTGATGTGTGTGTGTATGTGTGTGTGTGTAACCTTCTAATTTTGACAACATTCTTTAGCTTGCTTAGCCTTTCTTAGTGGTATTTTTTCTATTTAGACAGGTTCTCACTATGTTGCCAAGATTCCCCAGAGCTCTATTTTTAGGCCTGTGCTTAAGGTTCACCTGCCTCAGCCCCCAAAGGGCTGGGATTATGAGTATGTGCCTCTACGCCTAGCATTCGTATGTTTTTCATAGGAGTGCAGTATAGTGCCTAAGTCTAAAGATGTCAGCCTTTCCTTGTCTAGAGGGTCCTAGACTTAATGATAGTTTGACTCAAGATCCTTCACCTTCGTGATGGGGCAGAACAGGCCCTATACACCATTCTGCTCCCTGTGTGCTGTGCAGTAAAGGACAGGAGACATTGGACACTGTTGTAATGTCAAGTGGTTTTAGACACCTGAGGCGCATGTATGTGTTCTGAGCATGGTTTAGGCTGGGTAGAATGTTTGGTAAGTGTTTGTTTTCACCTTACTATGGTTTTAAGTTAGGGTGGTTTATAAGGATATAACCCTGTGTCAGCTGAGGGTCATTGACCCTGAGGAAGCTGGCCATATGCTCACATGCTCTCCTAAGGCCACTATGTCCTTCTAACTGCCAATGTACTGTTATTTTCCTTTTTCTCTGATTTCGGAGATGGAGCCCAGGGCCTTGTGTGTGCTAGGCAAGCAATCTCCTTCTGAGCAGCATCCACTGTTCTTCTCAAGACAGGGTTTTACTGTGTATTCTAGTCTTGCCACAGATTTGCTATCGTCCTGCCTCAGTCTTTGGCATTCTACCATCTAGTCTGGTTTTCTTGTAGAGGAACTTCAATTTTAAGGCTTCTTCTGTTTTAAAGCCTTCATTTAAAGGGAACTTACCTGTTTGTGAATGGGCTGAATGTTTGTGTTCTGGAAAACATGCTGACACATACCAGCATGTTGGTTTTAGGAGATGGGCATTATTCAGGAGGCTCCAGGAGCTCTCTTGGCTTTTTTGCACATGAGTTCACAAGGAGAGGATGCTATCAGGGAACTGGAAAGCCATCATAGACATTGGCTATATTACATTGTGAATTTGGAGATAAGTCTCCAGAACATTTTAGGAAATGAATTTCTGTGCTTTTATGGGCTGCCAGGCCAGTCGATGGTCTATCACTGCAGACCACACTGCCTGTGAATCTCCATCTACATATCTCAGTTACACATACCAAACATAAAAATCTATTTCTGAACATTGTATCAACTCACAAAATCCAAATCATGTCAGGGAGGAATTAGAAGGTTCCCTGGTAAGCAGGTTAGTCTGCATTTCCCTTTCTTCTGACAGGAGTCACAATTTTTAGCATAGTTTTGACAGCTCCGGTAAAGTTTTTGTCTAAGGCATGTTAGGAGCAGAGTGATCCAAGACCAGGGTGTGTGAAATTCATCCCCTGGTGAAATTATCCTCTGGTGATATTCATCCCTTGGTAATGTCTTTTGATCACCATCATAAGAATGTTCCCTCATCTCTGCAGATTCCTTGGAGGCCAGTGAATAGAAGAGAGAAGAGATTCTTACTCTCTGCAACAGAGATAAGGGTCCTGGAGTGGATGGAGGGAGGCGTGGTGGAGGGCGGCCTGCATAGACTGCAACAGCTCGAATGCCCTGAATGGTCATCATGATGGTGTCCATCTGCCATGGTTGCCTAGAAATATACCTACTGCAAAACAGTGTTTTGTCTGCTTCAGGCCTCAGAGATCCACAGGCACAGGAACAACAAGGGAGACTAGGAGCCTGAGGCCAGGGAGAAGCCTGGGGGAAGCACTGGTTTTCACCTCAGTTGTATTTTCCTTGAGTAATGACAGAAATGTGTGAAAATTTAGGCTCACACGCATGCAGCGTGCTGTTTCCTGCATGGTTTTTGTTTCCCGTTGGAGTTTTGCTTGAGTGGTAGATAGGTTCCTGGCTGCAGCCCCTGGCAGCTCCATTCCCGTTTCACACTCCACCCAGAGCAGCTTTTAAACTTTTCAACTTCTGCTCTTTTAATCCCTTGTTCTTCTTTCAGCCTGAAGTTTTTTAAGCCTGGACAAGAAGCGGTGAAGTACCAGGGTCCTAGAGACTTTGAAACACTGGAAAACTGGATGCTGCAGACACTGAACGAGGAGCCAGCCGTGAGTGTCCCTCCTCCCTCCCTTTACTGCCCAGAGCCAGAAGAGGTGAAAAGAATTGAAGTTTCAATTCTTTTGAAGTTGTAAATAGACCCTCTTGGCCTGTGCCATTTCTGGTTGCCTGAATGAATTCAAATTTGCATACAGGAGCTCAAGAACTTAGCATAGCACTCCAAGCAGGTTCTCTTAGTACAAGAGTAAACAGGAGTCATTCTTAAAAGAAGTAAAGGATGGAATTTCCACATTGGACTCTTCTGTGGGGTACACTCCTGTTCTCAGGCAACTGCAGGTTTTCTGACCCGCTGTTTGGAACAGGCACTCTGTCATATTGGTCTTGCAAAGACCCAGTCTTGGTTTTCTTGGGGAAGAACCAGATACAAGTTCTTTTTAATACTGTTTAGTTCCTTACCTAAGGTCCTCAGGTTTCTCTTCTTGTTTGCTGTGTTTTTCACTCTCCATGGCTGGATGGCAGGTATGCACCGCCATGCTTCCATCTCGACTCCTTTTGTAGCTCAGTAACTACCTTTCATTTGTCTACTTTTCCCTCTAACTGGTTCACCACAATTTCCTTAGGGTTCTAGTAATTTTTTATATGAACATTTTTAGGTTTAGATTAGATTTTTAGTGGGTTATAATAGTCTTCCCACTCCATTCTGAGTTACTTAGGTGGCAGCCAGGCAAGGCAGCTCACATCCCTTGGAGGCTCTTTCAGATGGCTTTGTCATGGAGACTGTCTACAGCGTTTATCTGCTTTCGTGCTTTCGTTATCCTGAAATTACTTCATGTAAGAGCAGCCTTTCTTTTGTTTAGCAGACCACCACACGGTGACCATCCTTGGCAAACAGCAGTATCATGTCCGATGCTTGTAACTTGACTTTTATTTCAGTTTTCTCTACTCCATTCAGGGGGATGCAGGACTACGGGGCTGTGGAGAGCCTCTCCCAGTCTCCAGGTTTCACTTCTATTCAAGCACCTTTCTTAGAACTGACCAATGATAACTTGAAAAGTTTCTTGTTATAAAAATATTCAAACCTGTACAAAGGTACCATTTTCACTGTCTTGCCAGCCTGCCTCCCCTTTCCCTCCATCCCTTGTGTATCCATCTCAGGGAGTGTTATCTGTAAATATTTCAGGACACATTCTCACAGATGTTACTTTTTGCTTTGTAACATACTTACTATGTCACCGCTTATGAGCTGCACTGCATGCATTATGACTATGCATTTGTACCGGTGGCTAGCTTCTACCGCCTGGAGTCAGGACCAGGCCCACTCCGGAGTCTCCTGTTTGAGCCAGTGATTTCTCCTGACTCCCCAGTCCCATAGCTCACTTGCTCCCACTGGCTGTCCATAGTGTAGCTCTTTCCTTTGCTTCTTGGTCCTCAGTTTTCCAGGCCTTAACTAGCTTGACTAATAATGGAAAACCTTGAACAAATGCTCCAGTATTTTCCTGTATCGTTCTGTGTGCAGGCATCATCAGAGCCTGACTTCCTAAGCTGATATGGAAGTCTTCATTGTGTTCTAAGTCATACAATCATCATACATGATTCCCTTAAGCATCCTTCTGTACGACATGGTTGGATCACGACAGAGTGGACCTTGATGGTTTATGCTGTGGTGTGGCTGGGTCTGGAATAGCAGCCAGCATTCACTCATCTCACGTCTCTGGCGACTGTCAAGAGCATCAGGAGTTCTGAGTACAACTGGAACTGAGTTGTACAACAGTTACCCGAGGCTGCTCTATTGTGTTGGGGTTGTGTACTGACCGGAAGGAGCGGTCTATGAGTCATGTGATCCCAGCGCTTGGTTTGGGCTTTATTTCTCATTGGTGCCATCATTAAAGGTGTCCTTTTACTCTGTGGATGGTCCAGCTCATCAGAAACTCCGCTCCTTCTTCAGTGCTACCATGCTCACATTTAAACCATCCATTACTGTGTTCGTAGTTTGACGGATGCCTGGGAACCGCAATTCATTTTAGGTAACTGGAAACCAGAGGCTTCTGGGTAATTTGCATCTTTGTCCTGCTAGAAAGCTCCAGGGCCAGGTGGGGTTTTCATGTATGTTGAAACAGCATTGTTTTCTATGTGAAAATGTACTTTTTTTGGGGGGGGGAGTTAGTTGTGAGGCAAGGGAGAAATGTTTTAAATAAGAGGTAATAGTCTCAAAAAAAAAAAAAAAAAAACTTTAAAAATAAACTTCTCCTGTCCCTGGTGTTCAGATGACAGAATAGATGTATGTGGATGGAAATGCAGGTTGGGAGGGAGCGAGCTAGCCAGGGTCAGCACAGATGTGTTGCAGGCTTCTCATCCTCAGTGAAGGAGAGAGATGTCAGCATGAAATCTCCCCTCTGGCATCCCAGAACTGGAGCTAGTCACCTAAGCTTCAGTTCAGTGTCTGAGCACTGGGAGCTCTCAGATAACCACTACCAGGAAGGACGGCAGTGACAGTGTGCTTCCTTGTGGAAAGGTTGAAATATACACTTTTTTTTTTTTTGGTGCTGTGAGTTAAACCCAGGGCCTCGGCTCAATGCAGCTCTGTCCTTGAACCATACCCCAACCCCAAACATGCAATCTTTCTATAGATTATTCTTTTTATTATTTTTTTAATTACACATGTTTAATTTGTGTCTGTGTGCATGGGTTGGGTGTGAAAGTCAGGGGGATTGTATGTTGAAACATTCACATCTATGATCTAAGATGGCTTGTGGATGGGCCCCAAGTCTACACATGAAATTCATTAGTGTTACATAGTTTTGTTATATGTACCTTTTATATACAGCCCAAAGGTAATCTTTGTACGTCTTTTTAGTGTGCCTACTTTCTGATGTCAGCCCAGTGTGTGTTCTCCATTGTGGTGCCTGTTGGGACTCAAAAAAGTTCAGATTTTGGAATATTTGTGGTTGGGGTTAAGGATGTTGAATTTGTAATGAAAACAAAGTTGTGATTGTCAACTTGACACAAGATAGAGATAATCAGGAAAGAGGGTTTTTCATTAATTAATTAATTAACTAATATCTATTCACTTTACATCCCAATATCAGCTTTCTCGGTACCTCTTACTCAAGTCCTCCCCTTATTCCACTTTCCCCTTCTCATAGGAAACCCCCCTCTGGGTGTCACCCCCCCCACACACACACTAACAACCCCTTACTCCCACCCCCCAGGAAGAAAGAATTAACTGAGTAAATGTTGCCATAAAATCGGGTTGTGGACAAGTTTGTGGGACTTAATGTGGGAGGGCCCAGCTCACTGAGGGCAGTGCCACTTCTGGGCAGGTTGTTCTGGGTTGTGTAAGGAAGCAACCTTGTGGCTGAGCAAGTCAGTAAGCAGCGGGCCTCCAAGGCCTCCATGGCCTCCAAGGCCTCATGGCCTCCAAGGCCTCCATGGCCTCCATGGCCTCCATGGCCTCCATGGCCTCCATGGCCTCCAAAGCCTCCATGGCCTCCAAGGCCTCCATGGCCTCCATGGCCTCCATGGCCTCCAAGGCCTCCAAGGCCTCCATGGCCTCCATGGCCTCCATGGCCTCCATGGCCTCCAAGGCCTCCATGGCCTCCATGGCCTCCAGGCCTCCATGGCCTCCACCAGGCCTCCATGGCCTCCATGGCCTCGGTCCACCCTCTCCTGCCTTACTTCTCAGCCGATGGCTTACTCATGATGGAACGTATGAGCCAATTAAATCCTTTCTTCTCCAAGTTAGTTTTGGGTCATGGTGTTTATTGCAACAACAGAAAGCAAACTAGAATATCAACCTTTATTTAAATTAAAAATGAAGCTCTTAAAAAAAATCTCAATTTGACTAGATATGAAGCAATTTAAAAACATTTGAAGATGTGTTGAGGGAAAAAAAAAGGCTTTCTAAAACATTGTTAGTCATTACTGAAGGTAAATATACTAAAATGTTCATGCTGCATAGGCTGCTGAGAGAGGTCTGTGTATGGGGTCAAAGGGCAAAGAGCAACTATTGGGTCTTCAGCCCTGTTCTTTCATCCTTTACATATCTTATTTTATAAATATATATATATATATATATAGTAGTATATATTTATTATATATATTATTATTTCATATTAGATGTATATGGATATGCCTGTGTGGAAATATAGACATATGAGTACAGTTGCCTTGGAGGTCGGAAGAGACTGTTGGAGCTTCCGGAGCTGGAGTTACAAGTTGCTGTGAGCTGTCTGAGTGGGTGTTGGAAACCAAACTCTGGTCTTCTGCAAGAACAATGCACACTGAACTGTTTGCTGAGCCATCTCCTTTAGCCACCTTGTTCATTGGTTCATTTCTTATTGCTGGCATTTTACATTGTTTGTGCTTGTCGGATGACTACACTCATGTTGGTAGAGTTGGTAAGCCAGCATTTACTCCGCCCTGCCCTGCTTGACCTCGGGAGCAGACGAATCTCAGCTAGAGATCAGCTGTGTTTGTCTCTGTGGCCTCTTGTGGAGGTTCTCCAGGCATCTGTGTACTTATACTTAAGCTTGTCTTGTGATGAGGTGGCTGCTGGCTTTGATCTTACACACCTCAGTTTTCCTTGTCCTCTTCGCTGTCATCCTCTCTAGGCTATCTGTAGTGAAGAGGGCCCCATATGTGTTCTGTCTTACTGGAGTCCTTTGCTCTGCTGAGCCCTGATTGTTAGCACACTCCTCCTCCATCACTTCTCTGTGCTACTGGAATTATGTGTTCAGTGGACTCCATACATGTAGTAAAGTGAGAACCGTCACCTGTGGTAGGGCCAGTGTCGTGAGCTCTCACCTCTCCCTTTTCCCACTCTCAGTATTCTGGAAGTTCTGTTGGAATTGCATGGAGGACTCTACAAGGCAGTATCTATAAGGGTTATGGTCGGTTGCGATTTACTGTAATATTTCTCCTTTAAATCGCCAAGCTGCAGTCTCTGTCTCCCACACTGTGAAGGTTCTTCCCAGGTTCCTCTTTGTGGTAGTCTGCTGTACGCTCCTGTTGGTGAAAACATATCTGGTTATTCTGTTGAGCTGTTTTACTGTTCTCCAGTCCTTCATTGAGATTACGTCTTGGCATATGCTGCCCTGGGGAGGCTGTCTGGGCCTCGGTTGCCTGTGGTACCTGGCATGGTGTCAGTGGCTCTGGCTCTGGGCATGGGCTGTGGCTCTTGGATCTCAGCCTTGGTGTTCATGGTTATGATGAAGTGACTTGGGCTGGCTGAGGCTCCTCCTGGGTGTGATGGGAACGAAGCGGAGTTGCTCAGGGCTCTCTCCAATCTCCAAGTTTTAGATAGCTTTTATTATAGTATATTGTTGTGATTTCCATTTTATTAGTTATTATTAAATCTCCCATTGTGCTTCATTTACAAATTCAACTGTCCTGGACATGCATACTTAGGAAATGAAGTAGATTCGGCTTGGTTCTATCCTTGCTTCAAGCTTGATTTCAAGCAGGAGTTCTTGGGATGTGTCACCTTCAGTAACGGATAGCTACTGTGCTGTCAGAAGATCCTTTGCAAGGCTGTGCCCTTCTGTCCCAAACCTTGTCTCGTGAATTACCCTAAGGTTTAACTTACAAGGCCCACCCAGTCCCTTTCCTTAGTTCCTCTTGCTTGTTGGGTTCTGGATTCCTGTGACTGACTTTTCTGTCGGTCTTTGGTAGCTTCTCCTCCTCATGTTCTCCCTGCCCCTTGTAGGAGTTGAGGGTCATCAGGACCTGCTCCCTTGTGAGTTTGCCTCTAGGTTTGCCTTTCCCCCCACCTTAGCTCCTTCCTGTGCTCATTGAAAATTTACCTTGAAACCTGTGGGGAATCTCAGATCAGGTCCAGGAAGAGGGCATGGTCTCCAGGGTGTGCAGACTTCAGTTGGTTTGTTTGCTTGGTTGAGTTTGGGGTGGAGACAGCTACCCTGGTGCTCAGGCCAGTAGGGTGGACCTGGTGCTGAAGCACCCAGAGTTCTTGGTGGGGGTGAGTGCCTATCTGGCCTTGTTCAGCACAGGTATGAGATAGACAGGTGAGGGCAGATAGACATTCTTCGGAGTCTTCTGAACAAGGTCTGGTCCTCCTCCATGCCTCGACTGCATCCTCAAGGACAAACCCACTGATTGTTTTTCTTCTTCCTGTTAGACACCAGAACCAGAAGCAGAAGCAGAACCACCCAGAGCCCCTGAACTCAAGCAGGGGCTGTATGAGCTCTCGGCCAACAACTTTGAGTTGCATGTTTCTCAAGGTAAGGATGGAACCGGTGGCCATGGCTCTGGGCTGGCTTTTCCTCTTGCTATCTGAGGACTCATGGCAACATCTAGTCACAGCTCACAGTGTCTCTTCAGCACCGTTTGGCTGGTTGCTTGCTGAGCCTGCTCTTATACCTTATATTTCCTCCTTTTTCGTCCTTGTAGACATGCCTGGCCTAAGCCTTTGCTAAAGCTGTGAGCACACTAGGTACACACCAACAGCCTTGGATAAGGAAGTCTTTATTAATGGCATGGGCTTGTTTACTTGTTGGAGGCAGAAAGAAGTACATTTCTTACTTGTTTAAACAGTGTAGTAAGACTGTTAAAACTATGAATCAAATTAGGTGTTCTTTATATACTGACTTTGGAATTGGTCTCCTAAATATCTGCTTGCAGTCTCCACTGCGAATAAAACACAAGCCTCCTCTTGTTACCATGTGGATAGGTTTCAGAGGTTGGCTCCGGCGCATATGGGCAGAAAGCAGATGCAGCTTCCTTGCTGGCTCCATTATCAAGTGCTGCCACAGAAAGGAAACTCCCCTGGAAGACTGGGTTGCACACACTGTGAAAAAGGACTTAGAACTGTATCTGGCATTGAAGCCTGTGCCTGCTGGGAGCCAGATGTCCTTACCACCTGCGTTATTCAAAAACATTATCATGGTGTCCCTATTGCTACGAGAATGACTTATGTAATCTGCATTACTACTCCAGCAGTGGGACCTAGCTGTTTCCCCTGGGAAGTCAGACTGACTTGGGCTCATGTAGAATATGTATGTTCTACACAAATTCCCCCATCCTAGATAGTCTCGCTGGCCAGCCAAGCCCCACCCAGCACAGTGTTTCCTGCAGGACACACCCTGAAATCCCCGTATGGTAGTGTTTCAGGGCCTACTGAGCTTCTTTCTTCAAAGGCAGCTATGGCTTCCTGCCCTTGCTGGCTTCCCATCAGAGATGCTTGGATTCTGGGAATTCAGTCTCCATGCTGCTGTTGGTACTCCACATGTCTGCACAGAGACGATGTTAGCCTAGAAAATCAGTTGCTCATCATTTCAAATACATGAATCACCATTTCCCTGAAATGCATTATTGCCAAAGTCTCAGCCACCAGCGTGGCCGGTTACCACCACAAGCTGTGTGGCCACTGCTTGACATCTGCTGGGAGTCCTCCTGATCTGGGGTTGCTGTCAGCCTCATGTAGGAGCAGAACAACCGATACTAATCTGTGTCCAGAAAATCTTGTTGTGAGAACTTGATATTTGTTTCTGTTTTTAACTAGCCATGAAAAACTAACTAACTAACTAACTAACTATATTTATTTATAAAACTTTCAGATTTTGTTGGTGTCAGTGTTCATTTGTTTGTTTGTTTGTTTTTGGCAAAAGATAAGTACAGAAAGCAAAAGCAGGGCTTAGTGAAGACAATCTTCCGTGACTACAACATAGCCTGTTTTGTACCACCCACATCCCAGGCCTCTCTCACATTCCCTACCTAGAGGCACTTGCTCTCTGTGTGGAGCCCAGGCCTAGGCCTTGTGGCCTCGTAGCTCAGGTGTGCACTGGTAAATACTCATCTTCAGTTTGCTCATCTGACATAAGACGGTTCAGTTTAATGTTCCTCCCCTGAGGCTTATGTTGGATTTTACGGATCTTGGATGCATTTTGACACTCGCTGAGGCTGAGGGTGTCCGGGTAAGGTTCTGCTGATCTAGCGTTCTCCAGCATGTCTTTGTGCATTCTTTGCTGAGCACATATGGCTTGTGGACCTGCAGAATTCCCCACAGTGTGGACTCTGCTGCTCAAATCTTGGTGGATTCACATACTACCTTGTTTTGGTTTTTCCCATATATGCTTATATGCTTTTGGGGATGGCTGCTAGTGCCTCTGAAGATCTGTTGTCTGTGATGGAGCGGCACTCGTGGTCACCACACGGTCCCTCCCTCCTCAGACTTTTTGGTGCTAACCTCATTTGTCACTTGGCAGTTTTATGGTTGTAAAAGAGGCTAAGGTAAATGTTCAGTTCTTTCCCTTTTTGCCAGTTTTCTCTTAGTGTGAGTTGGTTCTCTGTTATCCTTCAAAGATGACAAATTTGATTTTGAGTTATTGTTTTGAACTCCAGTATAAACCTATGTGGTGGTGAGTCCATTTTTACCAGAAGGACTTGAGATCTGTAAGCAAGAGAACAAAGCTGTATTCTTGAGTTCAGCATTTGGTCCTGTGATGTAAACCCAATGCTTTTTTCCTGTTCCTCTCCACCTTGGCCTCCCCTACAGGCGACCACTTTATCAAGTTCTTCGCTCCATGGTGTGGTCACTGCAAAGCTCTGGCTCCAACCTGGAGCAGCTGGCTCTGGGCCTTGAACATTCTGAAACTGTCAAGATTGGCAAGGTAAGTCCAAGCCCTTGTTAAACTGGAAACAGTCTGCTTTGGGCTGGATTAATTAGCAGAGTAGTCCATTATTCATTCTGTGTGAAAAGTCGCAAACTTGATTTATTAATTCCAGTTAGTGTGCCACTTGACAATTCATTTCACCTTCACAGATGGCAGCCTGGTTTTGGAGTCTGCTGGCTTTTCCACAGAATGGAGATAAATTATGGTCTTGGCCGATTTATTCTGAAGGAATGGCCAACTCTGCATTGGCAGCCCTGGAGCTGCGCATAGATATGGGGTAGAGCCTTGTAGAATGTTCACTGATGTCTATGGAGCTTAGCCAATAGCTTTCCTGAAGGGTCCTTCCTGGGTTCTGCATTCACACAGGCTCACAGCAGACCCTTCATGGTGAGCCCTTCTTTACACTGCTAGCCACGATTCCTTCCAACTGTTCAAACAGAGAAGCCGGAAGTACTGTGTAACAACTTCTGCATGTCTAGGCTTTCTGGAACTATCTAGAGCAGCTCCTGGGCTTCTGGCTACTTCTAATCTCATTGACTTTGTGATATCTACCAGATACTCACTCTTTATGGAATTCCTCTAGAAAAATGTCTCCTTTTTCCACTTGCTGCAGGGCTTTTTGCATACAGAAGTGGTGCCGCGTGTCTGGGTATGATGGTCAGAAACAGGGACTGGGGGGTTGGTAGACCTGGCAGGCTGGCCCTGGTTGAGATGTCTCCCCTGAGTTACTTCTTTGCAGAAAGGAAACAGTGGATGGTGTATAGTGAGATGAGAGTTGCTGTTTAGCATGGCCCTTGGGGTGGGTGATGCTGGGTACATTGTAATTCTCACTGTGAATTGTATGTTTTCTCCTTCGCCCTGCTTTGCTTTCGATGCCGTAGTCTACCATTGAGTGATAATACAATGACTTACATAATAAATCATGCTGATTATTTCAGCCTTGAACATTGTGTGGAAATACAATGTGAAAATACATCTTGTATTCATTCTGTCTTGCTCCAATCTTGGTATCCTTACTTCAAATTACTTTGAGAATTTTTATGGGAAATGATTTGTCTTACTTTATCCAGTAAGAGGTTCTAAGCAGAAGCAGACATGAGCAGTCACAGGCTGTGAAGGACTTTTATTGCTGGTCACTTGGGCTGCTTTAGACAGGACCCTGGAGAATGCTTGTGCCCCTCACAGACCTAGCTGGAAGCTTCCTGGACTTCATTTTAACACCTAATGGCTCTTGCTGCAGTCTTACAGCTGAACATAGTTTAAACCCCACTTTATTGACATAGTGAAAGCCAGCTTAGTTCCACTTGGCCAATTTTAATGATAAAAAGAAATTAGAAAATAATTCTTGTAAAAATATCAGGCAGGCAGAATCTTGCTTTACTTGAAGTAACCAGAGCCCAGCTATTCTGGAGTCTGAGGCAGAGGATCACAAATTCAAGGCCAGCTGGGACAACTTATCGGACTCTTATCTCAAAATAAAATGTTTTAAGAAAAGGGCAGGGGATGTAGCCCAGCTGTGCTTGCCTCATATGAACAGGGCCCTGGGTTCAGTTTCCACCCAAATAAATAGCTACTGAAATTCTTACTTGGACAGGTTATACCGCTACACTTACCAAATGTTCTCATTAAACATGGGCTACTTGCTCCTGTGTGTGGGGTGTATGCACAGGAATCGACTACAGGGACCTGTGCATGCTAAGCACATGCTGTGTCACTGATCTGTGTCCCCTCCCCCTACCCTTGATTTGAAACTGTATAACTGTGAGTGATAGCAGGTTTCCCAGCCTTGGGAAAGCCCGGGTGAGTGTGGTTCTCTCTCTCAGCAGCCAGGCTTACACCCCTTCCCAGACAGTGGGTGGGGCTTCCTAGGCTTGCCATTTTCAGTTGAATTCAAATAAATCCCACATCCCAAGACAAATCTTCTCACCATGTTCCATTAGTGTGGGTGTATTTGTGGGTGGCTTCTAGGCAAAGTCTTTCTAAAACTTAGAGATTGCTGCTACGGTTGCTCTGGGATCTAGATGAAAACGTCTTTTTTTAAAGTATAAATTGTCTGATAATGCCTTTTACAAGGCTATGGAGAAGCTGACTGAGAGCTCTGTTGTTCTGTGTTTTCAGGTTGACTGCACACAGCACTATGCTGTCTGCTCAGAGCATCAGGTCAGAGGCTATCCTACTCTGCTCTGGTTTCGAGATGGCAAGAAGGTATGTCTTTAGCTCCTGTGTGCTGTGTGGAGGTAACCTTTCCACTAGGCATTGTGGCTGAGTTTCTGAGAGTATACGGGTACAGGAAGTGGCCACTGTCAGCTGTTGGAGGAATGAGGACTGTTGAATGCAATGTGTGTGTTTCCCTTTACTGACAGACCGGGTAAATAAGAAAACTTGACCTTTGCCAAACTATTCTGAGGCATTTTTGTAAGCTTGGGTTTCCACTGAAATTAGAAAGCTGTGTAGGCACCAGACGCCTGTGCCGTATGAACACAGACCTTCTAGGCCTCAGAAGGGGATTAATCTGTCTCCCTTCTCCTTCCATGCCTTGCCCATGGTTAGCATCTCCGAATTCTTAAGGAAGTTGGATGGACGACTAGCCCTACTTGAGACTCTGATGATGCACACTTAGGATCAGGGGTGGTGGTGAAATCAATCTAATTTCCCATCTGAGTGTGAGCGCCTGCTCCCAAGAGGCAGACACACAGCTGGAGCTGAGACTTCTGAGGGGGCCTAACTGGGCAGATGTGGTGGGACAGCATGCGACCGAGAATGCTGACCGCGTCCGTGTGTCTTGGACAGGTGGATCAATACAAGGGAAAGCGGGACTTGGAGTCACTGAGAGACTATGTGCAGTCCCAGCTGCAGGGTTCAGAGGCAGCTCCGGAGACCGTTGAGCCGTCAGAGGCCCCGGCGATGGCTGCTGAGCCCACAGGCACAAGGTGGGTGTTTGTCAGAATGGAGGGAGATGGTCCTGCGTACCTACAGAGTCTTCTCAAATGGGGGTCTTCTGAGTGTGAAATTATTTCTGATCTACTGCTCCATACTCCTCATGGCCAAGGTCAGCAGAGGTGTCCTTGAAAACCCCTGAGGTAGAGGTGAGAAGCCCCTGAGAGAAGGTGCTTGGTGTCACAAGCCTCAAGAGTCTGTCCCTTTGCTGTAGTTAATATATATGTGAGAGTTTGCTGTGATTCTTCTCTGCTGCCCTGGCCCCGTTTCTGTTCCCTTTCACTTTGACCCTGTAGCAAAGGCTCCTGGGAGATATGCATCAGGAAGGGCTGTTAGAAGATTGGGTAGCCAGATTGCAGAACATGTCATCTGTTCAGGCAGCCTCTATCCTTATTTCTTCAAGCGTCTTTGTTTTTAAGATTTATTTTTATTATTCTTAGTTCTTTGTGTAGGTGGTGGGAGGGGCGTGTGCCGGCGCCTGCAGAGCAGAGGCCTCTGATCCCTTGACCTGGAGCTACAGGCAGTCTTGAGCTGTCTGCTGTGGGTGCTGGGAACCAAACGTGAGTCACCTGCAAGGAAGCGTGCACTCTTTTTTTTTTTTTTTTTGATGTCACAGTTATCTCTTTTATATTTCAGTAGGAATTATAATTACTATTAACTGGTAGAGCACAGAAAGCAACTAAATCAATACCATACAGTCCAGATTTTAGCAGAGTGCCTTTCATCCGGGATCCCCTCACACAGGGAGACAAGTGGCCCTCACTTTTTCAGTTTCTGGGGGTGGCGGAAAGTGAAGGAAACTGGGCACATAGCTCTCTTACAACCAAACACCCCGTCACAGATTCCGCAAGTGTCAGCTTCTGTCCTGGAGCTCACAATGCCACCTGCCTGTACATAAGAGCCAGTGCTTGCCCTGGGAAGCCAGGGCAGCGTGATAGGTTGGGATAGCGCAGGCCAAAGCTGGGTAAGACATTATCAGCAATGGGAGCGTGCACTCTTAACCACTGAGCCATCCTCCAGCCCTAGGGATCTTGGCTGTTAGACTTTTAGTTCTGCATTTAACAAGCTTTAAGTGCATTCTAGACACTACCATGGGCTACCAGGAAAAAAAAAAAAAAAAAAAAAAAAACCCTCGTAGCTGTTTCCCAGACTGTGAAGGATGCTAGGTCTCTGGAGGAGACAATGAGAGCAGAGATGAGCAGGTGTCATGGGGCTGTGACCACGTGGTAATCAGCCTAGAGAGAAGAGAAATGAGCAAGGGTTTGCAGAACTGACAGCTCAGAAGTTGCCAGATGGGGGCGCATGGGAGCCAGATACCGTCAAGGAGAATCAGCTGTTGTGTTCAGAGGGCCACAGTGAGTCAGGAAGGCACTGTGAGGAACCAGGTCTGGTAGAGGGGTTCTCAGAGCAGCCAGGGCTAGGAGCTCAGAGGGCGGAGCCCAGCAGGTTGGAGCAGGTCAGCTTCTGACTTGCAGTTGTTGAGGCAAGAGGGGGAACTATTATACTGGGCTCTGAATGACAAGGAGACTCCAAAGTCAGGGTGAGACAGTGAGGGCAGGGGAGGGGAGCCTGAGGATCCCACTTGAGTGAGGATAGTTCCAGGGCGAGGAGCAAGAGAAGAGGAGGAGGTTCTGAGGTCACTCCCATTCCAGGAGTCTCTGGCCAATGGTGGCAGATACCCAAACACAGGTAAGAAGTGGGGGTGGGGATGTTTGGTTTCTAGGTTATACTTATGGGAGGATGGAAACAAAACAGTGGGCAGTCAGTGCAGGACTCAGGACCAGGGCAAGGGGGCCACAGTGAGTGGCAGGTAGCAGTTAAAGTCTATGGGAGGATATGTGTATACTCTATCCAAATTGCCAGTCATTTCATGTGAGCAAACCCTGGACTGTGGAGTAGGGAGGTCCCCGGCACCAGCATCTGTGGTACCAAGGTATAACTGCATGGACGGTGTTGTTTCAGCTCCCACCACTGAGCTCTTGACAGTGAAACACTGGGGTGGGGGTGTCATGGTCAGGACTAGTCGCACGCCTTGTCCCCTGGGATGAGGGCAGTGACTCACTGAATACCTCATGTAGAGAGAGGGTTGGAACCATCACTCAAGAAACCTGGTACTTGGAAATTGGATACATCAGTGCTGTCTGCTGCCCCGCCCCTGCCCCTGCCCCTGCCCCTGCCCTGCCCCTGCCCCTGCCCCTGCCCTGCCCCTGCCCCTGCCCCTGCCCCTGCCAGGACAGCTAGAGGCCTCCTCAAGCTTAGGGACTCATTCCTAAGTTTTGGATTAAGAAATGTGACCACCTACCAGTGTTAGGGGAGCATGCTGTCGACCCTAACAGGGTAAATTACACACTACAAGTGTTTTCATGGCTGTTTATAACAAAGTTTCCCATCTCTAATCTGGCCTCTCAGAGAACACAGCTGCTTATCAGGAGGACATAGGATGGTAGCGTTTGTAGTAAGTACATGGACCCCAGTACTTCCTGTTGGACATCCAGATTGTGTGATGAAAGTTTCCCAGCACCTCCGAGGGGCTGCTGAACATTGGCTTTTAGGGAAATAACAGACGAGATCTCATGAAGAACTGTTGAGATAGACCTGTTTTAAAATGCCTGCATGAAACTCTAGCCTGAGTTGGGTCCATACTCACACTTTTTTGTAGATCAAGTACATAGAAGCCCATTGGTAATGGGTGTAATAAAAGCCACCTACCACGTCTTGCTGCTAGGTCCCTGTTGGCTAGAAGAGATAAATGCTTGGAGACAGGCAGGACAGGAGAAAAACAGCATGTGAGTCATGCAGGCCCACAGAGGCATCTTGGGCTACAGGCCTGGGAGTTACAGGCCCAGCCTAGATGGACTGGTCCACACGGCAGAGCCTGGGAGACAGTACTGGAAACACATGGGCTGGCTATGGGTAGAACAGAGGTAATTGGGAGGTCTGTCGAAGGTCTCAGTGTCCTGCCCACACCCCTCAGCAGCTCTTGGACTTGGTACCCTGGTCCCTGTGCTAATGTCTCTGTCCATCAAGAGATCTGGCTGCCCTACATATAACCTGTAGGCTGCTCTATCCAGACCCCATCTTCTGCCCCACTTTGCTCTAATCAGTGTGTTTAAATTGACCTTCCTCCCATGAAGGGCGCTGTGCTGGCACTCACCGAGAAGAGCTTCGAGGACACTATTGCACAGGGAATAACCTTCGTCAAGTTCTATGCTCCGTGGTAAGTGGCCACCTCAGACAGTATGCCGTTGCCCCCTGTCACAGCATGGGTCTCAGAGGAGTGAGCAGAAGTCACACTCATACATAGGCCGTCTTACAGGAAATGACTCTACTGTACCCTGTGTAGCAACGGTTATTTTATAGAGAAAAGATGCGAATTCACTTTTAAAGCTCAGTCTACTTAGGCACAAACAAAACCAGAAGTGAATTGTGATAGGCTCAGCTTTCTCATCCAGCCATTCAGTAAATGACCTAGTTACCTGAACTTTCCTGCCATGAGGTCCTCGGGGACTAGAATCTCAGTGGACGGCGAGCGAGCAAACAGAGACCTAGATAGCCCGGCACCAATGGACGAACAGGTTACGTGACTTCCATGAATGGCTGTAACTCTGCATGTCCTTTGATGGCCCTGAACCTGTTTCCTTAGCTCTAAAACTGCATCAACAGTTTGTAAGCACAGTTCACTTGGACAAGCACAGCACATAGGAAGAGATGATCAAGCAAATACACATCAGTCACTGTGACTCCCCTATCAGTTTGTGAACAAGTACTCATGCATGCAGGAGAGCTGCTAAGGAGGATGTGACCCGTGAGTTGGGCAGCTTTTGACCTTGAATAGGAAGACGGCTTGGTATGGTGACTCAGGCCTGAAATCCTAGCACCAGGAGGCTAAGACAGGAGGACTGTGAGTTCATGGCCAGCCTGGGCTACAAAGAGAAGAAACAAAAAAGAAATGCTGCCACATAATGCTATTAACTTTTTTTATTTAGAAAACTCCCCCAAAGCTGTACAGATAGATGAGTGGAGAGAGAAGGCCCTCCTGTAGTAGGGAAGGCAGAAAGAAAGCAAACAGCAGCAAAGAAGGGAAGATTTGAGCGTAGCTTTGCTGTGGCCTCTTTGAAGTGGATGATGTATCAAGGAGTGTCTACCCAGGCTGCTCACAGTGATTTTATGTGTCAGCTCCACTCACCATGCTTTCTTTGCAAACATTCTGTCAGGCTACCAAGGGGGGCACGACTTTCACTTCCTTCATAGGAGAGGAAGGAAGGGCCCGTGAGTACTCAGTGGGAGAATTTGGTGGTTATAACGGATTCTGAGGGTATGGTGACGGCCATGCAGGAGAAACACAGACTGACCGTGACCAGATCTCAGTACAGCTGCCCCTGTTCTCTTCCAGGTGTGGCCACTGCAAGAATCTGGCTCCTACCTGGGAGGAGCTCTCTAAAAAGGAGTTCCCAGGCTTGTCAGACGTCACCATCGCCAAGGTAGACTGCACCGCTGAACGAAATGTCTGCAGCAAGTACTCGGTGGGTACCTCAGGGGAAACATGCCTGGATATGGGAGCTGAAGATTTGGATCAGAGCCCCAGGGGACTGTCCCTTGGCATCATGGAATGAGTTCACCCACTCTGTCCAGGCCTCTCTAGAGAATGGCTTGTATCTTGAGTTGTGCCATTTGAGACATAAAGGACCCTCTGCAGCAGAGGAGGCTGGCCTCTCAGAGTGGAGCGCTGGGCTCTTGCTGGGTCTAGCAGTGCTGCCTGCTGCCTGGCCAGCAGCTGCCTTGTCCTAACCACCCAAGGGCTCAGCCTTCAGTTATAAACAGACATCCTGAAGGATGGGGCCAAAAGGAATGTGTGAGTCAAAACACCCTTGAAAAGGCTGTGGCTGGAGAGACAGTCTGTTTAACTGGCATGTTTATTCTGAGCTCATCATACGATGTTATGGGCTATGTGCATGTCATTTATAATTCGACTTCTGTATGTATGGTGCAGGACATGAAACCGAGGCCTGAATCATACAGTAACACTGATATTAGCCTCAGAATTCCCAAGCCTTACCTATAACAGCTTTTTTGTTTGGTGTGCTGTGTGAACCCTAAAACATTACATCAGACGTCTTTCTTAGGATCTTTCACTGGACCTAGAACTCACTGATGGGCTGGCTCGCCAGTAAGCTCTGGGGATCCTCCAGTCTCAACCCCAGCAGCAGTGAAATTCTAGATGAGCACACCAGGACCTGTTTTGTACACGGGTGCTGGAGAACCAAACTCAAGTCCTCAATACGTAGTCTTTTGTGCCCTCTCTCTCTTTCTCCTTTAAAGGTACGAGGCTATCCCACATTGCTGCTTTTCCGAGGAGGTGAAAAAGTAGGTGAGCACAACGGAGGAAGAGACCTCGACTCTTTACACAGCTTTGTTCTGCGCCAGGCAAAGGATGAACTGTAGGGCACCCCGGTGAAGTCATCCAGCCTGGCCTTATGCACCCCGTGCATAGGAGTGACCTCATATGGACATGCGCGTTTTCACTGTGGTTAGTCAGAAGGCTGAATGTATTGAGATTGTGTTGCTTCCTGTGTGCTCTCTGAGCCACTACACACTACGGACCTTAAGTTTCTCTAATCATAGCTCACGGTCCCTGGGCAAACCAAATATTTTCAGTGCCGATCCACCCTGTAACCTTCTCTTGACAGAATTAAATTGGCTCCCTTTGCAACTAAAATACAGTCAAGGAAAACCAAATTGCTGAACTCTGTTGGCTCCTGGGGGATGTGAAGAAATGCATCACGCAGAAGCGTTGTTGGTTTGTTTTTTTTTTTTTTTTTTTTTTTTTTTTTTTTGAATTGCCTGAGTTCTGGAAAGTAGGCCTGTGGCACTGGTGACTTAGTAACACGTCAGCCCATAGTGTGCAGATTTCAGATTTCAAAACAAAAGTCCGCAGTCCTGAAGATCCCTGTTGAGTTCCTGAGTGTTATTACTTCTCTAGTTGAGAGAGGTAAGCCATAACAAACGGTACTTCTGATGTGTGCCCCAAATACTCATGCTGTTCAAAGGATCCTCTCATCTGCTCTGCACAGGGTGGAGTGTGGAGTCTTCTGCAGAAAGCGAGGGTGTGGGACGCTCTACGAGGTGGGTCCTCACCTGATAGGCTTTCCCAGGTCCAAGGACCAGGGAGACTATGCAGCTCCACTCGGGCCTTCCTAGAAACAGTTTCTGGTTCTCTTCCTAAGTAGTCCTTTTGGAGGCTTGCTCTATAATCTCTACCTTCAAGGAGGCTGACCCTCTTTCTAATAATGTATGGGCAGCGGGAGTCATTTGACCTCAAGACCAAAGACTGCAGTCAGCAGGGCTGCCCTCGCCTGGGAAGCCCAAGCTTGGATTCCACACAGCTCCTTCCAGTTCCCGCCATCCTGGTTGTTAGACACTGCTGCTCTTAACCCTGCAAAGATGCAGCCTGTGCCATCCATGCCTCTGCCTGGCTTGTTCTCAGAACCACTATGTTTGTGCCCAGACCCTTCACCACCTCCCATAAGCAGGGTGAAGTCAACACCTAGCACAAAATGTGTGGCAAGGAGACTGGAAACAAGACCATGTCTGCTTCCTAAGCATCAGGAGCAGAGGCACCCCGCCAGCCCGTTATGAACGTTTATTATTAATCAAGTGTGGGTCACAGCTGGTCCTTGGAAACCAGCTCTATTGGCCCAGCCCACAGTGGCTTCAGCTTTGCATCATGAGTCTTGTATTAAAAGAAAACTCAAGTGGTACAA
The DNA here is from genome assembly GCA_021653895.1 of Mastomys natalensis. Lineage (NCBI taxonomy): Eukaryota > Metazoa > Chordata > Mammalia > Rodentia > Muridae > Mastomys > Mastomys natalensis. The sequence continues at coordinate 408,095 of JAJTUV010000742.1, forward strand.
TTGGTTTATACTTTCTAAATAAACTTTTTTTTTTTTTAAAGAAAAAAAAAAGTCTGGTCTTTCCTTAAATGTTACAGCAAAATGGATATAAAATAGACAATAAATTATAGTTTCTATTTACAAAGAAGGCTGTAAGTACAAACAGTTACAGATTGTAAATGTATTATTTAATCAGTTTAGTATGAAATTGGCTTCCCGGTACATGGTTGTGAAAAAGGCATTTAAAAAATATTCTAAGCTTCAGTCTGAGTCTTACTTTCTACAAGAGGAAATGGTGGTTTTGGTTTACAAACAGCGTGTTCACCTCGACAAACTCATTCTTAGAGGCAGGTCCCTTCCCTCTGGGTTTCTGCTTTAGACTCTAGCCCTGAGCCATGGGATGCTAATGTAGGGAAAAGGCAAAAAACAGAGAGAGGAGAGAGAGGAGAGAGAGAGAGCAAGCTGCTGTTGGAGCCAGTGGTCCTGGTGTTACCGTGCTTGTCAGCCACTCTGCTCGAGAGATGCAGAATCACATTCTGCTATTCCATAGTTTAAGTGAAAGCTACTGCAGATGCTTCCTGGCTCTGCCACAAAGTACAGTCCATCTACTTTGGGTTCTAGTAAAGAATTCTGTGACACAGCCTCTCCTCCCCCACTTCCCCCACCCCCCACCCGCCCCCCGGACTCCTTGGTAGTCTACAAGTGGGAGATCTTTGTTACCCTCTCTTCATTCCCTCAGTTTTCTTGGACTGCTTCAAGGACTATTCATGAGTGCATCTCCATCCACGTTGGCCAGGCTGGTGTCCAGATCGGCAATGCCTGCTGGGAGCTCTACTGCCTGGAACATGGCATCCAGCCTGATGGCCAGATGCCAAGTGACAAGACCACTGGGGGAAAAGATGACTCCTTCAACACCTTCAGTGAGACAGGAGCTGGCAAGCATGTGCCTCAGGCAGTGTTCATAGACCTGGAACCCACAGTTATTGATGAAGTTCACATTGGCACCTACCGCCAGCTCTTCCACCCTGAGCAGTTCCTCACAGGCAAGGAGGATGCTGCCAATAACTATGCCCGTGGCCACTACATCATTGGCAAGGAGATCATTGATCTTGTCTCGGACAGGATTCAAAAGCTGGCTGGCTGACCAGTACACGGGTCTCCAGGGCTTCTTGGTTTTCCACAGCTTTGGTGGGGGAACTGGCTCTGGGTTCACCTCCCTGCTGATGGAGCGGCTTTCTGTTGATTATGGAAAGAAGTCCAAGCTGGAGGTCTCCATTTACCTAGTCCCCCAGGTTTCCACTACTGTGGTTGAGCCCTACAATTCCATCCTCACCACTCACAGCACCCTGGAGCATTCTGATTGTGCCTTCATGGTAGACAATGAGGCCATCTATCTCGACATTGAGCGCCCAACCTACACTAACCTTAACCGCCTTATTAGCCAGATTGTGTCTTCCATCACTGCTTCCCTCAGATTTGATGGGGCCCTGAATGTTGATCTCACAGAATTCCAGACCAACCTGGTACCCTACCCTCGTATCCACTTCCCTCTGGCCACCTATGCCCCTGTCATCTCTGCTGAGAAAGCCTACCATGAGCAACTTACGGTAGCAGAGATCACCAATGCCTGCTTTGAGCCAGCCAACCAGATGGTGAAATGTGACTCTCGCCATGGTAAATACATGGCTTGCTGCCTCCTGTACCATGGTGATGTGGTCTCCAAAGATGTCAATGCTGCCATTGCCACCATCAAGACCAAGCATACCATCCAGTTTGTGGACTAGTGTCCCACTGGCTTCAAGGTTGGCATTAATTACCAGCCTCCCACTGTGGTACCTGGTGGTGACCTGGCCAAGGTCCAGAGAGCTGTGTGCATGCTGAGCAACACCACAGCCATTGCTGAGGCCTGGGCCTGTCTAGATCACAAGTTTGATCTGATGTACGCCAAGCATGCCTTTGTGCACTGGTATGTGGGTGAGGGCATGGAGGAGGGGGAGTTCTCTGAGGCCCGTGAGGACATGGCTTCCCTAGAGAAGGATTATGAGGAGGTTGGGGCAGATACTACTGAAGGAGACGATGAGGGTGAAGAATATTAACTCATGTGCTACAATTTAACACTTCTGTGGTCTCTTTGTCTTTGCATGTGTTGTAACTGTCCTAAACTGTCAATAAAGGTGTTTGCGATTTAAGTGGGGGAGCGGGGAGAATTCTGTGAGGAAGGGAGGGGGATGGTGTGGAAATGCTACAGTTTGTTTTGTCCGAAATGAGTACATTTTCACACCACCAAGAGTCAACACAAAACATGTAACTACAACAGTAGACAGAAGGCATCTCCACAAAGCCCTTGATGACCAGGCTGCAGGTCCCGAGGGAGCTGCCTTTGCTGGGAATGGAATCTGATAGAGATCCTCCCCTCCATTCGGCTATCTGCAAAATCTCCCTGGGATGGGTGCTGTAGAACCACTTGATCTTTCAACCAGGGATATTAACTATTCCTTCAAGTTTACTCTCTACTTACACCACAAACAGATCTAAAAGCTAAAACTAGTCTGGGTGGGATTGGGGGAGGGGAACGTTATGTTTCTGGAGTTTCCAGGCCTGTACTGTAAGCATTACAGCTTCCTACAGACCAGCAATTGCTCAGTTAGGAACTGGGAAAGTCAACAAGGTCCTCAAAATCCTCCTCGGGCTAAGGCACCAGCAGGAGATGCTCGTGATGTCATCATCCCGCTCCACTGTGCTGCTTCTCGTGTTTTAAGGCAGATGTAGTTAGGAATCCAAGGCAGAATCACCCCCGCCACTGGCTTCAACTTAATGGCATCCACAAGCTCTGACAACCATATTCCTGTATTTTTTCAAGATGACGTTGGAGTTATCATCGAAGTAAAGAACCGAGATGGCATTCAGTTTGGTTGGTGCGCAGCATGGTTTGGGGACGTACTCGGGATTCATAAGGTGAACCTGTTCCAGAATAGACGTGTGGGAGGACAGTTAGAAATGACACCAGATTGAGGCCTGATCCCACTTACAGCCGAGTCAGAGCACTCACCAAGGTCTGTACAATGGCGTGGTTGGTGGCGTTCATGTGTGCATTAAGTGGGAAGGAACACTCTCCATCACAGTAGTTGGCAGCATAGCCTTTGGGTGCAATGATCCAGTCCTTGAGATAAAGCAAAAGGAAGCAGTGAAGGATCACCAGACAACCCTGTACCATCTGCACTCTCACTGGTTCCAAGAGAAGGCATTGTTCATGGTGCAAAATATGGGGACATGCAGGGAGTTTTGGGAATTGCCCAAGTTCACATTCAAGTGAACCTTGAGCCTGTTGGTCAGACCTTAGAGCTTCCAGTCTTTCCATGGGCTCTTAGCTGCTATGAACATTGAGCGAGTGTGATGGTTTGTATATGCTTGGACCGGGGAGTGGCACTATTAGAAGGTATGGCCTTGAAGGTATGGTCATTGTGGGTGTGGGTTTTAAGAACCTCATCCTAGCATCCTGGAAGTCAGTATTTACTAGCAGCCTTAAGATGAAGATGTAGAACTCTCAGCTCCTCCTGCACCATGTCTGCCTGGACACTGCCATGCTCCTGCCTTGATGATAATGGACTAAACCTCTGAACTTGTAAGCCAGCCCCAATTAGATGTTGTCCTTTACATGACTTGCCTTGGTCATGGTGTCTGTTCACAGCAGTCAAACCCTAACTAAGAGAGTGGGTGAATGGCTTGAACAGCAAATGCTCCTTGGTTACACTCCACTAAAATGCCAGTTGAAAGTACCCATAGTACACCTAACATACCGAGCATCCTAGCTTAGCACAGTGTACTGTGAGGGCTGACACCAATGAGGAGAGGAGAGACTGTAGCTCTGAGAAAGTCTCAACTTCAAAACTCAGAGCACTAGATCTATCGAACACATAGAGCTGAAACACGGTCTGTTAAAACCTTAGAAGTCTGGATCTGTTGTGTGGACGTGGACCCAAAGGATCCTCTGCAGGATCCCATTATGTTCCTGTCAAAGTCATGCCACCTATATACAGAGAAACTATTATCTCCCGTTTCTCGTCACATCCAGCTGGACTTGGTGTACGAGCCAAACATTCTTCCATGCAGGGGCAGAGCCAATTTAGAACTACTGGAGAAATTCATCACTTTTTGTTGTTGTTATCCTGTTTCAAAATAAAAGTTACTCAAATGTACACATAAATATGCCCACCCCCTTGGACTTTGAAAGAGTGAGCTAAGACAGAAGTAGGCCTTGGGTTTAAGGGGTTACAAAGCCTTGGAAGCCCACAAAGGGCCAGGGTGCACTGGATATATCAGCAGGCCAGGTTTTCCTGTCTTAACTCCAGCAGCTTGAACATTTGAGGGCTCCTTGGATTGCTACGACAGACAGCTCCAGGAAGCTGATGACGGCAGCCACTGGTGAGATTAAGATCAAGATACCTATTGGTCCTCCTTACCCTGTGACTCACCTGCCATCCCAGGTCCTGGAAGCTCACGTAAAGTTCATGCTTTTTGCAAGCTGTTTTTAACTCACTGCTGTTGTAGTCTGTCGGAGGACATAAAAAGATACACTCGTTCACTCGTTTGCTCTGTCACTTAAAAACTTAACATGAGAGGTCACATACATGTCAGGCGATGGAGGAGGCTCAGGACACCTGTGAATCAGGCCACTGTTGATGCACTTGGTCCCCCAACAGCTCAGCTGAGTTCCCAGTTGTTTGCCTAAATTTAGAGCCACTGAAGAAATTGATCATTAATTTCTTTCCCTAATCGTGTTTCAAAAGAAAAGCTGTTGAAGAGTTCAAATCCCCTTAGGCTTTGAGAGAATGAGATAAGAGAGAAAGTTGGCGCTGAGTTAGAGGGTTAGAGTTTAAGACACTCTTCCCCCGTCTGTCTGCTTTGGACACCCCATTGATTTAATGAACACCTTTCAACAACAGATGTGTGTCGTGTAATCTGCTTTGTGTAGGGTTTACAGAGGGATGTGTGGAGATTTCCACTGGACTTGAAAGATGACATCATCATTGACAGGTGGCTGTGCTGGACAAGATCCACTCTGTCTCAGATGTGGACTATCCAATCCAGACATGGCATGGGACTTTAGAGATAGCTTCTGGCCCCAAAAAAGAATGTCCCAAAGAAAGTGTTATAACCAGGGGCCAACCAGGAAGCCCAAAAATGGAGAAAGGGGACACTGTGAGGCCATGCTTCACTGCTGGGGTTGAACCCTCTACACATGCCCTAAAACAATCATTCCAAAATCAGCAGTTCCCCAAAACAAGCTACTGAACCTGCCTGTGCAATTCAGGAGCCACTGGCCTGACTTAACAACCTCCACAGGAGGCATGGGAGCACTTTGATTCATTCCAGCTTATCAGAACAGCTTTTCTGTGATATGGAGAGCAGAGAGATGAATCTCATATAGCTATGTCCTCCAAGAATTGGAGACTCAACGGGGCTGTGAGAGACAGGTACTCAAGTAGCTCAAATACAACTCAGAATACAAATGGCATGGTCAAGGGTCATGGGTCAATACTCCTGAAGTGTGTAGAAGGGACAATGGGGGTGGGGAACAGTTCTGTTGGAGTGGATTGGAGGACTCATAAAGAATTGAGAAATACAATTGGAAAAATGAATGACTTAGAATGGCAACAATGATGTGGACTTTTTATTAGAGACATGAAGTGAGTCTTCAAAGGGTTTTGAACCAGTGGGCTCAGAGCTATGGTTTTAAAGGGCACATGGATTCATTTGTTAGGTAGGAAAGGACAGGGAAGAAAGGGAGGGCAAGGAGCCAGTTTTTGGAGGAAGATTATTCCTCTAATACAGTTAAGAAGAGATACAGAATCTAGATCACATGTACACTATCTCTGCCTTTGTCAATCAACTATACAAACCAATGAGTTACCTCATGGATGTATTTGAACTAGATGTTCACATTTTACCTCTTGGAATCCCCAACCCCAAATCAGAAGAAAGGGAACAGAATTCAGAATTTTGTGAAGAAACCATGTCAACGGAAGCTAGTGACCTGGGAAAAGAGATGTGGGTCAAGTATTTATTGGTTCTAAATATACTCACATCCACTCCATCACCACCCCTGCCTGCCTAACACCTTGCAGACCTCCCTCCCCAACATCAAGTCTACATGAGAAGGAAATTCAGAGCAACCATGGAGGGAAGTTCAGAGCAGGGCATGGAGGAGTCTCACTCTGAACCACTGTACACAGACAAGCCTTTCCTAGTGGAAACAGCCCTTCAATGAAAGAAACTGAAGAGGACACATGAATGAACAGGTTGCAAGTTAGGATAACCTCTAGACAAGGCTACAAAAGAAAAGTAAATAATGGAAAGGCAAACAAAACATGACAGCAAAAGGGCAGGCAGATAGGTGGATGTAAAAGAAAGAAAGAGAAAGAAAAAGAGAGAGAAAGAAAGAGAGAGAGAGAGAGAGAGAGAGAGAGAGAGAGGAGAGAAAGGAAGAAAGGAAAAAAAGAAAGAAAGAAAGAAAGAAAGAAAAGAAAGAAAGAAAGAAAGAAAGAAAGAAGAGAGAAAGAGAGAAATAGAGACAAACAAATGAGTAGAACTTTATAAAAACCAATAAGTATTGAAAATAGAATGAAAGACCTAAGCACTAGACATAATTTAAGAGAGTAGAGTCAGACCATTCATTTAAAGAAATCTCTTCAAATATAAGTAAACGGTCAGAAACTATGATTATCTATAAAAAGACATAGAAGACAAAATAAAAGACCCAACATAATTCTATTAGGAATTCCGGACAACTCTGATAGGGGGAAAGTGATATTTGGAGACCTAAAGGCTCTGAGAGTTTCCTAGAATTCAAAAAGATAAACATCTTTCAATAAAAAGGCATGATTAGCCCTAAGCAGAATAAATAAATTCCTATGATGACAAAATTGGTGAAATTAGAATATATTAAATAAAAAATTCTCAAAGTAATCTAAAATTTTGTACCCAGCTATAAGCCCTCCTCACTTTCCTTTGAGCCTCTGATCTTTCTTCTCCTGACACTTGGGTACACGGACTCAGTCTCTTGAACATTCTAAGTGTCCCTGTACTCTCTTGCAGCTGTCCTTGTCAAGTATATGATCCCCTATCTAGGGTCTCACCTCTAATCAACCTAGTTCTGGCTTCTCCTTCCTCCAAACTTCCTTCAAAATCTTTTAGAGCAGTCTTAGAAGCTCTGGCCATATAAAATATAGAGATTTCTAAATAATTTTCCTTTATAGGCCAGACAGATAGCAGCAGTGTGAAGTAATAAAGAATGTATTGGTCGAGCATGATAGTACACATCTGTGATCCCAGTATTTAGGAATCTGGGAAATTTGAGGCAGGAGCACTTGCCGTGTGTTCAAAGCTGGCCTGGGCTTCATTGTGAGTTCTGGGTCAGCCAAGACTACAAAGTGGTACCCTGTCTCAAAAAATATATTATCTGTGGTTTTATTTTTGATTGCTTTTTTGTTTCCGTTTCCTAGCTGAGGGTATAGAAAACCTTGGAGTTTCCTAATAGAAGTGTCTTTGTTACAAAAATAAGACCCCACCACACACCATCCTTTTCACTGTAGGTCCCTAGAGAGCTTCAAGATGGGTGCTCATCACTGAAAAAACCCAGTGCATGATAAGAGGATTGGAGCTCTGGGCCTGCCTCACCTCAGGAGATTGAGTGTGATCATGTGACCAATGATTCCATTTTGCATAGCATCAGAATCCTTTATTCTATGGTTCATATATGGTATGTTGCTCAAAGGTAGGCACACTGGCAATTTGGTCCTCAGTTAAGTTAGGTGAGTGGAACTAGAGTGGGCCTTGTAGGAGGTAATGATATGGGGAACCACCTCACGAGGTGGAATATGCCTTTCTAGTGACTAGAGCAGTTACCATGACAGATTCCTATAGAGCAAGGCTACTATAGAGCATGTCTACTGTCTTTTATATATATTATTTTTCTGTCCTTGGATCCACTGTGAAGCGGTCTTCTACTCTATTGACACTTCCTGAGGTCTTTATCACATGTAGCTGGCCAAACTTTTCAGCTTCCAAACCATAAGCTAAAATAAGCTTTTCCTTATAAGTACTCAGCCGCAGATATTTTGTTATAGCAACACCAAATGGACTGAGCTACCAAATAAAAGCCCAGGACCAAGCAGGCTCACTGACATTTCCAGATATGTATATGTTCTGATGTTGAGAGCAGTGCACCTAGAGCGGGCACAGAAACTCCAAGACCCTAACCCCTGCTCCACCTTATTCTAGATCACTGATTTTGCTCTTCTTGAGTTTATAACAAAATGCCAATCACCAATATAGAGGGAAAGCAGAAAATTACTAAACATGAAAGAGTGGGCACAGAATCTCCTCAACTTGTAGGAAAGCCAGACCCAAGTATGGGTGGCCTGGAGACCTCACCTTGGGGATCGTCTCTGAAATAGGGCAGGGCAATCCTGCTGAGGACCTTGTTCTATTGAGTTGGCTTATGTAAGAACTGAACTAAAGGTCACTTGGTCAGTATTTGAAAGCAGAACACAGACAGGGATAACTTCCTCACCCTAGATTTCAATTTTTCTCTCTGAGACACACCACGCATGTGGTCCTGGGACTTCATCTCAAACTTCCCAACCAACCCAGCTGTCTGTGAACATGCCCTGGTTCCGACTCCCTCAGTGCTTAGCTCAGAGAACTTTCTGGAAAGAGAAGCTATTTCGTTTATGGCCAGACATTGACGTTTTTGTTATTAAGGACTGGGGCCAGAGAGAGGAAAAGCAGGAATCCAATCCTTCTGTTTCCTTTCCTACAGATATTCGCTGGCCAAGTCTGTGTTTCCTTATAGTCCCATGGTGAGGGTTGGCAAAGAGCATATAAATATTTGTGGAGGTCAGTGACCTTTGTAATACTTGTTTCTGTAGCTCAGGGGTGGGTGCCTGGGTTCCACGTGGGATGATGCTGACCCAATTTTTTTGTGTGTTTTGTTTTTACAGATTGACAGATGGCTGAAAAAAGAAAACCTCTCTCCTTTACCCCAACTACCCTTGATATCTGTTTACAAGAGGAGTCTGAGAAAGGCCAGGTTTCTTTCTTTCTTTTTTTTTTAAAGTATGCAGCTAAAATTTAATAAGAACATATCCACTTAAATGGGAGAAAAGAAAAGAAAGGAAAAAAAAAAGAAAAGAAAAGGCTTTGTTCAAGTGGAGCAGAGTAAGGAGAAGGTATAGAGTTAGAGGCAAAAACAAAACCATGAAAACACAGAGCCACTATAGCTCCAAGGCCAGCACTGCGGCCCATGGACATGGTGTCAGACTCATGGGTATCCTGTGCACAAACCTAGGGGTGCTACAGCTCCTTCCAGACCCCAGCTCAGAACCATGAGGAGAAAGAGGTGCCATGCTGTCCAGGTGGGTCTGAGCACAGGAGAGCCACGGGTGCTGCCTTAGAGGATCAGAGGCAGGGACACCATTGTTCTAAGTACAACCAAAGTCTGCCTTTGGCCCCAGGATGCTTAGGCAGCTTTGGGATACGCTACCATGAACACCTAGTACAAGTGTCAAAACAGATCTTTAAGAATATCTGACTGCTCTAAGCTTAACACAGCAAGCAAAACCTGGGTCTCAACCATTGCAACATGGTTCTCTGCTTCAAGACAGGAGGGCGGGGGCAGTGAGAGGGCTCAGCAGGTAAAGGCACTTGCTGCCAAGCCTGATGACCTAAGTCTGTCTGTCTGTCTGTAATCTCTCTCTCTCTCTCTCTCTCTCTCTCTCTCTCTCTCTCTCTCTCTCTCTCTCTCCTCTACACACACACACACACACACACACACTCATGTCTTCTTCCTCATCTTTTGCAAAGGGCATACCTACTCTTATTCCTCCTTCTCTTCAAATGTCAGGGGCAAAACCAAAGCAGTAGCTGTTTACGTGACACCTCTGTTTTTAGCGGCCTGGCTGTCCTTGCCTTATCTCTGGGCTTCTAAGCCTTATCATCAAAAGAGAAAAAAAAAGTCTCTTGTTCCTATTCTCCCCCACTGTAGAACAACATGAGGTGGATGCAGGAGGTGCCAGCTCTTTCTATTGCCACATTAAGTCAAGTTCAGTTGACCCTCTGCGGTTGAGAGTTCCAGTTTCAGGAACCTCTTACCAGGACTCAGCAGGACTTGACTTTCTGTGCACATTTTGTTTATACTGGTACCATCAGTACTAGGTCAGTACAGTTAGTTCTAGGATTTTGAGGTTACATACTCCCACTTAATCAATACGTGACTTTCATCTCCTTTCAACTACATGACTTAAAAACAGACAAGGTTTCCCGTAACACTGAAATTCCATGAGCTTCACACAACTTCCTTTCTCTCTGTCACCTCCAAGACTGAGGGATTCTCTGACTCCCAGACCCTCCCTGTGGTTGGTAACCTCCGACTCACTCGGCATCTTATACCTGCTTATTCTGCTTTATTAAGGTTGAGAATCAAAATGTTCGGAGCCAGACTGAAAGTGTTTCAGATTTTGAGTTTTTCCAGATTTTGGAATACTTACATCTACTTTCCTAAGTTGAACTTCTTTGATACAAAAAACCCAAAATGTGAAAGTTTTTTGTTTTTGTTTTTAGTGCTGATAGGATACTCAGATGGTTTCAGATGAAGTGTTTCAGTTTTGGGATTTTTGGATTGGGGATGCTTGGTCTGGATCAACCCAAAAGGGAAGACCTAGAGAGGAGGCAGAAGGGAACTTGCCAGTCTATTACATCCTGGACCACTATTATTCTAAAACAATCTAGTAGTAAAAGCCAAGCATGATGAAGGTAGGTTTTGAAATGATTCCTGCTTTTGAATCACTAGCCTACACCTAGTCCTGTGTATCTATAAAAGATTAAGAACTAGTTTCAGTTAACACACACCAAACAAGGCTCTTTCTAAGCTGAGGCATCTAGAAGCCAAGTTCAGGCTCTAGAACTTTCACTTAAGCTCAAAATGACATCTCCTTTGAAAAAAAAAAAAAAAATTGGCATTTTCAGACCCAGGCTATGGCTTCTTCTGAAACATCTAATAAACCATGATGCTCATGGTAGGTTGACCTCCCACCTCAACTTCCAGTAACCCCAGTCCATGACAACCAGAGATGAAGTATCAGCAACACTGTGAGATGAGACCCTCAATCTGTGACTGAAGGTCCCTGAATTCTACAGCACGAGATTGAATGTTATAATAAACCGGAGACATGGTTTTTAAGACATGTGTTCTGGTTACTTCTCTTGTGTTCAAAACATACAAATGGACCCTAGTGGGAAACATAAGGGGCTGGAGATAGGAACAATTCATAGCACATGGAACTATTAGAAACTCACACTTTCCCAAGAGGTCTTAAGAGTGTATAGGTAGAAAAGAGGTGGAAGAAGAATTTATTGCCAGGTAGCAATAGAACAATTACGACTCATGCCCAGGGATGCTCAGAGTCCTGTGGGCATTGTGCTATTTCATAGGCACAAGGAACAACAGACAACTACAATTACACATCACCTGGTAAAAGCAATAGTGAAGAAAGGGATATAGCTCAGGAGTAAAGAAATTGTCTAACACGCACAAAATCCTGGTTTCAAAGCCCAGCAACACCAAAAGAAAACCTTCTTCCTTGCAAAAAATAAAAAATAAAATAAAAAAGTGATAGTAGCAACTCCAACGGTTGTCTGATAAAACAAAGACCAGTTCACAGTCACAGCATTATATTCTCGATCTGACTTGAAATAGCATGATTGGCCCTCTCCTCACCAGATGTGTCACGCTGGATCCCAAAAATGTAACTGGAGCAGAACCTAGAATCACCGAAGGAAATCATCTGTTGAGGCCATCCATTCATGCACCTCACAATGGATTGGCCAAACGGTATCACAGGCCCCCACAAGACAAAACAGCAAAGGCCAAGAGAAATATTATCAAAGAGGAAAATGGCAACCAGCAGAGACTTCAGACTATAGTTGGAGGACCTAGGATAGGGGCTTGGAGTGCAGTAGACTGGCAAGAACTGGAGCTGGAAAACAATTGCCAGATTCATGAGAATCCCTCCTGGGCTACACAGAGCAGCTTAGCCCAGCCCTGTCAAACAGGTGTAAAAACAATAAAGACATGTCCTGAGGCTGTACAAGCCCGTGGGAGAAGTGCAATTCAGCCAATGTCCACCATTCCTGTGGAGAGGACAGCAGTAGAGAAGCATGGATCCATAGACACCACAAAGGGAGACTTGGCCCCTAAAACTCACTGTTTGGTGCATGTGACTGCAGCGTCCAGCCTGAAGTCAGATACAGATGTTAGAGCAGGTTGGTGTGGGCTGCAGGGACCAGGAGGCAGTGGGTGAGCTCTTGGCCACTTGCATGTGATAGGCAGGTCTGGCTGTCTCAGGAATCTACAACTCAGTTCCTAAAATAGATCCTTGTCATGTTTCATTCTGATGACAGGTGATTTGATAAATGACGCTAACGTCTTTACTCAGGTGCAAGATGCCCCTGGTGGGCTTCTTCTAGACAGGGCCCCTTTGGGAAGAAGTGTCAATGCCCTGGGAGTGTGCTACAGGCAAAAATGGACAGCCAGAGAATAGCAATCTCTTCCTTCAATCTCCCAAAAGACTTAGAAAGGGGTAGTGGCTGGAGCCATCCTGCAGATGGCACCTTTTCTGAGGATGATCTTAGGCCACAAAGGCCCTGGAGTCTCTGGCTCCTTCAGGAGCCTGGAAGGGAAACCTAGGGAGAGGCATGTCTACTCTCTAGGCACAGGTCATATTTCTGAAACATCTCCCTTCTTTTCTTTCTTAGTTTTCCTGTGGTTTGTAAGTTAGTTGGTTTTAGGGGTTTTATGTATTTACTTTGAGACAAAGCTTTAAACTGCATCCAAGAGTCCTGGCATCTAACTCTTTGTGTAGGCAAGGCTGACCTTGAACTTCTGATCCTCCTGTCTCCACCTCCCAAGTACTAGGATTATGGGCATGCGCTACAGTTGCAAGTTTATACCAATCAAAATCAGGGCTTTGTGCATGCTGGGCAGGTACTCTACAAACTGAGCTGCATTTCTAGCCTTAGAATGCTTTCTTGGGTAGAAAGCTGGCCCTCTGCTTGTCCACTTCCATTAACAGAAGAAAGCCAAGTGCATAAAACAGAGCTTTGAAGGGCTGCATGTGAGTAGCCTCTGATCTCACTGGAGGTTCTGAGAAGAGAGACAAGAAGTCCCTTCATCTCAATGCTTTCTTGGGGGTTTTAAATATACAAGGCCAGAGGGATTTGGCACAGATTCCTTTGCCTGGACTACTGAAGGAACAAAGAAACTAGGAGGACTGGGTTGGGAGGTGGAGTGGGGAGACCAAGAGACAACAGGGGCCCTTGGACCTCATTACGAATTAGGCCACTTTAATATCCGTAATTAATTTTAACTCATCAGATTGAAAGAAGAGGTTGAAAGGAACTTGGAAGAAAGGAATTGGATGGCCTTGCAAAAGCCCAAATCATAGACAACATGTTTTCTTAATTAAAAATAAACTGGTCTATATATTGGGTGGGCAGGGTGAGTGTTGAATCAATCAAGTGAAATTATAATTTTAAAAAGCAATCAACATTGTAAGTGAAGCCTCCGCAGTCTGAGGTCCGAGGAGCCAAAGTGGTCACAGTTCTCAAATGCAGTCTACCACTGGCTGACATCATCACCAGGCCCCGGAGGGGAATGCAGACTATTAATTCAATTCAACAGACTGCCTCCCAGGGGAATAAACCAAAGCAGGCAGTCCTTTCTAGCTTTTATTTTTTTAAGGCCTCCATCTTGACTGTTTCTGGTGGTAAATACGGGAACACCCATGCTGTGCAGTGCTTCCAAGAAAACACCATGACAAGGAGAAGCAAAGTGTCACTACACTGGGTAGTGGCTACTCAAGTGTCACATCCAAGTTACTGACGTCAGAGAAAGCTTAGTAAGCCACAGCCTGAAATTGAGGAGACAATTTCTTCCCAAAGAAAAGTGGGGTGATTTGAGAAGCTGCACTCGTTCTTCCCAGGCCCCTAAAATGACAGTTGTAATGAGCCAACTCAAAAAATAAGCACAGCCTCGAGAATTATTTGACTTCCTTGGGATCCCAGCAACATGCTGTAAGCACGCACTTCCTCCAAGTGGGTGTAAGTAAGTAATCTTCGAAGGGGTGTCATGTGGCGGCATTTCATCAAATCGTGACGATCTGTGAGGCAGTCCACACCCTCACAATACAGAGTGAAGAACTGAAGCTTAGACCCATCAGGTAGGTTTCTCCAAAGCCATGAGGTTGCAAGAAAGAGAAAATTCTGGCAGCGAATCTCACAGCAGATAGTCAATGTCGTACTTGTTTTCTGGGCTGTTGAGTAATGCCAGGAATCCAAGACTCAGGAGCACTTGCGCCATGAAGAATGTTGGCACTGCAACTCAGTGCCATTTAACAGCTTCGTACCTGCTTCCGGGAGCCTCTACTCCCTATTCCTCCCAGTTCTAGAGAAGACTTCTGAAGGTTGGAATTAACCTTCAGACACTGGAGGCTGTTCCTTTTCTCTTGCACTTCAAACCTGCTTGTCCGGATGGATCTGAATACCCAATGTTATAGGCTTGGCCAATCAGAGTACTTCCTATGGTAAGCAAGATGATCAGGGCTGGACACATGGTGGGAGCCAGTTCAATGAGCATCAAGTCCTGGCTTCCTGCTGAAGCCAGCAAAGGACAGAAGTCTATATTTGAAAATAAGGTTGCCAAGGTCTATCTGAGACCCTGGGTAACCTTAATGTACATTTACTGTCTTTGTGAGGATTCTGCCAATGAGAAAGACAGGAAACAGAACTATCTAGAACCATCTGTACCCAAGAGTCCAACCAAGCTGAAGCAAGAAACCCTCAACTTCCCAGGTAAATGAGCCAATAAAATCCATGTTAGATGCTCTGGCTACCAAGAGTCCTGGTTTCATAAATAAGTCCATAGTACATAACTGTACACCACTTCATGCAAGTTGAGCCCCCACAAATCTGAAATGCACCAAAACTTAAACTTCAATTGATGGTTGCCAGTCAAACCAAAGTGAACTAAAAATACTGTATAAAATTAACACACAGGTATAGGTATGTAAGATGAATAGGGAAATTAAATTTTGTCATTAGACACAGGTCTTATCCCCAAGAAATCTCATTATGTATATTTGTACGTACCCCCAAATCTGAAGAAAAGAAACGTCTGAAACCTTTCTGGCCATACGCAGAGGACCTGGTTTTGGTAACTAGCATCTACCTGGTGGCTCACAGACGTCTGTAACCACTCCAAAAACCTGGCACATCTGACCTCCATGGGCACCTGGCGTGCATGTGGCACAAACATATACACAGGGGCAACATTATTTATGAATAAAATAAAATAAATCTAAAAATTAAAATAATTGGGGTGTTTCCATGATTTTGTGGGAAGAAAAAAAAATAAGAATTGTAGAAATCTCATCAATCAGAAGGGTGCTTGTCTGAACCAAGAGGTGGGATGTGAGGCTTACAGTCCCAGCCTTTGGGTAACAGTAACTCTAAGCTGAGAGGTCCTAGGATTCCATACAGATATCTATGACCCCCCCTCCCCCGACAAGCCACTGTATCCGATGAGCAGAAGCAGTCCAGCATCTGGAGTCATAGGTACCTTTGTCCTGATGGAAACTAAGGCTCCATTTACACTCACCTGAAGCACCGGAGCCCCGGGACACGTCCTGTGACTGGGTGGACCGGTTGCGACTCTGCTGCCGACGCCGATTGGAGGCTGACCTGGTGGTGCGCACGTGGACCTCGCTCACCTTGAAGAAGGCCACCATGAAGGCTGCTTGTCGTAAGGGCCGTCTCTGCCCACCAGGCCCGCCGCACGGGGGTTGACGTGGAGTCCTTTAATGCAAACCAAAGCCCACCCCTCTTTACTCCACGGCACGGAACCTCAGTCTCAAAGCTACACAACGAGGCGACTCTCTAGTCTTTCATGTAAAGGAGTAAAGAGCCGGGAAAGGTGAACAAGGCCCCATGCATCCTCCCACCCCGGCAGGCTCTCTGTAGGTAGGCAAACTCAAAATGTGTCTCCCAAAGTACAGGATCACCCCAAGGAGCGCTCTGGTTTCTGGTCCTACTAGGCATCAGTATTTATACTTTCTTTCTGGCTGTATTTCTCACCTGTGCAGCAGGACCAGAAATGGGAGCCTATCACAAGGGGTTTCCTTAAGGGTCCCTTGGCAAAATCACTGGACAGTGCGATCCTAACGACTTCCTTTCCCTCCTCTTCCTTTGGTGCTGGGTAGACCCCAGAGCCTCATGCAAAGCAAATGCTCCATCACTGATCTGTGTGCACCCAAGCTTCCGATATTCCTCTCAGGATCTCCCAGTAGGCTCAGTTGCGGAGGCTCTCTTTCCATTGTTATTCTTGTGGGGGACTTGGCCTGAGCCTGCTTCCTAGTCCTGGCTAGGAGAAAGGTTTTGCTTTTCCATATGGTCACTAGGGAAGAGTAAACAAGGTCACCCTGGTATCAAGGACTGGGGCTACAAACAATGGTCCCACCGCAACTGCCACAGAGGAAATGAAGGAAACTGACTGTGTGACAGAGGCTGGCAGGGTGAAAATCCCGACTCACCATCCCGAGTCACCACACTCAGCTGGAGTCCCATGTTGTGCTGCGGTGTCACCACCCACAGATTGCTAGTTGCTGTGATGTCAAATTCCAGCCAGCCTTCCTCTGAGGCCCACACACCCTGGTGTCCAACAAAAATAGGTCAGAGTCTCTGCAAGAAAGAAAGAAAGAAAAATGGCACAGCGAATCACCTGCTGTCCTGTGGCTCATTCCTCCTGTGTCTTGTCAGGAAAGAACGCTGAGGTCAGATTGTGCCCATCTGTGTGACTGGCCCCTGCTCTGCCTGGATGGTACCGTGGAACATACAAACACAGCATAATTAGCAAAGACACAGACTGTGAGCTATCAGGAGGCTCTGTAAATTTACCAAGACCTCCTGTGTCCCACACCAAATCTTTAATGGGATTACAGTAAATTCCAAACATTATTTCATTTGTCTCGATACCTAGTTCATTTTTATGACTGAATTGTTTTATTCAGGGTGCTTTTTATTGGTTAATAGCTTAATTATGGCTAATGAGCTCTGAAACATAGAAAGCAGGTGTAAGACTAGATTAAATCAGGATCCAAATGATATATAAAAAATTAGGTGTCTCTTGCATCAAATCTCTGTAAATACCATCCCGCTATGCATATAAGATATATATAAATCGAGAATTTTACATTTAGACTTAGCAACAATTTCCCAAGATATTTCATCATCATACATACATACATACATACAAATATACATATATATTTGTATGTATGCAAAGTACCCCCACCACTGGAAACACTTCTGGGTTTCGTAAAATTTACACAACCTCCACTGGTTTAAAAGAAGCGTCAAATTCTAACAGTATACATTTACAAAGTACTCTCTTCTCTTCTACCTTGCTTTACTTATCGTTATGATATTCATCACTGCTGGGTATAGTTATCTCCATGCTCAGCCAGGAAACTGAGTCTCAGACATGAAAATTTAGTCAGTGAACAAAGGGGGGAGCTCGACTCCAATTCAAAAAGTCTTCCATCATGACAGACTGTCTTTTGAGATTATTTCCAAAGACAACTTGTGATAAGTGAGAAAAGTTCACTCCTCATTCAACGGCATCTTTTGAGGCCAGGACAACATCTGAGCTTAAAGTCTGAGATTTCTTTGGTGGGAGATCCACTGTTTCCTGCTTCCAAGGCTTGGAGTTAGAAGCGAGCTCAATTGTCAACATTTTTCAAGTGTAAACAGTAGGTAGAGTGACAGGGAGTTTACTCAGCTGCTTGGCAGTCTGCAGGGGCAGACTCAAGCTTGTCCTCCTTAAAGTCTCCCCTGTGTGGATGTGTCACGTTCCCTGTGGGCAGATTACCCCCCTGTGACTGGGGCAACAACTCTGAGCCCAGAATTGAGGGATGTTCATGGAAAACAGCAAGAGGGGACTGGGAGTCCAAGGCTTTGAAGTTGAGATACAGAAGGACATAAAGTCCACACTGCAAGGTCATAGAAGACCCTGATCCAGAAATAACACAGACGGTACAAACAGCTCTGTGGGAAAAACAGCCCCAGTACCGATGCAAGCTGAGGAGGTAGTCATCTTAGGGGAAGACTTCGGCTGGCATTACCCAGAACAAAGATCCAGAGGGAAGTTCAAGGTAGAAGGCAGGGCATAGATTCCCAAATAGAGAGTCCTAAATGAGGGTCAGTTGTTATGTGCAGAGCTTCAGTTATACAGCAGGCAACCTAATATCTAAGGAAGTGTAATAGGACGCAGACAGATGCAGGGTGGGAGTGGCAAGGCTGGCACACAGGGTTGGAATGGGCTTATGCTTCTGTCTGTAAAGAGTGGGGTTCACAAGAAAGGATGGGGAGCTGAGCATGCTGGTGCACACCTGTAACCCCAGCACTAAACATCATTGTCTACAGTGGAGACAGAAGAAAGAACTAGGAGAAAGAGAAGGGAATGAATGAAAGGGGAAGGCAAAAATGTGGATCTGGAAGCAAGTAAAATTGGGGGCATCAGTGGAAAAAAGCTGGTGAGAAAGATGAATTGTTACAATGTGGAAGAAACTATGTTTACACCATTGTACTGGCTAGTTTTATGTCAATTTGACACAAACTAGAGTCTCATCAGTGAAGGAGGGGAGCTCAACTGGGAAAATGTCTCCATAAAATCCCATTGTAGGCAAGCCTGAAGGACATCGTCTTAATTAGTGATTCATGAAGGAGAGTCCAGCCCATTAGAGGTGGGGCCTCCTCTGGGCTGGTAGCCCTGAGTTCTTTAAGAAAGCAGGCTGAGCTAGCCAGGGGGAGCAAGCCAGAAAGCAGCACTCCTCCATGGCCTCTGCCTCAGCTCCTGCCACCAGGTTCCTGACCTGTGGAGTTCCTTTCCTGACTTCCTTCAGTGAAGCCCAATGATATGGAAGTGCAGCCCTATAAACCCTTTCCTCCTCAAGTTGCTTTAGTCACAGTGATTCATCACAGCAATAAAAACCCTAAGACAACGGTTCCTGATCGCCAGTGGACATGGGGGGCTGAGTTTCTCTTGGTAACTACTGCAGTTATCTTGGACATCCAGAAGACATGTTGTTTCTGTTGTACCTGCTGCTCACGGTAATGAGGTTTATGGCTGTTCTCAAGGCTTATGAGACTGGCTAAGCAAGGGCAGACCAACAGCTACTGGCTCAAGATCAGAAAGGGAATCATGGCTTTAAGATGCCCAGGTTCTCTACAAGGGATAGCAGTAATTCCTTTCTCATGTGACAAAAATGCTTGACAGATACAACTTAAAGAAGAAAGGATCACTTTTTGCCTCATGGTTCAGAGGCGAATCCACAATTGCTTAGACTTAGGTAGAACACCCTGATCATAGGCACATGCCATAAGGGAGAGCTATTTACTCTGAAGGAGTCTCTTTGAGGGTGAAGGAAGGAGGAATGAGGGCACAGAGGGAAAGAAATAGGGGAGAGGAAGGGAGGGAGGAAAAAGTTGGGACAAGGACAAAATACCCCCAGCTAGTCTCTAGCTAGGCCTTAGACTTCCCAAAATGAAAGCCAGTTAGAGACCAAGTGTGTAACACAC
Organism: Mastomys natalensis; assembly: GCA_021653895.1. NCBI lineage: Eukaryota > Metazoa > Chordata > Mammalia > Rodentia > Muridae > Mastomys > Mastomys natalensis. The sequence continues at coordinate 427,763 of JAJTUV010000742.1, forward strand.
AAGACTGTGTTGTTCATATTCAAACAATAACAAGAGATAACATAAAGACTTATATAACAGGGCTAAATGAGATGAAGAAATATACGTATACACACAGTTCTACAGGATGCTATACCAGAGGCCTCTCTCTCTCTTTCTCTCTCTCTCTCTCTCTCTCTCTCTCTCTCTCTCTCTCTCTCTCTCTCTCTCTCGTGTGTGTGTGTGTGTGTGTGTGGGTGTGTGTGTTTGTCTTGCTTCACTACATAGCCCTGGCTGGCCTGGATCTCACTATGTAGACCAGGCTGGTCTCCAACTATCTGTCATCCTGGTGTAAAAAAGCATCAAATAAGACATACTGTCTGACTCAAAGTAGATAGTAAGAACTGATGCCTGAGTTAACTTCTGACTTCCACACAGATGCCCACACTCTACCTTCTGTATCCCCACAGGAGAGGCTATGGCAAATGGAATAGTTCAGGTAAATTGGAAATGAAAACCATTGATTTGGAGGGTTTGTAGGATTTGGCCAAAGCTCATTGATAGAGATGGCCACATATGCACGTGTCCTTTGTAAGAAGCTCATCTAGAATGTTCCATTATGAGGAATTCCTTGCAGTGGCTCTTGGCTTGTGCACCAGAGGCTCATTCTTCATGGCCACCATTCCCATCTATAAAAAGACAAGTCTAAAAATGTTCCCAGTACAGGCTGAAAATACTGAGCAAGTACTCAAATAAGTACGAGATCAAGACCCAGTGTGTTTAAAGATCCAAGTTGGCTACATATACAAACAGGGCAGCAATGGGGTTAGAAGGCATGAGCTGGCCTCACACACCAGGTCAGGGTGCCTGAGAGGTGCACGCAGAAAGGCACCTAGTATGGTTCATTGTGGTGGAACCCCAAGTCTTTCCTGACTTTACCCTATTCCTCCCATTTGAGAGAACATTGTGTGCTCAGTGTGATGGTGTCAAAACACCTATAAGGTCTGAAGGTGTTCCCCAAAGTCCCAGGTTGGGAACTTATTCCCCAGTGCAGCACTCCTGAGATGGGTCTTCAGGGTGTGATTACATTGCAAGGACTCTCCCCTCATGGATGGATGACATCCTTGTCACAAGAGAAGGTTCCTGATCAGTGAAGGAACCATAAGGTTCCCCTTCTCTTCATGTGTGCACTCTCTTTCCTTTCTTACTTTCCACCCCAGGATGTCATAGGAGAGGGTCCTCACCAGCTATGGCTCCTTGATCTTGAACTGCCCATCCTCCAGAACTGTGTACTAAGAAATCTCTGTTCTCTGTAAAATACTGGACTCAGGTATTTTGTTATAGCGAAACAAAATGAACCAGGAAAACATATTACACAATTAATGCAAGGAACTTTATAAGGGAATTGAGCTCTAGGAATTAAGCACAACCTCAAAGCATCTACAAACTCACACATGTGGTTCTGCTCTGACCCACATTTATTCATTTCTTCAGTGACTCAATCTTTGTCTACTGTCCCCTCTGTAAAGTGTAGCTTCCTTTGAGTGGGTCTAGGCCTCTCGCTCAGTGTTGGAGTACTTGCCCAACATGTACAGGGTTCTAACCCAAGTACCAGAAAAATAAGAGTCCCCTAAACCAAACAGGATGTGTCTGATCTTCTTAATAATACTCTGGTAGAGTTGAGATGAGATGGCCTCTGCTAAGATATATCATACCGCTAAATGAAGACTCCCCATCTGACCAGTCACCCCACCTGGGTTATTTGGACTTTTTGATATGGCAGACTCAACTCACATATCCACAACAACAACAGCAAAAATTCTCAAAACCAAAAGAGATGCAAATTGTAAAGCACCCGTTGACTATTTTGCTCTCAGCCACCACACAGCTCCCATTCTGTGTGATGACCAAGGTTTCCTTGACCAAAGACAGAGCACATTCCGTGTGTCTCTAGGCCAAAGACAAACACATTCCACGTGTTTCCAGGCCTGGTTGTGATTTTCCTCATACTAATCATCCTGGACAATGAAGGGTTTGTTTGTTTGTTTGTTTGTTTGTTTGTTTTACCAATTGACAAGGCTTACTGAAGAGATCTACAAAAATTTTTTTTTTTAAAGTAATCATACTGGAATTCAGGTTGATCAACTGGCATTCCTCTCTAAGACCTGGAATGTTCCAATCTGTGGGTACAACTGTCCCCATATGGTTTCTCCTGTGACTCAGCTACCAAGGTGCCTTCCAGGTTGGTAGTACTTCAGTGAGCCTTTCCTTCACTCATTCCACTGAAGGGCAGGAGGTGCCTGAATTTTCATTCTCCTGACAGACTGTATCCAATGCCATGGTACCCTGTCAGAAGCAGTTATGTTTGCCATAGCCCATTTTATTAGAAAAAGAATGTTCTTGATAAAGTAGAATTTATTCATTCAAAATAAGGAGATTCATAACACATTCCTTTGCTGTGTATAGGTTTGGATTTAGTGGTAAGTTAAGATACAAAACAAAATTCAAATGCTGGTAAATTCAACACAACAAGGAGAATCCAGCTTTTGAGGAGACAAAAAATTAAAACAACGAAAAAAGGGAAGAATATTTAACACTCAAACTTTTCTTTGTGTAATATACGTATTTAAATTTTTGCCACTAGAAAGGTAGAAAAGGAACTGTAAATTTGAGAATAGAGTACTACAAATCAGAATACACTGCTACACGCATGCGTGTGCACACACACACACACACACACACACACACACACTATACATACATGTATGCAAGCAGGCACACACATGGGTTTGAGGATATATACATAAATAACTACATTAATTGGTTGTTATAATTGACTTTATAGCACTTGGTTGTGCTAGGTTTTCACCTTAGTGACTATCATATTCCAAGATGCTGTAAATACCAACAGGCACCCTTTCAGCTTTATCCAGTACAAAGCAGTTTGCTGTCAGAAGACAAACAGAAAGTCCTAGCAGTGTTTTCCCTGTGACTGTTTCAAGAGCTTCTGCAAAGGTTAGCTCCTCCTTGGTACCCTAACAGAGAACTACGAACAACTCTAGCAAAGGTTTGCCAATACTTTAAGTACCTTGGTCACGATGGTCACGCAGCCAATAGTGTATGCTCTTAACCCTCTTCCCTGCTGCCTCCAGTAAAGCCTGAATCATACTATGACCCCTCAACTGCAGAGCTTTGAGCTCAGTAGGCCCAGGTGGGGACTGAGCAGGTGTATATGTGACAGGCTTGAGAGAGATGCAGACATTACTGATCTCGGAGAACACTCCATGAAGCCAGGCTCAAAGCATATCACCTCTCATTAAACACTTGGGTTCTCCCTTTGCCTGCTTGGTAGATGTACATTTGGAGGCTGTCTGCTCTCAAGATGTCTCAGGGAAAGTCAGATGGAGGCTGGGGCAGGAGCTAATGTTTGGTTGTATTATGAACTAGTTATCAAGTTAGGCCTATAAGCAGAGTCACAGAAAGACCAAGCCCAAAGCTTAGTGTTTGAGAAGACAGGTAGAGATACAAAGGGAACTGATTACTTTATGTACAGCCAGGACTTTTCAACCTGTCTGCTTTAGCTACTGAACAATGACTCTATGTCCTAGAGCCTTTTCCAGCCTGCCTCGCTGACAAAGAGAACAGAGAAGCCCTACACCTCTCGAATAAGAACACATCTAAATCTTACCTATTTTAATTCTTCAATCCTACATTTCTACATCTTTGTCCAGTGTCAGGAAATGAAACAGTTAAATTACTGCTAATTTTATTGAAGAAAAAAAAATATGCTTCATAAAATAATCCTGACCACTAATGTAGCTTGCCAATCCACATGTATGAGATGCATGCAATCAAAAGCAATCAGTTTCTAGTAATGAATAATACATAAGGCACAGTGTGCAGAAACATAAATAAACCTATTTTCCTATCTCACTCAATCTGACTGTGTAACCAGTACCCAAAGGCTTGCTGTCTTCTCCTACCACACACCATGACTTCCCTCCAAGGTAAAACACCTCCACATTCTCCTGGGTATATACGACATTTTTATAACTTTAATTCCATGCTTTTCTTTACAAACAGATCATAGGATATGGAGCAAAGCTTGGGGACTTCTCAAGCTTGGGCTTTGGTTTTGTACTTCAGGTAGGGAGCCTTCTGGATAGAAGGAGCATGGGTTTTAACAGGGAAGATACAAGCTTCCGTGATGCATTACACAGCCCCCTTGTCAAATGGAAAAGGAACCAGTACCAAAAGGCTTATTGCTAGCCTGAGGCCCACATTCAGCTGTGAAAACCAGGCAGAAAAGAGAATCTGGTGTGGCTGGGAGCAGGATAAAAGGCTTTCTTCTCCTCAAGCGACAAAAGCAACTTCCCATCCTGGTTTTCTCAAATTTGCCCTTCTTTTTAGAAAAGAAAGTGTCTCAGGTATCTGAGGTTAAGTTTTTATTTTCACTGAAAACCCAACGGCATTTCATAGCAGCATCTTCTATCCATGAGTAATGCCGCTCTAAAGAAATGCCTGTTCTGGGTCTTGTAGCTGAGCCAGCTACTGTAATGTGGTCTCATTATAGACCTGTGTTTGGTTAATAATACATTTATCAATATTTGGGGGTATCCATTAAGAGACTTCCAAATTCAAATGCTAGTAAGATGCTGGCCCCCATTGTGCATATTTCTGGTTATGAAGTATTAGACTAATACCCCACCCCCAATCCAAAACAAACAAACAAAAAATACAAACAAAACAGAACAAAAAAAACCCCAAAGGAATGTGTTGACAAACTTGCTTGTTTGAAAACATCTTAGAGTGGGAAGCCAAGAAACACATGAGGGGTCAAATCCAAGACCCCAGAGTAGGGTGGGGCCCTGAGGTGAGGTGTTTGCTGACTCTCTCATTTCAGAACATTTATGAATTCCTACAATCAATACACCAAAGCAGAAAGCAGAAGCTGGCATACTATCACCAGCTAAGGACAAAAATGAGTGATGATGATGATGATGAATGATGATGATGATGATGTGATGGGTTGAAGGTATCTAGGCTAGGAACGAGGAAGGTCTCAAAGGAACCAGCCTGCCTAGAAGTGAACATGTAAACGTGGTCTCAACAGAGGTTTGGGTTCAATTTTCTTCTTCAAGTTCTGGCTTCCATGAACACCAAAATTTTCATTTGAGATATTTGCCAAATATTAAGCTGTGTATACACGGGAAAGGAAGCTGAGAAAACAAGGAGAAAGAAGCTGTTTAGAAGCTTCAGAGAAAAAGAGGGATTTCTTTGGCAGTTTCACAATGCTGAGGGAGTTAAAAATGAGAGTTCAGAGCCCACCAAGGATGAGGGCCTCTGCTAAGCATCCTAGTCTCAGCTGAAACCTCCAGGGGGCTAAGATGCAAGAGGAGGGGAAACCAGAAACAGATGAGCCTTAGCAAACCCGGAAGCCCCGCCTCATCTAGGACAAAAGAATAAAGCGATATGCTTGCACTGCCTTGGACTTCCAGAAGAATGGTAAGTTCAGTCATGAAGAAAACAACAATGTCTATAGCTGTTTTTATTAAATTATACACAAGATTTAATAAACAAGTTGTCAGGCAAGTCAGGAAATAAAATCAAATGCAGAAAACAATCAAGGGACTAAAAAGACAATGTAAATAGACGCAGAGGTGATCCAGACACTAGATCCAGACATAGTTTCTGAATCCAAGCTTACGTATCGGTAACAAATCACAAGTGGAACTTGTTCCAGGATCTAAAATAACCTTAATATTTGAAAGTCATTGTATGTATTGATACTATAAAGGATTAAAAACTACATAATCCTATGAAATCAGAAAAAATATATAAAATGTAACATTATTTTTTAATCTTAGAAAAAAACTCTTAGAAAGTTTAGAGGTTAACTTCTTTAGTCTTCTTAGTTGTTTTATATAGAAATATTTATGACAATCATGCTAAATTGTAAGATAGTAAGTCTCTCACTTACTCCCAAAGGTTAGTGTGTAAATAGATTTTAAAATTACTTTGGACTTCCTAGCTAGTAAAATTCAGAGAAAGGAAGGAAGGAAAGAAGGAAGGAATTATAAAGAAAAAATAAATGATATTTACAATTGATATGATTATACTCATAGATATTTCAAAAGTCTGAACAGAAAGGATTAGTATTAACATAAATTGTGAAGTTTCTGGATACAAGATCAATACCCCAAAATCAGTTCTAGATGGGAGCACAAACCAATTAAACAAACACAAACACACACACACACCACACTAACATTTACCATTAGAATTGAAAATTTCAATGGCAGGATTGGAGAGATGACGCAACGCTGTGGTGGGAACCCATGAGTTAGGTCAGTGAGAACCACAGTACTTGGGTGAGACGCTGAGCATGGTCACACAGCTCTGTAGCTGTGTGTGGTGAAGACAGGAGGAGTTCTGGGACTTGCTGGATATTAGCTTTGCCAGAAATTGTGATCTCTGGGTTCTGGGAGAGACCCTGCCCCAAAGGAATATGAGAGAGAGAGAGAGAGAAGAGAGAGAGAGAGAGAGAGCTGACACCCTTCTCTGTCCTGTATTCAACCTTCTCCATCCACATACTTATATACCACACATGTATGTATTATCCTCTCACTGCCTCACCCCCCACAGTTTGATACTATATGTGCCAGAAAAAAGTGCATTTTAAGTTTGCTAATTCTTACTTTAAATGTCTTCGCAGAAACCTGTATGATAGGATGTGGTAGACGAAGGGCATCATACATAAAGAGAATAGGCTGCCATTGCCAAACAATACATTTTTGTCAGCCAGGGAGGACATGAAATGTGAGATCCAACAGAGGCAAGTCGACTGACTCATGCACAGAACAGCCACACCTCAGAAAGTAAACTTCTCTGTCATCATTTCTGACTGGCTCTCACCAGAATCTCTTGGACTTTCAGGAACACAAAATTTACTGAATAAGAACTATAGACAAAATGACATTCTTTAAAGACCTCAGCATTGCCTGGTTTATCCAAAGATGCTATGATGATGTGAACGCTGTTTGAATGGTTGGTCAGCAGCAGCTGCTGCTGGTGTTTTGGAGGTTGTGGAACCTTTCAGAGGACTGGCTTGCAGAAGTAGATCTCTGGTATAACCCATAAGGTGGGCTTACATGTTTTAGCCTGGCCCTGGTTCCCCTCATAGTCTCTCTCTGCTTCCCCATGTATGCAAATGTAATGGTCTATGCTCCAACTCCTACCACAGATTAAGCTGCCATGCCTCTCTGGCCATGAAGGTGTAGGCTAGAATAAATCCCTTTGTCCCTAAGCTCCTCTTTCATAGCTAAACTTGGTTACCATGATGAGAAAAGTAACTAACACAGATATGCTAGAACTAAGTCATACTGTGTATGGAAAGCAGCATGGTACCAGTTTGCTACGCTGCAAGGATCTGGGGGGCCAGGCAGAATCCAGAGCAGCTTGAAAGTGCAGTCCAAGCATGACGACAGCTACTGTGCACATCACACAGAAGCTCAGGAGTGATCCTTAAGAAGGCAGATGGTCACACATAAATTTTATCCTAGTCTTTCTTCTCCATCTCTTCCCAGCTCTACAAAACATGCTGATGGGAGATAGTTGGTCAAGAGAGCAACCAAAGTATAGAAAAGCTTTCTGTAGGAAGGCCTGAATTCTAACAGACCCGCTCTATCACCAGCAGGGACAGACCGGAGCTCAAAAGATGGAGGTATGGGGCATACCATAAGTGGGGTGCTGACCTCTTCTGGGTACTTCTTGCTTATCCTAGCTTAGGGGTACCTCTGTGTCATCAGGGTGACTTTGAGGAAATACAGCAAACAATGGTTTGGCAATATTTAGCCTTGGCAAAATTCAAACGTGTCTTGCTTTATTCTCTCAAATGTGACGAATGCCTCCCCTATTTGATGGGACGGGAAAATCCTAATGGGAGAATATGAAGGGAAGGCCAACAGTTTTCCAAACTGTTAATTTTATATAAAATGTAAACTTATATCAGCATCACTGAAAGGATTTATTGGTTTACAGTGTCAAATCTTGCTCTTGTTTTAAATATGTTTTATTAATTGAGGATTTCATACAAGTAGAATGTGGTGATTTGAATGAGAATAGCCCTCATGGGCTCATATATTTGAATGCTTAATCCCCAGTTAGTTGAACTATTTGAGGCAGATTAGAAGAATTAGGAGGTGTGGCCTTGTTGGAAGAAACATCTGGGTGGGCTTTGAGGTTCCAGGAACCGGTGCCAGGCCCAGTCTCTCTCTCTTTCTACCTGCTGCCTGTGGATCCGATGTAAGCTCTCAGCCCATACTTGCCTATCTGCTGCTCTGCTTTCCACCGTGATGATAATGGATGAACTGAAACTGTCAGTCAGCCTCAATTAAATTCTTTCTTTCGTAAGAGTTGCCTTGGTCATGGTGTCTTTTCACAACGATAGAACAGTAACTCAGACACATTCCATGTGTTTTGATCATATTATTATCTTACACTTCTCCCAGGCTCCCTCCCCGCTCCCAGTACTCTCCTTTTAGGCACTGGGGATGGAACCAGAGCTCTGCAATGCTGGGAAAGTGTTCTATGTTTATCTACACCCTATCATCTTAAAATATAAGCACTCACAAAACCACTTAGTAATTTTAAAATATTGTCGTTACTGTGCAGAAGTGCACACGATATATCTATGTGCATAGCGCATATGTACACCACGACATGCTTGTAGTGATAAGAAACATCTTTGTGAAGTTGGTTCTCTCTGTCCACCTTTATGTGGGTTCTGGGGATTGAACTGAAGTCAACAGGCCCGTGTGGCAAGCATCTTTGCCAGCGGAACCATCTTGCCAGCCCAGCACTGAGTAAATCTTAAAAGAAGGAACATACAAAGGGTGTCCTGTATGCGTTGGACTTGGCGGAAGCAGTCAAGCTGCTCTCACTTGTAACTTACAGGTTTCTTTTGGTCTTTCCTTGACTTACGTATGCTCCATCTCAAGACTCCTCTGGCTTTGGATCAAGTACCATTTTTCTCTAGTAGGAATCCTCTATTTAAGAGGCCATCTGTAGTTGTTGTAAACTTACCTGTTCTGAGAATTTACAGGTCACAGAAACACATTTCTATAGCCAGTACTTGCCTTCTTGGAGGCTTTTGTAACCTCCCAATTAGCTCCCTGACTGTCTTTTATGTCAGAAGACTCAATACACCATCTCCCCTGCCCTTTACCTGACGTTGCGACTTAGCGTTTAGAACCCCAACTTCCCTCCTTCAAGGCGGCCAACTATTTTGTAACACAAACATTTGTTAAATTAAGTGAACACGGCAAATGTTACAAATTGCGCTTCAGCACAGATTAGATAAATAAGTTTCCTCTATGCTCAGAAAAGCGTGTTCAGCCAAGACACCCCAAGATGGTACAGATGGGAGGTCAAACCTTCCGCAGAAGGAGCCCTGCAGCTAAGTCTGGAGGCCTCTGTAAGAACATTTGGAAGTAGCGGGAGGCCTGGGCTCCTGGCCCACAGATAAGAAAACCTCCCCCAGCCAACCTGGGCTCTTCAAAAGCATGAATGCCTCCCATATTTCTTAGCATTCTCTTTCTCCTATGCATACAAATTAAACACATCCAACTGGCAAATGCTCCCATCCTAGAAGACAAATTGACAAGAGAGCCGTTCAAGGTTGGGACCATTCTGGTTTCTGCTTTCCAAACTCACTGCTGGCCCCAAGGAAGGATGTCACCACCATCCGAGCACGCAGCAGCTGTCCCTTCTTGGCTAGGGTTCAGTATGAACCTCACAATGCTTCTGCTGGCTCCCTCTTTAAAATAAAAATTCTTTTGAAAAATTCCACAGTCACTATACTTCCAGCTTAGCAGTTTGGGTGAGAGAGGGAAAAACACGTGTTTCAAACAAACGTGTGAGTCCATAAAAGCACCTGTAGGCCATTGTCAGAGAGAAGTAAAATAGAATATCCAGTTGGGTAGATTGAAAAGCCAATGGCTAAGGTAGGGCCAAAGAACCACCGAATACCAATTCTCTCCAGTACATCAAAAGACAAAAATCTAGCAAGCAGAGATTTTGCGTCCCAAAACAAGCTCTCTATTGTAAAGCTATCCAATACACTTGTATTTAAGAGGGAAAATGAGACACCAGGAAACTTCCTTGTTCTGAAATTCTGGTCCATTATCACCAGACTCTAGTGGCTATATTTTACTCATTTTTTAACTGTACCAGCTAAGACCTGACCTACAGCCTTAGTATAGGTATTCAGCACCATGATGTATTCCCAGTGCCTGGCATCTGCTGGTCTTTCTAGTGTTAGTTCTCAAGCCCAGGACAAATGGCTGAGAGGTCTATTAACATATCAAAGCTGATGTTGGCTGCTAGGATCTCTCAGCATCCCTCAGTCCCTACCTGTTCTAGGTTCCCCCCTGGCTAGCAAACTCCTCCCTTTACCTGGAAATCTCCAGCCCAGGTACTGGCCTGGGCTCCCCTGACCCCCAATCCTCTGCCCCTATATAATTCAGTCATTTTGGCTACACCAGTCTCTTGGCCCAGGCTATCACTCTTGGTCTGTGGTTCCTCTCTGGTTCTCTCGCTCTCCCTCTCTTCACTTGGCCCAGCTTAGTCTGGCCATGTTCACTCTGGACTCTTCAGGATGTCTCTGCCTCTGGCTATGCTCTCACTTTTATCTACAGTAAACCTCCCCCTCCCCATACCTGGAAGCAGTCACCCCCCTTTATTTCTTATAATTTCTAGTGCTGAAGCCCACAAGTGCCATACACAAGCTCCTATCCAAGGGACTCTGAACCAAGCTTCTGAGCTGACTCTCCTAAAGTAAGGATGGATCATTTATTTCTGCTGGCTTTTGCCACCTACCAAATGTGATTCTAAATTCTAGAGTCTGATTCTTAAGCTGCTTTCCCCTCTACCTGCTACTCTCCTGATCCACTCTGTAAGTGTCTCTCCAGGCTCTTAGAGCCTTTTATACCCTCTCAAGGCCCCCACTGGGCACTCTCAGCTCTGCTACAGCTACCTGAGTATCTCTCTATGCCCATGTGGGCATGGGCACATCTTTAAAGACACTATCCACTTTCCCCTGCCCCCATAGCTCTCAGATCCCTCCTCAAGATTCCTCTTCCTCCTTAGAGCTGCCTGCTCTATCTCTTCCTTAAGCCCTCTTCCTAGGCCCCCTCCTCCCTCAGATAGAGCTGAGCCCAGATCTTTGTCTCTCAGCTCCCTCCCATAGCCCCACAGCCACCTACACACTTACAGCTCTTCTCACTTCTCTTCTCACAGCTCTTCACACTTCTCAGCTCCCTCTAGAAGCTAATAGAAATTCCCTCCTGCAGAGTTTCCCTGGGACAGACTGGAGTGTGCCGGAGTGCCAGACACTGATATGTTTTCAAAGCTAAAGCAACCCTTCCCCAGGGCTAGCTCCTGTTCCTTATCGTCTCGGGCAGATCCATATATCCAGATGAAACCAAGGTCAATCTGGAAACACTAGAACCTGCTAGAAACTCAGTAGTTTTTCCAAGACCAGTTAGATTTGGTTTCTAAAACCAAAGGAGATACTGGGCATGCTGCATGTAATTCCAGGACTGGAAAGGCAGAGGCTGAAGGATTGAAAGTTTAAGGCTAGCCTGAGCTACATGGCAACAAGGTTCAAAAAAAAAAAAAAAAAAAAAAAAAGACAAAGCAACAGAAATGTCTTTGGGTCCAAAAGTGTGGGGTCCCGTGGGCATTCTTCATCTTCCATGTTCATGTTCACATCTGCCTTCTAATCTCTGTAGACATTATCAGTGGCTTAAGTGACACCCTGGGTCTTTTCCACCTCCTGTATTCTGTTCTCAGTGAGTGGTATGCTAAACAGGCTTGCCCACCTGCTCAACACAATCATACTGATTGGTTTCCTTTCTATTTCTGCAGATTTGAATGAAATGCTTGCTACCCACTTCTCTGCCTTACTGTGTGTGCTCCAACAGTTGCTGGGGAAGTTTGTCTTTACTGCCAGGAGGCACCGAGAATATTCCTTACTGCAGATTCTTCTCCCCTATAAATCACGCTAAACTCATTTTTAGAGAAGAATAATAACACAGACATAAAAGAATAATAACACAGACAAAAAGTCACCTATCGTTCCCTGTATCCAAATGATGGTGCTCATATATGCTTATCCAAAGCAAACATGTATGTATATTAAATACACAAATATATACCTTGCAGTCACCTGGCTTGCAATCTCCTGTAAGTGTGATTCTACAATTTTAACCTGTGCATTAATTTAGCTGCTCACACATCATCAAAACTGGGGACCAAATAATAACAGGAAACAGTTGATCCCAATAAATCAGAGTTGACTGGTCATCAAAGATGCTTACTAAGTACTGCTTACTGGCTTGCTTAGAAAGAGATGCCTATTTGAAATATCAACCTAATAGCAAATCATCCTGCCAATGATGATTTGCTTTTAGAACACCATCTCTTCACATTCAATACCCCCTGACCTCTAGACCACCTTCCAGAGACACTTGATGTCACATGAGGGGAGAGGGTGAGAAGTGGGAGTGGCCCCACCCTTTGGCTTCCTCCAGCCTCCATACCTGTGTGGATGCTCCTGTAAGACTTGGTAAATGCTGATAAGAAAGGTTTGGTTTTTAAAACTCCCCACCACACAGTCCTTGTAGACGCGGAACTCAGCAGCCGTCCCGCCTCACCCTCGGGAATCTGGGATAAGTTGAACTTGAACTCTTTGTGGTGTCGCTGGCGTGGGGAGAACTCCTTGTCGTACTCCACTATAGGATTAAACAAGAGAGAGTGACAGCTATTGTTACTTGACCAGGTGCCACGGGCTCATTTCATGACCGTTCCCCAGTTTTACTTCACAGATTACAAGCGACCAGTAGGTGGGTTAGGGAGACCCAGGGGCTGAACGTGCCAGGTAGAGATCAGAATCCTCTCTTCTGCCCCAGATGAAGCCAAATGTTTGCACTGTGTTCCGTTTAGATACTGGAGTTTCAGCAGTTGGGCGAACATGACTGCACGAGATCGAGTTGTTTAAAGACTTCCTGGCTTCCGCTTTTCTCATCAGAAAAAAAAAAAGACTGTGAAGAAACATCTAGAACGAATGAAATGTGGAAGAAGAAATCGCCACCTGCTAAACTCCTAAGAGTTGCTGGCCACCAAAACAATATAGGTCACTGTCACTGCAATCGGATGCCCACCAGAACCAGATGGGGAAGCTCTATTGGTGAATATGTCGCACGCTCTGCCTACAGAGCACAAAGAATCAAGAGGAAATGGAGATAGAAGAAAACAAACGAACAAAACCATGTGATGTGGGGTTTGCAACCCCGTAGGAAGATCAACAATATTAACCAACCAGACTCCCTAGAGTGCCCATGGACTAAAGCACCAACCAAAGAGTACACAGGGAGGGACCCATGGCTCCAGCTGCATATGTAGCTGAGGATAGCCTTATCTGGCATCAATGGGAGGAGAGGCCCTTGGTCCTATGGAAACTCGATGCCCAGTGTAGGGGAATGCTAGGGTGGTAAGGCGAGAGTGGGTGGTAGGGGAGTACCTTCATAGAAGCACGGGAGGAAGGATGGGATAGGGGTTTGCCGAGGGGAAACCAGGAAGGGGGATAACATTTGGAATGTAAATAAATAAAATAACCACTAAAAACATTATTTTAAAAAACGTGATGTCTGTCAAGTTACCTTCTAAATATTTATGTTTATTTCCATAAGTCAGTACTGCTGTCCACTTTGGGAAGAGAAACTTCTATTTGCTGCAGAGAGTGGGACCTACTGAGACTCATGTCTATTCCTAGTCTGGTGAGAAGTGACTACTGAATGAATGCCCAACACAGGTGGGACATCTGTGCCCATTGCCACCTCCAAGACCCACTGAAGAGGAGAGGGCAGGACATAAGAGGCCAAGATGTGGTGGAATGTGCTAAGATAATGTCTCTTGGGCATGGCGCATCATTGCACTGTGATAGCTTACCTAGGATCCACACAAGATTTGACACATGAACATCCTGTCATGGAAGGAGTAGAGACTTTTACACACACACATACATACATGAACACTGCCCCAAGGATCTACAGACATTTAACAGTCAGGGGTAGAGAGGAGACATCATCTTCTATGGTATAGCCATTGGTGAGGTGCCTATGCTCCTCTAAATAATCTGTCGCTCATACATAATCAGGAAACCCTAATGATGGTCAAAAGACATGGAAGTAGGGACACCTGGAAAGAGGAAGAAAAGTAGTGGAAGCAAGAGGGGACACGGAGATAATGATGGATTAATATGACCAGAATATACGAAAGGTCATCATGAAATCCATCATATGTGTAATTAGCATATGCTAATGACCTCCCCACCATTCTAGCCTTCTCTCTGTAGGCTTTTCCCCTCCCCAGTTTTGTTCATGTGGCACCATCTGTGGCTGACATGAAATGGAGCACTCAGTGCTGAACTTGGGAGCAGTGACATGAGCCAAGGACACACCATGCTTTGTCCCTCTGTCCCCGACATCCCATGGGCCTCCACACTTTGCTTGCTGTCCCCATGGAAATATCTGTAGAACATTAAATATGTTATCCAAGAACTCCATACGCATCTATGCTGCGTTCCTGCCCTCACCCCACCCCCTCATTTCCCGTCACCTACGTCAACACACCCAAGTCCCCTTCCCACACTCATGTCTTTTTATTTTGTGACCGTGGGTTTGGAACTATCCATTGGAGCCAGGCGTCAGTTTTTGTTGAGGAGTCAGGCTAGTAAAGTCTCACAAAAGATGATCCCCTCGTAACGGGAGCGAGGCTGAAGTCTGTAGGGACCAGTTCTGTGTGCCGGGAGCTGTCGGAGCGATTTTAAATTTGACAGCAGAACCCAAGTGGGATAAAAGGAATGAATGAAAAAATCAACAGCAGTGTTACTTGCTATGAATAGTTGACATAAAACAAATTGTAGAAGGATGGACTATACACACGTATACACACATACATACAGACATACGTACACACAAATACATAGATACACATACACAAATACACACATTCACATACAAACACACACACACAAATAAACACAGACACTCATACTCACATACACATGCGTATACACAACACACACAAACACAAAAAAAAAACACACACACAGAGAGAGAGAGAGAGAGAGAGAGAGAGAGAGAGAGAGAGAGAGACTGGACCTAGTTCCCCTCCTGTGGATGAATGTATAAAGGAAATGAAACATACAAACACCTAAATGACATTTTGCTATTTAAACACACAGACCCTGAGATTCCACCTCACATCAATCAGAATGGCTAAGATCAAAAGCTCAGATGACAGCAGATGCTGGCGAGAATGTGGAGAAAGAAGAATACTCCTCCATTGATGGTGGCATTGAAAGCTGGTACAACCACTTTAGAAAACAATCTGGTGGTACCAGAGAAATTGGAAATAGTTTTACCTGAAGACCCAGCTATACCACTCCTGGACATATAGCCAAAAGATACCCCAACATATAACAAGGACACATGTTCCACTGTATTCATAGCAGCTTTTATTTATAATAGCCAGAAGCTGGAAACAACCCAGATGTCCCTCAACAGAGGAATGGATACAGAAAATGTGGTACATTTATATAATGGAGTACTACTCAGCTATTAAAAACAATGACTTCATGAAATTTGCAGGCAAATGGATGAAACTAGAAAATATCATTCTGAGTGAGGTAACCCAGACCCAAAAGGATACACATGGTATGAACTCACTAATAAGTGGATATTAGCCCAAAAGCTCAGAATACCCATGATACAACTCACAGACCAAATGAAACTTAACAAGAAAAAAGACCAAAGTGTGGATGCTTCAATCCTACTTAGAAGGGAAAACAAAATAACCATGGAAGATAGAGGGAAGGAGGGATCTGGGAGGGAGAGAGGAAGGGGAGGAAAAAGTGGGGGCAGGATCAGGTATGGGAAGAGACAGGAGAGAAGTCCAGAGGGCCAGGAAAATGAATAGAAATATGTAGCAGTGGGTGATGGGGAACTGGGGGAGCCACTAGAAAGTCACCTGGAAGTGGTGGCGGACCTGGAAGGCATAGTGCTAAGTGCCACAAGCCAGGCACAGACCGACAGAGTCAAGAGATCTCATTCATAGGCAGCATCTATGAAAGTCATCTCCTCAAAGCAGAGAGTAGAAAGGTGGTTTCCTGGGTCAGGGGAAAGAGCTCTTAGAAAGAGACTTGGAGAAAGCCAATGAGAGGATACGAAAGTTAAATTCTGTATGATAAATATGATTTACAGACCTGATGGGTAGCATAGTGACTAACGGATTGCACGGCCTTGATATGAGACCTGCCGGGCATGTGAGGTATCTGTGTGTGTGCGTGCGTGTGTGCGTGCGTGCGTGTGTGTGTGTGTGTGTGTGTGTGTGTGTGTGCGTGCGTGGTGGTGTGTGTGTGTGTGTGTGTGTGTGTGTAGGGGGCCAGGGGACTTGTCTGCCACAGTGGGCAGAGAGGAGATCTGTGGCACTCCATCAGCAATGAGTGACCCCTTTTATCAGTTATGTCTCAAAAAAGCTGGAAAAGAAAGTACATGTCCCTTTTCTTTCTGCATGCATGCAGAGGCAAAAGAAATTTTAATTCCTGGTTATTAGTTTTGGGGAGTTGGCTTTCAACCATCTGTATTCATTCCTGGGTAAGAGGTGAGAACTGAGCCCCCAGATGCTCAGTTCACAGTTATTGCAAAAGAACAGAGGGTCTCCTCTGCCCAGACTCCACATTCTTTTCTGACTAAAGAGCTGGGCTGGTGTGGTGTGGGGTGTGGGCGCTGTTTGTTTTGATATTTTTTTGAGACCAGTCTTGCTATGTAGCCCAGGCTAGCCTAGAATTTGCAATAATGGAATTATTATAGAATAATAGCATTTGCTTCTGATTTCTGAGTGCTGGGATTGAACGTGTGCACCACTGTGCCCAGCCCTTTTAGTTTGTTTGAAGAGATTCATTTCTATTTTTAATTATATGTATGCGTGTGTATCTATATGGGGGTATATACACTTGGGTAAAGGTGCCTTCAGAGTTCAGAAGAGAACACTGGATCCTCTAGTGCTCAAGTTACAGGCTTTTGTGAGCTGCCAACATGGGTGCCAGGAACCCAAGCCTCTTAGTTTTCTTAATGACAATTCCAAAGAAATTGCAGGAACAGATTCACCTCTTACAGAGCAGCGTTTGTAGGGGTTTGCGGGAAGAAAACAAAAGCCAAACTATTTGCCACCTCTAACTTCCCATTTCCTTCTGTGTGCTGCTTCCTATCATCTCCTGGGAAAAGCTTTGGAGATTTGGCATCTTAATACAAATAACAAACAAACAAAACAAAACTATTCTAATAAGAAGTACTCAATGGTACTCCCTCATACTAAGAAAAATTAGGTTACCTATGTCTGCAAGGTTTTCAATAACGATTTTTTTTTCAAAATTGCCATATAGTTATATGACCAATCCTCTAGATTTGAGCTGTTTCCTTTCTCAGTTCAAAAACTTTTACAGATTTTATTTTTTTTTTAAGTGTACAAGGGTTTTGCCTGCATGTGTGTATGTGGCCGTGCACATGCCTGGTGTCATCAGAGGTGAGAAGAGGACGCAAGATTCCCTGGAACTATGGCACAGACATATATGCAGGCATAAAGCCCATACATATGAAAATAGTTAATGTTTTTAATTACATAAAAGAATACTCTGGTGGGAAGATTTGGAGATGACATTGACCATCTATAAGAAGAGTTCCAGAAGGTTGGGAGCCACATCATGAATGCTAGAAACCATACCTAGATGCCCTGCAAAAGCGGCAAGCGGACTTAAAGGTCCCTGCCCCCTTTTCAGGTTTTTTTTTTTTTTTCCTAGTAAAAAGTTTTGGCTTCAGTAAGAGTCAAATAAGGTTTGGGCAGAAAGCAGGTGGTGGCGTGCCCTCACAGTGGCGGCAGGTCTGCTAGTCAGTGCCTGAGAATGAAAAGCAAGATTGTTGAAAGGTTCACACAAGGACGGCCACATAGAAGGTGGATCACCTTTCCCTAAAACTGGTCTGCCTTCTAAACTTGATATGTTATCACTACTGGCTAAAACGAACCAAATCTGATTTCTCAAACAGATTTTCTAAAAAAAAAAAAAAAAAAAAAAAAAAAAAGTCACATGTCTTTTCTATAGGACCTTTCAGGATACTTAATTTTAATATAACTATATGAAAATGGGTTTCTGAAGATTCCTTAGAGAGTGTCATAAGAATTCTTCCAAGAATTGGTTCCATCTCTTACTATAAGTAGAGAAAAAAATATGTACATAAGATGAAATACGTAAAAGTAAAATATTTTAGTTGCAAGAAGTCGAGGCACAGACACGATTTTCGATAAAAGGGAAATTGGTAACTGGTCCTTGAAGAACACCATCATTCCAGCGAGCCACACCCGGCTAAACGTGTAACCTGCTTTTGACTGTGGACACCAGCACTTGGGAAACTGAAGCACTTCCTATGCTGTAGTAAACTTTGAGCGTCCTCGCCATGTGCCTGTAGGAAAGACAGCCATGTACTGAAGTCTGCTGTGATGAGCAAGATCAGACACAGGCAGAATGCATGGATGAAGAGAGGGGTGGAGATGATGGGGAGGGAAAGGGAAGAAAGAGGAAAACTGCCAACAACCCCACGCTTGTTTAATATTCAGTTTTGAGGTTTCTTTAAAGATATATTTATTTATTCCCAGTACTTGGGAGGCAGAGGCAGGCAGATCTCTGAGTTCAAGGCCACCATGGTTTACAAAGCAAGCTCTAGGACAGCCAGGGCTACACATAGAAACCTTGTCTCAAAAATGTGTGTGTATGTGTGTGTGCAAATATACATTTATTTATTTATTTATTTATTTATTTATTTATTTATTTATTTATTTATTTTGAGAGTGTATTAATGTATATGCCAAATGTTCATGTAGTACCAGAGGGGCCCAGAAGAGGGCATCATATTCCCTGGACCTGAAGTTACAGGTGACTTTGAGACACCTAATGTGGGTGACTAGGTATTGAACCTGGGTCCTCTGCAAGAGCAGCAAGTTCTCTCTTAATTGCTGAGCCATCTCTCCAGCTAAAGTTTTTGTTTGTTTTGATTTTTGAAACACGTTCTCACGAAGCCCAAGCTGGCCTTGAATTTACCATGTAGACTGACTTGAATTACTAATCCTGCCTCCACCAGGACTGGGGTTATAGGCATGTAACCATACCCAGTTGAGGAAGCCATTTTGGACATCCGGTTCACTGGTGCTTTGGATAAGTCCAGCTGTAGCCACCAACTGACATGAGAAACCTTGAGGAAGAGCCACCTTGCTGAAGACAGTCATTACAAAGGACTGAAAACCCACAGTGCCTTGTTCTTGGCCACTCCATTTTTGGAGATTTGTATGACAGTGTCAGGAAACTAACTCAAGGAAAGGAAAATAGAAAGAGGCCAAGAGAGGAAGGAGGAGGAAGGGAAATCTGACTCTACCAGGAAGTGGGTGATAGCTTATAATTGTGAAGGTTGAAGACTATCCAACTCTGGGAGGCAGTGTGCAGGAGTAAGGAAGAATCCTGATACAGGCAGGTGGTACACATCCATAACCAGAAGGAAGAGGTCAGAGGATCAAAAATTCAAGAATAGCATGGAGAGAGAGGACTCAGTTGACAGAGGGCAAGCAGGAGGACTTAGTCCAGTTCCAGCATCCACAAGTTAAGGGTACATCTATATAATCCCAGTCCTTGGGAAAACGGGATAGAACATAGAGTCTGGAGGTTTCCTGGGGCTTGCAGGTCAGCTGGTTTAGCCAAATAGGTGAGTCCTGGATTCAGTGGGAGATCCTGCCTTAAAAAATAAGGTGAGAAACAATGGAGTAGATACCTAAGGTTGATCTCTGGTCTCCATACACATGCACACATATGTATATATGTGTATACATACACACTCCCACATGTATGCATACATGCGTGCACACACACCACACACACACACACACTGAACTAAATGCTTAGCTCAAAAAAGGAACAAAGAGAAAAGAAAAAAGGGGGGAAGGGGTAAAGAATCTGGCAAATTCTCACAGGCATAAAAAGATAAAGATCCTAGAAACGAGAAAGCCATTATTTTATTACAATGTGAATTACAACCCTTTGCCTTCTGGGGACATTTTTCCTTCTAAGACAACACGGAGCATTCTTTTCTTTTATCCCTCTTCAGAGGAGACTCACATTCTCTAAAACCCGAGGGCCTTTGACTATTGCCTTCATTTTTTATCCAACTTCTCCCTCCCCTGCAGTTGTCTGACCATCTCCCGTGCCTTAGTGTGAGCAGTCCTGCCAGGATATGTAGCCATCATTACTGATGTTTTCTGTGAGCTATTTCTCTGCTCCCATTGTGCGTATAGTTGTCTTTACATAAGCATGGTTCACAGGGACATATGACATGGATACACTTACTTGGGTTACTGCCTCCATGTGCATATAAGACCAGATAAGAGTACAGTTTGAGTGTTTAATGTCCCCCTTGGGATCATGTGTTTTGAGGATATGCTTTCCAGCTGACCATCCTGCTTTGGAAGGATGGAGAACCTTTAAGAGGTGGGGCCTCAATGGAGGAAGTGGGTCCCTGCGGTTGGACTTTAATGTTTCTTAGCCTTGTCCGACTTCCTCTTTAATTTTTGCTTCCTAACTGCGGACATCATGTCCCAGTTGCTTCTGGTCCCTGCCCATGGACCCATCTTGTGTTCCTGCCACTGTGAGTTCCCTGCCATGAAGGACTGCATCTTTTCTCAATCCTTGAGCCAAAAGGTTGTGGTGTGAAATCTCAGCTTCCCTCTGTTTTTCTTGTGTGATGTTGACGGCATGCCCGAGTTACAGCATCAGCTGAATGCGGATAACATTCCCCAAGATCAGGTGAGAGACCGTCCATTCAGGATAGCCAAGGACATCGTGCAAATATGCACAATAAATGTTGTGACAGTCCCAGGCAGTGATTAGAGAATCCAGTGCTCTGAGTTCAAAACAGGCCTGTGCTGAGTCCCCTAGATACTGCTAATTAATACTTCCTGTAATTAGCTTTGTCTTTTAGAACGATGTATCCTGCACTTATGAAATCATAGTCTCCTCCTCTCCAGTAAAACAGTGCTGAATTCTCCAAGGCAATAATTCCTCGAATTTTTACTTCAAGGACCAGTTCAAACTTTTCTTCTTAACCAGTAATAACCTTGTACGAGGTCACCTACTTTCTGTTTGTCCTTTGTAAGGTCTGTGGAAACCAAACAACGCTCTGCGTTCCTTCAGCTGTCTCTCCATTTCTACAGCAGTGCGTTTGTCTCAACACCAAGTAAAACAGAAAGGACACTACTGAAAAACGGACTCCCGTCCTTTCAGTGGAAGGAATTTGGCTTGCAAAACTCACTCTATTCTCTCTGTCTGCCTCAGATTCTATCTGTTTAGATTTCAGACTGGCCCTGGACCTTGGGCCACGATATAGGGTCCATCATCACCGTAAGAACAGAGATTCCAGGTTTAAGGATGACACAGCTGGTGGAGGCCTGCACTGAAGCAGGACAAGGAAGGACCAACTTATTCCTCGAATGTGAGCAGCATCACATCCCCACCTCTGCTCCAAGTATGTCCTATCATGAGCAGCTTGCCTACCACGCCTTGCCTCTTAGAAACAAACACTTCTACTACACATGTGTGAATCACCACCATCCATAGGGTTTCATTTTTCCCTGTTTTCCTTGAAGGTTTTTTTTTTTCTCTTAGAGGCTGGGCAGAAACTGAGCAGGCACTTGGGAATAAAGGACAGCCATGCTCACAGAGAGCGTGCAGATGGTACCTGCAGATGCCCAGATGCTTGTCAAACTGGGGAACAGGCTGCAGGTGGGCATAGCTATTCTGGGGGTGCTATTGCTTAGTCTCATTTCCCCTTCCTTATCTTTACATCAGATGGGCCTATTAAAAAACATGGGCATTTCCCTACAAGAGTTGGTGAACGCTGTTGACCAGTCCACCTCTCTTCTTCACTCTTACTGTGAACGGATCTGTTAAAAACATAACTATTCTTCACAAGGGCTGACACAGATGTGGAGAAAATGAACTCTTATGTGTTACTGGTCGGAATGTAA
Source organism: Mastomys natalensis (assembly GCA_021653895.1). NCBI lineage: Eukaryota > Metazoa > Chordata > Mammalia > Rodentia > Muridae > Mastomys > Mastomys natalensis. Next base: position 449,903 of record JAJTUV010000742.1, read on the forward strand.
GATGGTATGACTGCGTGAAGAATGCTGTGTGATAGTCAACATGCTCACTGTGGGACTTAACCACAGGACCAGTCTCTCTCTCTCGGGATATGCTACAGCCATGGCATAGAAGTGCTGTTTCTAACGTCAAAAGCCAAGAGTCAGGCAAGTGTCTGCCAATGTACGAAACATGGTAGGTAACCACAATCAAATATTCTTCAGCCTTAAAGAGGGAAGAATGGTTTCACATATACTATAGTATAGATGAATCCTGAGGCATTGCGCTAAGTGAAATGAGCCAGACACCAATGGATACACAGTGTACGGTTACATTTATATGCTATCTTAGGTCAAAGTCAGAGACAGAAGAACACTGTTGCCAGGAGCTGAGGAAAGGGAAACTGGAAATTCATGGTTAGTGAATAAAGTTCCAGTTTGGAAGATGAAAATGTTCTGGGGATGACTACAGAGTAACATGAACATATGTGATTCCATAGAACTGCACATCCAAAAGCTTTTAAATTATGGAGCTGGAGAGATGGCTCAGTAGTTAAAAGTGCTTCCTGCTCTTGGAGAGAATCTGGTTTTGGTTCCCAGCATCCACAAGTTGGTTCACAACCACCTGTAATTCCAGTTTCCAAGGAACTGATGCCTTCTCTGCAGATACCAAGCTCACATAGGTTGCACATACATACAGGCAAACACTTAAAACACATTTAAAAAAATAAAAAAGATACAACTTTTAAAATGATGAATTTAAGGCTATGTTTATTTTTACCACAATACAAATAACATACTAAATATAGACACTGTATCTATCCTACAATCATACCCAGCTAAATTAAAACCTTCTTACTCTCTCCTAGAAAACTCAATCCATCAAGTGTTCTCAAATATTTCAAAAATGATCTTTCTATATTTGGCTTAATGGAATTGGGGTCCCAGTTGGTTTTTTCTTTTCAATGGGTTGTTTTATCTCTTGAGTCATTTTTTAAAGCTAGTAAACCAGACATAAAGGAAATCCATTAGCCCAAGGTGTTTTTTTGTTTTGTTTTTGTTTTGTTTTAAAGAGCTAATGACATTAAGAGCAACATGAGAAGCACAGCCTTTACAATCATGGAGAATATGATTCTCACTTTCAACTCTGTGTTAGGGGCTAAGTCAGGCCTATGACAGGGGACTGAGAGACATATAACACACATCTAACATATAGCGTAGGCTAGACTCAGGCTCTAGCCAGTGATCCCCTGCCTCTGCTCACTGAGTGCTGGGGTCACTGGTATAGCCACCACACTCAGCTTCACTGGGAATGTGTGCAGTTGTGTGAATAAAAGGCCTGGTGATGCCCTCTCTTAAAGTATGCTCCTAGATTCTGCCGGAGTAGAGCCCTCTCTTCCTAAGAACTCACCAACTTCTCACAGCTCTGGCAGATCATCTGCAGAATATCTCACTGTGGGAGTTTTTGAAGGAAGGTTTGTGTGTACATGTCTGAGTGTGTGTGTTTGTGTGTGTGTGTAGGTACCAGTGTGCATGCATATTAAGGCCCAATGACAATCTTGGGTGTCATACCTCAGGAGCTGACTGACTACCTTGGGTTGTTTTTTGGTTTTGTGTTGTTTGTTTGTTGAGTTAGGGTATTTCAGTAAGATCTGGTGCTCATAGATATGCTTACTGTCAAAAATGGGGAGGATTTTAAGTTTTCATTTTAGGTGATTACTTGACTTGGGGCTCGAGGCTGCAAAATTAGTAGAGTGGTCATTTCAGCAAGAGTTGACCAGTAGTGACATCTTACTGGTAAAGTGATGCTGATGGCACACTAGCCAGGCTATAGCTATTCCATTGTCACAGTACCTTTATCATTTGCTTAGGGTTGTGTGTATGCAATTCCACAACGGTGAACTCTTTGCACAGATTCACATGTCTAATACCACACACAGGTACGGATATCTCTGCTGCCACAATACACTGGGCTATCCTTCTGTCCCAATGTATTGTTAAGACTAGTTTAGTATATATGCATATGAGAGAAAGAGAGGGGGTGGGGAGGGACAGAGACAGAGAGAGGGAGAGAGTGCTTTGAACAAACATTTAGTATGTACATACTGTCACTAATAGTGAAGGCACCCCAAGTCATTTGTTATTACCATCGCTATTGTTATAGTTGTTTTGAGACAGGATATGATGTAGCCCAGGTTGGCCTCAAAGATATAAAATATCAGAGGATGACCTTCAACTTCTGATATTCTGTCTTTACCTCCTAAGTGCTAGGATCATAGGTGTGCACTGCTGTACCCAGTTTGTACACTGCTGGGAACAGAACACAGAGCCTAATGCATGCAAGGCAAGTACTCTGTTGAGTGAGCTACACATACTACGTCGTCAAGTCTCTTATCATTAAAAAATCATTTTATAACCACTCTGAGTAAACAAATTTTATATTTAGATAAATTACTCTAAGTAAATAAATGCATTTTTTTTTAAAAAAATCCCTAAGTAAACAAATTTTATAACTCTAAAATTTTTCTATTTCACACCCAGATATGGGTATCAATGTCATTTTAGGCTAGGAACATGCTTGGTCTCTTCAACCCTTTGCATCTCAGCAGAAAAATAAGTAGATCTCATCTCCCACCAAGGAACACATTGGGCATTTAACAAACGTGCACCAGGAAATCTCAGGGCCCCATTAATATCAAATAACTACACTTTTTGCCACTTACAAGGAGTAGATAAAGCAACCAGGCCACATTAAGGAAAACCCAATATGCACTGTATGCATTTTTTTTCACTAGTGATTTAAAAAAAAAAAAAATCACATGTTTGGTCAAAACAGCTAGAACAACCTAAGAAGAAAAGCAGACACTCTCCCACACCTCCCCCTCCCCAGCAGAGCAATACTGGACAGCGTGTCCTCAGGGAGGTGGGGAGGAGGCTAAGCCTGAACCCACGGCATCACACGAGCAATTTCTCTTCTCTGACCTGGTTTGTGTGGTGGGGGGACTCTTCCACTCCTCCCCGGCTTTGGTTCTCACTAAGTTTGCTGCCACTGTGCTTTTCTCTTAGCTCCCTTGGACTACACAGTGACTTACACATCTGCATACCCTCCTTTTCCATCACTTCTAGAACATTCTATTATCTTATTTTCATGCTTGGACTTCATTCTCTTTATTGCCACCTGCAAGAATGACAGCTGGGTGAATGACAGAGGTTCTAACATTCCTCATCTCTTGGCTGCCCTGCACCCTTCCTGTTTTCTATTGGTTTTTTTTTTTTTTTATTTGTTTGTTCTTCTTGTAGGTGGAGTGGATACTTTCTTTAAGTATACTTACCAATTAATCAATACTCCTTTGTGTTGTTTAAGAGAAGATGATTTTTTCATTAATGTTGGGTCTGTCCAGTCCTTTTTAATCATCCTGTAGTATTGTCTGTTCTTACCGTGTAGGTCTCAAAGTTTCTGTCTAGCCTGGAGACTATTCTCCAAATTCCCCAGGACAGTTAAATGGATGCTCCTCTCCTAGTCTTATGATCTCCACTTTAGTAGGGTGCCTCCTTATGTGTTTGGGGTTTTCAGTATTTTCTTTCTTTCTTTTCAAAGTTTTATTTATATGAGTACACTATAGTTGTCTTCAGACACACCAGAAGAGGGCATCAGATCCCATTACAGATGTCTGTGAGCCATCATGTGGTTGCTGGGAATTTACTCAGGACCTCTGGACGAGCAATCAGTGCTCTTAACCGCTGAGCCATCCCTCCAGCCCAGGTTTTCAGTATTTTCTTGGTTAAAGATTCACTGTGAATGTTTCAATTGATGTTTCTCTTGTTCCTCACAAGACTCTATTTCCCAGGAGTCCCAGCTTGCTGAGTGACCCTCAGCAACTGCTCCTTGACTTTGTTTTGAGTCCATGCTGGTCTCAGCTCTGCAGTAGTGCCTGCCTTTGCTCTTGTAGAAACCTGGCCTGTATGTGTACTTGTTCATGGGAATCAAGCCTGACCCTCATGCCCACTCAGGAGTGTCCCTGAGCCCTGACCCTCACGCCCACTCAGGAGTGTCCCTGAGCCCCTGACCCTTGCGCCCACTCAGGAGTGTCCCTGAGCCCCTGACCCTTGTGCCCACTCAGGAGCATCTCTGAGACTCTCTCTGACCCTCAGGCCCACTCAGGAGCCATTGAAAATGGACACCAATGTTTAGTCTGTTCAAGTAGTGCAGTACTTTTCTGAATCTTCATTTGAGGGGCTGGAGAGATGGATCTGTAGTTAAAAGCTTGTACTACTTCTGCAGAGCCCAAGGTTCAGATCCCAGCACCCATGGCAAGTAGCTCACAACTAGCTGTAACTCCAGCTTCAGGGGATCTGATGCCCTCTTCTGGCCTCCTTGGCCACTAATTAGGTGCATCGCACACCTATGCACATAATTAGATATAATAACAATAAATCCTTAAAGCTTCATTTAAGACTTAATCCCAGGATGCCTTCTGTGACAATTGGATCTTAACGGCACCCCTAAAAGTCCCTGGGCTAAAGACTTGGCCCATAACATAGTATTAGCATAGTATTACTGGAAGAAATGTTAAAAGATGGACCACTATGAGGTCTTACAATGCCACTGGATATCTGGCTTTGAAGAGGAGAATAGATTCTGTATTAGCTACTTTTCCCATCACTATGACAAAAGGAGGAGAGATATTTATTGTGGCTCACCATCTCAGAGGCATCTGTCCATCACAGCAGGGAGGATGTGTCAGCATCTAGCAGTTCACAGCATGGTGGCCAGAGAGCAGAGAAAGAGAAACTGGAAGGGCCAAGGACAAGACACCCCCAATGACCAGCACCCAGTGCCCTACTTCCTTCCAGGTTTGCAGAACCTCCCAGAATAGAACCACCAGCTGGGGACCAAGCATTCAAAACACGAGGCTCTGGGGAAGATTTCACATTCAGGCCATTGCAGGATTCCATGTTCTTACACACTCAAGAGGTGAGCAACTGTGTTCAGCTGTGGGTTTCTCCCATGAGAAGCTGCCTTTGCATGAGCATAGAAGCAACAGAGGCAGCTGATCATAGGCGGAAGCCTTCACAACCATTGCCAAAGGAACCTTTCCTCTTTGCAGGTGTACCACCTGTGGTGTGTGTTACAGTGATTGACTTCCTTCACCTTACCTAACCCCAGTGGTTTTGGAGTCCTCTACTCTAAGTTCCCATAAGCTCTCATGGGAATCAGCAGAATCAGGTCCCTAGATCGTATGAGCAGCTATCGTCTCCTGCACGGTAAGCTCTCCGCATGGTCACCTCCAAGCCTTCAAGAGATGGCTTAGAGCTGGGAGCTCAGAAGTGACATATTCATGAGCTATGACTGGGTACTCTGTCCTGGGATCTGGAGCACGCTCAGGGGACATATGGAGTGACAATTGAAAAGTAGGCTTCTGACCTCTGCCCTAGTGACGTTTCCCCCTGAGTTCCAGGAGTAATTCCAGAAGAAAGTCACCTGACTGGAAGAGATACATAGCAGGGTCTGTCCGAGGGTGCCCCTTCTGCTTCAGGATTCAAACTCCAAGCATGCTAAGTTTTATAAAGCAAAAAAAGGAAATTAAACCAATAAAGTTATTTCATTAATACTCAAGCTATAGCATGGGTCACCATGCATAGGAAGGAGGAATGAATTTCTGTATCACACCCTTCATTCACAGAAATAGACCTGACTCACTCCTTTTCTTTCTCTTCCATTGTTTTTATTTAAATCATTGTGAAATTTACATCATGTAAAACCAACTGTTTTGCAGCATTTAGTGCACTGAGAACACTTACACCTCAACCTTTAGCTGATTCCAGAAAATTCCAACTTCCAAAATAAACTTGATTAAGCGGTAGCTCCTCATTCATTGTCAATCTCAATGTCACGTCAGCTGCGCAGAGCAACTGAGAAAGAAGCCGGGAAGTTGGTGCATACTGTCACGTCACACTGTGCCCAGCACACAGTAGGTTCACAGTGAGGATCTGTCAAGTCCAGCAGAAATGAGGTTAATCTGGAGTTGTCACAGGAGAGAGTCTGAGAGGGAGAACTGCTTTGATGTTACAGACTGATAGTCAAAAAAACCGAACCGAATACCACTGATCAACACCGTGGGAAGATCGGGGAGAAGGCTGAAGACCGAGCAAAGACAAGAGAGGGCACTTCTTGCCAGAACAAACTCTGGCAAAATTCAAAAGCGAGGAGCCCTTGTCAAATGGCTTTTTTGTGCTTTTTTGAAAGTCAGTAGCCTAGTGTACAGAAGATAGGATAAGCAGATGATGTGAGAGCCGGGGGGCATTTCTGTCTAGCTGGGTCCGAGTGGTTTAACTATTCTCACCAGGTGGCCATAAAAATCTAGACAGGGTTATATTACTTTAATGTATTGGACTATGGCTTAAAAATTCCTTTTTAGTGGATTTGCCTGTGTTTACTGTTTGGTGAGGAAGCCTGTTGAGACGAGGTACAAAAAGTGACAAGATATTTTGTTGCAAAACATAATCTGTAGACTCCAACTGCCCCTGGGAACACCAAAAAAAAAACCCCACAACTGTTTCTTTTATTGTAAACCTTGTTTAGCAGACTCTCTACCACCAGGGATTGTGTTAACATCTGCTTATCTGACCAATACGTTTTGTTGTTTGTTTGTTTGTTTGTTTGTTTGTTTTACTGCTTCCAGGAAAAAGTCTAGGAGAGGGAAAATAAAAACCTTCAAACTGGAAAATCATCTCCTGAATAATTGAGAGTTCGGCTATGTTAGGTTGGGTAACCGTTTCCCAAACTGGGTGGCAAACAGGGAAAAAAAAAGCAACAACAACAAAAACCCAAAACATTAAATCCTCGCTTTCACCACAGTGGACTTAACCATAACAATGGAGCTATTTGGTTCAACGAAACATTCAAGTTTTGAAAGTAAAAAAAAAAAATAAATAAATAATAAATAAATAAAAGAAAGTAACCAACAGGCCAGTCCCCTGCTTCAGTTCCCAAGGTCACCAAGGTTCATATTCCTATCAAATTACACCACATCTGATAACCTATTAGAATGCGTGGCACGGCGATCAGTGTGCCAAACACAGGAATGTGGATAGAGTCCTTTCTCATGATCCTTTCCAACCTCTCTGCATGTGCTTGGTACAGGGCAGTCTAGGCTTTGAGGCTAGCACATGTACCTAGCCAGAGCCACCTGCACACAGCCCTCCTCAAGCTTGTCTCTGTAACACTCAGGCCAGTGGCAAGGGAAAAAGAAAACACAGGTGTGTCCCCAAGGTGAGTCAGGGGAGGACGTGGAGTTCTGTGTTGTGTTTCATCTGGCTCAAGTGCCCCACCAGCTTGTAGCAGGTAGCAACAGGCATTTGTCCACTGAGGGGACAACACCCCCAAAACCAACAGTACTGCATTTCTCCAGTACAGGCTGGCCAGGCAACAGCAAGATCACACACTGGAAGATTTTCTAGTCAAACTAAAAGCCACATCATGGGATGATGGAGGTCTTAACAGGGTTGTGTGTTAATGCCTGGAGGGATTGGGGGCTCTAAACCCAAGAATGAAAAGAACCACAGGTGCAAATAGCTTCCTAGCCCAGCCATGTGATCTGCATACAAACAGAACAGGGCCTCTCCTTTCCTTTAATAGGCAAAACTTGGATCCCAGGACTCCTGCAAAAACATTAACAAAATGTTTCTCCCAACAAGGCTCCAAGAGAATGGCTTGCCTTTTCTGGGGCGACAAGGCTTCCCTCTCCCACCTTGAGCCTCAGCTAGGCTGCTTCTGTGCAGCCCTGTTGGATTCTAAGTGTACTTGGAAAGGTAACATTCTCTGCTTTGCCAAAGTTATACAAACTCACCAGGAGCAAGCCTGTGACTCTCTGACTGGAAACAGACAAGACAGAGATGCCCCAGGTCGCTGAAGGAGAGAAAAATCTATGGCCTGTCGATTCCACTTTGCTACCTACAAAGAAACATAACTTCTCAGCTAACCAGGTAATCCTCACTAGAACAATGCTATTTATTGTAAAGCTGTTCTATTCATGAGGCCCCCAGAGATGCCAACCTACCAAGGCATTTGGGGGTCCTTTCCCTCAAACAGGGTGACGACGACAATGAATACCAAAGAGCCAAGAAGACAAATTAATCTGGGAACCTTTCAAGTGTGACAGATTTGTGGCAGGCTCTTATTTATATTTTTCATTTGGTTTTGATTTACTAATTAACATGTGGGGTAAGGAAAACACATTCTGGGTTGAGTTGGAGGTGGGTTCTCTCACGGTGTCTCATCTTCCTGGGTCCTTTGGTGAAATGTGACTTTTGGATCTGCTGCTCCTCAATAATGTCCGTGTCTAACATGACTTTGTCATGTCACTTCAGGATTGAGTTTAGGAAAAACCAGGCTGGAGAAGAAAATTCTTATCCAAGCATATATCTGAGGGGAGGGGAGGGGAGTGGAACAATGGGAACAACAAATGGCCAGCCAAAGGATTCTCAGTTTCTCCCTCTCTGCTCTAATTCAAAACATTATACTTTATTATTGCGGCCGCACCAGACGGCGCATTCTTCGCTCTGGTGATTCACTTCGTTTTCCTGACCACACAATGGACAGAGGATCCCCGTGTGAAGTGACTGATTTGCCTCCGGACCCGGTCCAAGCTAAACTGTTCATTTCACATTCTGTTTTCCCAGAAGCACAGCAGGTCCTCGCCTTAGGAGAGGGTCCACGGGGTGGGTGGCTCCCCACCTCCCCTGGCGAAGTCACAAGGTCTCAGATCACAGGCCGATGAGATCAGCAAGCAGGCATTTCCGCAGGTTTGCAGAAGAAGTGGAGCAGAGCAGTAAAGATGGGGCGAGAGAGAGAGCAGCACCTCGGCCTTGACTTTTGACCTGGGAATTTCTTGAGAGCAATTTCCAGTCTCACCAGAGCACTGAGATAATAAAGAGCCAAGGTCCGCGGAGTGGAAAGAGGACAAGCGGGACTGGTGGGATTGGGTAGCACAGTGGCAGAGCACTTGCCATGGGGAACACGTGGAAGACCTGAGATCTATCCCCAACACTGACTATAGAAGAGTGAGAGGTGATGTAGATGAGAGGAGGTGGGGCTGTTAAGGGTTGTCAAGGAGCATGCACCAAGCATGGGCCCGGGAAGGATGTAAGATACTCACAAAAGACATTGGTCACATGGTAAAGGCATACACGCAAACAGATTAGTCCCCATCAGCGTACGGTCGCCCTAACTTCATTTTCACAAGTGATGTGTGTTGGCACTTCATCTTGGCTGATACCTCAGGGGAAGGGATGTCTCAGCACGGCCCCGCAGAGACACACCCTTCCTCCACACCAGACCCCACCCTCCACCAAATATATTTCTGGCTCTTATCTTTTTATAAAACACAACAATGTGATCCACGTACACTTGGTACAATAGGGTGTCACATCTTGATGCTCACACAGCCGGCACTTCGCCCTGACTTGTCTCTTTCTGTCTGGTATCAGCAAGAAGCAGGTAACAGGTGGGCCAGAATAAGTCACAGGCAATTATGCAAACCACCTTCAACCAATTATATTTCCCACCAATTCTTTCACCAAAGCAATGAAGCAGCAACCAGCAACAGATAGTCTCTCATCTCAGAACCTTCAAGTGCCCAGAAGGTGACAAGAAGGAACCCAGGACAAAATAAACAGCAAATGACAATTCGTTGTTGAGGAACTCAAACCTAGGCTGACCAAAGGTGTTGGGAGAGCCCCTCCAGGTAGACACGGTGTCCGGAGCTCTACTGCACCCAAGAAAACAACTGGGAGTAACCTGCCCAAGATGGCGGAGAAGACAAGAAAGCTAGCATGGAGCCTATACTGGAAAGGATCTGATGGGATGGAAGGACCTGACGAATGGAGAAGGGAAGAACAGCCTGACTTTTGAAAGTCCCTTTTGAGCCAAAGAGAAACCCAGCCTCCCAGGCTTGACCACAGAGTGGGAGTGTTGTATGGGACAGCCACACTATGGTCCACCAACCCAGACATTGTTGACTGTGTCTATCAAGACCTATATTATCTGCCTTCCCCACCCTGCCGTGCTGGAGACCTTGTATGATTAGGCAAGGCTAAATCAAGAAATACAGAGCAAAACGAGATTCCAGAACGGCTGTGTGACTTTCTTGTTTGTGTTATCGTTTTACCATCCGTTTTTATGGCCTCAAACAAAATGCCAATGGAAACAAACATTAGAGCTGGGGACTATTTTCTTGGACGGGCTGACATTTAGTCTCAGAGGAGCCTCAGCTATGTGGCTTCATGAAGCTTATGCCCTTCAAGCAACAAGATGGAAAAACCCTTTGTCTTCAAACCACTGGAGGTTTAGACAATGGCCAGGTTTTATTGTGCTGTCCAGCCAAAGGGAAACTTGGGGCAAAAAAATGGATTGAGTCTTGTCTTTGTCAGGATGCAAAAGGCTGGGTGTCCCAATAGTTATGACGAGAGACCCATAGGGAAGCATCACCTACCTCCACGGATGATGAGGCAAGGACATAGTCTTAGTTAAGGGCCTTCCTCCTTCATCTTCTCCCTGCCAGCTTCCTTGGGAAGCCTACCTGCAAGCACTCCGTGACTCGACATGGGAAGGAACTGCCCTCAGCCTGCTCCGGGACATGCAAACTCTCCACGTTCGACGAGAACTCATCAAACAGACAAATACTTTCTGAGCACTTACTATCTACCAGGCGTGCTAGCAAACAACCTTCACAATCTCGAATCACATTCCACGTAGCTCATGTCTGCAGAGAAAATAAACTCAAAGACCATCACTGGGCTTTTAAGGACACCAAGTATAGGCTGGATGCTGCCCTGCCATTCAGTTGAACACACAGACAAGGCTTTCCACAGATTCTTCCCCAGCACCCTTGAAATGAAGTCAAAGGTTCTACACCAACCTACCCTGGCCCCTACCAGTCAGAAAAAAAAAGATGATGCAAGTCTGTCAAAAGGAAGTATGAGAGAGGAAAAGAGAACTTTCTAGAAACTTCTCAGTGGTCACAGAGAGAGAGATGCTCTGCTATTCATTACCTATGAGATGTGTTCTGAGAAGACTTCTGGGTGATTTGGGTGTGTTAGCAGGTTCAGATCTCCCTCTCGCCAACTACAACAGCATCAGGATGGTCATCACGTCTTGTCTGTGTAGTGAGTGTTTATACCCACATACAGCATTATTTGTGGAACATAGTTGCTAAGCAACAATTTGTTGATTATTTTTCTTTAATGTCAGTTGCCAAGAAGAGACCCCCATCTGCCTCCTCGAGCCAAGGTTTAAATGAGAAAACACACAGAGAAGCATGTGGGGATGTGTAAAACACAATACTACGTAAATGGATAACTCGTATCTTCTCTACCCATCTTAGAACCAAGCAGAGGCAACACTTAATCAGCATCACCTCCTATAGGTGAGCCCCAGAGACATTCAGGAAAGTGTCAGTCAAAACTCAATGCTGGCAGAAGGGAAACTCTCTGGGTAAGAGGGCTTGCTGCTCTTGTGGAGGACGGGAGTTCGATTCCCAGCAGTGACATTGGATCACTCACAAGGGCCTGTAACTCTAGCTCCAGGGGATAAACACCCTCTTCCGGCCTTCAAGGGCACCCACATACATGACATGTGCACATACAGAGACAAACATACTTACACATAAATAAAAATAAAATAAGTCTGAACTTTTATTTATTTTTTTTAAAGAGACTCATCACAGTATCACAGTGGTAGCTGCAGTCCCTAGACTTAGAACATTTCTGCGAAAAAAGAAAGCCAGCAATCTGGGAGGATCTAAGAGGGGGGGCACAAGAGAATGTTGAACAGGATAGGATGGCCACGCTATGTAATTTCAGACTTAGAAACCTTAAAATGGACCACTTCTAGAAAGGAGGAGTGGGAGTGGCTTCGGAGTTGCTGGAACAAACACACACCAGCACAGCCCTGCTGCATTGTCGGTAGTGGAATGAATGAAGTGTCTGAGGGACTCGTTGCTATGACTTAAGATTCCATCAACTCAACAAGGCCATGGAGCCTGGCACCAGGACTTCTGAGAGTTGCACCACACCCTGGGTCATTTGTAGCACACTGCTCCACTTTGCACTGCTGTTCCCAGCAGAGTGGGAACAGATGAAGGGGTGGGGGTGGGATCTACGAGGTTAGAGACAGTACTGCAGAAAAATGAATAACTGCAAGGAATGGGAGGAACCCCAGAATGGAGCAGGCTGCGGGGAGCAGGAAGGTGTCTCTACACAAGCTCCCAGAATGATAATAAAACCTACAGAAACAGATCAAGCCCACCACAGGCTGGGATGTGGGGCAAGGTTGCATTGGGAACTAGGCTCACACACAGGATGGGAATAGGGATCCATTTCTAAGACTTGATCCAACCCACCAAGCAATGTACACAGACAGAAAGGAAGAGAAAGTGTCACCCATTTCCAGGACTCAGAATGATATGTGGCCAGTCCCCTGTCCCCAAGCAGTAGTTTATGCTGAATCCCATTCCCAGAAGCGTCCCCCCTATGACAGTCCGAGTCCATCATATATACTTTTCCAATGTGTTCTATGTCAGACACATCTTCCTTCAGGACACTAAACATGAAGGGCCTGAGTGCTATGTGGACAGCGTCCTCATGATAACCACACATGATATCTGTATCACTGTGCTGACTACATGATTAAGGAAACTGACTCTCAAGGAGGAAAGTAACTTCAAGGCCACATGGCTGAGGAGGGCTTAGGGCCCTTCCCCTAAACCCATGTAGGAATTACTATGTTCCAAAGCCCACAGGCAGCTACCAGTATACCTAAGAGTTCAGAGGACTGGGTCAGCTCACAACTCAGCAATCTCCTGTCAGTGCAAAGTCTTGAGAGGAAAGCTTCAGCTATCTACCCAGGTCAGAAAGCATCCTTCCAGCAGGAACAGGAAAACCAGAACACCCCGTCCCACATCTGCCACAGCTAGATGGAAGCAAGGCACAGTATGCACCCCAAGGCATGAATCCCACTCTGCTTAGGAAGTGTCATTTAAGTCAGACATGGGCTCCATGTGTGTAATCCCAGCAGCAAGGAGTCTGATTTCCCCAAATTTAAGGCTAGCCTTGGCTACAGAGCAATCTCTTGTCTCAAACAAAACAGAACATAACAGAAAGGTGTTGGAGATTTCCCTAGGAGAAAGCAACAGGTGGGAGAAAGAGCCTGGAGCCAGCTAGATTCTCTTCTTTGGGACAAACATCTTCTGTGAGGCAAACATCAAGTCAACGATGAAGGAGCCAGTTCCAGGGCTAGAGGTATAGCCTTCAGTTTTCTCCCTAGGATGTCTTTGCCTGTTGCCTGAGGCATGAACAGACTGGCTCAACCTGCTATCCCTTGGGACTATGTACAGAGGGGCTTAGAGTTCCCAGACACCCAAAATACTAGAGAGCTAGAACAGCTACCATCTGGAAGAGCTTTCTGCAGGAGACAAAACGATGTTGTGGCCATGAGCAAGACAAAAAAGCCCTTTCCTTAAGAGCTGTGGTGTGTACAACCAAAGCTGAGGTCCTGTTACTTCCAATGGCTTCCCAACCCAGCACAAACATACAGGGACTGATCTCCTGTCTGCAGATGAGAGCTTCCTTCTAATTTAGAAGGACACACCCAAGGCCATTGGACACAACAGGAAAGTGTGTCCAACATCCTTGGTGTTATAGAACATTCCTTCAGACACCAAAATGCATACACATCCAAATCTCTTATACAAAATGGTACCAGGGCTAGGAAGATAGCCCAGTGGTTGGGTGCTTGCCTTGCTTTCATGACGCTCTGGGTCATTTCCCAGGACCACAATAAATTATTAATATGTCTGAACTCATCTATAGGTGAATTTTAATGCTGAATGTAACATAGCGCTATGCAAATGTCTACACATGTTTGATAGAGAACTGATTTTTGTTTTCATTTTTTTTTAGGTTTTTTTTCATTCATTCATTTATGAGACAAGTTCTCGTGGAGCCCAGGCTGGTCTTAAATTCACTTTATAGCCAAGGGTAGGCTTGAACACCTGATCCTCCTATCTCTGCCTCTTGAGTGTTGGGATGATGGGTCTGCACAGCACCCGCTTTTTCCCTATTTGACTCTTTCAGTGCCAACTCCTCAGATATTGGGGTTTACTGTATCTACAGAACTACAGATAGTTCTATAATACCATTGTGTGTGTGTGCACACCTGTGTTAAAGTCTATACACAAAAGAATGTACAATAATGTTCCATTTATTTGGAGTGATAATTACTATGGATGAGTCCTTTTGTCTTCTGTTTTAGTGTTTTAGAAATGATTCCCAACAAATGGATTCTGCTCGTAATAAAATACATGTGCTGTTTAAAAACAAAAACAAAATTAGATAAGCATCATTTAAATGGACTATTGATGGCCCTGATTTCACTGCGTCTTCCTTTGCTTCCTTAATTGGTTGAGCATTCTCATGACCAGGGCAGAGTTGTAATGCCTCTTTGCAGCAGATGGGAAGATTACTTACTATACAAAGACTGCTACAAAAACCCAAAACCTTGGGCTTGTGTTTCTGGTTGAAAACACACAGGATCCCCTCGACTGCAGATGAAAGATGGAAAGCAGCATTTGGGATGAAAATGCTTTTTTATTGACTTGTGAGGCTTTGGGAATATTTTGGGATGGGGGCAGGGGAGACTAAACACAGAAGCAAAGTGCCTCAGAACAGTCTTTGTTCACTGGGACTTTCAGATAGGCCTAGGGCTTCCCCCTCTTCCTCCCCATCTCTCTCTCTCTCTCTCTCTCTCTCTCTCTCTCTCTCTCTCTCTCTCTCTCTCTCTCTCTCTCTGTGTGTGTGTGTGTGTGTGCATGTGTGTGTTTCTCTGTGCCTCTCTGTATCTCTATATCTGTCTCTGTGTCTATCTGTGTCTCTCTGTCTATGTATGTATCTCTCTCTGTATCTGTCTCTGTGCCTATCTGTGTCTCTCTGTCTCTCTATGTGTGTGTCTCTGTGTGTCTCTCTCTGTGCCTCTCTGTGTCTCTCTCTGTATCTCTCTCACTCCCTCCTTTTCTTCTTCCATGCTCCCCCCATCTCTGCTGATTTCAGTTTGCCAAATTCAAATGTAAACAACTGTTTTCTGGATCCTATAGTCCAGAATTCTGTTAGCAGACTCACAGTCCCTAAGACCTCAGGACATAAACTGACTTGGATGAACTCCAGCCAGCTCAGCTGTGGGGAATGGAACAGTGACATGCACGTGCCACTAGCACTGTGCACTTCAACTTCATCAGGATCCTTTCCTCAAGATGCCTCTCAAGAATGGCTGGGAATCAGGTTCAGACAACCAGTCATTCTTCTGGGTCCAGGAGTGAGGGCTTCCAAGACACAACACAGGCCCACTGCAGAAATGCTGGATAAATCTAGGCAGCTTAGGATGGGCTGCTCATCCCATTGGCATAAAACGTGTGCTATGATAAAACCTTAGACGCTGAAGAGCCCTGGTTTAGAGGTGACACAGGTGTACAACCACAACTTGAACATGTGCTCACACATGCCTGTAATCTAAGCCTCCTCCTCATGCCGCAACTGACCTTTCCCTCCTAATTTTCTTCTCTATACAGTTCCCACAATCCATCTTGTTGCTATGAACATACCCTCTGCCTCTATATTCAGATCCATGGAGTCTACAGAGACAGTCTTGCTATGTTAATATGTTAACTAATATATGTGTTAACATATGTTTCACATGTTAATAAAATTCAATCAGCAGCTACAAAAGGGTGTCCTTTCCCCAGCTTCCGATGACCTTGTTCTTATTGTAACATAGCTATGGTTTGGATAAGTGTCCCTCAAGGACCCATGTGTCAAGATACTTGGGTCACCAGCCCATGGGTCTAGAGGGAAAAGATGGAACATTAAAGAAGAGAGGCATCATGGGAGGAAGACCATGTGTGTTGGGAGGTACCCTTGAAAGACAAGCCTGGACCCCGCTTGTTCTTTTCTCTGCTTTCTGGCTTCTGGAAGGTGAACAGGCTGTGACCCGAAGCGTCTGAAGCCACACACTTAAAGTAATAGCCATCCCCTATCACTGGAGACGAATCCCAGGCTCTTACATGTGATGGGCAAGGGATCTATGAGACACCTATTCCGCCCTTTGTCATTCATTCATTCATTTTGAGCTGGGTCTCATTAGGCTGGATGAGCTGGGCCTTGAACTCACTGTCCCTTTGCCTCAGCCTCCCAGTAATCACAGCATACACCTGCATTCTCTGTATACTCTAGTGAAGGGTAATGAGAAATGTTGCAGGGCTCCTGGCTCTGAATGAGGCCCTTTGGCTGGAGCCAATACTCTGGCAGTTTGTGACTGAGACTGTAGAAGCACCTCCCTTTGGAAGCTAGCTTGTGGTTAAATGCCATCTACTAGAAAGGAATCTTTGTGAGTTGTATATGTTAATAATGTAGAACTCCATAAAGATTTCAGCCTGATCTACAGTTGCCAGAGGTTCAGGTGGGGAGGAACTTTCAAATCTGAATGACAAGGGCTGAAATATGTCACACGTTGTGATACTAAGTTAAATAATATGATTCCATGGTGGAATTATTATGATTATCATTATTGTATCATAGTTACTATAATTATATTATAATTTATGATAATTATAATAGTTAATTATAATTTAATATAGGATGTTATTAAATATTTAATGAATATAAATAATTAATTATAATTATCATTAAAGATAATAGAACCTATTTTAAATCTCAAGTCCACTTCAGCAAAGGAGAATACAATGTGTGCACAGACTTGGTGTGGGAATGCAGTATCCTGTTCACTGAGGCTGAGGCAAGAGGGCTGCTTTAAATTCAGGGATAACCTTGGCTATACAGAGAGAGACCTTGTCTCAATAAAACAAATGTCTCATGGGTATACAACAAGCACATCGTAGCGACTCTTTCATGTGTTACGTGGAAAAAGGACTGTTTGAAGAACATTCTTTTAGATCCCAGCACAGTGAGATTAGGAGATCTGGAATGCTTCTCTGGCTCTAATTTGTACATTTTTGTCTTGTTTTTGATCTACTGAAATTCTTTGTAAATTATGAGAAAAATCAGCAGAACAAAACTGTCTCAGCCATGGATTTAGTCTATTTTATGCTTTTTAAATGTCTTCAAAGAAGCAATCCAATTGTAACATGTGGGCATGGAGTCACCCTGAGTTTATTCACCTGCTAGACCCAAAGCACAATTGCCCCCTACAGATGGGACTGGATGGGCTGGAGGACACTGGGCAATTTATTTCCAATCCTTGTGTTTTCCCTTTGCAGGATGAGGTGGTGAAACAAGACGGGCCCCAAAGTGCATCCCAGCATCCCATTTCTACCCCACCAGGAGGTGACTCTTACAATCCACTTAGTTGAAAGTTAAAAGAAAACATACACATATGCAGAACTTTTGCTCCAGATTTAAAGCAAGCAGCTTGCTGGCTTTGTGAATCCATAACCGCATCTCTCACAAATGACTGAGTGATCCGAGGACCTCTGCATTAACACTCACTAGAGAGAAGTAAGAAATCAGTGATGCTGATCCCCAGAGGACCTGGGGATGGGAGCATGCACCCGACTCTTCTCAGATCACACACACACACACACACACACACACACACGAGCTCATTCACATATATGTGTCCCAACTGTGATGTTCAAAAACAAGGTATGGGCTATGGAGATGGCCTAGCCATTACCAAGTTTTGCTTTAGAGTTCAATATCTAGAATCCACATGAAAACAAAAATCCAAACAAAAACAAAAGCCACTGGGGGCGGTGCACACACTTGTCAACCCAGTCCTGGGGAGACGAAGGCAGGCAGATGCCAGGGGCTTACTGGCCAGCTAGTCTAACTTACTTGGAGAGTTCCAGGCCAGTAAGAAACTCTGTCTCTCACACACAAAAAGGTGGGCAGTACGTCCTGATGCATGAACACATATGTATTCTCCAGTACATGATCCCACACATTCTTAATCGTACACACATGAACATGCACACACCAAAACAAAGCAGTGTTTTCTTGATGAAATCAGGTTGGTTCCTCCACAGTCAAAATTTGATGGGGAATTGGCGCTTGTATGTGTTTGTCTCTTTTTCTGATTCGTCTCCCTTTAAAGGTGGTGTTTAAATAATTGATACTCCTCGTTAACTGAGGAACTTGATGTTAGGAATTGAAGTTTGTCCTGATAAAATGATCAAGCACCTACAGGGTCACATGAGAAACAGTAGGGGAACAAGTTTTGCTTAAACACCATTCTAGAGTATTTCCCCCTAACATTGCAGTGTTATTTCCTTTACCTATGATAGTTTTCCATCCAATAACAAAATGCCTGGAATAATCAACTTATAAAGATGAAAGGTTTTCTTTGCTCATTGTTTTGGAGGTTTCTGAGCATGATATGTGAAAGGCAACACGTGAAAAGGAATGGCTAACTTGATGGTAGAGATGAAAGAGAACAGAGCGGTGGGGACCCTGTGTCCCCACTGAGGGCACTGTCCACAGTGACACGAAGTCTTCCCACTTACACCACCTCTCGAAGGCTCCACGTCTCTCAATGGTACAAACCTGTGGATCAAATTTAATCCATGGGCCGTACAGAGATGCTTTGATACATAAACTCCAGAGTAAGTCACACTCTGATGCACTGGTGTAAAAGAGGATTGTGGTCAGTGCTTTAATTGACAAGTTCTCCATTTGGAGAAAAGCTTTCTCTCAGCGCCTGCTTTTATCTTGTGCATTGCCCTCAGTGCCCAATGGCCACACGTTATGAGACTGGCTTCTTGGTTGCGATCCTATATTAGGTCAGAACCCAAGGACACTCCAGCAGCTAATACATGGGGTTTATGATCGCAAAGACTTTGATACTGGCTCATCCACCCAATCTGTGTGAACAAGAAGAGCCACCTGACAGTGGAGCAGCCTGTATGTCTTCAGATCTGTTCTAACTATTCCCGAATGGAGTGTGAATGTGCCCAGAGCCTCCCTTGACATTCTCCATCTGACTATCTGCTGGCTTCGCCATCTAGAGGGCTGACTGACCAAGACAGTCTAACACAGAAGTCTAACGTATGCCCAAGCATCAGGGTCAGACCCTAATTTAAACTGCACCAATCCACAAGAGATTAGCAAGATGTCCCTGCCAACTATTTGGTTTCCGGTCTGCACTAGTATTTCTACAGCTCTGCTGTGTTCTATTTCCTCTTGTTCTATTTTTGGACACGGAGGAGATTGTGTTAGGAAGTCCACCAAGCAGAGACAAAGGAAAACCTTAATATCAAACACATTGCCCCGTTAAGTACTCACTGTAAGTTATAAAGGGAACCAATCAGGTCATTGTCTTCCCTCCATCTTTAAGATTTTAGGGCCAGGAGATGTAACTCAATGGCAGTGCGTGTGCCTGAAATGCTACAATTACCAGAAATAACACACATACACACACACACACACACACACACAACACACACACACACACACACCACACACCACACACACCACACACACCACACACACCACACACACCACACACACCAATCCAAACTAATGAGCGTGACCTCCAGCTGCGGGAACAGTATGTACTAGACATTAATCTTGCTATGTGCCCAGCAGAGCGATCAGCTCTACCCACTTGAACCTGTTTCTCGCCACTTCACTTCTTCCTAACTGGTGACAAACTTCCCCCAGTTCCTGAAGCCTATTCATGGCAGGGCCTGTACATCTGATTTGAATCCTCAGAGATTATTCTAAAGTTCTTGCTGTTAATCACCCTGCCATTCTCCACACATCCAACATGATTTCTATGTACACCAGCCCATCGTTCTGTTAGTGCCAAAGCCCTTGGTAGAGGTTGGCAGGCCCTACCTTCCAGGAAGGAGGAAGTGAAGCTTACAGTTCAATG
This sequence comes from Mastomys natalensis, assembly GCA_021653895.1. Lineage (NCBI taxonomy): Eukaryota > Metazoa > Chordata > Mammalia > Rodentia > Muridae > Mastomys > Mastomys natalensis. The sequence goes on from JAJTUV010000742.1 coordinate 469,818, forward strand.
CTAGAAACCAGGGCTGACTCCTTGAGTAACTCCCATTAGTTCTTGTGGTGGTCGTGAGAGAGAAGGGACCTGAGTAGCTGACTCGGGAACTTAGTATCACACTGTATGATTTTGAAAGACATGTAGGTAAGCCCATTTTATAACAGGCTAACAAGGACACACGTGAGTCACCATCAAGGAAACAACAATGCCAGGAGGTCAGATGGCATACATAGTTTGGGGACTGAGCTGGATCTAGTTAGTATATGGGCCCCCTGCCTCTTGGACCACATCTCCCTGCACTGGCCTGCTAAAGAGTGAGATACAGGAAGAGAGAGAGAAAGAGAGAGAGAGAAAGAGAGAGAGAGAGAGAGAGAGAGAGAGAGAGAGAGAGAGGAGAGAGAGAGAATTCATGTCCTTAGTGAAGAATTCAGAGATGGGGATGAAGGATAAAAATAAAGGGAATATGAACATTTTATGTAGAAACAAGCAACCCTGAAACAAAAGAGGAGGGTCAGGAGCTGGCAAATAAATCATTGTGTGTCCTGGATTTTATCTAGCTAATTCTCCTTGGCAAGCATCTCTACAGTACTGGTAGATTTGGGAGAGAAGATACTGGTTTGACATTCCATATTGTTGCTATGGCTGTGATAAGTTCTACACTTCCCTTGTTAGTTCAAGCTAGATCCTGGAGAAGGATTTGGAAAGACTCAGCAGTGAACAATAAAGACCAAAATGCAGAAGATAATAAACAGAATCTTAAGGTTGAAGGAACACTAATAGTTTGGGGGTTCTAGCTGTGTTAAGCGAATTCCCAGAGCCCCCTGAATAAGATTTCTTAGCGTAAGTACTGGTACCATGCCCCAATTATGGTATATGATGCAGCAAGGGGATGTTCAAGTTATGGTTAAGATTACTAATCAGTAAATTTTGAGTTAACCAGGGTTGGAGTGACTTATTCACTTGGGCCAAATCTAATCTTAGGAATGCTTTAAAGACCCAGAGTTTTATCCAGCTGTGCTGTGCACTGGCTAACCATAGAGGGTCTCCCTGAGGGCACATATCTTCAAGGCCTATTGCCCAGTCTCTAGAGATGTTAGGAGGAGGCAGAACCCTTAGCAGGTGGGGTATAGTGGAAGGAAGTTTGGTCTCTTGGGAATGTGCCCCTGAAAGGCATTCTGGGACTCTGAACTTTTCCATTCTCAGCCCCCTTAGAGGTGAAATCTGCTTACCCTCTGTCCCCATACCACGACATTCTGCCTGCCACTTGTATAAATGCAACAGTGTCAAACTGACCACATACTGAAACCTCCCACCTCTCTTCTTTTTAAGTAGTTTTTCTTCAGCACTTCTGTCACAGCAATGGAAAGCTAGTATGAAAGGACAGTGGAGAGATACCAGGCATGATGAGTTGGAAGTGGCTCTGAAGAATAGGCAGCTTCTAGAACATAAGAACTTCGATTAACAGCCATCAAGGAAATGGGGACCCCAGTCCTACAACCACAACTAATTGAATTATTGCCACATCAAAGACTGGACCCGCTGCAGTTTCCCAGGGTTACCACAAGGGGAGGCAGTGGGGTTTCATCCTGAACTGCTGATGGCGGTCTAGAGAAAAAGGGAGTTCCAGAAAAGGTGGGAGGGGCAAAGAAGCACTCTTTATACAAAAGTGACTACTTCCGATTCAGAATCTGGGGAATTCCCAAGATAATCTGAAGGGGAAGAGTGGGGAAATTTCTGTTCTAAAATGTGGACATTCAAACTGAAGTTTATCTTTACTTCATGACAGTGCAAAACTGTAGGAAACCCCGTGACACCACGCTTTCTATTTGGATGTTGATTTGCCCTGGACTGTTGAGATAACCACAGTCTTCTCTGGAGCTGCTGAGCAGCCGCACTTAAGAGCTGGTCAACCCTCATGGCACTACCCAGTTGACTGTGTGGCTGAACTAGGGTGCCCCTTAAGCTTGGGAGGTGTACTCCACACGTTTTTTTCAACTTTTGGTGAGTTCACTGAGACATAACCTCACTGTACATGAGGGGAGCACCTGAAACCCACACTGTTCCACAATATTGGAAGTCTTTTACAAGAATCCAACCATGCAACAGGATAAAATTAAGCGAGAAAACCAGACAAAAGGTTAGAATACAGAACCAGGGACATTAATGACAAACTGTGTGTCATAAAGACCCTTAGCCCATGCTAAGGGTGGTTTTCTGTACTGGGAAATTTACAAAAACAATGGTCTACAAGTAGTTACACAACCCACAAGGAAGAGTTGCCCAGGGAAAGCTGGGACCTAAGAGTAGGCCCTGTAGGGATGGCTTTACAGCTGGACAGGATGTTAAACCTGTAAATGAAGTCTTTTCTGTTCTTTGATAACTGGTAATGAAACAAACAACCGCTGAAAGAACACTTTAAGCATTTGTATTTCCTTCTCAGTTTTGAACATTTTACATATAATTCAACATTTTTCTTCTATGGACTCCTCATAGAACAGCAGCTTTAGAGGCTTGGAGGGATGGTTCAGTGGTTAAAAGCACTGGCTGCTCTTCCAGAGGACCCTGGTTCAATTCCCAACACCCACATGCTGGCTTACAATTATCTGTAACTCTAGTTCTAGGAGATAATAACACTTTCTTCTGGCCTCTAAGAGCACTGCAGAGACATGATAGTATATAGATGTACATGCTGGCAAAACAGCCATATACATACATAAAAGACCTGAGTTTGATTTCCAGAACCCACATTAAAAACAAAAAAACAAAAAAACAAAAAACAAGTGTAGTAGCACAAGCTTAGAATCCCAGCACTGGGGAGGCAGAGACAGGAAGATCCCTGGGTTTCTCTGGCCATCCATCCCAGTCTAAGTAAGGCCTGAACCATGTCTCCAAAAAAAAAAAAAACAAAAAAAAAAAAAAAAAAAACCCAAAAAACAAACAAACAAAAAAAAAAAAAAAAAAAAAAAAAAAAAACAGGAAAAACGTGGGTAGCCATCTTGAGAACAATGCCAGAGACTGACCTCAGGCCTCCACATGCAGTTACTCCCAAATGTATACACAAATAAGAATAGCTCTGACAAGCATTGCCTATCAGAGTTCTAACAGATATGCTAGGCTAGTGTGTTTAAAAGTATGTTGGGGGAGGGGCTCTTGCATGCTAGGCAATCTGCTATTGAGCTATATCCCAGCCTAATTCTGTTTATTTTTTGACTTAAGGGAATTTTAACTTTGCCTCTGTTCTAAAGTATGTGTATGTTTATTCCTTATTATGCTTATTATGGGTCTCTGATTACTTTATAGCTTGAATTCATAATCACTTTTATTTGCTTCCAGTTTATAACAGATTAATTTTGTAAATTTCTGTTGCCTAAAGGCTACTGCATTTCAAAAATCTATCTGAAGTCCAAGCCAACTTTCATATGCACCAAAATGGAGGGTTCCCTATGTAAACCTAGTGAAATTTGTCCTAAGATTTGAGAGTTTAAAATAGTTACGTGAGAGAATATTCTGTCAGCCTCAAGACCAGATGGATTCGCTTACTCGTCCCTCCCTGAAGCCCTCCAGTTTTCTCAATCCAAATTTAACACAACCTTATCAAAGCATACAAAAGGGACAAGCCATATTCTAACTAGGCCCTAACCCAAAACAACGATGTAACTGTTAAACCTGGAAACTCCATCCTGGGTTTGGCACCCTCTGCTGTGTAACTTCCATTTCAACACCTGTCAATGCAGACGCCAGGCACTGAGGGAGACACTGTCCTGTGCTCTCAGAGCTATCACGATCATCTTCACAGATACATTTTTTTCCATTTTTGCTAAGATTCCCAGACCAGAGAAGTGGCTCAGTGGGTGAATATGCTTGCCTCCAAGATCGATGATCTGAGGTCTGCCCCCAGGACCCATCTAGTAGAGGGAGGGAACAGTCTGTAAGTAATTCTCTGCCCTGCCCCTCACATAAGTAAATGTAATTTTACAATTTCTTAAAGAAATGAAAAAAGTCCAGTTTAAAACACACACACATACAATGCGCATGCGTGTGCTAATGCACAGACGGCAGATTTTCATTGGCAGGGGCTTTCACTACCCAATGAGAAGACTGGTTGATTCCAAGATAAGAGGCATCTGTAAGATGAAGTGTCTGTCACCACTGCAGTATCAGTAGAAAAACCCAACCAAAGGACAAGAGCCCATGTAAACTTAACAAAGGGGTTGGGGATAGCTCAGAAACAGACGCGGTCTGAAATCAAATGAGTCAATTTAAACCAGGTTACAGTCAAGGGAGACAGCAGTGAGGGTGAGCCCTGGCCTGACTCCATTTCATATCGGTGTGCGCCACTAAAACTACTTCTTCAGTCAAGTCTGTTCAGCTAGATGGGGAGACAGAAACAGTCAGCTAGAAGCACATATCCCTGGAGGGTACCCATTTGCCCTACTAGGGGGCTAGTTCCCATGACAAGTGGACAAGGGTGTAGCGGTGAGTTACTATGCCAACAGTATATTCCTGCAAGTCATACCTTCTTCTTGAACGTTCTTTGCTATTTCCTTCTTTGCCATTGGTTTCTCCATCCACATTGTATCTGACAAATAGCATTGTCTGGCTTCATGATGCTTTGAACGCAGCCTTCAGTGGGACCCATCTGATGTCTGCTCTTAGAACCTAACCCTTGATACCGACATCACACCAGTAGACAGAGCTGGGGATGCCATGCATCTCGGCGGGTGCTCTCAGCCTCTAGGACCAGAAGAGGAGGGATGGGGATGGAGAGTAAGCCTGTTCTCTTAGACATACCTTTGAAAAACCAAGGATGCTGTAACAGCCATGTTTATTACTGACCATTTAACATACACTTTGGAATTATTCAACTGTTTAGACTCTTAAGTGTGTGGCACCCTGAGGTAACTATGCACTTTTGGTGGAGCCTTCCACATGGCATTTTCCAGTGCGCAGGGGCTGAGGGTGGATGAGGAGGGGTATTACACTCAAAGGAACCCAGTCTCCAGCCTGGGTGTCCAAGTGTAGCAGGGACAGGGTCAGCCCCGGGATCCTGACTCCTCCACACTGTTGCTTTTCCTGTTCTTTCACAGCCTAAGAATGTTTGTTCTCAAATCATCAAGAATCGATGCTCACCGCAGAAGCCACCTTGTGAGCTTTGCCCCACTCCCCCCCTTCTCTCTCTCTGAGCTTTCCCTCATCTTGAGAACCAACATTGTTTAATGCTCTGTAAACACTTAGAACAAGACTTGAAGAATACAATTGCATATTAGAGCAAAGCCCCTGGAAATCAATCTCAGGGACACTAACAGATGTACTGGTTAGGTTTCATTCCTCATGATTCTAGTTTGTAACGCAAGAGGAAATGCATAAGACATAAATACAGAGAGCGACTCGGGGACTGGGGCATCTCTCTTAGTGCTTCAGTTCTTAATGCAGCACAGTGCCTGAGACCTCAGTATGAGGTTCCTGCCAGCTAGGCACAGCGGTATGCACCTGTGATCTCAGCGGTGAGGAGCCTGAGGCAGGGGGATTAAGCTTTAAGGTCAGTAAGGTCCTGGAATTGGCTACCCATCAGCCTCTGTGGCAGTAGGGCCTTACTGGGCTCAGGGTGTTCTTATTAAGTTTGGGATACTGAACTGCGTGTTTTCTGACTCTTTGGACATTTAGGGTTTCTGTGATTCTTTGTAGCTATTACACCTTGGGGGAGGGTCACACAATATGAGGGCCACCATTTTGTTATTTATAGATGACAATAAGATCTTGGCCTAAAAGAAATGTTTAATTCTTATTTTTAAGTAGGCCAAATAAATATATTTGAGTATAATGCCATTAAAGATTTTCCCTACAAGCATATACAATTAGCTAGTGGAGAGCCAACTTCAGGGATTTAGAAAGGATATAGAAATTTATGTAATTATTTTAAAAATAATTTCAAAACTTCAGGCTTAACAATCTCTAGCTCTCTATACAGGAGGTGGCTAATAATCTCTAGCTCTGTATGCAGTAGGTGGTCAGACAATTTGGTAACAAATGCTGAACTGAAAGGCCTCTTGGTAAGAGGGGTTGTGGAGAGATGACATATTTCCATGGTCAAATCCAGTCCCTGGATCCTGCCATCTCATAGGTGCCATGTTCCCTGGAAGGCTTCCTAAACATTCAACCCTGCATGGTTGCTTTCCCTCCAGCTCAATACAGCACCGAGTTCAAGCACAGCCACAGGCTGGGCTGTCAACCGAAATCAACAAATAGCATTGGCAGTTTCAACTCTGCCAGTCTGCCTCAGAGGGGCTGGGGGTTTCTATTGAGTAAGGCGGGGGGGGGGGGAGGATGCGGTCAGTGGCTCAGGGCATCCCCCAGACTGAATGTTCTCTGGCACTAATCAGGAGAGGAGTAGTGAAGTCTGCACTTGATTTTCAAACCTCATCTCCTCCTTTTCCGGCCCTCTGTAGCCACACACTGGGGGAAAAATCCTGTTGTCCACGCTACGCATTCTTTTCCCAATTCTTCTGGGCTGTTCTTCTATTTCTGTGTAGAACAGCTAATCTTCCATAAACCTGGACTGAGCGCAAGAGGCCCATTTTGCACACCCCAATCCCACAAACATAAATAAGGCCTGGACGCCATTAACCCTTGAGTGACAGCTTTTCCCCACCACAGATCTGAGGAAGATGATATCTATTCCCCACTAACTCCGATGAGTTTATTACAAGTTGCAGAAAGCTACCAGGAATTTCCATCTGTATAAACTCAAGCCAAAAATTTTGAAAGGATGAATGTTTAAGCAATCACTTAAACTTTTTTTATCAACATAGACATAAAAGGCTTATATATATACTCTTGTGCCATATACCCACCAAAATAGGAGGAGTCATTACCAAAGCCTGGGATATTCCTGATGGCCACAAGTTTCAAGGACCTTTAGAGCACAGATGGGCAAGAGGAAACAGAATGATCAGGGCCTCTTTGATCTTTCAAAGCAAATCAAATGATCTTGAAATCCATTTAGTGCCCACTGTTGGAAAGGAAAAGAGAAAGGGGTTATAAAATCCATCTAAATCTTTGTTAAGGGGCCCATGTCTAAAGAATAAATAATAAGTTTAAAACTGATAATTCAGAACTTTTTCTTGTAGTGTTGAGATGGTAATTACAGTGGAGAAATTTGAGATGGTTTGCCCAAGACCTTCTGAGCAGACTCAGGTGAAAGACATCTGCCCAGTTCACAGGCAGATTTTAGTAAATGTTCAATACTTAAAAATTTTATCTTAAATTCTTAAAACCAAAAAATCCTAGGATCATTCATAGGCTCCAAGGGGTCCCTGATCATACCTGCCTACCACTGAATCTTCAAGATGAATTTGAAGTATTAGATGTGGGGCAGGGGCAGGCTTCTTTCTTGTGACTGGTCTTGTCAACTATCTACATACCAAATATACATCAAACTCAACATACATCCTGGAGGGCTAATGAAAAGTCAAATTTCTGGGCCTCATACCCAATACTCTAGCTTAGTAGTTCTGGCGTAGGCTCCCAGAGGTTCATTTAAGAGGTCCTTAGGGGACTCTGGTGTTGCTAAATTACAGCTCACACTTGGAGAATCAATGTGTGTATCAAAAGGCTGGAGATGCAACATGAGGTAAGCATCTCGGATACCACTCTGTCAACTATAATCATTAGGAGACTACTCTATAGGACAATTGCCTGCTGGTTTCTGGTTGTTTTTTTATTTTTTCCCCTAATATAGTGCTTTTACTAATTTGTTGAGAGATTCATACATGTTTACAATGTATTTTTGGTTATATTCATCCCTACTTCTACCCCTAACTCCTCCTGGACCTACCTCGCATACCCCCAACTGTATCCCAATTTTATCTCCTTTTGTTTTCTTCAAATAACCTACTGAATCTGATTTCTACTGTCCTTACATGCACATGTGTGGGGCCACCCACTGGAGCATAGCTGACCTACCAAAGGCCACACCCTTAATAAAAACCCTAGTAGCTATTGAATGTCAACAGCAACTCAGTTGGGGGGGCACTCATGAGCCCCTCCCTCCTACATGCTACAATGTTGACTGGCTTCATCTTGTGTCTTGTACAGGCAATCACAGTTGCTATGAGTTCATTAGTGAAACAGTCTTGCCATGCCCAGAACAAACTGTTTTGCCTGAGTCTTCCCTGTTTTCTGTCTCTTAGGATCTTTTTATTGCCTCTTAGGATCTTTTTATTGCCTTTTCTGTGACAATCTCTAAGCCTTGTGGAGAAGGAATATGACATAAATGTTCCAATTTATGGCTGAGCACTCCACAGACATTTCTCTTCTACATTTTGACCAGTTGTAAGTTTCGGTGGTAACTGCTATCTATTGTATAGAGAAGCTTCTCTAGTGGGGACTGAGAACTTTACTAATCTACGAATAGAGAGAGATCTGTGAATTTAGAGGGCAGTTTGATACCATGTCCATTTAGTAAATAGCAGTAGTAGGTTCACCCTGAGCTCCACGGCCATGGGTTCTTGACCAGATTTACTCTACCTTGTGTGTAAATCAGGCCTTAAATCTGATCAGAAAGTGACTAGTTACACCCATAACATCTGTGCCATTATTGTACCTACTGGCATATCTTGCCATGTAGGGCATTACTGTAGCTCACAAATCCACAAACTGTAGATGAGTTCCCCCTCAGTAGTCTAAATACCAGCTTGATTTTTCCATATTCTATGGCTCAGTTGTCTTCAGCAATAGAATCTTATCATAAAGTTCTGATAGACAACCAACAACAATGACCATAGCCTGTATTCTTTTGAGGTGCCTTTGGGACACTCCTGACCAACGACTCAAAGGAACGGTTTCCTATAATTTGAACTGGGCTTTTTGTTCAGCAATCTGTAGTTTCCAGGTGCGTTATTCTTTCATGTTAACTCCAATTAAACATGTGGGTTTTGTTGTTATTTTGTTTTGGGGTGTGTGTGTGTGTGTGTACCTTAAAAGGTAGCTGGTTTCGTATGACTTTTTTCAAACATCCTTCCACAACCTTCTCCTCTCTCCTACCGTAAATATATTTTTAAAATTTATTACATTAATCTTTTTTAGTGTGTGTTGAGAAAAGCAAGTGTATGAAGATCAGAGGATATTTTCGAGAGTCAGTTCTTTCTTTCTACCATGTTGGCTCTGGAGAACTGAAGTCGGTTTGTTCAGCTTGACAGCAGGTGCCTTTACCCACTGAACCATCTGGCTTGTTCACTGATTTCTATTTTCAAGAGTAAAATAGAAAACTGACACAAACTGAATCAAGAGATGTTCAGATTAGAGCTGAGATGGTTGTTAAAGATTGGGATGGGGTAACTGATACAGTAGAGTCCTCTCATCAGAACTGGAGACAGTTTATGATTCAGTATTATGACTCACACTGGACAGAAGAGTTAATGTAGTCCCTTTCATCCCAGGTTAGACTGTTTTATTTCTTGTCTCTTTACTGTGCTAAATGAGCTGGCCTCTTATAACATGGAACTTTAATTCTAAACTATATTTTTCTTTAAAAATATTAATATCCAATTTCCATTCATATAAGATAAACGAATTTTAGCCTTAAGTGGAAAGCATTAATTCCACTGGGGTATAAAACATTGAAATGTCAGCAAAGCCATGGAGGCAAACAACTAAGGGAAGACACCAGCAGCTGAAGTCTCTGTTCACCACGTCACTGTGCTTGGGTAGCTTCAGTGAAATGTGGTCCTTAGAGTCACAGAAAACATCACGAGCCAAAAGAAGGCACTCTTATGACAGGAGTCAAGCTTCTCTGTAAGGGAAGGAGGAAGGAAGGAAGGAAGGAAGGAAGGAAGGAAGGAAGGAAGGAAGGAAGATAGGTCATAGTTCACATAGCAACAAGACAAGAACCTTACGGGTTACAACGATAGTTGTCTAAGTCATTTAGCTGTCTGGAATTCCTGGGAACGGGACTTGAGAGATTAACACATAGCTTTCCCTACAAAGTGATTGCCAACAAAGAAAACACTCTTCCTAAGATGGGATGGATTACAAAATATGTCATCCTCCATTGAGGGCCTTGATCTCTGAGACAAGAGGTCCAGGTGCTAGAAACCGGAGGGACCACTCACCTGGGAGGGCGGCTGCAACTGGTTCATTTAATAAGTTGAGCGCACTGTGGGAAATGTTTGGTGCTAATTTTCTGAAGCACATTGCTGACTCCTGTCTCAGAATGCAGCAATGTTTGTGTGTGAAAGGGCACATTCTTTCCAAGTGGACCCTTCACACTTGAGCAGTAATGAGGCTGGATGGGACTGGAGTCATGTGTGAGTCCATCCAGAGATAAGCAGACTCCAATGTGCCTTCTGTGCAGACCTCGCTCAGCCTCCCTGGGCCACTTTACACCCTGTATTTTTCTTTTTTAGCTTTTAATGGCCTCCTGACTTCTGTGCTAGAATAATTTATGGTCTCGCTGACCCTCAACATGCTCTCATGGGGTTTTGTTTTGCTTTACATGGTCCTACAAAGGCCCTTAGAAAACTGCAATGTCTTCAGCCAGATAGTGACACTGTTTTCTGTGGTTGTCACAAAACACATGCTCACTGATTCCTGCTCATTCCTGTTACGTGAGACCTCTTCAAAATGCCAACAAAGGCTAGACCTGGTTTCCCTCCTATGTATCCCATGCAGCCATACAATTAATATTCCATCCTAGGTCACTCCAACAGGAGAGCAGAGCAAGCTTGCTTCTTTAAATGAATATGACAGGGAACAGGAATGGCAGCCTGCCAGGGTCTCAAGTTAAAAAGATGCACATTTTATTTGACATTTAAAAATGTCTGTGACAAAGACCATAATTATATGTATACTGAATAGATATGGGACACTTAACACGCCTGCATGTCAGTGCTTAGTATTATCCAAAAGCTAGCATTTATGAACTCCACATTGTATAAAGCATTCATTGCCCATGAACTTGGCAATTATTCTAGGCTCTCCTAAAAGGAGGGCAGATGAGAAAGAGGGGCAAACTTTCACCTGGCATCCAAGAAGGACTGGTGATCCTTCTTGTTAGATCTAACATAAAATCTAGATATGAGAAAAATTCAAAATAGGCAAGAGGATTTTCACCCATTTAAAGATATTATATTTATAGGTTAAACGTTGAACATTACACATACTTAGAATTTAATAATGATTAGAATTCTGGGAAAGGCTTTTTTTTTAAATCACCCTGACGAAGTATGGCAATGAGTTTACAAGCACCAGATAAATGGGGGAAAGTAAAGAGTTTATATAATATGTATGCAGGTGTGTATATATAAACATGCTCTCTAAATAAATAAAAGCTAATACTTAGATATCTAGTTTGGCCAATGGATTCAGAAATAAAGTCAGGAAAAATGACAGTTCGTCTATGCTCAGTAACAGGTCCTCTTCTTGGACTAAACAGCTTTCCAACAGACTCTTCATATGTAGAACAGACATTGATGGAAGGGAGGGGCATCTCTGTTTCTTGAACCTAAGACTGACTAACACATAAAAACCACTAGATGTACAGGGCAGTGTAGCTAGACTTTGGCTACCCTATGGGTTCTTCTTTCTTCCACACTTTCAACCCTCTAACACTAGATAAGAGACAAAGGGATAGAAAGGAAAGGACTGAAATCCCTGAGTAAAGTCAGGGATCAGAAAGGGGTGACATTATCATTAGACTACTTTCTGCTGTTTAGGAGCCTTGAGTTCCTTGGGGCAAAATTGATCTTCACAGTCAGGATATCTAATTTCTTCTTTGCATATGACTACTTAATAAATCTCGACAACAACAACCAACTAACAGCCCACCAATAGCACCCAGTGCCCACCCCCATCCTCTTGGGGCCCTAGCATTTATATACCCTCTGAAAAGTCTTGAGAATTCCAAACATCACACAATTACAGAGAAACTATCTGCAGCTGGCAAAATCAAGCCCCTGCTAGAGCACAAGACAAATCACAATCAGATGCTATGGGCAGCCTGAAACAGCCTCACATCTCATACCTAGGATTAAAAAACAAACAAACAAAACCATATTCTTATAATATCCCCCCTCTCTGTGTGTGTTTTATTTATGTTCTTTGTAAAAAAGATTTATTTATTTACTGTATATGAGTGCTCAATCTGCTTGTGTGCTTGAACACTTAGGCCCATCTTGGCCATGCTGCTTTAGGAAGTTGTGAACCTTCTGGGCTGGAGGCATAGCTAATGAAGTCGGGTCCCCAAGGGCAGACCTTTGGATGGTTATGGTATAATATGGCCCCTTTTCCACCTATGTCTTCTGTGTCCTGGTCGGTGAAAATGTAAGCCAGCAACTTCCCAGGCTCTGCCATAACATGAATACTCCAGTCACCATGCCACGATAGATCGCGCTCTCCAGAAGTGTGAGCCACAGTAAACCTCTAAGTTGCTAAAAGAAAAGGTTAGCGATCACGGTGGTAGATGGAGGCAGGGTCTTACTTTTTTGTTTAAATCTAAGTGGCAAGAATAAAAAAAAGAATTCTCCAAAGTGAAAAGTTAAGAAATGTCCTGGTTAGATTTGTCAAATTGAAAAAACGAGTCATTTGGGAAGAGGGAACTTCATTGGCCCAGAGGCAAGCCTGTGGGGCACTTTCTTGATTAGTGATTGAGGCGGGTGGTCTTGAGTTGTATAAGACAGCAGGCTGAGCGAACCATGGCAGGACAAGCATTCAACATCCTCCTCCATGGTCTCTGCTTCAGTTTCCACCTCCAAGTTCATGCCCTGACTTCCTTCCATGGTAGACCGTTACCTGAGGTGTTATAATAGTTATCTGGGAATTGTAAGACGAAGCAAACCCTTCTTCCCTGAGTTGCTCTTGATCATGGATTATCACAGCAATGGAAAGCAAAGTAGGACAGGAATACTTTATTTTCTTTGTATTTGCCTCTAACTTATAGTCCGGGGTTAATTTGAAAGAGATCAGAATTCCTTAGCATGACATTTGAAACGTCTACTACCTGCATGCTGCATCTACTTTAGACATCTCCACATTTTACAATGAACACAGAAAGGGATACAACATGGTCCCAAGCTCAGAGTTTTCGATGCAGAAAAATGAAATTACATTGATTCCTCATAGGCTGAAATTGATGGCTGTATTTTGTCTAGTTTAAGATGCCACACTCAATGAAACACATCACACGTTTATGTAACTACTAAGAAAGGGCAAAGCTTCCCAAATCAAACTTTGATACCCTGTGACTATTAGGCTCTACTTGAATTTCGGACTGACTTTCAGAAAATTAACAGTTATGGATCAGCAAGTTTAATGCTTGGCTTTGAGTACTCAGAAGAAAACTGTCCATCCTCTATAGTCATCAGACAGTTGTTTTGACGCATATGTGGAAAGACAATGATCAATCAGAAAGTATATCATAGCAAATAGGTTCCCCAGTTGAGGCCAGCCTCCCATCCCTTTCTCTAGAGTAGATCACTTCTATTGATAGCTTGCGTCTCCCCTCAGCAAACTTCTGCATGTACATACACACATACGCATGCTTCTGTATTCTACTCTCAATAGAAATGGCAGGTTCTTTTAAAAACATACATATTGAAGTTAATGAAATATAATAAAATATAATTTCCTAAATTACAAAGGGCTAGTACTGAAATCCACCAGGACTCAGAAGCAAATGGAAGAAAAGCCTGCTAGAAGACTTGACATACGAATGGAGCGTTGACTGGGAGGGGCGAAGCGGGGCTTCCTGCAGGTCTAGCTGATCACAAAAAATGAAGGCTTGAGGAGGAGCACATGGAAGGAGAGCGGACTTTGACATCAGATTGACCTTCCTTTGCATATCCGGAAGAAAGAGAAGATAAAAATCAAAGGACAGTTACCACCAGATGGAAGGCAAACACCTCAAGATGTCAGCCCATAGAGACTAATCTGATACTGTTATCTAGGACTATGTCACCACTGCATTCAAACCACTCAGTGTACTCTACTGATATCTCTCAAACTCTTTCCCAACAACATGAAAGCACTTGATAGCTGGTCTGGCCACCCATCCCCTTTCCAGCCTATTCCTCCTCTTTGCCCCTTGACCACTCAGTGAACTATCTGTATCTGAGCTGGCCAAGATCTCTCAGCCTCAGGTGTTTTGTGTGTACCACTGCCTCCAACTAGGCCAGTGTTTTGCCACCTGTGGGTCGTGATCTCTTTGGGGTCGCCCAGTGCTTTCACAGGGGTCACATATCAGATATCCTGTATATCAGGTATTTACATTATGATTCATAAGAGTAGCAAAATTACAGCTATGAAGTAGCAACAAAATATTGTTATGGTTGGGGGTCACCACCACATGAGGAACTGCATTAAAGGGTCACAGTGTTAGGAAGGTTGAGAACCACTGTCCTAGGCTGCTCTTCTTCCTGTTCTCCTCACAGAGCAATTTCTCTCACACTTCAGTGTATTTTCTTGTGCAGGAGACCCACCCTAGCCAGCCCCTTAAGGTATCAGTTTCCTATCTAGCTTATAAGTTCTTCCCTAGCATCCATCACAGGTTGAACTGATTTCATCTCTATTCTTCTATTCTATTTATATGTCGTCTGTTCCTCAGTATAGCATCTGGGATTCATTTAGCTTCTGATTCGTCCCCAGGTACCTAGCAGCGTACCTAAAGTAACGACAATTACAGCTGATCCTACCTCCCATGGCACGTATACTCTGTGCCAGAACTCCACCTGGCCCTCTAGAACGCCTTGGTCTTGCCATCTGGAACTAAGACATTGCCTAAGAGTGTCTCTGGGATGGAGAAAGCATGACAATCTGACCTTGGCCGATCAGGATATATAATTGTGCGGTGACAATCTAAAGATGTACCAGTTCATCCAAAGGCACTGGCACCAGCTCTTCCTCGTAGAGGGCTGTTCTTGGGGGTCACTGTCATAGTGGTGGCATCTGTCCTGGGCCGATGCCTGCCTTGTTCCACTCTGTTACTAACAGGTTATGGTATAAGCTGATAAAGAGTGTTCTTCTAAGTCCCTGCCACCAATCCAGGGTCTCCGTGCCCGGATACTGATTCTGAATGACTTATTAAAACCCCTGAAACCTATATCACCACTGTGTTCAACAGATCTCCCTGGGATAGGTGATGACACTTGGGGCTACCCAGAGTCTCCAAGTGAAGACCCATCACACGGCACTGCAAGCTGAGCCTGTTTTGTTCAGCGCTGTATAACCAGAGCTAAGAGCACAGAGAGATTTGATACTTTTCCCACTTGACTCAGTCACACGATCACTCATACTTTCCTTTTAAACCTCAACTACCAATAAACAAGCGAGCTTTCTGTTTCATGGCAGATAGACAGGGATGGCATGAATTAGAGAAGTAAGCAACTGGCTCGTATCAGGGTCGTGTCCACACTACAGCTCTGGGAAATGCTACCAAACACTTTCTCATAGCCCATGTATCCAGAGGTCAATGCAGAGTTTGCCCCCCTGAACTTCAGCTTGGTAAAGAATGGTCCACGTCACCCTAACAGAAGGGGTCAGTCTTCTATGCATTTCAGGGCAGGATGCATGTGTCTCTCTATCACCTTCAATATCAGACCATCGCCACCCCACAGTGCTTGATTATCCAGCAAGCAATCGAGTCTGCTAAAAAACAGCTCAGAAGCCAGGAAGTCATGACAGGCACCCCATACCTAAGGCTCCCTACAGAACTCACAGAGACATAGAAGGTGTCTCTGTTCACCCTGCTTCTTCCCCCCCATCCCAGTTTGGCACACATCTTCTTGGTCCAAAGGCAAAAACCTCCTCTGACACTGGTCTGTTATCTGGACTGGCCTCTTCAGTCCCTACACTGTATCAGTGAGGAGCCCTGAGGTCACTGGGTATCAGAAGGCAGGCTGGGAAGCATGACTTGGCAATGTGCAATTGTCCTGGGCCACACCAGTTGGTCACTATGGATCTCGGGGCTCAGTGCTGACCAAACAGAACGCACTTCCTGCTTGCCTGAGTTCACTCCGATGGGTTTATTCAGATTCATCCGGGTAGAGCACATCTGAGGTATCGAGCATCTCTCCACACAGGTGCTTCTCTATGGAGTGTTGCTGTGGTCACCGCTCAGTCATGAAGGGCTGGGTTGAAGTCTGACAGTATCAGGCAATGTCAAAAATAAGAGAGTTGGTCTTCAAACAAACAATAAATAGAGCCATTTGGAAGTTTGCAAGGTTTTCAGAGGGCATGGCTGAAGTTAATAAATATTCTCTTAAAACACTAATTCTGAGAGGCCTAAGGAATATCATTCACGTACACAGAAGGAATCATCCAGTTAGAAATATTTTGCTTCATCATCTTTGACTCGATTACTACATTCCAGAAGGGTGACACGTTTCTTCTTCCAAAGTAAGTGACCAGATGAGAACAGTCTCGATTCGAAAGCACTCACAGACCGCTCCGTCCGACCGGCCAGTGCTTACCCTTTTGTACAAAGCTGAAGTAGGGCTGGGGACAGACCAGCTCAGCTGACTGTAGCCAGAGTCGAGGACTTGTAGCCTTTTCTTGTTTGCTTCATTTTATAGCCACCTAGAAGGACTAATCGTGTCTCAGCTAAAGAATTATGGAAACTTGAAAACGTGACTGAATGTGATTTGCTTTATTAAGAAATATTTATT
Organism: Mastomys natalensis; assembly: GCA_021653895.1. NCBI lineage: Eukaryota > Metazoa > Chordata > Mammalia > Rodentia > Muridae > Mastomys > Mastomys natalensis. Next base: position 486,455 of record JAJTUV010000742.1, read on the forward strand.
GATCGGTGTGGTCAGTGGGTTTGGAGAATGAGCCACTCCAATGAGCAGTCCCTCTACGCTCCTGTACATAAAAATAGAAGGGTAATAAAATAGAATGTTGTTTTAAAAAATAGTTCCTAAAAGTAAATATGCAAGCCGAACCTCTAGAGCAGAGCAGGATTCTCAACCTGTAGGTCATAGCCTCTTTGGTGGTTAAGTGTCCTTTTCACAGGGGTTACCTAAGACCATCAGGAAAACAGACATTAGGATTCAGGACAATAGCAAAACTACAGTTATGAAGTAGCAGCGAAAATAATTTTATGGTTAGGGATCACCACAACATAAGGAACTGTATTAAAGGGTCACAGCATTAGGAAAGTTTCTTGTGCTGCTCTAGAAGAAAAAATCTGCCTGTAAGAATAATAGAAGCTAAGCTAGTGCATAATACAATAAAACAGGAATCCTGCCTCCCTAAACCAACACGTTTTAGACCTGGCTTCTAACCCTCTGGGCAAGGGAGGAGAAACGTTTGATTTTAGAGGCCATGAGAGCCATGGAGACAGAAGCTAATCCATAGGGAAACATGAGATCAAGTGAGACATTTTATGGGCATTATTGACTATGTATGGAGTTTTCTATTGGAAATATTTGGTTCTACAAGACAAATTTTCAAGTGTACATTTTAAACTTTCTCTCCTTAAAAATTCAAGGAACAATCATATTTCTCATCCCTGTATCTGTTGAGATGAAGTAAGGGGAGGGTTACCCCATTTTATAGTCTAGCATCTACGACAAAAGGTCCCAGTGACTCTGATTATGACTGAAGGTGGGGACCAGGAGGAGTGAGGCTCCCTGCAGAGAAGAAGCTTTAAATAAAACAGACTTTCACACACATCCTCCCACATACCCTTGTCTTCATTACAATCAAGTCCACCTCTTGGTTAGAAGATGTACTATCCAAATGACTGGAAACTGATGGACATAAAGACTTACAAAGCATCCGTTACTCACTATGTGCTAGTCAGCTTTTTGTTGCTATGATAAAAAAGCCGAGACAAACAACACAGAAATAGAAAAAAAAAAAAAAAAAGTTTGAGCTCACCGTGTGAGGAGAGGGTGGTTTCTATTGAGCCATTGCTTTGAGGTTCTGATGGATGTCATCAGATGGGCATGACAGTATGTATAGGACCAAGGAGGCAGAAATGAGGGACAGGAAGAGGTCAGGGCCCCACTACCCCAAAAGGCATCCACTAATAATCTAAAAGACCTCCCGCAAGACGCTGCCTTTTAAAGTATTCACTACATCCAGCCTCAGAGCCACACCTTTAACATCCAGACTTTAGAGTACATTCAAGGTCCAAACTATAGCACACCATTTTCACTAATTCAGTGGCTGTTTATCAAAACCAGACCCTTTACCATTAATCAACAAGCAATCAACCCCTTAAGCAAACAAATGTCTATGTAAAAGTAAAAAGCTCAACTGCTAACAAGGCTAGAGACTAAAAGCAAAGATTTTTCTAGTTCAAACATTCTAGGGTTACATGACTTTAAATATTATAAATTCTTTAAAAATACAACAACAAAACCAAAAAACAGTCCCCCAAAAAACCAACAGCATAGACTTAACAGAAGTTAGAATAGATTTGGGCTGATAGGACTTTAATTTGAGATCATAATCGCTTGCTCTTTTGTTTTGTTTTTGTTTTCGTTTTTGTTTTTTCAAGATAGGATTTCTCTGTGAAATAACCTTGGCTGTCCTAGAACTCACGTGGTAGACCAGGCTGGCCTCAAACTGACACATATCTGCCTGCCTCTGCCTCCTGAGTGCTGGGATTGAAGGCGTGTGCCACCACACCAGGCTTTACACTTGCTTGTTTATTAAGCTAGACTAGTCAAGATTACTTGATTGTTTCATTACATTACCCTTGACCTTTTAAAAAACCAGTCCTATGTTTACAGGATGTCAGCATTGGAGGAAACCTTAGGTTTTATCTTGGTATAGCCCTAACTTAATAGGAGATTCTGAGACTCAGAAAAGGCAGGTCCCTTGCACTGTAATGCCCACCTGGAATCAAACAGCTTTATTTTCATTACGTTACTCCCTTCAGTAATTCCAACAGGCCTTCCCTGTTGAATAATCCAAGTTATTAGCCCTTCTCTGAATCTTACTTTATACACAATGACTGATTTAGCATCTGACTCCATCCCCTGCTTTAGTTGGCTGAGGCAGGGTGATCATTGACAATCCGCAACATAAATAATCCTTGAAATGCATAATTGAGAACTGAGTGTAGTAATTTTAGCAAACGAGCTTGGCTCTCGGGTCTTCAAAATGAGGTTATTCTGTTGAGCAAGCCGCCCTCTCCTTTCTGCCTGCTTTGGAGTCCTTGCCAGGTTCTGCCATCCAAAACCTTGGAATCCGCGGTAGCCCAAGTTTTCTTGAGCTGTGTTGGAAAGTTCGAGTAAGCTTGTTACTCTTCGGCTACTGACCAATTAAAGTCAGTACATGGTGTGGTAAGGGGAGTGAGTGAATGAGGTCAAGAGGTAATAATTAAAAATGAGGTAATGAGATGATTCAATCCCCTCTGCCTGCCAAAAAGGCCCACTGGTGACCACGTTCCCAGTTTCCCTGTGTTTCCCAGGCATCTAGCCACAGAGTCTGTGGAATAAAGTCACCTCTAATGCTAGCATAGATTCCTCTGGTTGTTACGTGGCTTACTATAAAGTATGAATATAAGGGAGTTCATTCTTAGCATTTTTTAATGTATAGTTCAAAAATCCAAAGACTATTTTGAAGTACTTCTCATGAACAGGTGGATGGTCTATCTATCCTATGACCATCCATGTGATACATGGCAGTGTCCAGTGGCAAAGTGTGGGACACCCAATGAAGCACTTTTGAGATGAGTGAGAGAATGTTATTGGCTTGAGGAATAGGAAATATAAGTCCTAGTGCACTCTGCACATTTAGAACAATAATGGAAGATGTTTGTAGATACAACCATTCACATTATACCAGAAAGAGCACTGTGCAGAAGTATGGCCTCCAACACAAACTAGAAGTGGTGGTGGACTTTGCATGGACTTGACCATGTCAGGTCTCAGTTCAGTAAAGATAGTGGTCGAGGTCATCCAGGAGATTCCTACAGATCCAGAGTCCTCTGGTCTTGTAACTGGTTCTAGTCCGTGACTTATGACAAGGATGTATATGGCTACTTAACCTACAGGTATACATGGGCTTTGACCCTCAAATGTTATGACTCTACAAAAGTAATAAACTCTGCAGTGACACATTCTTAGGTTAAAATACAGGGTGATTTTTGCATCAGTAAATCTAAGTCTTGGACTCTTCAGTACTTCACCCAAACAAACAAGTCAATTAGTTAACAGTCTAAGATTCAAGTGCTAGAGAATTCTGTATGGGATTAGCTTGGAGGATGGGGGAAGCAAACAACAGATGCAGAGGATCCACAACACGATGACAAGCAGAAGCCACCCCACCTCACAAGAATGATAAGCCAATGAACACCTCTACTTAGGTGCTAGTGTCTGGCTTCTCATCCCATCAAGATGAGACTAATCCTCACAGAGAAGGCCCATTAGTAAAAAAGAAATACACATAAAATTAAACACAAGCCCTCAAATACCTTTTTATGTTGATGTCTCTAACATCTTGTTGCCGTATTTATTAAAGTTGCAGTCTAAGAGATGGACCAAGCCATCTCTGCGCACATGGAACTTACTACTCATGCAGTCCTCAATCCAAGAAAGAGATTTACAGACCCATGGAGAAAAATAAATCAAAGGTAGAGTTGTGAATAATGTCCAAGAAGAACGGTTTTGTGAGGAAATGTCCCCATTTGCAGGGTGGTGGTTACCGCCCCTTCTTCCTCAACACCCACTCTCATTCCTCAACTACAATCCAATTTCACATTGACAGAATTTATAAGCCTCCATCTGCCAAGGCCAGTTGCTAACCTTAACTTCTTACTCAATGAATTCTTAGGTGCTTATTAAGATTAAAATACATCACCTATTAGAATATCCGCTCCTTGGCACTGGATGCCAAGACAAGGCTGGAATGATTCTAACACTTGGTTACTTGGGATTTGTAACAGCCCACGTTCTGCATGGTGGATGGAAGATGGGGTGCTGCCCACACTGGATTTATTTTGGAGACTGAGAACTTAGGGACACATTAAATAGAGCATACGTTTAAAAATAAGCACCACCTGGAATTTCCAGTATGTCACCTCACAAAGAGTGTGACGATGTATATTTGTTGTAGTTACTGCAAAATTTCTTGTTGCTTTACCAAAACCTCCTCATCTTTGAATTGGTTCTTCTACACAGAACCATGCCATGAAGAGGTGGGCCTTAATAAAGGGGCTTACATGTAGAATTTTAAAGTTGACAAATAATAAACTCCAACCCACATTACAAAACAAGTTAAACAAAATACCTTTGGGTTCTTTTTATGAGCCTAGGGCTGTGATAAATCATTTATGATAGAACCAAATATCCAGAAAGATTTGTGCCTCTGGATAAGACCACTATTTCCCAAGTTATTTCACTAATTTAAAAATGTAAAGATTTGATTCTATACGAGCCTAGAAATTTTATGGTTTATTTTTTTAAGAGACAGCATTAGTTTCTTTATAGATTAAATCTTGTTGTAAAATAGAACTAAGATTGCATGTGTTAACATTACTAAGTAGTATAGGGATTGTTACACTAAAAAATAAAGGAGTTAAAAAATCACATAATTTGCTAAGTTTTGCTTTTTCTAACAAAATAACTACTGCAGAAAGTCTAGATTTTCTAAGAATCAAGATACTAGAGACATACAGAAATTTTTTTCTCTACCTAGAATGTCCATTTTATATCTGGTAAGAACTTGGGATAGGATTGGTTCAATCTCCCTGCATCAAAGCTTAATCTTAGCTCTAGCCCTCTTGTACATAAGGAAGAAAGGATGCCATTTAGCAGGCCTTTGAGCAACAATGTGGAGAACAGGATGGAGAAATAATCATGTGTCCATCCATCTGGCCCAAAAAGGACTTTCCTAAACACCACCAACCTTTCTCAACCACTGAGGCTACTTCTGACTTCACCCTCACTAACTCTGCCAAGACATCCCTTCCCTGCACCACCGTGGATGGATGGATGGATGGATGGATGGATGGATGGATGGATGGATGGATGGATAGATGGATGGATGAATCTTGAGCTCAATCTCTCTCTCCCCTCCCTCTCCCTCCTCTCTCCTCCCTCTCCCTCCCTTCCCATCTCTCAGTCTCCCTGTCTCCCTGTCTCCGCCCCTCTTCCTCCTCCCTCTAGAAACAGATGGAGTTCTTCTCTGCCTTTTAAGACCTCTCTGTAGAAGAGCATATCGACCCCACTGGCCTTCACTCTTGGCATTCCACACCTCGCTGTCTGTCTCACCTCCTTCCCAGAGTCCTCTTTACTACCTATCTGCTTCTTAGCCTATCCTAGAAACTACCTCATTTTTAATCTTAGGTACTATTCTGGGCAATGCCATTCATGTTTATTAAGTTATGTATCAGTCTAGGCTGTAGTCCCTCAACACTAGTCTTGGCCTTTCTTGAAAATTCTAGTTGTCTACCTGATGGGTTCAAAAGGTTCCTCTAACTCAGCATATGTCAAACTGTCTTCTCCTACAAATCTACTGTTTCCCCTCATTCTCTAAGGTATTAAGAGGCACCCATCCACCAAGGTTCTTAAGATCTGTGCCCGGGAGTCATTGACAGCTCGCACTTTCGACCATCACTCTCCAGTTCTGGTTCAGTGCAAAGTAACTGGGATTGAATTCCCCTCCTACACTTTTACTGTGCCTCCAGATCTCCATCCATGCCTTCATCCCTTTGCTATAGTCTAGGATGGTTTCCCACCTCCAGGTTCTATTTCATTCACCAGCTTTACACCAAGTGTGCATTGTGGGGTACCTTAAGATCACACAGGCTGACCGCATTATTCCTGATTAGATTGCTTCACTGCATTGTCATTAACAAGAGGATTGCGTCTTAAATGGCCTCCAACTAGCCTGGTGTCTGGCCTCTCTGGCCACATCCCTCTGTGGCAAAGATCTCTGAGTGGTAGCTGATTTGTATTCTGTGACTCCCTTTCTCCAGCTACTCAACCTGGAGCAGCCCCTAGCTCTGCCAATCACATCCTCTAGATAAGTGGTTCTCAACCTGTGGGTTGCAACCATCAAAAAACACATATATCCAATGATCTTAGAAACTGAGCAAAACTACAGAGTAGCTACAAAAATTACTTTATGGTTGGGAGGTCCTAAGATGGTTAGAAAGCTGTGCTTTCTAACAGTCACGATGCACAGGTTGAGAACGGCCTCTCTAGATTATCTACTGAAACTGATTCTCTTTTTAATTAGGATTTGCCTCTGAATCTGTTCATCTAAGCCAGCACCTCAGATGGAGCTGGGGTTCCTCCTTGGGGACCTCCCCCACTACCTTCTATGCTTCTTTCAAAATCACAGGCTAGGTATAAAATAAAACCCCCCATCTTTCTGTTTCTCCTCATGCAAAGTTACAGACATGGAGACAAAGTTTTAATTCCACAGAGTCCCCCAATCCCAGCACACAGTAGGTACTTTAATCTTTAGTGACTAACAAAGAAGAGATGGTTCCATGTTCCATTTTTTTTCCTTTAACATAGTGACTATTACACTAGTTTGCTTACAAGAACAACAACAAAAGCAAATGTGTTTTCTGAAGGGATCCTTATAATTTCCTAGACAGTAAGGTGATCCCGAGGTAGAGAAAACTTTCTCTGGGGAGTAGGGAAGGTCCTGTCTAAGTTAGGAAATTCTGCAGCTGGTTCATTTCATACCGTAACAAGCGTTCCTTGGAGAATGGCCTTTTTTTCTTTTTTTAAATAGCAGTGATATCAAGTCAGCTCACGTCCAAACCCATGTCCCACCCTAGACCTTGAGTAAGAGTGATGTCTGCTGCCACATGGCATCTCATTTCCTTGTCTTCTCTCAACAGCGACAGTATGATTTGGGACTGGCGTGACTGTAGCATATTTACTGTAAATTATCAATAATGCACTCACTTCCCAGGCCCCTCATAGTCTCCTCTTTGTCCTGTGACTAACATGAGTATGGGGCCCAGAAGATGAGCTTATGCGCCAAAGTGACAGCACACAGTATATTTTCGGATCCTGTCTGAAGACCCTGCGAGGCATCAACAGCCCACAATACTCAGGGGCAGGAGGGCGGATGTAGCTGCTTGTTGCATAACTCAGAAAAACATTGTGGACAGTAAGGACCCCAGAGGGCAGAGGGGATGGCTGGTATGTCCAGCATGTGCTCAAGATTGAAACCAACTGTTGTACAGCCACATGATCTTGACACATTGGCCTAGACTAAGTGCCAGAAAGTTCAGGAGAGCTCTGGTTCTGAGGTGGTTTCTCCTCCGAAGGTTAATGTGTTAGCAAATGAAACTTCAGTATGATCATGTAGAAAGATGATAGGACCTGGAAGGGGTGGGGCCTGGCGGGAAGTAGTTGAGTCCCTGGTCTTCAGGAAGAATCGGCCGTTCTTGTGGGATCTATTAGTCCTATCGAGAGGAAGTTATAATACAATGAGACTTTTTTTTTCTGTGTTCTGTATTCTTTTCCTACCTGGTGATCATTTTCCCATGAGTTCCTATGATGGTTATGCTGTCAAGCCTGAAAGGATCTCACTACAGGCTGAGTCAATGAAACCACCCAACCCTTGACTCTGACTCTAAAACTTGAGCTAATTAAACTTCTATTATTTAGAAAGAACTTGGCATCAGTCATTTAGTTACAGTATTACAAAACGGACTGCTACACAGCATATCTCAAAGTGAGAAGAGACAAGAGTAGAAAATGTGAAATGTTAGTCCAGTGGATTTGCCTGGGGTGGGGGAAGATAACCAAGGACAGATACATCCTTGCCACTTACTTTCTAAAGCCATACAAACTCAGTAACTGAGATCCAACCTTATGTGAAGCTAATCAGTCAGACTTCTAACCTAGAGTACAGAGCGGGGAAACAGGCTGGAGAGAGGCATTTGGAAAAGAAAGAGCCAAGCTTATTTTGGTGCCCTGGGGAGAAGTCTGCAGACAGGCATATTTGACCATGAAAGTGAGCAGGGATGGGTGGATTTGTGAGGTACTCAGGGGTGGAGGAGGAACTGGGCAGATACCTATTCTTTGATGGTGACTGGTGGGAAACAGCCTTAGACAATGCAGGTGACATCACACAGGGGTGACAGAAGCTGGTGGTTTGTGTCCCATTCAATTCTGCTAGTACTACTAATGTCCCAAGAATCAAAATGGCCTCCAAGTGACAACCGTCTGACAGGCATTCCCCGCCACTCCCTAGATAAAGTCTCACAAAGTGGAATAAGCAGAAAGGCAGGGACTCGGGTCTCAGACACAGGATGCCATCTAGTCCCACAGCCCTGTTCCTTGGCAGGTGGAAGTTTGTGAAAAGCAGCCACACTTCATGGTCTTGTGGGTTGTTCAGGCTCAAAGAACCCCAAAGAACTTTCTTCATCTCTAAAAGATAGGGTGGTCATTTGTAAAAGGCTACTTGTGGAGAGTCGTCTCCCACAAGAGAGACAATGAAGACCGGTCCCATGTCCATTGGCCAGAACATTTTGGAACTGGCTGCTTAGGAACAAGCGGCCCATTCCCAGGAGACTCAGGCATCTGCCATCCTGTCTGCCTGTCTCTCAAACCATCCATACAGTTTCAATTCACAGATCATGTGAATCACAGTCTCATGAGGCTCATTCTTCCTTCCATTGTCTTCTGATCTATACCTGGGCTTTTATAAGTAGTCAAATACAGGTGGTTTTTTTTTTTTTTTTTTTTTTTTTTTTTTATCTTTCCAACACTTTAAGAAGTTTTCTCTCCACATGCCCTGATGAGAGTCATCTCTCAGTTGGAGTTCACAATGGGGTGGTGTTTACAATGTCATTGAGGAGCAGACACGAGTGTGGATGGTTTTTAAAGATTGACTTAAGTTCCCAGAAGTTCAGTGTCAAGATGAAGGTTTTCCTGTGTTGGGACTCAAACAATGACACCCTTAAGTAAAGGCCTAAGACTCAAAGACTCTGAAATTCTGTCCTCAAGTCTTTCACCTCACACTCTCTCCCCAAGGTGGGTCAGAACAACCCTCTTCCACAAAGCTAGCTGCGAAGCCTAAACACCTATTACTGGAAATTCCTCGTTGTCTTTCTGTGTAACAAGTAGTGTTGTGGAGATATTCTCTATCAACCTTGTTAGCTTACAGGACAGATGGGGAGATGTAGAACAGCAGGTATAAGTCTCAGCTCTAGAAAGCTGTTTCTCAAGCCTCCAGACCTAATGTACCATGGTGAGAAAGGTTAATAACATGGACCCCACACTTGAAATCTGCTAAGAAGGTAGACTGTGAGTTAACTCATCTCACACAAAAAAGAAGCGCAAGTGATGGTTGACTATGGTAAATACTTCAGGTAACATTTCATTCTGAACACATCACATCAAGCTGGATGCTTTAAACATATGCCATTAATCATCAAGCGATACCACAAATCCATGGGGGAGAGCTCCGAGTGCTAAATGCAAACAGTCATCTAAGAGCATATTCCAAAGGAGGAGCTCCTGAGGACAACGCATGGAGCTTGTCTTCTGAAAACAAATAGAGGTGAGGAGAAGCCATGGCAAGGATTAGCAGGGAACAAATACCACCAGGTCTCACTGTCTCTCCCTTTCCACAAACACGCTAGAATTCAATACAGAATTTTATATAGAATGTTGTTGGTTGGGATATAGGTCAATAAGTTAGAATATGTTAATATGGTTGGGGTATATGTCAATAATATGGTTGGTCATCTATGTTAATAAGTTTATTTAAAATAGAAAACAAATAACCATTCCTGACTTCCTCCCCCCATAATTTGCAATGAATATTTTCCCGAGCAGGAAGGAGAAAACTTCCAAACTTTAATGTGTTGTTGAATATATACTCAAACATATACAGTATCAGGATTCTTGGGATATCACATCCAACTTTGAAACTTCCAAGTTTTGTTTTGCTTTATTTTTAATCTTAATTGGTAGCTTAAAAAATATAAAGGTTTATAGTTGTTCAACGAACAGACACACTGGGAGTGGCTGTTTATTTCCTCAGTTTTGCATCATGTCCACCGTACACACGTGCGTTCCATCTTTGACATGGCCGTTATTTACTACCTATCTAAAGTCTATCTGAGGAAGCTGATCTTAAATGTCACTCAAAGAGCTTCATGGTCTCCATGGTTGCACTGGTTTGTGGATTCTTTAAAAGAAAGGGCCTAGTAGGGAGTCTTCAAGTCAGTGCCATATACGCTCAGAGAGAATTAAGGGACTCCATCCTGGTCCCCATCCTCATTTACATGTCTGGGCTATGAAGTGACCCCAGTGTGACCCCCACCCCAAGGGATGAAGATACCATAGACCCAACATAACAGGGCAATTAGCCAGAGACTGACTTTGAGCCAATGCGGACGTCTTTATATTTTGTTTTATCTTGAGTGTTCATTATGGTGACAGGGAGATAATCTAAATAGACATACTTCTTTTAATGTGGGGTACCTAGAGTAAGCTAGAGCCCTAATTTGAGGTCTATTGCTAGCTGCTACCAAGCCATCAAACGAGAATGCCCAAGGGATGAAACTTAACTGATTAAGCCCCAGAGAGAGATTTCAAAAGCCTTCATTTTACTCCAGTGATTCTAGAAATAAATTCCAGAGTTATGCAAAGACTGCCCATACTAGAAGGCTGGACCATCTTTGCAATTAAACACCAATCATCCATTTATGATATCTGTAACAGGGCACATTTATTGTATGAGGTCTAAAGCTATATATTTAAAACTATGTCAGGCTGGGTGCCCATTTCATCAAAAACGACTTGACTTTAACCTTTATTTTTTTGAGATGGAATCTCATTGTATTGCCTCGGCTAAAATCCTCCTGCCTCAGCCTCTCTAATACTGAGATAGAGATAGGCATACACCACCATACAGGGAAAATCACTTCACCCCACCCTCCCTTTTTTTAAATCTAAAAGCAGGGTCCAATGGTACACATCTGTATTCTTAGTGCTAGAAGGCTGGGGCAAGAGGGGTGGAAGTTAAGACTAGCTGGGGCTCACGTGGTGGGCTTCTGTCTCAAAAACAAACAAAAAGAAATACCATAAAAATCTACCAGCCAGAAATTCAGGAGGTATCTGTCTTGCCATCAGCAAAAAAGGAAGGCTAGCTTTGGAAGGAAAATGTCAAGGACAAGTCATTGTGGGCTTCTGGGTTTTGTTTTGTTTTTTTAACCCTCTTACTGCTATAATGAAAGTAATAAGCATTCCATAGGAATTAAGAAATACAAATTCCAGAAGACTTATACCAGTGTCCAGGATTTAGCAAATAGAGGGCTCATTCCAGCCTAACACATTCACACATCACTCCCCTCCCCCAGGGTGACCTAGATCTCTCTTGACAGAGCAGCTAAGGCTGAGAAGGGGCTGAGAGGCACATGACTCAGAAGGCAGGGCACCTGGGTTGGCTAGCCCGAAGGCTGCAAGCGGATGGAGCCCTGTTCAGAGAATAGGAACAGAGTGGATTCCTTGCAGAGCTTTTTCACAGTCTGCAACAATTCATCTGTCAAAAAATGAGCATGAATGGGAAAAATCCAGCATCGGAGCCAAGGACTGTGTTGCAACTGTCTAAGATTTTTGAGCGCTGGCCAAACCCGTCTTTATAGATTGTTTTCACCCTCGTGGCTTTGCAGCACTTCACCCCTAAATACTTGATAGCTGCCTGAGAGGTGTAACTCCATCTCGGCCGCTGACTCACTGGGGTGCTTCCCATGTCGTTGTTTGCAGCACAGATGGTGAGCTTGTACTTGTACAACTGGCAAAGGGGACAGGCAGACACATTTCCCGCTTTCTAAGAGTTGACAGACAGTTATCTAAGGTCTCCACCTCAGTCCACCTCATCTCTCCCTCCCTGGTTGACTTTTATTTTCTGCCTCCCACCACCCTGACCCTTGAGCAGAGGGTAAGAAACAAGTGGAGACTACATTTAAGCTAGCCATTTAGCTCCATGGGGCAGCTCTGGGGAAAATGATCCCAGCGAAGGATGCAAAAATCATTAACAAGATTTAAGGATTATCTGTGGTAATTTCTCCTCCTGTTCATACCTCTTAAGGTCAGGGACAGCTAGCTGCTGGCAAAGGCGGAAGGGGCGGGGAATGCCAAAGAAACTAACTTTAAGAAACTACTTCCTTTAAACCTTGTGACCAAAAACCTGCAAAGGGAGTTTTCCTATTGGATGCTCTGACTGAGCCGGCTATCAATCATGAGTGCAGCCCCCTGTAATCTCCACTTTGTACACTGTCTCATGAAACAGCAGGAAGGGACTGCTCATCGCTGGGGGTTGCTCTCTTCTAGGGAGGTTGAGTCTACAGTTTTGACATGCATGCACTGAACTTCTAGCTTTCCAAACAGCAACCTGCTAAACTGAGTGGTCATGGCAACAGGTGCCGGTGAGAGTGTACCATGACAGGGAACCTGAAGGCTTCTGCAAAGCACTTTGCCAAGGATGCGAGTTGAATGGTTTCCGGAAGGATTTTATTGGGAAAAAAAAAAGGAAAAAGAAATAAATAAAAGAAAAAACAGACTAAAAGAAGGGAAAAACAGCTGTTTGGAAATAAACTATAAAACATCTGCAGCACACAACAAGAATTCTCTAAGTGTGACCATGAAGCTTTATAGCGACTTCATACTTCAGAGACGAGACTCCAGCCTACACAAGTCACCTCAGGCAATACACTATTCCAGGTGTTCCTAAGAGTGTACAAAAGAGGTGAGTCTAAGGGTGCTCTCTGGGGAACATCGCAGAGATTCCCGGAATGCCACTGAGCAGTGTCCCCACTACAGCTGGCCACAGGAAGGAAGATTGAGAAGAAGCTAGAGACCGTTTCTCATTGTCCAGGGATTCTGGAGACCAAATCTCCCTGCTGGAATCCTTGACTTCCGCCTTGAGCATTTTTTTTTTTTTTTTGACTCTCTTTGGCGCAAACAGTTCATCAAAGGGCAAACACATTGAAGTTTCTTTAGCATCTTGTGCATTGTTAAAGTATAAATTAGAATTGTTTGTTTGTTTGTTGTTTGTTCCTTCAAATGAGGTTTGAGGGTCTAAGGATTTCAATGATATTTCTCAGTAACTAAGTTACCAAAAACTTATACCGTGGCTGTATTTATTCTGCAAAGGAGGTTCCAAGTTGCTAAAAGGGTCCTCAGAAGAACACATTTCTTCACATTCTCTTGATCTCTGTGTGTGGAGATTTGCTTAACAGCTGTCTTATGTACAAGTGTTTTTTTTCCCCCAGCCACGTCCTCCCCCTCCATAAAGAAACTTTTTTTTTTTAGAAAGGCAAAAGACATAACTGAAAGTTAAAGTTCTCCTCACAGCGCTGCCAGCAGCAGACACGGTAGGTCACTGGAAGACAGTTAAGGAAAATCATCCTGCCCCGTGGACTTCATCACTTAAGAGGGAACTGGAGTTGAAAGCAAAAGAAGACTACATGTAAAGTCAGCATGGCCTTCTCCCCAGTCCAGCAGAAAAGGCAAGCACTGTATAGTAAGACAACCAATTTTACTAAGTGCCTGGCAATTCCAATCCCATACAAGCAACACCTCTTCTCTCACTCACTATGACTGCTAATAGCAAAGATGGCAGTTACAGTATAGGAGGAGAGAAACCCGGAAATGAGCCATCACAATCCGTGAATGAATGAATTTCATTCATTTCAGCAACGTGCATGTGTTTACACCATCACTTCTGAAGTAGATACTGTACTCTCTTTCTTCCTCCAGCAGCATGGATGGAGAAACCACAAGTGCCTATCACTGTGTCAAAGTTGCTGAGAAGGGATCGCTCAGGGCGTTGGACCACGGGGGCGGGGGGTCGGGGGAGTGGGGACCCTAGCTGGCACAGCACTGCACCCACCTGTAAACCTCAAGTGACCCCTCAAGCTACCTAGACAGGTGTTTGGCATGGGGGTGGGGATCAGTTTTCTCTAGGAGTGACCTACATTTCTCATCACCATGACAACGTTTCTTGGTTTGTAAGCACAGTTGAGCATTCCTAGTCTGAAACACTGCAAAGCCCGAAGCTGTGAGTGTTGACATGATACCACAAGTAGAAAATTCCATGCTGTGAAACTCTGTCTCATGAACAAAACTATTTAAAATGCTGCATACATCACTAGCAGGCTATGTATATTAGGTGTATACAAAACATAATTGAATTTTGTGTTTAGACTTCGGACTGATCCCCAAGATAGCTCATTATGTCTGTGTAAATACTCCAGAATTGGAAAAAATCCAAAAGCTGGAGTACATCTGGTCCCAAGCATTTGGATAAGGGATATTCCATATGTGCTATACTTACTAAGTAGGGAGGATCCTAGGGGCTCCCCTATCCTGGAGAAAAAAGCGCACTTCAGCATGTGAGCTCCACAGAATACTCTAGAGTCCCAGGAAAGAGAAAGGAATCATGTGACTACCACTCTACCCCAAAACAGGAAGTAGTCAAGCTGTTCTGGGACAACTGCCCCCACCCCTTCCCTTGCTGCTCCTAAAACTCTGGGTTAGCATCCAACCGAGGAGTAGAATGACTTCCAATGTGGACCAAGAGTAACTTACTGCATCTTTTTAACTTGCAAGTTAGGTCTCCAATGCTAACATCAAGCATGGACATTTAAAGTCCAAAGGATTTTACAAGACCAACGGAATGTCATCCCATACATTTTTTTTTTTTAAATAAAAGATATTCTGGGGGAAAAGTACTTAAGTTTGAGATGGAAATTTGCAAACTTTACTGCAGCAAAGAAAAGCCTCATTCTCTAACAGCACACACAATACCAAGAGGAACGGGTTGCCTTCAGATGACACAAAGAGAGACGTATACGTGGATCCACTGAGCTCTACAGACAGCAGGTTTATTGACAGAAACCAACACTAGAGAAATAAAAGGATTTAGGTTTTAAGCAGAGGAGAGCCAAGATCCATCGGACACTTTAGTTTTCGAAATGTTAATAACAAAGGGACTGGAGAGAAGGGCTGTCGTGAAGTCTGATGTGAGACACGGGGTAAGCAGACTATACGAAGAGAAGTCGCACCTCAGGCCTGTGTAACATACAAGACAATTTAACCAAGTTGCTGAAGAATCACATCTACTTTACAATAAAAATACTGACTTTAACTGTATTAGAATGCTGGGGAGAAAGACACCGTTTTCTAAGTAAAGAAAACAACTGGCAAAGAAGCATCTAATACAGTGCGAAGGCTTTTCCGACCGGAAAGATAGGACCTTAGGAAGGACCCAGGAGAAAACCTCCATTGTCACAGAAAACTAGGAAACCCATGGGCGACACACATTACGCTATTACAAGGGCGAGTTCTTCCACCTTATCCTCTCTGTTGTCTTGTTTCTCCTGTCAGCCATGCTGGTTGGATCCCTCCCAGGGACCATTTAAGCATTCTTAAGTCCCTCTGACAGAACTCCACCTCTGTATGCTTAGCCCTTTCCTCCCTCCCCAGCCAGAGTTCACACCAGCTACCTTCTCTCTGCTCTGCTCCTCCATGCCCTCGATTCCTCCTAAATCCTACTCTACCTATCTTAGGGTCACTAGTGCTGTGATGAAACACCATGGCCAACACAACTTGAGAAGGAAAAGCTTTACCTGGTGTATGCTTCCACCATTACTGTTCATCTCTGAAGGAAGTCAGGCCAGGAACTCCAATGGCAGGAACCTGAAGGCAGGAGCTGAGGCAGAGGCCATGGAGGGGTGCTGCTTACTGGCTTTCTCCACGTGATTTGCTCAGCCTGCTTTCTTATAGAACCCAAGACTACCAACCCAGGGTTGGTCCCGCTCATCATGGGCTGGGTTCTCCCTCATGAATAAGTAATTTTTAAAATGCCCTACAGGCCTGCCCTCAGCCCAAATGAAAGCATTTTCTCAATCGAGGTTCCCTCTTCTCTGATGACTCTAACTTGTGTCAAGTTGACATAAAACTAGACAGGACACTACCCCATTCTAATTCATCCAGCTCTCTACACCAGTGGCTCCCCCAAACCACCCAATAGCCTCCAGGATGCCAAGTGCAATAATCAATTCAAGTTCTCATACTTCTGAGGTTTTCCATACAGGTGGTATACCCTTGATCCAAACATTTCTGATGCTCTGTAATCAAGAACTTAAGTCATGACAAGGGAAAAAATGTTTGCTCTCACGAGATAGGTCACAGTCAAAATATGTATATGTATATATGCATGCTTCATTTCGTTAACATATTTTGAATACTGTATAACACAGGGCTGAGAGATGTCTCAGTCAGTGAAGTGCTACCTTAAAAGCGTGAAAGCCCAAGTGCAGATTCCCAGCACTAACATAAAAGCCAGAATCCAAGGTGTACCTGTAACCCCAGTACTGGAGGACAGGTGCAGACAGACAAGTCACTGGAGCTCAGGGCCAGCCAGCAGAACTGAATCAATGACACATGATCCCCTAGAGACCTTGACTCAAAAAAATGAAGTGTAGAGAGACTGAAGAGGATACCTAGTATTAATTTCTGGTCTACACACAAACACACACACACACACACACACACAGAGGAACATATGCATACATCAGACACACACCAATTTTATGACATGACCTTTGGGCAAATGTGTATAAGCAGATTAATTTTGTGTTTAGATTTGGGTTCCACACCCAAAGAACCCCTATATGTACAAATGAACTTTCCAATTTTTCATAAAAACTCCAAAGCCAAAACACTTCTGGGCCAAACATTTCTAGTAAGGGATGTTCAAGTTGTAGAGCTGAACTCTCCATCATACTGAAAACTCTGTCTTCTCTCCCCACTAATCCTGTCATTACATCCACACCCACTGCTTCAATCACTCTGCACACACTGATAGTGACAAGTTCTACCCTCTCTGCTTAGCTCTTGAAACCTCCAGAACGCTACCAACCAATGCTAGAGTGACAGGCAGCTCCACCTCTGTGTCTCAGGAGGCATCTTGCCTCCAACTCAGCCTGAGCATCAGTAACATGATCTTTCTTTCCCAGTGCCTCCTGCATGCTAGACCAAGCACTCTACCACTAAGCTATGGTCCCATTAACCTTTATCCACTCACATCCTGAGTATATCCTATAAGGTTTACAACGTATCACCTCAGCTTGCACTTGTCCATGAGTCCAACAGCCCTGACCAACAGGTCAAGCAAGCACCATCATCTCCAGAAAACCTTCCCAGGCTTCCCTGTCTTAGCCCCACAGCTTTTGTTCCCTCAGAGCACCTACCACAGTTTGTCTTCCTATTCGATCTGGCAACTATGTGGTTAACCACCTTGTATTTTTATTTCACTGTATCCCCTTACCTAGCTCTTGACACTGGGCAGACACCGTGTCAATCTACTTCCTGCTACCTTGACAAAATACCTGAGGAAGTTTACTCTAATGAAGAAAAGTCTATTTTGGCTCATGGTTTCAGAAATGCACCAAATGTGACATTTTTGAGCTCTGAGGCTGTCATCATGATTAGAGATGCCCAGTTTGTACTAAGAAAAAAACTTTGATAAGGATTATGTAGAGTACAAATAGCCGTGACTATTGAGTATCACGAGTTCCCATGAGAAAGGATGAGAAGTCGTGGAAACAGCTCTAATGCCCGTGTCAGGGCCAATAAACGATGTCAACACAAAGCATTGTCCTGTTTGGGAATTAACAAGGATCCAGGGAGGTATGTGCAGAAAAATAAAATCATCTTATTCACAGTAAACAGACTACTAGGCCTAGAAGATGTTTGGGCCATAAAAGAATGTTGATTCAAGAAGGTCTCCTTTACTTTTAAGAATTAGATGTGCTGCCATGACATGTAAACAGTGTAGAAGCTCCAAATCCCACCAGCAAATGTGGAAGTAAACTGGTGGCAGAAACACAGTATGAGAATACCATGGTTCCTTAGAATAAACCAAGGCAAATTAACACTACAGTTAAGTGAAAGAAATGCAGAAATGAATGACTGGGTGTGTGCTATCTAGAGTCTCCTGGATGCAAATATACACTCAACCAAACGTGGCCTGTGAAATAAGGTAGAACACGGTGAACCAGAACCACACATTGGTTTCCTTAAGGCAGCCTGTGGTTCCAGAGAAGAAAGAACATACGTACCCAAGCAAGATCATCAGACACCATAAGACACTGGAAACCTAAGGAGATGCCAGCAAAGCGCTGTTTCTCCCTTGTTGACCTCAGATGGCATCCCTTGCCTACTTAGGTTCTGCCTCTTTCTCTACTTCAATTTCTCTTCTCCCTCAATAAGAGTACGGTTCAAATTAATGGAATAGTGTGTTTGAGAACACTCAAGTCCTACGGGAGAGCATAGCTTTCTCACCACCAGGCTTAACACAAGGCTTGCCGCTTGGATGTGAAAATCTGAGATTAAATCTACCCAAATGAGGAATGAAGGTAACAATTTGACAGGGCACCATGGTCACGTGATCTGTGGGAAACCCAGTTCAAGTAGTATTGGGCTTCCTGAGCATTCATACATGATTGACTGTCACCTGAAGCTCCAAACACCAAACAACTAAAACGTGACTCCTCAGGTGGTCAGAGAAGGAAGTAGGTGGTTGAATTCTTCCTGAGCAAAGGTCTGGGAATACCTTATCAAATGATGGCTCCTGGCACCTGCTCCTCACGGTTACCAAGGCAACAATGGAATCCTGTCTCTCCATCAATGTTCTGCAAGTGCCTTTGACTTTCAGTTGAATTCAGCTCAGCAGGGGAGGATGCATTATCCTTGTACTATCCTCCATTTGGATAGAAATACGAGACAGTGTGATACCTGCCCATTCATGTTTACTACAGGACTGTTCACAATAACCAAATTAAAGAACCAACCTAACTGTTCGTCAGGAGGTAAATATAAAACTGCAATTCATATACATAATGGCACCATCAAGAAGAAGATAAATATCACTTGCAGGAAAATGGGTAGAACTGGGAATCATGTTAAACAAAGACAGACACACATAGAAAGGCAAAAACACTCTGTGTTTTCTCATATGTGCAAAGGTGTGTGCACACACATATGGCCGAGTAGAAGGGAGACAATAGAGGAAAGAGGATAAGCATGACAGAAAAGGGGACAGGAGAGGGTGGTGGGAAGGAAAATAGTCAAAGCATGTAACATTCCTGAAGAAAATGTCACTGGGGACCACATTGCTTTGTACAATGAGTGCACATGAAGAGGAAAGCTAAGAGAAAAGTAAGAGTAAAAATGGGAAGTGAGGGGAAATGAAAAGACAGGTAAAGGAGCAGGGGCTTCTCTGCTCCGGCCTCAGGCCCCAGGCCCCAGGGATTTACCTCTCTGGTGAGCCCCAGTACCACATACACCCAGCACGGAAGCATGGGAATGCCTTATCACGTGGTGGCTCTGTATCTGTATCTGCAGAATATCGCACTGAACGAATAAACGAATGAACAAAAGCACAGAACAGCCCTGAAGCACTGCAGCACTCTATGCTGTAAACTTAGTTCTAAGTGGGCCCTCTAGCAATCCTGGTAAGAACCCATTACAGAAGGGGCTCTTGCTTGACATATGGCAGTGACAAGGGCAAAATGTGCTCCTAGGATCAGAAGATGCACACAGGACACCCCACACATTATTCTTTGGGGACAACACAGTGGATTTATGCCAATTTAAACACTTTGAAAGTACAGCCTGAACTTGAACCCCATGAGGACTCTTCTGTCATCAGCTGGGGGAGGGAGGAAGAATGGCATCAGAGAACAACACACTCATCACACACAAATACATACTATACACACACACACACTACTCACATACCCAGATATACCACAAACCACACCCATACACACATACTCCACACATGCCACACTCATCACATACCTGTATCACACACATCACACACACACCACAAAAGCATACCACACATCATACCACCACATACCACACACACACACACACACACACACACACACACCCCTACTATGTGCAATGCAGCTGCCTTGTTTATCTGCCTGGGAAGAAGGCAGGCAGCCCACACCCCCGGGATAGCAGGCTCAAGAATCAGTAATAAATACAGGCAGAGACATCTAAAGCCAGAAAGAACTCCAGACGGATCCACCTCGTCCTCCATCATTCTACAAATGAGGACACCGAGGCCAAGAGTTGCTAAATAACTCACTGACAAGGCTCTCAGAGCTGGGACTTCTGTGGAACAAGAGACTCCAGTTTGTTTCCTAAGATACCAGTTGGCCTGGCCTCTGCAACACGCCTTCAACCTGTTGCTTAAGCTTTCACATGAAGGCTATGAAACCGTTTCAAGAAATTCTTGGACGCGCAATGCTTGCATTCTTTCAAGCCGTCCGAGCGTCCAGCAGAGAACAACAGCAGGCTTCTGTGCAGCCCGCAGAGTCACTGAATTTTCGAGTCTTATTAGAAGTACTCATCAGTATCAGGACATCGACACTACTGCTGCTACATGGTAACATTGGCAGCTGCCTCCTCTCTGTGCACATAAAATTACTACTAAAATGCATTGCTGCTAAGAACAGGTTTGCTAATGAGACTTGAAGGAAACATAGAAATGGAACACAAGCCTGTTCTACTCTATACCCACGACAGCGTAAATGAAGGGTCTTCGATGTCAGATTCTATTTTTGTTCCCAATATCTGGGAGGAACTTTCTTGTGATGGAAGTTTCAGCTTTGCTATGGCAAGATGTGGATATGCTATAAAGCCACCTGCCCAGTGAGTTCAAACCATTTTAAACATGTGATCCCAAATCTTTTATAACTCTAAACTTAGCAGGGCTTGGGGGTGCTCTTGGGAGGCAGAGGCAAGTGGATCTCTGAGTCCAAGGCCAGCCTAGTCTACATAGTGAGTTCCAGAACAGTCAGGGCTGTGTAGAAAGACCCTGTCTCAAAAAAAAAAAATCAACAAAAATAAGCTTATTTCTTATAAACTTATATATATATATATATATATATATATATATATATATATATATATATATGTTTTATGCTGTGTTTGTGCATATATGTGTGAGTATATATGCTTATGCATGTGGGTATGTGAGTGGGAGCATATGTGTGTGTGTGTGTATGAGTGGGGAGATGGAGAGAGAGAGAGAGAGAGAGAGAGAGAGAGAGAGAGATCGATCCTATTGGAAGAAAGAAGGGGGAGAGTCAGAGAGATGGTTGAAACAGTCCCATGACAGTCAGCATCCTGCTTCTTTTGAGGTCCAAGCAGTGAGATTATTTGGAGGCCAACAACATGTACTCACTCATCTATATCAGGATACTAAAGTTCAACCAAGTATGTAGGGATGTAGCTCAGTGGGAAAGCATTTGCCTAATACATACAAGGCCCTGGGCTCAATCCCTAGACTTACAAAGGCTCAACCTAGCAACTTGAAAGGATTTTCATATATAAATACACATGCATATAAACGTGAATGTATTTGTCATGTATTCTATCCCCCATAGGTAAAGAAACCGTCATGAATGCCTTGAGGCAAGGTTACAAACTCCTTACATCTCCATCTCAGCAGCACACTTCGGAAGTTTGGGGGTTGCCTCTATTCCTGTTGCATAATTTTTAAAACTCCCAAAGGACGAAACGATAAGGATCCACTGTCTTGATGCACAATGTTTCTCAAAGCACAAATACTAATCCCCCACCCTTCTTCAATAAGCTATTATATCGACTGTCTAGAAAACATTCTACTCTTATCTCAGGATCTTAAATTGCACAGAAAGTCCTAAGGGGAACCCACCTTGGTTCTCCATAGTAGCTCAGAACCTGCCAATAAACTTGATGACCATTCCTTCGGTATGTATATAAAGGATTACGTTGGACTACTGGGTGCTTGCTGGACCACAGTCAATGCTGGAGGATGGTCATCAATAATAATGAAGTCCTAATGGTTCTCAACCTTCCTGATGCTGCAACTGTTTAATACAGTTCTTCATGTGGTTGTGGTGACCCCCAACCATAAAATTATTTTGTTGCTACTTCATAACTATAGTTTTCCTACTGTTACGAATTGCCATATAAATATCTGATATGCAAGACATCTCATGTGTGACCCTGTGCAAAAGTCATTCAACCCCCAAAGGGATCAAGAGCCACACACTGAGAACCACTGCCCTAGAACAATATTCCAGAAGTGGCTTTCTTAAAAGAGCTGTCACTCCAATTCCAGAAAGTCTGGAATCCAATGCTGCAGCCCTGGCCCCAGGACCACACATCATCTTAGGCACAACCAGGGAAAAAAAGAAGCTTCTAGTGGGCCAGATAAACCACACTGGGCTTTAAAGCCCAGCACAAACCGGCAAATGCACACTCCACACCCTCGCCTTGCTCCCACCTCCTAAGGTGATTCCGAAATCAAGTTGTCCACAAGCACAGCCTGTGGGGACATGAGAAGCATTCGGAGAGCTGAGGCTGGGGACATGAGAAGCATTTGGAGAGCTGAGGCTGGGGACATGAGAAGCATTTGGAGAGCTGAGGCTGGCTACAGCTGGGGCCGGAATGATGCAAGGCAGAACAAGAGGGTGGAGCAATGCTGCAGAACCAGCCTGCTGTCCTCACAGGCAGCAGGAAGGTCCAGCCTTGCTCTGAAGCTCTGAATCATCCCCATTCTAACAGACAATAACCAGGGCAAGCCCAGGCCCTCAAGTTATTCAAATCTCCACAAAAACAGCAAATGTATCCATGCTGGAGAGTCAGCTGAGACCAAATGCTAAAATGTCCATCCATTACACACTGTGTCTCCGCACCCTCTGAACACAGATGCCTCCCTCATACTGCTTTTGAGACAGCCTGGCTGCTCTCTCTGTAGTCTTTCTTGACTAGGTGAGCTGGAGCTGGCACCTCTGATGAGTGAGCACGCAGTTTTGATGGCATGAAAGGACCCAAAATTTCAGTCAAAAAGAAGTGGTTGTCAATCATGCCCCGCCACTGACTGCCAAAGAAATCTACAAATATTGGGTACGTTTCTCATCACTGTGCCAAAATACCTGACGAGAAGCAACTTGAGGGGCTGGGGAGATGGCTCGGTGGGTGAAGTGCCTTTATACAAGCCTTCAGAACCCATAATTATATGGTGGGGGAGGGGCACAAGGGATCTGTAACCCTACTGATAGGGAATGGGGAGATGGGGGATGGAGATATGAAAACAGGCAAATCCCTTGAGTTCAGTGGTGGGACAGCCAGCCCAGTCAAATAAAATGAGCTGCTCCAGGTTCAGTGAGAGAAGGTGGAGAACAAGAGAAGACACAGAAGAACATCAACCTCCAGTCTACACACACACACACACACACACACACACACACGCATGTGCACACACACATGCACAATTAAGGCGTATTTATTTGGGCTCATGGTTTGACAGAATTCAATCTAGCATGGCTGGAGTAGTCATGGTAGCAAGCCAGGAAGCTCCCTGTGGGTGGGAATATGTAGCCCTTACTCTTTACTTCCTCATATCTCAGCAGAACAGAAAGTAGAGAGAACAGAGGCAAGGCAGAGCTGGGCTATCACCCTCAAGACCCACCTCCAGTAGCCTCCACTTCTTCCAGTGAGGCGTCACCTTCTCAAAGTGAGGTTTCACAACCCCCGAGACACCACCACTAGCTAGAGGTCAAGTGTTCAAACACAGGAGGGATTCCCCTCAGAAGATGGGCACATGCCATGTACCAATACGTGCGACAGAATGGATTGTGGTTTTCCTATTCATAGTATAGCAGCACCCAGAGGTGCTAATAGATCACGTGGGAGAGAGGTCAAGTCCCAGGTAGTCCAGGATCATGGTAAGGACTCGAGTATTCTTTCAGGCTTTGACTGAGGTTCTTGCCATTAATTGTGTGCCTTTTTTTCCTGCAAAAGATTTACACTGTAGGTGAGTGAGCTGAGGGGGGGTCACCTCTGTATCAGCGCCAATCTCGCATCTTGGTGTTATTTCCGTGGGGTGAGCAATCTGGCTTCTCTACCTCCCTATTCCAATCCTGCCTGAAGGATGCTCTCCACGGTAAGCCCCACTTTCCTGCCATCCCATGGAGTCTGCTCGCCCAGCCACCTTCTCTAGGAAAATGTATTGTGGTGAGTGAACCCGATTAATTCCAGATGTTCCTGGTCTCCTGTTCCCTCTGGATTCCCTCAGAATATGGGAACTCCTCTGGCTTTGCCTGAGACACCGCAATCAAGCATAAACCTGGTTTTCCTGGGCCATGTCCACATGTGTGCAGAGGGGCAGGGCAGAGGAGGGACCATGCCAGGCCTTCACATGTACACTGGGGAGCACTCACACACAGAAACTACGGAAATGGCATCAGTTGGTCAAAGTCCTACGGAGACAGAATCTACTAAGTAATTCTATGTATTTCTTTTTAGTTATTTTTCCCAACTACATCATAGGAGACTATAGCGAGAAATCTCCTCTGAGAATCTGGACATAAAATTGCCCTTGGAAAATTAAATTTTGGAAATCAACCCATAATGAATCCAATTAAGACAAGTTAAGCCACCATAAAGAGACAGATTAGCTCCCAGGCCTGCAAGGCATGAGAGTAATCAGATCAAGTATTTCACAAACCATCGAAAGAAAGAACATAAGAATGTGGTAATCAGCTGGGGAAGGGGGTGTTCCTGTCACCTGTCAGCCACCGGACCTTAGAAAATAAGATCTGAAGCCAGGCATGGTGGCTCATGTTTATAATCCCAGCTTGTGGGAAGCCGAGGACGACAGAATGTGAGCTCTAGATAATTTTAGGCTATATAAGGAAACCATGTCTCTTTAAGAATGGAGGAGGGACTTAGGGAGGAAGGGGGGAAGAAGGGAGAGAAGCAGAGGGAAGGAAGAAGGGAGGGAGAAAGGGAGAAAAAGGGGAGGGAGGGAAGTAGGGAGGGAGGGAAGAAAGGAAGAGGAAGGGAAGGAGGGAGGGAAGGAGGGAGGGAGGGAGGGAGGACAACAGAAAGCAGGGTCCAGAGGTAAGGTCAGACACAGTTCTTACCCAAGCACTGTCCAGAATGAGGGGAGACAGCCTCAGGACTTTAGAATAACAGTCACCATGTGCAGGGTCTAACTCAGGCATTCCATTCTGGTTCCTGCTTTTATGTAACCATTTGTCAGTTATACTATGGCTCTGTAGTATTAGTCCTCAGAGAGAGGACTTATGGGTTAAAGGATACAGTGCTTGGTCTCACTGGTAGTCATCATTCCCACTGTATGTTAATAAACCAGAGCTAAGTTTGGACTGTGGCTTGCTTTGACCCCACCTACAGGGAGGGAAAGTTCCCACATTGACCTGGAGCTGTCTGCGGCCTTCTGTTATTGTAATTCCGGTCTTAGTAAGCTCATGCCCAACATGTCAGGCTATTCACCTTCAATTCACCCAAGGAAACTATCCCTGACAAATATGCTACCAGAAAACAAGAGTGAGTGTCTAGGAGGACAAGAACATCATTTCTATGAGTTAAAGGCCATCCTGCTGGCCTAGGACCTTGTCTTAGTTTGGGTTCTATTGCTGTGAAGAGACACCATGATATCGGCAACTCTTTTAAAGAAAAACATTTCATTGAGGCTGGCCTACAGTTCCGGAGGCTCAGTCCATTCTCATCAGGCAAGAAGAATGGCAGTGTCCAAGCAGATGTGGTGTTGGAGAAAGACCTGAGAGTTCTACATCTTGATCCAAAGGAAGCATAGGGAGACTGTTTTCTTCAGGAATCCAGGAGGAGACTACATTCCACTCTGGGAGGAGCCTGGGCATAGGAGACCTCAAAGCTCCTCTACACAGTGACTTTCTCCAAGGCCACACCTCCTCCAACAAGGCCACACCTCCTCCAATAAGGATATGCCTTCTCCAATGAGGCCACACCTCCTCCAATCAGGACATGCCTTCTCCAACAAGGCCACATCTCCTCCAATAAGGCGACACCTCCTAAGAGTGCCACTCCCTAAGGCCAAACATTCAAACATATGAGTCTATGGGGGCCAAATCTGTTCAAACCACCAGAGACCTAGATGAGCCTGGTGTTCCAAAGTGAAAGCACAAATGCTCTCTTAAAAATGGAGGGCAGAGAGCATGGTGGTCCCAGGGCTGATGTCAGCAGGAGACAAGTTGGCACACCCAGGTACACAAACCAAGTAGCACGCTCCTGGATCACAGACAGCAAAAGATGTGTGAGAAAAAGGAACAGTTTCAGATTGCTACCATTTGCTCTGCTCTGGCCCCCAGGTGACACCCTCTCCCACGCTGGGTCAGTCTTCAGTAAATCTGACCGCTGAGAGCACAGGGCTAAGAGGGTTCAGCAGATTTCATAATGGGATGCTCTCACTCTGTGTCCCAATCCAGTACACACTCTCAGAAACATTCCACAATTTCTCTGCCTCAGTTTCCTCATTTGAGAAAGGATAAGATAGCAGCGATGTTGTTACAGAAGATAGTCAGGAAGTTCTATGGATGGGAGAAATGCTTGCCTGTACACCAAAGTCAACGCTGCACAGAAGACAACTTGGAAACAAAGGCAGCAGAACCCACCGCACTAACTTGGCAGCTGTCCCCGGGACATGGAAGAACAATCCCACACAATCAGGCCTCAAGCCCAGGGAGCTGGACGGGCCTGGATGACACCTGGAATCTACCAGCACTAATCAGTGTATAGTGAGCATTTACTATGTGTTGGGTACACATCTGTTTCTCCAAAAAGGTTTAACTTGGTTGACCAGTAGAATTTGAAGTAGAATTAGATCCAAGAAATACAATGAGGTACTATAAAAATCAGAACAGAATGAAAGTTTAGTGTCATTCACATTAGACAAAGGCACATCATGCTCTGTTACACTCGGTCTCCATCTTCCAAGGAGCCAAAGAATCGTCAGTCATCTCAGAGAACATCAGCTGGGTCTCAGGAATGCTCAAAGTTTCAATGCTGGCAGAACACACTGAAAATCCCGATGCCCAAGGCTCCTTTCCAGAGATGAATTCACTTCGCAGGGGAGGCCGGTACATTGGGATTTAAGCTCCCCCACGGATTCTAGACAAAACTTAACAGCACAACCATAATGGATTTTAAATTATTTCCACCAAGACAGGGTCTTCCAAGCTCTTCTCAAAACAGAGGTCACCTGGGGTAACCTGACTACCACACAACCCAGCCCCCTTTCATGGAATTTCCAAATGCTCCAATCTGGAGTGGTGTCCATAGGCTGTGTGCTTGCAAGCACCTTGGGTGGTACATTTAACCAACAACAAGGTTCAGAAATCAAGGGGGATTTATTAGAAAAGACTGGAATGTTGCCATAAAATCAACAGGAAGCTGAAAGTAATGATATAAGGTTATTATATTTACATCCACAACCCAGAGTATCTCCCTTTGGGATTTTGTTCCAGCTCTAACTTATGTCCTGCACCTAGATGACAAATGAAAGAAGCAAGACAAAAAAATTCTGAGAATTCTCCATCCTTCCTCATGGACCACAAGGCCCAGAGAGGAGAATCAATCCTTACATGTGGTTTTCATTGCTCCTATGGGATCTCCCAACCCCACGCCTACCTCCACCCCCGATATTATTTGAGCAAACTACCAGGATGCAGTGTGCAACCCTGAAGTCAGCTGTCCTCGCACCACTGAATAAGGACTTAGATACTGATTCAATTCAGAGTATGCTCAGCTGCTTCCAAACAGGATGTGGCTCATTTTCCTATTTTAAATAAGTTTTATACTGTGTTGTTTAGACTAGTCCATGACATTAAACAACAACAAAGCACAAACCTTCCAAGCCCCATTAAGTTGACTCTATAAATAGACATGCAACCCTATGCCAAAATTCAAGGAACATGGAAAAAAATGTAAAACAAACCCATCTGATTATATGTGAAGATACTAAGATACCAGTCTGCTAAAATACTTATAGACAACCAATAAAGGCTCATTGCAGGACGCAACAATGATTTGACCATAGAAAATCCACATATACAAGTTACTGTTTTCAAGTGATTTCAATAGTGTCCTAGAAGACACAAGAGATCAAGTTGTGATTGTTGGGGGGGACATTTTTTTCCTAAATAGCTATGATGATAAACCTCAAAACTCGAAGGAAATCTAATGTTTCTTTAAAGAATTACAAATCACAATTCACAACTGACACCAAGAACTCTCTTCCAAATATTTGTTTTTCCTTGGCATTCTAAAACTCCTGTGGAAACCACCATACATATTTTTTCCATGCTTGTGTGAATCTACTGGTCAGGTCTTGCAACGTTTAAATTTAAAAAGTAGAAAATGTAGAAAACACTGCCCCACAAAAGGTAAGACGGTCCAATACACCCATACTGAGCTTGACCTCAGCTTAGTACATCTGATACACAAAAGCCAGTTGCTCAGAACTTTGCTAGACACAGAGGATCCCCTGGAAATCTCTTAAGGATTCCCAGCTCCTATCCCCAGACATCAAAATTGAAGGATTACAAACTGCATGACACCTTTCAAGCCTCCCAAAGTGATTCTAATGTCCAATAGAATCTGAGACCCACTCATTTAAACAACTTTCAAAATGCCCATCTGATGGGCAACAAACTTGCTGGCCAGCTCGGACCCCTCAGTCCTTCCCACTAGCTAGCCCATACCCTTGGCTTGTAAGCAGGCTCTGTTCTTAATTTGGAAGTTACTTGGGAGTTCTGAATCGCTTGCTTTGGATTTTGTTTTACTGCACCAACACATCACACACTTGACAACTTTTGGGTTGGGGCAGATAGGAAAAAGCATGTGCCCTCTCTCCCCCAGCACCATCTTACCCACTCAGCAAAGGGAAGCAGCTATATACTATCGCTAACAGCAATACATTTTTTTGGACACTGAGCAACACATCAAGAAGGTTTCCATCTCAAACCTCCTGGGTATATAATATGGTAGAAAAGGACACAAATACCACAGTATTGGACCACAGTGAACATTCAAATCAAGCATAGTGGGAATTCAAGGGAGGGATTTTTTTTAACCCCTTCAAACTACTAATGTAGGATATAACAGACTTTTCAGTTGAGGGAATGACATAACTAAGAAAAAAATCTCCCTTGGGTCCCAAGACAGGTGACCTGGTGAAGTGACAAGGTGACGTCAGACAGGCTGAGGTAACTCATTTCCAGAGGAAACACTACAGTCAACCAGAACAGGACAAAATGAAATGTACACGTGTCGAGGCTGCTGAGGCCTTATTCACGCTAAAGACCTGCCCAAGCTTAGGAGCAGGCATCAAAGTAACAGATCCCAGGACATCCAGGCCTGACTAGGCGAGGTGTAAAACACAAGTTACACTGGCAATTTCAGTGACTTCTGGTTCCCAGTCCAGTGTATGACACCCTCGTAGGCACACCGGGCTATAAGCTGAACAACCCCAAAACTCAACAACTCTACCCAGAGTCCCAGGAAATGGCCAATGGCACACTGAAAGCTAGATGCAGAAGAGAACAACTTACCAGAACAGAAGAGGCCAAACAGAAAACATCACAGGGACCAAACTGATGGATTACTAGAGGCTTCCTGTAGAGAAGTCTTGAGGGTTAAAAGAAAACAGGGAGGCCAGCCAAGGTGAGGGCGCTTTTACCAGCTTTGCCTCCAGGGGCCAGAGTCATCCTCACAGTGACTAAAAGAAATAGAATTTCCTTCAGTTTCCAACCAGGGACAGGAAAGGAACCATTTCAAAGAGTCATTGCTGTTATCTAAGGGTGTCCACAGGAGGACCTACTCCATCAGAGCCAATGGCTTCATCTAAGCCTCATCAACCGGGGAAGGCAAACATACAACTCTAGCCACTCCCAGTTTCCTGCCCCACCTAAGGAGGAAAGAAGACAAAGAGAACATTGTGAAGGTCACAGCATCACTAAAGGCTAAGACCTAACAAGGACTTCAGAACGACTCCCCTCCCCCAACAACTGCCTGCCCTGTCACCAAAGGCCTATTTACCACAGCTCCTTTGAGCAGCACAAGTAACTGAGATTGTTGGGAACCCAGCTCAACAGAAATGACAAGGCTTACTAAGAGTCAAGAAACAAAGCTCAAAGGACGGAGGGAGCAAGCATAAAGACGGACTCAGGTGGAGACTTTTAAAGAGGCTGAAAAGATCAGATTGGGAAATAGAAATAACCACGGCTAAGTGCCAGGAGGCAAGAGATTTGCCAGCTAGTTCCTGAATAAGGATTGTCTTTGGCCTGAATGAGCTGACTGTATTAAGTTTTCACCTAGGATAATAAATACAGAAAAAGACAGCTTTGTATCTGGGAGGAAAAATAGCTGAGAACTGAGTTTCTTGAGCATCCACCCCCACACCTACTGGACTCAAATCTCCAGGGTGGGGCTTAGAAATCTACATTTTACAAAGTACCAGGTTCTCTGATGATCAGGCAATTTGGGAAAAACTGCTCTGTGCCAAAAGAAGCTTTAAAACCCAGAGACATACTCTCAACCTCCCCAAACAGAATGAATGACCTACTTGAAATGTTTTTGCTGCCTTCTACAATAAGCACAAGAAGCACTAAGGATTCTTCAAAATATTATGATGTTCCATACCTGTTGGTTCATGTACTGAAGTATTTTTTTTTCAATTATCTGAATGTTTCTGCCATGGCTGGAATGTCTCCTCCAAAACTCATGTTAACATTTAATTGCCTATGTAAAAATATTAAGAAGTGGGACTCTTAAAAGCTGATCAGGTCGTGGGGGCTTTGCCTAAGGGAATGAGTTGGGTTGATTCCTGCCCTTCCCCCATACTCCATATCCTCTTCATCCTTTGCCAAGTTATAATGTAGCAAGATGGTGGACCTTGAACTGCCCAGCCTCCTGATCTCTCAGCAATGTAAGTTTCTGGTGTTTATAAAATTGTCCAGTTTGTACTATACAAAGAACAGATGAGGATAATATTTTTCTTTGACGTTTTGTTTTTTGAGACATAGCTTTGCATAGCCCAGGATGACCTCAGATTCCCCATGTACCTAAGGACAACCTTGAACTTCAGATTTTCCAGCGTCCACCAATCAAGTGCTCAATTATAGCTATGTACTAGCATGCCCAGGCATCTTGGACTTTTTAAAACCATTTATGCAATAGAGTTGTAAACTGACCTTGAAAATAGGGGTGATAACAGGAATGTCCTTACCTATACTATGAAGTTATAAAGGAGATAACCTTCAGACTATGCATTAAATCGATTCTATCATTCAGGTAATCCTCAGAAATATCAGCCTATAATCACATACCTTCTAATTAATGATTTCTAAAAATACATTTTATTTAACGTATCATTAAGAATAGATTAAAAGGACTCAGAAAATCGACAGACATGTTCTAAATTTTAGAAGTCCACAGCAGTGTCTCTCAGCCTGTGGAAAGAGTCAGGGAGGTTAGAGGATGCTCACTGTTGGACTTTTTTTCATAATGAGGGTTGAACTGGAGCCTCATACATTTGAGGCAAATGTTCCACCCATGAGCTACAGCCCACTACACATGAGCTACAGCCTACTACACATGAGCTACAGCCCACTACACATGAGCTACAGCCTACTACACATGAGCTATAGCCACTACACATGAGCTACAGCCCACTACACATGAGCTACACTACACTACATGAGCTATATCTACCTGCTAGATTTGAACATAAAGGAGCCATGAACCATCAACCAAGGGACACAAGTGACTTCTGGGAACTAGAACACACACACACACACACACAACACACACAAACACACACATGATATGGATTCTTTCCCAGAGCACTCCAGAAGGAACGGAACCTGGTGCAACCTTGATCTTCACACAGTAAGACTGATGAACTCCATCTACTGAACTAAAAGAGAATACACTTGGGTGTCTTAGCCACGGAGTCTCTGGTAATTTGTTCCAACTGCTATCCACCGTGTGCTTTTAGCCAGTCAAGCTGAGGAGTTAACAGAGAACCCCACGAATCAGGGTGTGTTTCCTTGGCAGATGCTGTCGACACATGGTAAGACACCCATGTTGGCTGATGTGTACTCTAACGGCTCCTGTGACTAGTAGTCAAGGTGACCTAACTGAACGAAGCCTGGAGAGGCTGGGTTCTGTGTCTGTTGTTTTCTTAGACTGTGGTGGCCGAGTTATTGATGTTAATACTGTATTGTTACATACTGTTCGTCCTTCAGTCCTGCGGTTAGGAGGCAAGATGGGCCTTGGGCGTAGGCCCGTACCCCTTGCTCCTAAGGAGCCTAAGGATGGACAACAGCTTGACTAAGAGTCGACGAGCAGCCTAACAACACAGCATAACACTGACTCCATAATAAGGGGACTGAGGGCATTCATTGCTCAGGGATGGAAGTTTTGCTGAACATGCACAAAGCCCTGGTTCTGTTCCCAGCCATGCAATAATCAACATATCACTATCACCATCATCATCATCACCATCATCATCATCATTGTCATCATCATCCTGAAGCAACAGGTGACAAGAATGGGCAAATAAACAGAGTTCACTCTCTGAGAAACTTGAACTTTCTGAGAGTGACTCCCACAACCTTGAGCTCGTTAGCATCCTTTAGGAAAGGCAACTATTTTAACCAATGGCAGTGGAGATGGGATAAACCCTAATGACTGAGAAAATTGAAGCCTTTGAATCTCAAGGGTGGTCCATGTCAGAGCACTGTGAGAATTTATGGAGTACAGTGTGATGCTTCAATACGTTTTACAAGGGATAATGGCCACGTGAGGCTAAGTAGACTTTCCACCTCTTATCATTTCTGTGTGTTTAGGGCCTTCACAGAAAATGATGTCACAAGAGAGGAACAGGGACTTAGATGATAAAAAAAAAAAAGAGAGACAAAACTAAAAAAAAAAAAAAAAAAAAAAAGAAAGGAAGGAAGGAAGAAGAAAGAAAGAAAGAAAGAAAGAAAGAAAAGAAAGAAAGAAAGAAAGGAAAGAAAGCAAGTTTTGGTTTTGGTTCGTTTTTTTCTTTTCCTTTTTTTTTTTTTTTTCTGAGACAAGTTTTCTCCAATTTAACACAAGCTTTAGAATACTAAGAACAGACATGCTATGAAGTCAACTAACTACCTGTATTCAGTAAGTATTTCATAAATGTCTATTAAATAAGTGAAGGCACAAATGGAAGCCTCCAGCCATCAGCTGCCAAGGTCACAGGCTGTCCATGAACGAAGTCAACCAGCATGGTCCCTATATGCTATCAAGATCATACCATAAACGTTATATATGGCACACAATATACTGTGTTTTAGCAGCACAGAAAGGAAGGAAATAGGAGACCCAAGACTTATTCTAAGCAGGAGTTGGCATAGCACACAGGCTGCTTGGTTCATGGTTTTCTCATGTTCTTATTGAAGATTATAGATTATTTTAAAACGAGAGCAGGTAGGAAAGAGAAAATTCTCTCAGTGACAACAGAAAAAGGCAGCTGCAGTCTTGTAGACTGGGGGATAAAAGGTTTAAAATGTAGAAGACAGATGTAATTTGAGACTCTTTTTTTCCCCCAAAGTCCTTCCACACATATCACTCCGACCCCTCCATCTGCCTCAGCCAGACACACAGAACTGGCCCTGCTCATACCCAGCTTGCTCTGAAGACAGAGAAGACACGTGGACACAGCTTGTGGAGCTTTGCCTGTGCCTCCAAAATCCTGGAACAACGCTCTCCTGCTGCGAGCTCCCTGGCAGGGGCAATGGCTGTTTTTCACCATTTCTAAAGACTGGCCCTTCACTCAACAGCTGTGTTTGTTTACAGGCCTAGAAATGAGCACAAGACGCATCGGCTCGATCCAGCGGAGTTTCTCTTTTGGCATCTCCCCCTCTAGACTACACAATATATTGGTCTATGTAGCCCAGTTATAACTTGCCATCAATAGGAGCCAAGAGGGTGGATAGACAGAAGGCCACCATGTCTAGGAATCTGGTATTATTTACTTAAAATACTATAGACAGACATTTTTTTTTTCCTTTCAGCAGGGCCAAGGGCCACACCTACATTCACTATCCACAGTTGTCCTTTGTTTGCTATTGATAGGGTACCCACTTCTCACACACTGGAGACAGCTTGTGTCACGCCGTGAAGTCTATCCAAGAGAACATGGATGACGGTGACCACAAACCGTGCTTCTATAGCCCACACATGATTCCCAGTGGCCGATAGCTTTGTACATGAAGCCACCTACCCTCTCTTTTATGGTGACATCGGAGGAGGTCAATGGCGGAACTATGAAAGAAAGTACAGCTGCTTCCTGGAGTCTCTGTTTGGAAAAATACTTGTGTTTGCTTTTGGTTTTGGTATCTCTGATTCCCACAAGGATGCCTTCCCCCAACACTCTAAAATAAAAATAAGAGGATTATTATTCTTTATTAAATAAAAAAGCTTAACTTTAGGGTTTTTAAATGCCTTCATTTTATTTATTTATTTATTTATTTATTTATTTATTATTTATTTATTTATTTTTGGGAAATAAGATTTTTCTGTGTACCCTGGATGTCCAGGAACTTGCCCTGTAGGCTAGGCTAGCCTCCAATTCAGAGATCCACCAGCCACTGCCTCCCGAATGCTGGGATTATAGATAGGCATTCACCACCACCACTGGGTGACTTCGGGTGTTTTAAAGGAGTACTAAGAGTCTTCTTGTAAAACTTCTGAGATCTCTTTTGTGTTATCCCTCCCTTGGAGCTAACCACAAACACCAGAGACACACACACACACACACACACACACAGGAAAACTTTCTCCAGGTACAAAACTCACTTTAAAGAAGAATGCTTTATACTTAAACACAATGCTTCTAAAACTTGGATCTGTGCATCCAAGGCTCACAGAATTCTCAGTGTCTCTGCTGAGAAGAGGGTGGGGATGTGCAAACTCACGGCACTTCAGGGCCAGGCAGAACACAGGGGCTAAAACTGCCCAGTTACACTGCGTGGGGTGTGTAGAAGGCTCCCTAAGTTCAAAGTGCACCTCAGCTACATGTACTTCTGTGTCACGTGTGGCTTCTTCACCAAGCCAACTCTCAAGATCCAGCCAGCATCCTATTTCCTAATCCCCCAAGGAGAAAAGAGACTACGTGGACTGCAGCCCAGTGTTGCTAGGACAAATTACATAGGTTGACTATGCCTTATCCAAAACGTTTGGGACCAAGTTTGGATTTTTCCCAACTGTGCAACATTTGCAGATATATAATGAAATATCCTATGAATAAGACCCAGCTCTACACATGCAACTTATTTATGTTTCCTGCACACTTGATACACATTGCTGAAGGTACAGCTGTCCGGTGTTTTGAATGTACCTTTGTTTTGAGCCTGCCTTTCACACCAGGCCATGTATGGAATTTTCCACTTGTGTCTCCATGTGGATGTCCAAAACATTTTGGGTTTTGGAAGAATTTGAATTTCTGATTTTCAGATTAGGGATGTTCAACCTGTAGGGCCACTGGAAAAATACTTAAAACGTGTGGACAGACACACGAGGACATGTGCCCTGTCACATTTTCTAAGTAATCTGGGGAATCCATGCAGAGATGTCTCCATGTCCAGAGCTAGTAAGAAAATCTGGAAGCTGTGAAATACAACCAAGGTCCACATTTCTATAGACTGTATTAACTCTTTTACTAGCTAGCATTTAGAACATAATGATGTCGTTCATTTTTCTTTTGCATTTCTTATTGCCCCTAATATGCTGTAAAACTCTAGGAGGGCAATGCTTACCACAAAAAAAGTTTAACTCCACCTCAGCTGTGTCTTAGCCATAGCAGGTGGGTGAGATAATTCAGTATTGAGGCAAAGGTCTACCCAGGAAGTCTCTGGCTGGACTTGGATGTTTCCTTGGAAAAATAACATTGACACATAGACAGTCTCATCTTAAGAAAGAAAAACTTCTTCCTATGACAAACCCAAGCTAAGCAAGACACAGGCCTCATGGGGGGGGGAGGTGCGGGGTGGTGGAAATGTTTCAGACCAATGAAAAGCAAACAAATAGGAACTGATTGATAAAAAAGGTACAAAGAGAACACTAAGAAGACTTGAACAAACAGGAAGCTGGGGTCTGTTGTGAAGATGTGAAGCTTTGAGGTTGAAGGTTGGCCAAGAGCCAGTGTTCAAACACACCTAAGACAACGAGAGACAGCCACACACAGGCAGTGAGCTCAGCTTACTATTTCAGTGTCTCTTGGAAAACTGCTGAACTCAAAGAAATAGCAAGGATGACTGGGCCTATGTCTGCAGTCCCCTACGGTACTGCGACTTCCTTTGCTGTTAATTGGTCACACTGAGGCTATTAGAAGATATCTCGTGCCCTCCTCAACCTTAAAGAAAGAGATGCACTTAGAAGTCTTTGCTAAGGGAAGAAATTGTGCCCTTTCTATCCAACTGTCCAATGATGGTACACACCACTCGACTGGAAACTTACTATCATGAACTAGCCAAGAGCCCAAGGTCAGAATGTTTTGATTGTCAAACAGGTTGTACATGATGCAAATACATGACTTCAGAGGTGATTTCACAAACATTTTGGTAACAGTAATCTGACTCATAAACTCCAGCACAGTCTAATGAAACAGCTGTGTATATAAGTAACCCCAAGATAGTTCTGGAGAAGGGTTACATAGAAAAGTATGAAATCAAAGTCTAAAGTTTGAGCCTTAAAGAGAATACTGCCTCACACTATAGCTTTATGTTCATTATAAGGCAAATCCACTTTTCAAACAAGATGTGCCATTGCTGTTTAGATTGGGCATGGTGGGATTTAATCATGAGGAAACAAATGGAGAAAGGCATATATTTTACAAAGTTAACTAGAAATATTCTACCACTGTAGCACTTTGCAAATGGAAGGCTTGGAGGCCCCACAGGACAGCTGTATTTACTTCAGAGAACTGTATATATGTGATATGTGCACATGTGTGCATGTGAATGTATGTATGTGCATGAGTGAGTGTGTGTGTGTGTGTGTGTGTGTGTGTGTGTGTTTCTTCCTTGATTACCTCCTAACTTACAGGGTCTCTCACAAACATGGAACTCATTATTTGGCTAGACTGTTTGGCCAGCAAGGACAAGAGAGCCTCCTGTCTGCCTCCCCAGTGCTGTGACTACAGGTATTCACAGCTATGTCCAGCTTCATAGGATGAATGCTGGAAGTCAAAACCCAGATCTTCATGTTTGTGTGAGCGTTTTACTGACTGCCATCTCCCTAGGCCCTTCAGAGAACTTCTTGAAATACTCAAAACTTTTTTGATTTTATCCACCAGACCCTTCATTTTACATGTGAAAGTCACATAGTCCAGGACAATGAAGCAACTTGCCCAACATCACCCAGCAACAAAGACAAGAGGAAAATGATCTTTCTTACTCTCTGACATTTCTTCTCATCCATGTACAGACTGACAAGGATATCCGGAAGTGGGGCAAAATAAGTTGTAATTCTACATTTTTGTTTCAATTTCATGAGTTTATCATACCAGATATTTGGCAAACATCTCAAATTCTAGCTGAGACAAGAGGAATGCCAAAAGTTAAGGCCAGCTTGGGCTACAGAGCACATACTAGGCCAGCAAGGCCACAAGTTAAACCCTATCTCAAAAAAAAAAAAAAAAATCAAGGAATTATTTGATTTATAAATTTCACTTATTTCTTAAAAGCAGTCACAAAAGGTATTTTATTTTACTCAAGCTTCTTACTTGTTTTATATTTTAGGTTTCCATTTTTTTAAAGAGTTGTATTATGTAGCCCATGATTGCCTGAAATTTTCTATGCAGT
Source organism: Mastomys natalensis (assembly GCA_021653895.1). Classification (NCBI taxonomy): domain Eukaryota; kingdom Metazoa; phylum Chordata; class Mammalia; order Rodentia; family Muridae; genus Mastomys; species Mastomys natalensis. The sequence continues at coordinate 524,347 of JAJTUV010000742.1, forward strand.
GGGTAAGTGGGGAGACATGAGGTCTAACCACCTGCCCACAGTCAGTTACATGTTTTTCATCCATACCTTCACAGGTCTCCTCATACTCATTCAAGGAAGGCACAAGTCTGTCTTTCCAGGGACACTGAGCACCGGATATGATCTGATGATATCACAACTATCAAGCACACTTGCATGGGGTGTGGTCTTTACAGGACATAAAACTGAGAGGACTATCTACTGGCTTCTTAAACTTCAAGTCTCCAACCAGCATCTAGAAAAGACATCCAATGCCAGTTTCTTTGCACCACATTTAGCCATTCAGAAGAGAATTCCAAGGGTGCTGTCCCAGAACAGTGGTAGACATGATAGGTAGAAACAGGGGTAAGAAAACCTCTGGCCTTAGAAGTTCTCAGGCTGTGGGAAACCCAATGGAGAACATGGACTGTCCACATTAGTCTTAGATGGGCATTTCAGTTCCACCCTGGTCATCTCCCCTCAACCAAAGGCAGCTGTGTATAAGGTGAGCACACAGAGAAGAGGACCCTTTCTTACCCCAGATGCACATGAGCACAAGAAAGAACAGAGGAGGGGAGGGATAGCATTTGTGGTCATGTCCAAGAAAAGTTAGGATGGCCAAGTAATGAGGGCTGGCCTGAGTCCAGGGATCCTCTCTAGGTGTCATGTTTGGCCAGGTGCCCCTGTAACTGACCTCTCTAAAGCATTTTTAAGCTTTCCTCTTTAGCCACCACCATTACAGCTACGTGACAGAAGTTAAAGGGAACATACAAGATGTGCAGGGAAGAAAGTAGCATCAATTGCAAACCTTAGTTGGCAGTTTGTGATTTTCTAAGGCATGGATTTAGTAAGGTCTTGCAAGGACCTAGTAATAGAAGCCTGGATGAATGTCTCTGATGTTTTGTTTTGTTTTGAGACAGGGATTCTCTGTACAGCCCTAGCTTTCCTGGAACTTGCTCTGTATATAAACCAGACTGGCTTTGAACTCAGAGATCCTCCTACCTCTGCCTCCCAAGTGCTGGGACTAAAGGTATGTACCACCACTCCCAGCTGAACATCTTTGGTCTTTAAGAAAGTGCCTGATGTTGGATATTAAGCCAAAATTCACTGAATCTATTCCTGGTACTGCTCCCTAATTTAACCTTGCGGGAGGATCTTTATTTATTCACACAGTTCTGCCTACAGAACTGGCATGTTGCTTATCAAAGTGTGGCGGCTACTCAACCCGAACTCACACTCTCAGTAACTTCACGAAGACACTAGACCACTGGGGATCGATGGGGTGTAGCCCAGTAGTGGGAGTCCTGGGCTCCATCCCAGCACCAGATAAAAAGGAAAAGGGGGCAGGGATAAAGGAGGGACAGGTTCTGGATCATGTGCAGATGATGCCAGGCAGGCTGAGCTGTAGCTCAGTGCAGTAAGGAATGAAACATTCATGAAAATGGCATCTATCTACCTGGTTCTCTTCCCGGGCAATGGTGCCCTTCTCCACTGGCAGGAGTATAATACGTCATGATTCATTATCCTAAAACTTTGATCTCAAAAGGAGTCAGAGCTAGGGAGGGCACCACGAAGGAAACCTGTGCAGATCGTCTAAGGCAGGATTCTAACATCTGTGAACTTTTGACAGTGTCTATGTTGGCGGGGTTAAGGAGGCGACCAACAGTTACAACTAAGGACCACGAAGAGAAAAGAGAGGAATGTTAAATGTGATATCCGCCCTGCTCTGAAGTTCAGGGATATCTGGGGGCCTGCAAAGCTCCAACATTCCTGCTGTGGGGAGATGAAGCTTCGGGTACATTGTGTAACACAGAAAACACTGACTGATTACTGGGCAGGGTGTGGAGACACGGGGGTGTTGTGGTGGGAGGAGGGGGGGCGAGCTGGAAATGAAGCAGGCCACATATCTGAAGCTAGTCTTGTTTCAGCATAAGAAGTTTCCTTATCAAAGGATCAGATGAAGGCTGGGATTTACAGGCACCATATGTGCTGGGTTAAATGGTGTCCTTCCATGATTCATGTCCTTTCCGGAACCTCGGAACGTGGAATGATACAGTGTCTTCATAGATATAATCATTTAAGATAAGGCCATATAGGATGAGGTGGAGCCTTAATCCAATACCCTAAAGACCTTTTTATGAAAAGAGATACAGAAATGGGCCCAGGAAAGGCAGTGACAGGAGAGGTGGAGGTTGAAGTGATGTCCCCACAAACACACAAATGCCAAGGATTGATGGCTTCATGGGAGGTGGGAAGAATGCTCTGTAATTATAATCTGAATAATTTAGTATCTCTAACTGAATCCCTGTAGTACAGTTGCTACAGTCCACAGACCATGTTCATTCACACCGCCCATGTGGTAAAAACACTTTAACTAAGAATCACAGTTTTTTCTTCTTCTTCTTGTGTCCCAGCCTCTCCATCTCAGTAGAGGTCACTGGGTAGCTGGGGTAAAAGTTACCCCCTTCAGAGAGACAGTAACCAATAACCATTAGATCAATTAAATAGCAGGTATCTGACTGAGGTCTGGACCGACTTTAATAACTGTTGCTTAAAATGTCCTAGAAGCTTTTTAATATCTAGAGCTACTTTGGACTCAAACCAGCAAGGTGTTTTAAGGTCAGTAGTATTCGTACCATATGTAATGGGTTGCTGATTCTGTGCTTGCCTGCTTCTGACGTGCCATCGAAGCCGACTCTTGGCTGACCCAACCAGTGTCTTGGTCTCTTGAGCTAATCAGAGCTGCCTGCTATGCCCAGAGAATAATACTCTTTGGCACTTTGGTCCTTTGGCACTACAGAAGGTGCCAATCAGTAAAGACGGAAGTATGAAGAGGATGGTGGGAAGAGCATATGTGTGGAAAGAACTGTGGTGGTTTAAATATGCTTGCCCTGGGAGTGGCAATATTGGGAGATGTGGCCTTGTTGGAGTGGGTGTGGCCTTGGAAGAATGTGTCTCTGTGGGTATGGGCTTTAAGACCCTTGTCCTAGCTGCCTGAAGTCAGTCTTCTCCTGTTTGCCTTTAGAATGAGATGTAGACCTCTCAGCGATTCCTGCACCATGTCTGCATGGACACTGCCATGTTCTCACCTTGATGATAATGGACTGAACCTATAAGCCAGCCCTAATTAAATGTTGTTCTTTTAAGAGTTGCCTCAGCCATGGTGTCCGTTCACAACAGTAAAACCCTAAGACAGCTGTGTTCCGCGTAGGTATTCTATGCTGCTATTCTGAGTCCACATTCAAATCACCATCACAGCCCTGCAAGGATGCTGCGTGCAGGACCACATCCACAGCTGGCCCGTGTTCGCCTGCAGCTTCCTCTGCTCCACAGTGCCAACTCCTCATCCATGAGTACCACAAGCACTTTCTTGAAGCTATAGATCTCTTACATGAAAAAACTTAAATAGCATCTCAATTATTCTCTTATAAAGAAAAAACCTAGGACTAGCTGGCAAGGTGGCGTCCCGGGTAAAGGAACCTGATATCAAGCCTAACAACCTGAGATCAATCCCCAGGATCCATATGACAGAAGGACTGTATTGACGCCTGTAAGTTGTCCTCTGACCTACACACACACTGTGCCACACAGCCACACAAACAGACACACAAACATATATGATATAGATAAAATGTAATTAAAAAGTATTGAATTCCATAATCAAAAACACGTATTTAGGACATCAGATAATTCTACCTACAAATTTGTCTATTAGGATTTCCTGTGGTTTGAATGTGGCTTGACCCAACAAAACTCATATCTGAGCCTCAGTTGCCCACCACAATAACAATGAATTTGGAGGATCGTTAAAAGATGTTTGGAGGCACTCCCACAAATGGACCCACGTTCTTTCTCAGAGTCAGGCTATACTCTCAAGATTGGGTTAGGCAAACAAATCAAACATTTATTGATAACGTATCATAAAGAAATCTACTTTAAAATAATTCTTTCATATACATATACCTTTATAATTTACTGAAGACAAAAGCAATTTGCATACAAATGAAATGAAAGTGTTTGTTTTTACATAACGAGCTAAATCTCCAGCAGGAGGGCAGAGGAGTTGAAGGGGAAGGGAAAGACTTTGAAACATACTTTGAAATTGCCAGAATAATATTTAATACTTTGTATGTTATTTTAAAATTTAAAGAATTTACATAAACAAAACTCCTGGCTGAATGTTTGATACCACAGGACACAGAGCCTTGTCAAAATGTATCAATAGTTTGAGTTGATATTTATATTTTGATTGTATATGAGATTGACACTACATAAACACATCGTACAAAATGGCAGAAATACATTTAGGGCCATTTCAGAAACGGTTGGAGATTTTTCTTGATTCCTGGCCAAAATTAATTTCACTTTTTCTTTTAAGTGAATCTCAAGTCAGCAGCTCAAGACAGCATTTTTAAAATCAAGCATTCTAATACAACAATGTGCTAATTCGGTACCTGCGTGCTGAGGGTTGATGGGAGAAAGACATCGAAACACTGTCTTTGTTTCATATAATTAAATCCTTCTGTTTCTGTAAAACCAAAAAACTCAGTGTGCGCATTAAAGACATGGCAATTCATAATAGACAGTAGTCAAGAATATAAGCTGATAGGCATGTAGCAGTGTTGCAGATGTTGTGACGGCAAGTGCAGCATACCCTTGGGTGTGCTGTGTGTCCAGACCAATTCTACCGTGAAGTCGCACAATGAAACATGGGTGGACACTGCTAGGAACTCCTCAGTTTCATTACACACTTGGTTTCCATTGTTGATTGCTGCACTTTCAGAAACCTTTCATCTTTGTCAATTTTCCTGTGACTCCCACGTTGAGTTTGTGACCCCGTATGAGGTCACAACCCTCAGTTTCAGAAGCTGATCAAGGATTAAGACGTCTTAGAAGGGTGAAGAGTTTCCCGACTGAGCAGAAAGCTTTGAAATATCACAGTACAAAATATAGTGTCTTTGTCAAGTGCTAAGCCTTACGTACCAGGGACTGTCTAAGTGGCTGACATATACGATCATCACCCTAGGACCTGAGGTGAGGTCTTGAGGAGAGGTAAGGTGAGGTGAAGGATGTATCACTCAAAGAGCCCCTTCGATCATCCTGAGCCACTCTGCACCACTGCCTTGCTATCAGTTGCTCAGGGATCTACATGAGCCTTCTTGAAAAGGAGTCTCCCTTGAGAAACCAAGAAAAACATCTTACATTACAGTTTTATAAAGTCCAAAAGAAAACTTGCATCTTCCCAAGGAGAAGCCTGAGTACGTTCTGGTGGCCAGCTCCTCAGTAACTGGTCACTGAAGCAACTCTGTTGGACAGAAGCCATGTCTAATTCTGTGACCATTAAAGTTCTTAGCATGCCACGATTGCTCCACAGAGATCTGTAAACATGATTTAATAATGTATCTGTGTAATCCAGAGGGCCAGATTTGTCGAGCTTTCCAAGGATGCAGAGACAAAGAATAGATGTATCACCCAAATACATATTCTGAAATATCTGCCAATTCTGCTCATATCTTTTAAGATAAAATACTGTTTTCTAAAAGTAACAGATAAGTAAAAGAATGTTTAAGTTGCCAAAGGTCCATTTCTTAAGATTTTTTTTTTTTTTTTTTTGGTGTCTCTTGGAAGTTTCCAATTAAATGGTCATTGTGCCTACGCTATTTGAGTTAGGGAACCCCAGAGGCTGATCTGTGCTCTGTATCTTGGCCAAAGGAATGGACTCTGCAATTCTCAAGCCAACTTCTTCTTTGACCAATTTGGCAGTGTGACTGGTTGAGCCTGCAGGTAGTCGAATAAGAATTCTTGGTAAAGTGTTCATTTTTATGGTGTTGGCTTCCACCTAAGCATCAGGGGGGAGGGAGGCAATACCACTTGGTCAAGTCTGCCTTTCAGCTACATCAAAGGCCAGAGTTTAGTGTAGCTGAGAAGAGTGATCCAGCAACGGTCACAGCTTTGGATTGCAGCCAGCAAGAAGTAGGTTGCAGACGTCAGTCCTCCTCTAGACTCGGTTCAGGGGCATCCCATGTGGCTCCTCCACCCTCACAGCTAAGAAGCAAGGTGGAGGGAACTCGATCCTGATCCTGGGACAGCTCAGAACTGGGGCGGAGGCAGACCTGAGTGAGGTTACCTGACACTTCACCTCCAAGTGTTTGATGGCCATGGAAACCAGACTTGAAAAGAAACAGTAGCCAAGTTATTAGAAAATTTGCCATTTTTAATCTTTCAAATAAAGAATGTTTGCTTTGTATTCTTAAAACGGGGGAATGAAATGTCAAAGAGGCTTTTGATTTAAAAAAAAAAAAAAAAATTCATGTTCCAGAATCCACTGGGAAAAAATCTCAAATATACCTAGTCAAGGTCAGTATATTTTACAGTTCATTACATTTTTAAAAGGCAGGTAAAACATAAGTGAACTGTCCAAGAAAAAAAATGATTGTTATAAAAGCTACTGTGGGAATCCCAAGCTGAATCATTGTATTGTATGACTTTAGAAACTCAAAAAAAAAAAAAAAAAAAAAAAAAGCAAAAGACCAGTTCAACTTTCAGTTTCAGAACTCCTCTGCTTCCTCATCCTGCCCTTATCATTTCCGAATTGATATGTATCCAAATATATTTCAGTCCTGGTACCTGCTTCAGCGCTGAGGCCCTGTGTCTCAGCAGGGCAGCCTGTTAATTTTACGACAAAAATCTCAGCTCTTAACAATACCAACCAACCAGGGCTCCCAGGATCTAAACCACCAGCCTGGGAGCACATAGGGAGGGACCCGTGGCTCCAGCTGTATATGTAGGGGAGGATGGCCTTGTTGGGCATAGATATGAGAGGAGATCCTTGGTCCCATGAAGGCTGGACGCTGTGTGTGGGGGAATTCGAGGGTGGGGAGGTAGGAGTGGGGGCGGGATAGGTAGGGGTACATCCGCAGAGAAGCAGGAGGAGGGGCGATGGGATAGGGGGCTTCTGGGCGAGGGTGGGGGTGGGGGTGGAAATGGGGTAAGGGGATAACATCTGAAATGTAAATAAAATATCCAAAAAAAAAAAGAGTCTCAGCTCTTTGATTTTACCAATGAAGATTCTGGAGCCAGATTCTGGGGTGAAAACCTTCTAACTCAGAGAGGCAGAGACAGCACCAGTTGACCTTCCTCCTCAGTCAATGGTCCAGAAGGAAAAAGCTCTTCCTTGTTCTGCCTGCTGTCTTAAATACCTTTCAACTCCATGTCCCTCCATTCTACGTCCCTTTGTTCCATCTACACTCCCTTTCATCCTCCTCTCATCGGGTTGCTTGCTACGCCTCTTGACCTATCTTTGACTTTACAGCTCTTGTTTACAGAAAGCTCTTGGGTTAGTGTGTGCTAGGGCTGAGCCACACCACAACAAGAAACAGATTTTTCCAGTTCACAATCTCAGGGTTCACAGTGTGATCAAAAATCGTGTAACAGCATCCCCTCCCCCAGTAAACCATCTGCTTGCAGAGGAATGTGGCCTTGAGATTTTAGTGTCATTGGGACCAATCTAGGCAGCTAGCACATAGTAGGCCCTCAATACTTAATGGGACAGGACATTAAACATTTAAACTGGTAGCTGTATTTAGATCTGGAATGTTCTCCAAAGGCTCATCTGTCAGAGGCTTGGGAAGTAATAAAACATATATACAGAAGGAACACTGAAGTGACTCAGCACGGCATTTATGTGTGTGTAGGGGGTGCTTCTAAATGTATTAATATATATATACTTTTTAACATATCATTTGTAACAATAATAAAGAAAAAGGGGTCATGATTTTGAGAGAGGCACATGGGAGGGGTTGGATGGAGGAGGGAGTGGAAATAACTATAGTTTAATTGTTTTTAATTACATGTTATATTGTACCCACATGTACAACCCAGTATGTAGAAATGAGAACAAGAAAGGCTAACTGTTAAGAAATGAGGAAGACAGGGCAGAGTGTAGATGATTGATGTGAGTTATGAAGAAGTTGTAAAGAAATGGTTTTCTAATTGTAACTCTATCATAGACATTTTGGGTGATGGATGAATACATAAAAATATACCTGAAGCCAAGCTTGGTAATGTATGCCCTCACTTCCAGAACTTGGTGGGGCAAAGACAGGCAAGGTCTCTGTGAGTTTGAGGCCAGCTTGGAGATGTTGTCTTAGAACAAATATATTCAGGGGTAAGAGTGTAACTCCACTGAGAAGCTCCACGGTTCTACCCTGTATAGATGTCCAAGGAAATGGATAGACTGCTACTCTGGTTAATTTGGGTGTGTGGGTTTTTTGTTTTGTTTTGCAATTTTTAATGAAAATTTGTAAAATTTAATAAAAATCGAAATAAATAAAAAAATCTAAACAATAAAAAGTAGTAAGGCCTAGTGGGAGGAAGTTACACAGATGGGTGTGCCCTTATGATGTGTACTGGGCCACCTCCCCTCTCTTTTCAACCTCAAGGTAACCATGAGGTGAATATACTGCCTCCTTACACCCTATAGCAGATGTTAATGGACTAGAACTGACCCCCACAGTTGTGAGCCAAAATCTTTCCTCTTTTATATATTATGAATGCTGGGAGTGTTGCAAATAATCATGTTGTCTGGAATTTCTCTCTAGGAAATGCAGAGAGACTATTTATTTTAGAGGTGCAATAATGAGAAAAGAAATTAACACAAACATCAAGCAGATATAGACACAAGATCAAACAGGAAAGGGGACAAGAAAATAAGATGAAGTTAAGAGAGGTACACTAATTTTTTACTGCTAGAATCAAATAGCTACAAGAAGCAACTTAAGAGATGGATTGTTCTGGCTCACTTTGACTGGGCAGAGTCTACCATGACAAGGAAGAAACAGGTATGGGAGCACGGGGCAGCTGGTCACGGGGATCCACATCCAGGATGAAGGAAAAGGGACCACCAGTGTTCTGCTCCCTTTTCCCTTTCCCTCCATCTGGGACCCTAGCCCATAGAGTGATGCTACCCACATTCAGAGTGGACCTTCCTCTCCCAGAGCATTCCTGAGACACAACTCCGGGAACCGCCTCACATACACGTGTACTGTTGGGCCTCAGGAAAGCCCTAGGCATGCCTTAATCTAATCAAGGTGGCAAAATCAACGATCGAGTAGGCAGATGCATATCAGATGATAAACAGAGGCTTTCATACCCTGCAGAAAGAAGTATGCCATCCAGCAAGGGTATCATCCTTCATTAGGGTAAACAAAAGCTGGTTAAGAAAATCTCCTGAGCCTCAAGTTCCAAAGAGCACACAGCAGCGCAGTAGGTAATCACCTACCCCATCTGTGCAGGGATTTTGTCTGCCTTGATCACAGGTGCTGTGAACTCACATTACAGGGTAGATGTGGTCCTATTTCATTGTATGTATATATGGATGGATGGATGGATGTCTATGTGTGTATATGTATGTGTGTATATACGTGTGTGTGTGTATAATGTATGTATATGAAAGTATCAAAAATAAAGTTCCCAGTATGTCTCCACTAACAAAACAATTATCTATTTTGTCCCTTGTATCCTAGAAACTGTTAGATTATGTTTGTCATTAATAAAAGCATACTGGGCCCTATTTTGTGGTAAAGGATAACCATTCATACTCTGAAAATCCAATGTCTCTTCTGCTGCACCCCCACCCAAGAGATAGATGTTCTATCCCTCCCCCCTGCCTCTCTCTCTCTCTTCTCTCTCTCTCTCTCTTTTCTCTGTGTGTGTGTGTGTGTGTGTGTTTATGTGTAGGGTAGGGAAGACTGGAAGTTAAATCCAGAGCCAAAGCATGCTAGAAAGTTCACTACTACTGAACTGCACACCAAGACTGATAATTTGCAATCTGTAGGCAGGAACATGAGACCACAAGAGGAAAACTGTATATCATGTTAATCTGCTTCCCACATACAAATCATTTCAAATACTGCAACTACATATGAGGAAGGCTGAGGCAGGGGGATTAGGAGTTGGAGGCCAGTTTGGCTATATAACAAGGTCCTATTTTTAAAGAGAAAGAGAAATAAAATGTTGCATAAAGTGACCTTCACTATATGGGTAAGGTATATATGAAACACACTAATGAGTTTTGTCTTTAAACTTGGGCATATACTCAGTCTACCTCGTTATGCTTATGGAAATAGTATCCCAAAATTCTAATGTCCAAAGCCATTCCATCCCACGTGTCTTAGACAAGGGATAAACAATAGTAGAGGTTTTTCAGTCTATCTAAGGTTGGTGATTGGGTAAAAGAACATAGGAAATCTAAAGGACTGTTTTAAATTCCTCCTCAACTGATTCCAGGATGGAGGCATTTTCAATACAGAGCAGTGTTCTTACCATCATAGACTGAGATGCAAGAAAGCTGTGGGACTGTGGAGTTGTGGGAGTGTGGAATGCCAAACTTCCAGGTCACTGGAATGGTTCTCAGTTCATGATGACTATTCAGACATTAGCAGTGAATCTTGGTGGTTCCATGTGGTTATCTCAACAATAGCAAACATCTCCAACCAGAGTTTAAGCCTGCTGTAGGTTCTGACCTAACTCACGGGGTCTTCATGGTACCCACAGCTAATGCAGCCCAAACATTCTGCTCTATTTTATGGGACAATGACATAGCTCTTGAACTTATAAGTGTCTTTCATTATCTGTTCACATTCCAGAAATTACAAAATGTGTAAGTCTTCCAGAAGAACTCTAAGACCAACAGGAACCACTTGAGGTCTTCCGGTTTTCCAGTAGGATGCTTCTCCGCCCTCAGCATAAGATGACAATGTGCTAAATGATTTAACTGGCAAGAAGCATGAAGTCTTTGTTTTATTTGGTCTCTTAATGCTAACAAGTTTAATAATACTTTATAACTGAGTGCTTAAAATGTCATATGCACTGTGATAACCTGCTTACATGTAATATCTTTCTCTTTCCTTTTAGGATGTGACAGGGTTGAGCCAGGATCTAATTTTGTAGCCTAGGCTAACCTTGAACTCAAGATCCATCTGTCTTAGCCTTGTAAGTCCTTGTAAGACAACAGGCATACACAACCATCTCTGATTCTATGCAGAATGTCAATCAACCCTGACAGCTGCCTTAACAACTACATGCATTTTCCATTTTATGGGTAATAAATGGAAGACCAGAGAAGGCAACTTGCCTTAACCACAGCACCTTACAAGCTAAGTTCAAGTTCTTGCTATTATTTAGTTTTAATTTCATTATCATCAACTTAGTTTGACATTCTAGCTAGACTTCAAAGTCAGGAATCAAAAGGACCACAGCAAGAATGAAGGCAAGCATGTGGGGCAGAGCCACACTTTCCAGTGCAATGGAAAGAGTAGCCTGATTATTAAGAAATAAGAAAAGACACATAGGAATTGCAGAGGGCAGTGGGGAAAGAGGGCAGAAAAAAATCACAAAATAAATGATGCCTGGATTCAACTGTCACAGTGAGATCATTTCTTTGTGTGCTAAGAATTTAACCTAAAAGGCGAATGGAGTATACAGAAAGAAAGAGATAAATTGGAAGTCAAATATATAAACACTTTCCAGTTGGCAACGGGGACCTTGCTGATTCCTAGCACTAGACAGTGTTTGTCATATGTACTCTGTCCTCCACTGTCCCAATGATCACATGCTCATCCACCACCCACTGAGTATTGGTGCAGATGAAAACGTGAGACTTTAGTGTTCATCTCTTCAGCATTTACCATGTGGATTACAGAATGATGTCCTCAGCAACAAATTGTATACCATTAGGTGCCACTGTGGCACATGAAGTCACCACCAGAGCACACTCATCCTGGAATGTTTCTGCAAAAGCAGGATCCCTGGCAACCAACTCTTATACTCTAATATTCAAGACCCAAAGGTATCTGCTGTCTTTGAAACTTGGCAAACAGATCAATGAGCTCTCAACAAATACTGATGTTGAAAATATGGCGGCGTTGGCTATGGCTGATAGTAGGATTGTCAGGCATTGGCAGCTTACTCAAAGCCCAGTGATCAGGCTAATTCAAGGACCTTCGCTCCAACAACTGTAGCCCCTCCAGAAACATCTACCAGCTTAGACTACTAGAATGAAGCAATGCCATGAGAACATATTCTGTCCTGATGACACCACTATCCATTTTCATTGCTGTCTTCACAAACCTAGCAACTCACAGTGACACAAATTTATCCTCTCCCACTTCTGTAAGAGAGAAACCCAACAGGTCTACTGAGCTAAAGTCAAGATGTCAGACATCTCTGCACTCCACCTACCACACACACCTTGGGTGCTTCAGTGGGGCTCCATTTCCTTGATCATTTATCCTGCAAGGAGAATTGAGTCCCTTGTCACTATAAGACTGGACACCCATCTTTGCTAGCTGTCAGCTCAAGGCTATTCCCAGCTTCTTGAGGTCATAGTGTTCGGTTCATAGCCCATGCCCGTCTTGTCTCTTCTTCCATAGAAACTGACTCTTCTGATTCCTCCTCTGTTTAGAAGGGCCCCTGTGATAAATAGTTCAGGAAAACATTCCTGTTTGGAAGTCAGTTGTTCAGTAATCCTACTTTGCTTTGCCATATAAGGTAACACAGTCATGGATATTGACACCAAGAGTAAAAATCAAGAGATCAAAATCCTGCTTGCAGAAAACACCCACCTCAGCTGTCGTTATGGTTGGGATATGAAGTGTCCTGCTAAGAGGCACAAATGTTGAAGGTTTGGTCCCCAACATAGCAGGGTTGAGAGCCAAGGCTTTGCAAGGTGATGAAACCAGGAGAGCTTTGAGTTTAGTAATGCATTATCCTTTCGTGGAGTCACGTGACTGCATCATTGGAAGGAAGTGCAAAGCAGGTAAGGCCTTGGAGGAAGTAGCTCACTGGAAGTGGAGCCCTGGAAAGCTTTATCTTGTCACCAGCCCCTTCCTGTTTTTCTTCTTTCTGCTTCCTTGTGGCCATGAAGTGAGCAGTCCCTGCCACCTGCTTCAGCTGCCCTGACATGCCTTACCTCAGAGCCAAACTAGTGAGCCTGAACCCCTGAATGAAACCTCTAAGACTGACCATGAGTCAAAGTAAATCTCTCCTCTCCATACATTGATTTTTCTCAGGTATTTGTCACCGTAATAAAATGTCTAACGTAAATATCTAGATTTCTCTACACCATTTCTTTCCTGCATATATGGCTGTCTTATTTCTGTATGCCAAAGTAATGAAGTTTTGGGAACTACACCCTGTAAACAAGCCTACATGGGTGTGTATACATGTGGGTGTGATTAATTGGGGAGGTACAGATGAATGTTCTCAGTTGTCATTTCACATCACCTTGCTTCATTGGCACTGGTGGATCCCAGTCCTTGGAGATAGTACCAGGCTTTCGCCATACCTTGGGCAGGTGGGGGCTGGGCAACAGAATGGGGACAAGCCAGACAGAAAATGAGGCTGAACTTTAGTTCAGCCAATTAGCATCCAGTGAAAACAGTCCCAGTGCACTGAAGACTCCACATGGGCCAATTAGCTTCATGATGAGAATAGTCTCTGCACCTTGACCCCAGATGACAATTCTAAGCAACCAGCTCCCAAGTGGGTCTTTTTAATGTAAGGAGAAGTGAAGGAACAGGTCAGGAGACAGTCTATTTAAATCAGAACTCACCAGCTATTACTTACTGGAATGACAACTTTTTCCACAGGTTCCAATCTCCTGGGTGTTAGTCACAAATTCATCATCTAATTTCACCTACTTGATTAAAACGTTCTAAATGTAGTTACAGGAAAGTTAAAAAAAAAAAAACTATTTTAAATTTTCAAAAGGACATAGTCAAACATGGCAAATAAAATTTTAAACAGGGGATGGAGCAGGGAAGCAATCTAGACAATTGCAAAAAAAAAAAATAAATAAAAATAAAAGTTCTAGTGTCTCCAGTTCCTGGCTTTCCTCATTTTGCTTCTAGAAACATCTTCTACCCTTTTACACCCCCATCATTTCAGTCTGACTGAGGGGGTCACAGTTTCCCCTCGCCTGCAGAATAGAATCTAGGATGCTCAGGCTTGATTGCACATTACCCAACTTGTCTCAGCTTGCCTTTGCAATCTCTCCCCCACCTGCCTCATGCCACCACCAGCAACAGCTCACCCTGGGAACCAGGTCCTGAGATTGCTCGCCATTCCCCAATCACCACTGCCATGGTCCCTGGTGCATTCCTAAGGCAGCCTTCCTCCTGTGCCCTCATCCACCAGCAGAAACCATCTTTTCTTCCCACACTCAGCCTGAATGGCATGTGCCTCCCCAATTCCTCCATTAAATAACCACACCCTGGGATGCTCCGGAACGTTCCAAGCCTTACCTCAATAAACACCAACATGTGTCTTTGAGGTTAGAGTTAGTTCAATTTATCTGCCGCCTTCTCTCAAACCAGTGATTGTGCATCCTCAACTTGATCCCTCCTTACCATAGCTAAGGGCCAACCCAATAAGACTGGTACAACCAGAATAAAACTATCATAAACAATACATAAGCTACTCTACGAACTTGAGAAATATACTCTCTTCATAGTAGAACTTGGTTCCAATTGGCTAGAGAAAGAAATGCGTTTACTAAATCTTTTGGAGTATAAGCTTTATGATGACAGGATCTGTGTACTGTCTTCCTCGTTGGTACTTGACATCCTTCTCTAGGTATGGGTACCACTGACTTCTGGTGGTTGATATATACACAGCTGGATCAATACATCTTAAGTTTAAAAATCCAAAGCTGAAACTGCACTGAATGTATGCCACCTCCCAACTCAGCTGAGCATCACAGCGTCCTATGGAATTGTCGGTTGTCACCACTTATGATCACAAAGTGGTGAGGAGCAGATGCCCACCATTGCCACTGGCATTGGCAAATGCACACCTGCCAGCTTAAGTGATAATCCAAAATCAATATCCCAGGTATGACTTCTCCAGAATATGAACTGCTTTTTATACCAGTATAATATTGTGAGAGATATTTAAAACAGCAGCATTCAATCTGGCTTTTCTTAATCAGCCACCATGTTCCAACTATCTAGGCTGCGGCAGGAGTGGCTGCGGCTGTACCGCCACTGCTCAGCTCGGGTCGTTCGCTCAGGTGGTCAGAGACACCAGTCCTGCCACCCATGAGATGCCAGCATGGGAGATGGCTCTGCCAATCTACCACCCGTCTCCACAATGCTTGGCTGAGCCCAGATCACCCCACCATCCACACGGGCTCAGTACAAATGAGACTCAATGCTTAGATTATCCAAAGGCTTTATATGTTTGGTAATGCTCAATAACAAGATGCCCACACAATCAGAGATTTGACCCAATACCCAACCTAGATATACCAACTACCTTCGACTGCTAGAGACAGGTGCACATCTGCTTCCATGTTCCCCTCTCTCTTGTCCCTCTCCCAGCTTCTCCTCTTCCTTCTCTTCTCTTTCCTCTCCTTACTACTCCTCTTCCTCTCCTTACTCCTCCCATCTTAGCTCCTCCGACAGTATAAGGTAGAAAACTTTGAAGTCAAACCATCCTGGATCCTAGGAGACCTTTTGTGCATTATAGCCATAATAAGTGTAAAAGAAATTAGTATCAGTTTAGTACAGTTCCTCATGTTGTAGTGACCCTCAACCATAAATGTATTTTGTTGCTACTTTATTACTGTAATTTTGCTACTGTTGTGAATCATGATGTAAATATCTGTGTTCTGACGGTCTTAGGTGACCCTGTGAAAGGGTCACTTGACCCACAAAGGGATCTTAACCCATAGGGTCCACTGCTCTACAGACTGACCAAAAGCTGTCGTGTTCTAGGGTTGGTACTTGGAAGTGGGATGGCTTTCCCTTTCCCTATTCTGTGACTTTGAGGTAAAGCCAGGCCCAGGTTGACCCTAGCTAGATCACCAACAGGAGAACCTACAGTGTTGCCTGGAAGAATCACAGGATACACACACTCCATCCCTGCAATGAAAGGGGCCTCAGAAGGGAGAGGTGGGGGAGGGTGGGTAAAATCCTAAATTGAGTGACCCCTAAACCATCCACACCCAAGACAGCAAGTGGCCTCAAGGAACCCTCTAGGGGATAGTAGTGATGTGTATCTTCATAGAAATAGGGGTTGCACAGGTGTATTGTGCATCAAAATCCATCAAATGGCAAACAAAAAGCAAAACCCTCATATTCCATGTAAGCACTGAATCTTAATGACACAGAGGAGCAGTTCTGCAAAGACCCTATACTAGTGTCTATAAATTCATTTTTAAATGCATCAAGAAATAAAAGATAGGTTGACATTAATCATGACTGAACAGATTAGAATGGATGTGGTCATGGCTGATGGTAGACCCTAAGTACCAGGCTAGAAAGCATTTCTATCTTTCTGTAGGCTTGAGACTTTTCATAATCAAAATAAATGCTGGGGAAAGTTAAAAGGTGCATCCCAACTCAGAATTTGGTCCCTCCCAAAAATACTGTGGAAGCTCCACATTTGCAGGAGTCACTATGAAGGAAGCCAGGAATTTATTACAGAGTTGTAAACAAAAAGCACTTAGGTAAGAGTTTGGTGAAACACGTTTGCCATCCAGAAGGAACAAGCATGTCCTCGAGTGACCTTCAAGAGTCATGGAAAGAACTTCCTCATCCCAGTGAAATGATCTGGTGACATACTTTATTTTTGTAGTGTCAACAGAGCTATCCTGGTAGTCTGTGTGGTTAGTGGCATTAGGTGGCACCTCAGGATAAGCTTCAATTCTGAGTTCAACTTGTGAGCCAGATCTGAAACTCCTGAAGTGCTGTGAAAATATAATGCTGGATGAGAGGAGAAGGCACTTGCTCTTCTGATGAGCAAGTATTTAATTAGCCTGACTGGGCTGCGGGTGGAGCACTGTGGTGGAGCACTGGTTCATTTCCCCAGGCCTGGGTTAAAAGGTCAAAGGGATGACCTATTCTTTTGTTCTAGAAGGGACCACCCCACGTGTTCCAACTCTGAAGGGTGCCATGGCTAGATTGCATCCTACAGATGCAATGTTGATAAATGTTGATGAATCCTACAGATGAATGTTTCTAATAAGAGCCTCCCAGCCAGATAAAGAAGCCACATATTTATGTCAAAGGCCAAGACAAGTAAACCTTGACATCAGTGAATAATACAGCTCCACCCATCAGCATTTGTTGTGAAGTGTGGACAAGAATTAAAAATAAAAAAAACACACAAAGCTACTGATTTGGGGTGGGAGGGTGTAGGGGGCACATACCATCCAGAAACTTTCCTCTGTGTATCACACATTCTAAAAACATGAAATGCCTGGGATAGCCTGGAGTGTAGCTCAGTGGCAGAGCACTATTTGTATAAAGTCCTGGAGTTCATGCCTAGCACCAAAACCAATCAAAACGGACAAGATTATCACCTGATAGGACTTACAAACATGAGAATGGAATTGCTTTCATATTTTTTTGCCATTCCATTTCCAAATTGAACCATGGAAAGCATCTGGATTTACTATGTCAGCTCCATCTGTCTATCTCTTCCTTTTCTCCATCCTAAGGCTAATATACCTGTCCTAGAGATGTGTTTGCACCATACAGACTCTGGTAGAAAGAGGAAATGGTTAAGTGGGACAAGAAGGAGAAGAAGAAGAGTCTCCCTCCCAAGACCTACCTGTCTCATTAGAGATAATTTAAGTACTGAAAAGTTGATTAATTTTAAACACTTTATAACAGCGTATAAAAAGAGAAGCATCACATCTTGCCTGGCTTACTCTCATTTGACTATTTTTCCAACCTATTTGGACATACTAGCACTCGCTGAAGCTCTGTTCCTGGGCTGGCTTCTGTGAGCTCTAATTCTGCCCGATTCCTTTCACCAACTGTCTAGGAATAGCACAGAGGCAATAATGCACGTATTTTTCAGGCACCCAACCAAGAGACCACCCTCCTTCCAGCCCCCAGGTGGGGCATCTCAATCCTGCTCAAGGCTTTGATCTGTTTTCAGGTTTTAAAATATTCCCTGATGCCTGGTGGGGAGCTAGGCAACTCTGCTTCAATAGACAGTATGTCACCCCTCAACCCTTCACGTAAACAGAATGTCTAACACCTTCACAACACAAGCCAAGTGAGCCTAAAGCTGAAGTTGACAAGATAAGTATTTGTATCTACTTCTGTGGGTGCCATGCCTGCTTGGATGGGAACTTTCTGCCCAAGCAAGGAATTTAAAGTGAGACTTGCTGGCAACTTCTGGCTCCTATGAATACTTAACTAAAGTCATAATGATATCAGTTGGAACGAAAGTAGTATTTCTTCTTCTTCCTGGAGACTGTTTTTTTCAACGATATAGACAGTTCTTGAAGAGAGGCAACTTCTTTTTTTAACATAGCAATTGCTGTGTACAGAATCTAACCAGCACTTCCCCTCTCTGCACATAGATAGCACTTTTCAATACAATTTTGCCATTAAAAAGTTTGGTTTTATTAATGAAGAGAGAAAAGACAAAAGATGACAGCCTAACCATGCATAGGTATCAACACAGTTAACACCATGCTAAGTGTGTGAGAAGGGAGACATGCCAAAGATGGATAAAACTTAAGAGGAAATGACTTGGGATTTGCTTGGTGGTAGAGCACTTTTCTGGTATGCCCAAGGCCCTGAGACTGATCCCCAGAACCACAAAACAAACAAAACTTAGAAGATGATCATCAGAGGAGCTTGTCTTGAAGGAATTGGACCAGTTCATGTCACTTATGAGTGGCAGACACTAGAACTCCAGGCTGCCAGTCCTCACAAACAGAAATCCAAATATCAATGCTCTTCAGTGGTTCCCTGCACTAAGAAAATCCTCTTTCTTTTGGCCTTAGATGTTCTCCTAAAGAATCTTGGGCTGGGCCAGATCTGGGATGTTGACCTTCAGAAGAACGAAGCTGTGGTCAAGGATGTGCTGCTAGTGGCACAAGGAGAGATGGCTTTGGAAGAATTTTTGAAGCAGATACAGGAAGTATGGAACACATATGAACTAGACTTGGTCAACTGTCATAACAAGTGCCACCTGAACCGAGGCTGGGATGACCTCTTCAACAGGAGCACATCAACAGTGTCTCTGCCATAAAACTCTCTCTGTATTACAAGGTTTTTGAAGAAGATGCCCTGAGCTGGGAGGACAAGGTGGACCAAATCATGGCTCTCTTTGACGTGTAGATCAATGTGCAGATTGCTGTGCAGAGGCACTGAGTCTACTTGGAAGGCATCTTCACAGGCAGTGCAGACATCAAACACTGCTGCCTGTGTCAACCCAGTGCTTCCAGAATAATCAGCACGGAGTTTTTGGCTCTGATGAAAAAAGTCTCCAAGTCTCCACTTATGATGGATATTCTGAACATACAGGGAGTCCAGAAGTCTCTGCAAAGGTGGGCTGACTAGCTCGGGAAGATCCAGAAAGCACTGGGAGAGTACATGGAATGGGAGCACTCATCTTTCCCCAGGTTCTATCTGTGGGTGATGAGGACTTGCTTGAATATCATTGGACATAGCAAGAATGTGGCCAACCTGCAGAATGACTTCAAGAAAATGTTGCTGGTGTTTCCAGCATCATCTTAAATGAGGAAAACTCTGTGGCCAGCCAGAGCTTCTTCCCCTCCTCTCGAAACCTTTCATCCCAAGAAAGGGAGGAGGTCATGTTTAAGACTCCAGTGTCCATCACTGAACACCTCAAAATCAATGAATGGCTCACTCTGATGGAAAAGGAGATGAGATGTAGAACTGTGAAAGGACAGCATGGTTTCTGGTTGAGCACCAGCTAGAGAAGGCCAGAGACCCAGCAAGTTGGAGACCCCACAGGTTTCCCTGCAAGGGACAACATGCATTTCTGCTATGCTTCCAGACACCAGGCTCCTGACATGAGGCCAAAGACCTCCATTAATCATCAATCCACACCTTTCAGGCACATAGGACAATGCCCCTACTAGCCCCTCCACAGGTAGAGGACGTGACTACAGGCCACAGAGCCTCAAGATAGATCTCCATATTAATGAGATACCTAAAGGCCAGAGGGTGAAGCCAATTAAGCATTCCTTCTCAGACCCTCCTCCTTGCAAAAGGTATTTAACCTCAGGCTTGCCCTGAGAATACCAGGGTATAGTTTCATCCATTTTCCACCATAACAATAAACATTTTAAGACCATGGACTATCTTTCTTCCTTGGGACCCACCATGGGAAACTGTGGAGGTGGTTTTCAACTACTTAGCCACCGCCTAATCTCGCACTGATTAACTCTCTACGTTCCAGGCATGGAGACCCAGCCAAGCAAGTCACTGTGACCAAGAGTCTCATCCCCATGGGATGCAGGCAGAGCTTCTTCCCCTCCCCTCAAAACCTCGGACTGTGTTCTTCCACCCCCGGAGTGGAGTCTTGCAGCTTCTTACAGCCCGATGTCCACCTTGTGCCAGCATGGAATGAACACAAATTCCCACACCTTTGCCTCTCTGAGCTGAAGCCCTAGCCCCTTGTGGGGGCAGGGGGAGACAGATATGGGATCCACAATTCAACACAACAGGACCCACACACACAACAACTTGGCTAAACTTCCGGCAGAGTCTCCTCTATTATACAAAAGGAGATTTTTGGAAAAGCAACTTCAATTGACGCAAATACCTACATTACTTGGATTGATAAATACCAGGCCCAGCTAGTGGTATTGTCAGCCCAAATAGCCTGGTCTGAGAACGTGGAGAATGTGCTAAGCAGCGTTGGGGGAGGTGGTTTATGTAGGACCCTTGCAGTCTGTATTGAGGAATGTGGAGGCCACACTCAATGTCTTAGCAGACTCTGTCCTCATGGAGCAGCTCCCTCTCCAGAGGGGGAAGCTGGAGCACTTGATCACAGAGTTGGTTCACCAAAAAGATGTTACCAGGTCCTTGATCAAAAGCAAGATTGACAATGCTAAATTTTTCGAACGGCTCAGCCAGATGTGATTTTACTTCGACCCTGAGCAAACAGACGTGTTACAGCAGGTGTCAATTCAAATGGCCAATGCCAAGTTTAACTATGGCTTTGAGTACCTGGGAGTTCAAGACAAGCTGGTTCAGAAACCCCTTACTGACTACTGTTATTTGACAATGACACAAGCTTTGGAGGCCAGGCTTGGAGACACCCCATTTGGACCTGCTGGAATTGGAAAGACAGTGTCCATCAAAGCCCTTGACCATCAGCTGGAGCGATTCATCTTAGTTTTCAACTGTGATGAAGCCTTTGATTTATAGGTGATGGGACGTATCTCTGTGGGGCTTTGCCAAGTGGGCACATGGGACTGATTTGATGACTTTAACTGCCTGGAGGAGTGGATGCTCTCAGCTGTATCCCAGCAGGTGCAGTACATACAAGAGGCACTGCTGGAGCATTCCAACCCCAACTATGGTAAGACCTCAGCCTCCATTACCCGTAAGCTGCTAAACAAATAAGTCAAGGTTAGCCCAGACATGGCTATCTTCATCACCATGAACCAGGGGTATGCAGGTCTTTCAAACCTCCCCAACAACCTCAAGAAGCTCTTCCAGAGCTTGATGATGATCAAGCCTGACCAACAGCTGGTCGCCCAGGTCATACTGTACTCACAGGACTTCCAACTGCTGAGGTCCTTGCCAACAAAATCATCCCATTCTTTAAACTGTGTGATAAGCAGCCGTCTTCACAAATCCATTATGATTCTGGCCTTCATGCTTTGAAGAGTGTGCTCATAAGTGCAGGCAATGTGAGGATGGAGAGGATTCAGAAGATAAAGGGGGAGAAAGAAGAATGGGGGTAAGCAGTTGATAAAGGAGAGATTGCCGAGAACCTGTCTGCACAGGAGACTCTGATCCAGAGTGTCTGCGAGACAATGATCCCCAAGATGGTGGCAGAAAATATCCCGCTGTTCTTCAGTCTCCGGTCAGATGTGTTCCTTGGAGTCCAGTACCACCATGGGGAGATGACAGCCCTTCGAGAAAAGCTGAAGGAACTGTGTCAGGGGATGTACTTGACATATGGTAATGGAGAAGAAGTTGATGATGTGGGTTGGAAAGGTTCTCCAGCTCTATCAGATCACCCAGATTAACCATGGCCTGATGATAGTTGGGCCTTCAGGAAGTAGAAAAAGCATGGCCTGGCATGTACTGCTGAAGACTCTTGAGAGGCTTGAGGGTGTGGAGGGTGTGGCCCACATAATTGACCCCAAGGCCATCAGCAAAGCCCACTTCTACAGAACCTTGGATCCCAACATCAGGGAGTGGACAGATGGACTCTTCACACACATGTGCTGAGAAAGATCACAGACAATGTGAGAGGTGAATTGCAGAAATGCCAGTAGATGGTCTTTGATGGCAATGTAGACCCTCAGTGGGTGGAGAACTTGAATTCCTTGTTAGATGACAAAAAGCTCTTGATGCTGCCTAACGGAGTGCAGTGCCTTAGCCTGCCACCCAATGTGTGAATAATGTTTGAAGTGCAGGACTTGGAAGTATGCGACCCTGGCCAGTGTCTCGCTGTGGCATGGTGTGGTTCAGTCAAGACGTGCTGAGCACAACTTCTTCAACAACTTCCCGGCCAGGCTGCACAGCATTCCCCTGGATGAAGGGGGAGGATGAGGCACAGTGTAGGCAAAAAAGGCAAAGAAGATGAGGGTGAAGAGGCAGCTTCTCCAATGCTACAGATTCAAAGAGATGCAGCGACAATCATGCAGCCATACTTCACGTCCAATGGTCTGGTGACCAAGGCCCTGGAGTTTGCCTTCAAGCTAGAACACATCATGGACCTGATACGCCTGTGCTGCTTGAGCTCACTCTTCTCCATGCTGCACCAAGCCTGCTGCAACATGGCACAGTACAATGCCAACCATCCTGATTTCCCCACACAGATTGAGCAGCTGGAACACTACATTCAGCGTTATCTGGTTTATGCCATCCTCTGGTCCTTATCTGGAGACAGCTGGCTGAAAATGAGAGCAGAGCTGGGCCAATCCATCAGAAGATCACCATTGTGCCAGTGCCCACTGCACCCAGCATACCCATCATTAACCATGAGGTGTCCATCAGTGGAGAGTGGTCACTGTGGCAGGTCAAAATGCCTCAGATTGAAGTGGAGACACACAAGGTAGCAGTCCCAGATGTCGTCGTGTCAACCCTAGATACAGTCTGCCATGAAGCTCTCTTGTACACTTGGCTGGCTGAACACAAACCCCTGGTCTTATGTGGCCCTCCTGGGTCTGGCAAGACCATGACACTCTTCAACACCCTCCAGGCCTCACCTGACATGGAGGTTGTGGGCCTAAACTTCTAAGTACCACTACACCAGAGCTGTTGCTGAAGACGTTTGACCTCTACTACAAATACAGGCGCACACCTAATGGCATTGTCTTAGCTCCTGTTCAGTTTGGAAACTGGCTGGTCTTGTTCTGTGATGAAATCAACTTGCCAAATATGGATAAGTACTGTACACAGAAAGTCATCTTCTTTATCGGACAGAAGCATAGAGGCTTCTATTGTACCTCAGACCAAACTTGGGTGAAGCTAGAGAGAATCCAGTTTGTTGGAGCTTGAAATCCACCCACTGACCCTGGGAGAAAACCCCTCTCACATAGGTTCTTGCACCACGTGACTGTTGTATATGTGGATTACCCAGGACCAGTCTCCCTGTTGCATATTTATGGCCCCTTCAATCGTGTCATGTGGCTCATTCCTTCACTCCACACCTACGCAGGACCTCTCACTGCCAGGTGGAGTTCTATACCGTGTCACAGGAGAGATTTACTCAGGACACACAGCCACACTATATCAATTCACCCCGTGAGATGACTCAGTGGTTAAGAGGAATCTCTGAAGCACTGAGACCCCTGGAGACATTGCCTGTTGAAGGTCTCATTCTCATTTGGGCACATGAAGTCCTCCATCTCTTCCCAGACAGAGGATGCATCATCAGTGTGGCATACTCACCCCCTTCAAACCCCCTAGAAACCTTGCCATTGGCCAGAAGGGTATTCATTCGTTTCAGGAATCCAGAATCTAAGACAGATTCATCTATTAAGAATGCTATCTTTTCCCTTTTACAGCCAGAATGTCTCGGCACTGTCCTAAGATCTTCTTCAAAGTCTTCCCCAGTGTACTTCCTATGAACCTTAATCTTGTGGAGGATCCTTGTAGAGGGTGAGGAGTGGCACTGGACTGATGAAAACATCGACATGGTTGCTTTGAAGCACTTCCCTAACATAGACAAAGAGAAAGCCATGAGCCGGCCTATCCTGTACAGTAACAGGATGTCAAAGGATTATATCCCAGTTGACCAAGAAGAGCTAAGGGATTATGTCAAGGCCAGGCTGAAGGTCTTCTATGAAGAAGGACTTGACGTTACCTTGGTCTTGTTTAATAAAGTACTGGGCCATGTGCTCAGGATGAACAGAATATTCCAACAACCTCAAAGTCATTTGCTTCTGATTGGTGTTAGTGGAGCTGGAAAAACCACCCTGTCTCGTTTTGTCGCCTGGATGAATGGCTTGAGTGTATACAAGATTAAGGTCCACAGGAAGTACACTGGGGAAGACTTTGATGAAGATCTTAGGACAGTGCTGAGATGTTCTGGTTGTAAAAAAGGAAAATATAGCATTCATAACTGATGAATCCAATATCTTAGATTCTGGATTCCTGGAACAAATGAATACCCTTCTAGCCAATTTTGAGGTTCCTGGGTTCTTTGAAGGGGATGAGTATGTCGCGCTGATGACTCGGTGCAAAGAGGGGGCCCAGAAGGAAGGTCTCATGCTGGACTCACACAAGGAGCTCTACATGTGGTTCACCAGTCAGGTGATCCACAACCTGCACGTGGTGTTCACCATGAACCCATCCTCAGAGGGACTCAAGGACAGGGCGGCCACTTCACCAGCCCTTTTCAACTGGTGTGTGCTGAACTGGTTTGGTGACTGGTCCACTGAAGCACTGTATCAAGTTGGCAAAGAATTCACCAGTAAAATGGACCTGGAGAAGCCAAACTATATAGTGCTTGACTATATGCTAGTTGTGTATGATAAACTACCACAGCCCCTAACACACCAGGAAGCCATTGTGAACAGCTAACTCATGCCTAGTGAAGCGAGGCAGCAGTACAATGGCCATCACGCCCAGGCACTGCCTGGACTTCAGCAACCACTATGCCAACCTCTTCCATGAGAAGCACCGCAAGTTGGAGGAGCAGCAGATGCCCCTGAATGTTGGAGTCCAAAAACTCAGAGAGACCCTGGACCAGGTAAAGAACTGCGCCGTGACCTGAGGATCAGGAGCCAAGGGCTGGAGGTCAAGAATGCAATGGCCAGTGACAAGCTGAAGAAAATGGTGAAAGACCAGCAAGAGGCTGAGAGGAAAAATGTCATGAGGCAAGAAATTTAGGAGCAGCTGCACAAACAGCAGGAAGTAATCTCAGACAAGCAGAGGAGTGTCAAGGAGGATCTTGATAAAGTGGAGCCTGCTGTCATCGAAGCCCAGAATGCTGTGAAACCCCTCAAGAAGCAGGACCTGATGGAGGTGAGGTCCATGGCCAGCCTTCCTGCCATCATGAAGCTGGCTCTGGAGTCCATCTATCTGCCTGCTGCTTGCTGAGAGCACCACAGACTGGAAGCAGATCGTCTCCATCATCATGAGAGAGAACTTCAACCCCACCATCATCGACTTCTCAGCCGAGGAGATCAGTGATGCCATACTACATGTCCAACCCCAGTTATAACTATGAGATCGCCAACCGGGCATCCCTACATCCCTGGCTTGCCGTCCTATGGTGAAGTGGGCGATTGTACAGCTCAGTTATGCAGACATGTTAAAGCAAGTGGAACCCCTGAGGAATGAGCTGCAGAAGCTGGAATATGAAGCCAAAGACAACCAGCAGAAAGCCAATGAGGTGGAGCAGAGAATCCAGGATCTGAAAGCTATCATCACCTGCTACACGGAGGAGTATGCTGTCCTTGTCACAGAGGCCCAAACCATCAGGTCAAACCTGGCAGCTGTCAAAGCGAAAGTAAACTGGAGCACTACACTGCTAAAGAGTTTATCTGCTGAAAGGGAACGTTGGGAAAAGAAAAGTGAAACTTTAAAAAAACAGATGTCTACCATTGCTGGGGACTGCCTCCTGTCAGTGACCTTCATTGCTTACGCGGGTTATTTTGACTAGCAGATGTACCAGAACTTGTTCACCACCTGGTCTCATCACTTACAGCAAGCTAACATCCAGTTCCACACAAACATTGCAAGGACAAAGTACCTTTCCAATGCTGATGAGCGCCTCCAATGGCAAGCCAGCTCCCTACCTGCCGACGACCTGTGCACAGAAAATGACATCATGCTAAAGCGATTCAGTAGGTACCCACTGATTATTAACCCCTCTGGACAGGCCACAGAATTAATTATGAATGAATATCAAACTCTATTGTAAACAATTTGATACAGGCTTTAGACATCATAGTTGTCTGTGTTTTTATCACTTTTTATCATAGCTTTGAAAGAAGCAAATAATCTACCATGTTCATTTGAGTGTAATGGAAGACATCTCCAATTCTTGTCCAGTTCTGCATGGCCATAGAAGGGACAGCTTGACATGGTTCCCACCATGGAGCAGAGCTAGCAGGGTGCCAGCTTCCACAAGTGTTGACAGTTGCTGTGGACCTAGGGCTTGTTTGTATAATGATGTACATAATTTACTTCGTGTTTCGTCTTTTCTAAATATTTTCCCTCCCAACGTTATTGGGTAATGTTCTTTCTGCCAAGGTTATTGACTCCATGATAGTTAGAAAGATACAAAAGTATGGAGATTCCTGAGTTTAAGGTCAGCCTGGGACAGATCGATTTTAGGCACAGGTGTGGTAAGAATGGTATTTTCAGGATGGGATCCCACACAGCTAGTTAATTGTCTGTGCTTACAAAGTTAGGCGGATCTCTGGATTCAATTGCTATGTTAAAAAAAGGTACTTGTTGTCATTTCTGAAAATCAAGGGGCTAAGGTCATAAAAGTGATTTGTGAGATAATCAAAAGGGAATCTGGGGTGAATGACTGAGTTTATATACGAATAAAATACTGTGATTTGGTTTATAAGAGCTGAGTTGTCTGGTGATCTTCATGCTCTCTCAAGCAGAGCACATGGCTGTCGGCTTCTACTCATGATTGACTTTCATTGTGAGGCCCTGTCTTCTAAGGGAATTATCTAGAAATGCTATATAATATAACAGCAATGAGGTTTATTTAAGGAAAAATAATTCTGGGGTGTGTGTTGGGGTGTGTAGTTATTACGGGTTTGTAGTGCCATGACACATATCTAAAGACTAGAAGAGAGACTTGTGGGGTCTATTTGGACATTTTTATATCATGAACAGTATTAGGTTGCCTGCTTTGCACACCACAGACAGTTCCCAGTGAGCTATCTCATTGATGCTCTAATAAGATTAGTTGAAACATTACTTCAGTAAAATATTGTCATCTTTTCAGATTGTAAACATTGTCTCTAAGAATGGAGAAAACAAGACAATTTGAATAAAAATCCTATTTGTAAATGAAAAAAAAAATGTGGATTATGAGGAAATGCCTCCAGGCTAAGGTGGCATCTGAGCAAGGTTTAAAGAACCAGGTGGGACAGAGAACATGAGGGCAGATAGGTGTGCAATGTAAATGGGTAATGTCGCAGAGCAGAGTGAAGGAACAGGAAAGTGTTTGCAAAGACAGACCAGTGAGTGGAGGAGAAACAGATGGGGTTGGGGAAGCCAGGGTTTTGGCTTCCTCCAGTGGACCATAAGGATCCAATGAAGGTGCTGGGGATGGGGCGGCGGGGGGTGGGGGGGGGAACAGACCACATCTGTGCTACAGAGAAGCTGAGCTGGCGCAGATACAGGGCTGGATTAACAACAGGGAGGCCAGGGCAGAAGTCAGGCCAAGGATCATAAAGGCTTCATCTGGGGGACTTGGAGAACAATGGATAAAGGATGGGCAGAGGATGGGAAGGAGGGATTGCTGAATTAGAAACAGCGGAGCTGGCAACCGAGCGGATGTGGAAGTGAGGGCAGATTAAACTTAAATCTGAAAGCTGTGGCTCTCAACCGCACTTGGCTGCAATCACCAAGAGTTTGCTGAGCAGTGGGAGATGCAGAACTGAGGCGTCTCCCCACTCAGGTCAAGGGCAAGAAGCTCCGCCTTGCTGACTCTGTGATGATTCCTAACCCTCCTTTACTGACCTGCCATGAGATCTGAATAGAGAATGTGGACAGCTCAGTGACGATCTAACTAATAACCTTATCGGAATGGAATCTAATAATTCAGAACTGAGGCTTGATGTTGTACACATTAGGCTTTTCTTAGTCGCTTTTCTAGTAATTCATTTTTTTCCCCATGAATTTTGCAAAAATGTGGACCCACTCGGTGCTTACTACCTGTTAAACAGAAACGATTCCACTCTTGTACCAAAGCAGTATGAGTCTCTATGATTCTGGCACAGTAGTAGCTTGGGTCATTCCTAGAAGAGATGGGTCAGTCGAGGAGGAGGATAAGGAATGACTTCATTATATGCCTATGTTCATGCCAAGGCAAGGAGGGAGAGCTATCTGCTACTGACGTCAGTTTTCTGAACACATCGGCTGCCACTGCCTCTATAGTAGGTCACCCAAGAGGTCTATGTCTGACCATCTCAGGAGCCGGTGGCCATAATTCTTCACTCCTACACCACCCAGGGATGCTCTTCTTCTACCCTCCCCTTCCCTTGCATAGTTTTCCTGCCTTTTGTCACCTTTCTGAATCTCCGCCATGTTTCACAAATAGCTAAAAATGCAGCGAGCTAGATAGCAGAGCTCCAATGCCATCAGGGAGAAGAGGACTCATAACAGCCACTAGTTGCCATCAATAAGGCAATTTCAGCAAAGGAACTAAGACAGAAACCAGGTTAGAAGGGATATGCAGCCTCCCTTCAATGGCAGACAAGTGGAAGGTGTCACGTAATTTCTAAAATGAATACATAAACCAGGCATGGTGTCACATGTCTGCAATCCCAACATTGGGGAGGCTAAGGCAGGAGGATCATGAGATCAAGACCAGCACTAACTACAAAACAAGACTCTGCCCCAACCCCACCACCAAAAAAGCACAGGGCTGCAGAGATGCCTCAGCTGGCAAGTGATTGCTGCTCAAACCTGAGGCCCTGAATTCACATCTCCAACACTAGGAGTGTGGGAAAGAGACACGTGGATCTCCAGAGCTCACTGGCCAGCCATTCTAATGGAAACAGCAAGTTCCAGGCTTAGTGAGAGACACTTAGCAAATAAGGTTGAGGCTATGCCACAACCATTAAAACAAACAACAATAAAACACTTCACCATGGATGATAGGCACAAACTAATTTAATTCCAGAAATACTTTGCTTTTCCACTTCTGTGAGCTTTTGGATTGGAACATCTAAAAACCATAGAACTGGGCTTTGCATTCAATTTACTATGATCTGAGGAAGAACTAGGGAAAAGTCTACCTCTGAAGAACCAACTTCCTGGCCAGATTCACCCGTGTTGGGCAGAGTAACTATAGTTGTTGGCTTTGCCAAGGAGGGTTTACAGGTTATATGGCTGACTGATTCAATGCTATTTTTAATAAGTTATTTTACAAATAACACATTTTCTAGATTATAACGTTTGTATTGGTTTTGACTGATTTTCTGAGATACTTCTTAAGAGTTAAGAGTTCATATTGCTACAGCTTTATGTATGTTCTATGTTTAAAAAAGAAAAAACAACAACAACAAAAAAAAAAAAAAAACCTAGGCTGGAGAGATGGCTCAGTGGTTAAGAGCACTGACTGCTCTTCCCTAAAGGTCCTGAGTTCAATTCCCAGCAACCACATGGTGGCTCACAACCATCTGTAATGGGATCCGATGCCCTCTTCTGGTGTGTCTGAAGACAGCTACAGTGTACTTGTCATATACATAAAATAAATAAAAAAAAAAAAAAAAAAAAAAACAACCCTGTTATAGTTGGGGATGTAGTTTGGTGGTAGATCCCTTGACAGGCACATTCTTGATCCTGGGTTTGATCCTCAAACCTCAAAATTTAAATTAAAGAAAAATTGACCTCTAAAAATAAACATGGTAGAAAACAATACAGAACACTCATCAATCACCTCTGGTCTCTGCACTATGCATCACACACACACACACACCAGGGCTGAATGCTGTTTGGTTAGAATTCCCAAAGTATCATTTTCTCCCAAGCCTTCCAAATTCCTGCCTTACTCTGCATATGCACAGCTAATCAAGTCTAAATTTCAGCCTTCCTGAGATAATAGGATAAGAAGTAGCATTAGCTATTCTGTACGGCAAAACATCAGAACAAAATACAATATTTATATTGTCTCACAAAAAACCAAAAGGAGGAGTATCTGCTTGTGCTTCCAGACCCAGGGACAAGGGTGAGCATGGGGAGAAAATGGGGAGGTGATTGGAGTCTGCTTTCTTAAGTTTTTGGACTTGTGCCCTCCCTAAATTGCCCGAATTTAAAACAGAAACCCATAGAAGCATCTTTGTGCTGTTTTCCAGCAGGCTCCAATCTTTTAAACTCGACTCTTTAGAAACAAGATGCTGACAGGGTCACTAACAACCCCAAAGTACCCCAGATGTTTGCTCTCAGATTTTAAAAGAGAAATGTGCCTACTTTTATCACTATTTTCAAACATAAATAGAAAAAGTGAAATATCAGTCTAAGGCCAAATACAGTCGCAAAGGGCCAGCTTGATCCACGCAGACTAAGAAAACCATTCTGATCTAAGAAAACCATTCTCAAACGTCTTCAACACATTTTACGCATATGGACGGCTAACATCCTCTGGATAAAAAGCGAATGAGATGGTGTGGATGAGGAACGGTGCTTTGAGCTTTGAGTGCCACTTCTTGTATGTTGGGATTGATCATTCCATGCCCTCGGGTGGAAAATTATTTGGAGTAACTCAAAGCACATTACTCTTTATGACTCTTGTGACAATTTCACTAGTACTGTCTTTGCTAACGTTGATTATACTTCGATAGAGCTGTTTGGGGGTTAAAATATTTCAGGGTAACACATTAGGGAACAACTCTAGAACAAGGTGGGTTCTAGGCTAGTCTAGGATTTCTGAACTGTATTCCAGGTCATGAAGAGCCACTGGGGAGCTGAAGAGATGGGTCAGTGGGAAAGGCTCTCTGTGCAAGTACAAGGACCTGAGTTGGGATCCCCCAAATACCATATAAAACCAGATATGGTAGCACATGTCTGCAACTCTGTCGATCCTATGATAGGGATAAAAAATAAAGTTCTCAGAATCTACCTAGTCTGCCATAACCTGAATGAAAGATGGTGTTATCCTCTAAGCTCTACACATGTGCCATGCATATGCAAACCCACTCTTGTACATCAACATACACACCACATACGTATAATCATATCACACACACACACACACACCAGGTTCTCTTTTTCAGAAAAGCCATTAGTGAATGTAATAGCTTAGAACTAAAATGTTCCCAATAGCCTATGCTTTAGAGGTATAGTTTTCAGCTCAGAGCTGTTGGAAGATGGTAGAAACTTTAAGAGGCAGAGCCTGGTGGGAAGGCTTTAGGTCAGTGGGAGAAGAACATTAGAGGGGCTAGTAGGACCTTCCTCATCCTCTCGTGTTTGCCTTCAGGCAATGAGGAAAGCAGTTTTCCTCTGCCACACACTTCCATCAGGGTGAGCTGCCTCACCACAGATCCAAAGGAAAGGGAGAGAAGGGATCATGGATTTGACTCTTCAGAATGATGACCATAAACCTGTTCTCTCTGGAAGTTTATTGTCTCAAGTATCTGTCACAGTAACAGAAGTGGACTAACACAAGATTGCTAGAGTTGAAATCTGGACTGTCCCCCAAAGGCTGTGTTGAGAAGTCCTTGGTGCAATAATATTCAGCAACGGGATTTGAGGAATAATGTCTCTACCTCAAAGGATTAATCAACTGAAGGGTTCCCAGTGGAATGAACTATTGAGAGGTGGTCCAAACTGTAAAAGATGAGGACTAATCAGAGGAAGAAGGCCTGAGGGTTTATCTTCGAAGGGTATAGTTTAATCCTGAACTTGTCCCCTCATTCAGTTCCCACTCACCCTCCTTGCCACCAGAAAGTAAATGGCTTTATTCACCATATCATCCTTGGTAGGATGCCTTCCTAGACAGACCCCAAAAGGCAGGCTCAGGAAGTAGGCTCATTCCCTCTTAGCCTTGACACAGCTTCAAAACCTGACTGGCACATACATCTCAGAAGGAGGCATGTTAATTACCTCCACGATCTTTTTTGCACAGACTGTTTTGGAAAAGAGGTGTCCCATAAAAACTTTCTTTGGAAAATGCTGATCTGGTCCAGTACTCAAATTATACAGGGAAGGAAAGGACCCTAGACATTTGATTAAGTGGCTTGAACAAGATAGGACAAGAAGGATACTATAAAGCCTAGAATGTAAATTCAAGCCTCCCAAGTCTTAACCAAGGGCTCTTGTAATCTGTAAGAAAGGGGCTATAGGTACCTTAGCACCATCCAAGAAACCAGCGACTTAATTGTAACAGTTTACAGTGACTCGACAAGCTCTATGGAATTGTGTGCTACCTGCTCTATTGGGTCAATGGCAAATGCACCAAAACTCTGGGCAGAAGGGCATGCAATACAGTGAGAATAAATGCAATGAAGTGCCTAGTGCTTGCTATTGATGGAAAGAGGAGGAGGGAGTTGGGCATAGTGGGACACAGCTGTAACTCCAACACTCTGGAGACTGAGGCACCAAGGTTGGGAGTCCAAGATCGTCCTCAGGTACATATCAAGTTCAAGGTCAGTCTAGGTTACATGAACCACTGTACAAAACTACAAATAAAAGAGAGACTCAAAAACCTAAATTCCAGTGCATTTCACCTGCGTCCCGGCCACGATGTTATCACATTTATAACAATGATTCACATTTTTATCTAATAATAGAACCAAATAACTTTCATTAAGCAGAAAATATAACTAAGGGGTAAAAAGGTACCCCACCACCTTTTTACAATTTCCCCCCACAATCTTTTTGTCCAATTAAGTATCTACTCTATCACCCAGAACACACCCTAAGTCACATGCTAGGGAACTATAGGTGAATTTTTTTTTCGGGCTGTATACTTTATTAAACTACTTCACAAACACTAGAAACTAAAATTCACTCAACTGAACTGTAACAATCTATTGACAGAGTACTGCCTATAGATCGATCAGTGCTGAACCTGGTTCTTCTCCAGGAGTGAAGCCTATCCTCCCAACTGATCTGGGAATACCTGACAAACAGGTGACATTGTCATCTACCTGAACAATGGCATGCCAGACAGAAGGACACCAGCCCAACACAGAAACAGACAGAGAAACAAACAGAAAAATACACATGGACCCTGTACTGCAAAGAGGTTGAGGGCCTGCCTTGTGGTTTCTCCAGGCTATAGACCGTAGATGTGCAGTCTCCTGTTTGTACCTCAAATCAAATGACTCCACAAGGATCCAAATCCTTCCCCAAGATCAGTGTAGATGACTATGGGATGGACCTAAATAGTGATGACTCCACAGATGATGAGGCTCATCCCCAGAAGCTACCACAAGCACACTAGCTCTGCTGTTTGGAACTCACCACCCCTGAAAGCTACCATGGTCCCCAGCAGTGGGGACTAGCCTATAGCCTATAGCCTATAGGTGAATTTCTTGAACCTCACTATACAGCTATGACTCCCAAGTACTTCCTTATTTTAGGAGGTCTCCTCTATGCAGGTGGGAGGCAAAATAGGAACTAAGGGGTGGGTAATTTGGCTATAATTTCATGAGAAAATATCCCTGCCTATAATGAGTACCCATAAAAAAATACTCAAACTCCTGGCAAACCTCAGACAACTACTGTGAATTCAATGCCACTCTTTAGGGCTCTCATGTTCCTCAGTCACAGTAATCTGGATAGCCCTTCCTTGGAGAGAAAAAAAAATACTCAATGTATTATTTACAAAGCCCTCAGGATTTATGGAGTCTCAATTAATTAGATTTACTGTAGTCTAAGTAGTTTCTCCTAAGGTAGGCTGTGATCTTCCCTCTAGGTCTAGTATTTTTTTTCCCTGGGGGAGGGTTAGGGAGAATCTCTCAATCCCAAATTCACACTGATTTAACATAAATTTTCAGAAAGGAGGGAAAATTATTTCCCTCCTCCCCTCCCTAACCAGCCCCAATTTCAATAGTTTACAAGCGTCAAATTCCAATAATTCTTGCTCATTCTTCAGGACTCTATTGCACTCCTTCAAATCCTGCCGAGCATGGATCAAACAGAGTACAAGCCAGGGAGAAATTTAATCACTCATGTCTCTCTCTGCCTGAGGGATTGTCTAGGTACTATGGTGACAGACACCTCAGTGCAAGTATGCAGAAGGGGAAAAAAAAATAGCTCCTAGATTTTTAAAAGGGGAAGAAAAGATTCTGATAGGTTTGTTGACAACACGTTAAAACACTACGAGGCCCACGTTGTCATACAAAATCAAGAGATTTTATACAACACCAGGATGGAACTATGAAGACAAAGTCCGGCTCAACAATGGTGTTTTACTCTTCTTTCCCAAAACTGCATATTTTGATTGTGTATATATATTCATAGTGTTTTCTTCCCCGTTAAACGAGACGGCTTTTTCATAGACGGCAATGAGCTATTCTGTGTGACACTATGTTGTAGCGACACATTATACATCTGTCCAAACTCACAGGAGGTACACCACAGGAGGGAACGCAATGAAAGCTGTGGGTGTTACCTCTCAATGTGTCCCTCTCTATGATAACAGGTGGATCCCTCCTGATGAAGGGAAGACGTTCATGGGAAGACGTGTGCTTGTGGTGGGGTAAGGAATGCATAGGAAATTTCTGGACCTTTCTGCTCAATTTTGTTATGAAACTAAAATCTCTCTAAATACACATACATACATTCTCTCTCCCTCTCTGACTCACACACGCACACACACACACACACACACACACGGATTTTTTTTAGCACACTGCCTCTGTTCTTAACAGACTCCGATATGGGAAAGTACAAATAAAATCTGGAAGAAAAATTAAGCCAAGTAAAAATTTGTCATTTTTGTAGTTGGGGGAAAAAAAGTCAGCCTTTGGATAATTTAAATGCAATTCACAGACTTTTTTCAAAAGGGAGGGAAAATAACTAGTCCTGGAGAGTAAGCAAAGCCAATTTGTAAAAATATCCGGGCCTCATCCGTACAGACAGTTTGCACCAATGATAGAGCTAAGCTCCTCCTCTATGGAGACTCGAGTCCGAATATTTTTCCCAGCCCACGTTCATGAACAGGAAACCAACAAGACTGTAAACACAGGAACAACAATCAACAGGCACAGATGTTTGGGGCTGGTAGTCACATTCTGGGCAAGGTGAAAGGGTAAAACGGCAGGAGTAATATCAAGACCACAGTGGATAGCAAACGTCAGGTCCGAGTGGGTCCTCAAGGGACACGGTCACTGCCTGCCCTCAGTCCACTCTCTTCCTCCCAGACAACACTCCCAATGATGAGAAAACAAGCTGAACGTGAAGTCGGCACTGGTGAGCACAGACAGTTCAGGCCTAGGGCAGTCCCACGACATCTATCTAGCACAACCCAGTCGTTGTTAAGGGTGTCCGCCCATGAACTTGAAAGCCAGGAAGGCGTGCCCCTCTCAGAACCAAAAGCCCCTCTCTGCAAAAAAAATATTTGAAGGAGATTCTTCAACCCAGTCATCTGGGATTGTGTGATAACAAGACTGTGGGGAGCCATGAAGGAATTACCTGATGTCATTTAGATACCATCTCCATTATGGGCCTGATCTGGGGAGAATGGAGTTGGGAAGGGCAGGAAGAGGATCACGGTGCATATCAGTGGAACAATGCCGCTGGGGCAACATGGTTTTCCATTCAGTTTCTGGGAGAAAACAATTCTCCGTGGGGTCAACAGTCCTGCAGCATTCCTAAACAAGACATATTTATAGCATTTTCTTTTAAAAAAAAAAAAAAAAAAAAAAAACAGAGTTCCAGGAGAAAATGTTACTGCCCATGAAAAAAAAAAAAAAATTCAGAAAAATCCAGATCTGTGCCTCCCTGGTCTCTTAGCTGGAAGTGTTTCAATATGCTTTGTTGTTTCAGTATCATTTTGTCTCTCTACCCATGACCCTACTGGTCCAATGCACTAAGAATGGACTTCTTGGGTCTAGGGATTTCCCCTTAACTTTGTATTCTAGCACCTAATAGCCAAAGCTGACAGTAGTGCTGACAAAATCTAAACAAATGACACTTTCAGCATTTGAGACCAGGTGGCATGTGAGAATTTTCCAAGTTCTAAATTCTTCAGTTTAACAGAAATTTGCCAATAAATCCCAAACTACATTAATCAGTAAACTCAGAGCCGGTTGGTTATCTGCTGCCAGTCATGCCCCCTCAGAAAAACCACGTGAATGTTTTCCAAACCATGCTATGGATCCGAACTTTAGTCACAGGATGCTAGAAGATTATATAGTCACATTAAACAAACATCTTAGAGAACATCTTCACAACCTGTAACTAATTTAAATATCTATAAAAGTCAGTGAACAACTGTTATTATTTATTACTATTATTATATAGGAGTAGTGTAAGTGCTTGTAATCCCAGCAATCAGGAAGCAGAGACAGGATTCCGAGTTTGAAGACAGAATGAGATCCATAGCGAGATCCCTTCTCAATCAATCAATCAAAAAAAAAAAGCCACACACACATTGTTAATTTCTGCTGCTAATAGTAAAAGACTAGCAGGTGGAATTTAGGCTCTGGGACTTTCTGACATTCTCAGACATTGGAGAGCTTGATAGCACTAGTTACTTAGTAACTGAATTTCACTAACATGCTTGTTTCCCTCCCTCTTAATACAGTTGTTACCTCTCTCTCTTCTCTCTCTCTCTCTCTCTCTCTCTCTCTCTCTCTCCTCACTCCAGGTGAGACTGCGTTTGTTTTCTGGCCCAAGAATTCCACAAGGACAGGAGATGGGCCACAGGTTATCTGTGGAAACTGAGGGTCTGAGGACAGGACAGTGTGTCTGAATGAGATGAACTCAGCTGTCTGGGTGAGAAGAGAGAAACAGGGACAACAGCATACACTGGTACTTTGATAGTGACACAAAAGAAAGACACCGATCCCAGCCATTGCTCCTCCTCAGCTCC
This sequence comes from Mastomys natalensis, assembly GCA_021653895.1. Lineage (NCBI taxonomy): Eukaryota > Metazoa > Chordata > Mammalia > Rodentia > Muridae > Mastomys > Mastomys natalensis. The sequence goes on from JAJTUV010000742.1 coordinate 561,544, forward strand.
TAGGTGACAGCCTGTGGCCAGGGAATCGGGGCTGGATTGCCTGCACGTGGTTGGGCTATCCTGCAGGCTCTGGAGGGTGGGACAGTTAGTGTGTAAGTTAATGGGTAACAGCTGTTTACACGCAAGGGCCCTCGTAAATTGACTACTAGCATTGTCCTCCTGTATTGATTTCCACTGCTCTGATTTCTACTGCTTTAAACTAGATACTCATGACAGCTTCTAATCAGAAACAAAATTACCTCATTAAATACTGCCTACTTTCTTTCCATTGCTGGAAGCCAATGCTGGTGAAACAGGAAAGAGAAAGCAGAGGGCATGAAAATGAATAATAAAAGAACTAAATAACTTTCTATCAAGTTATGAACTATGCATTCCCTAGAATAGTGAGTCTTCTGATTTGGCTGGGAAGCGGAGCACAGGACTGATCTGTGCAAAGCTGACACAAATGAGATCCACCCTCCACTTTCCTAACCCCACTTCTACAGTGAGCCCGGGGTGAGGCAAACTGATCGGTTATCATTAGAGTTCCTTCCACTATTCTTGATTGCAAGTATTCACAGCTTTCCCCGTGTTCATAGGCAGCATACTGCTTTGGGGCTGGGTGTAGCTCAATGGCTGAGTGCGGGATCAGTCTGTGTTGGGCCCTGACTTCTATTCCCAGCCCTAGAAAACGAAATCCAGCATGTAAAGCAGCTGGACTCTGAAGACATGCAGACAAAACACAATCATGACTTGTAAAGAAAATGCAGATTATCACCTTCTCCTCACTTAACAGAGATTCCCACAGCCCGGGAGAGCATTCTCCATGCTAATCAGAGGCAAGCTTAAACAGAGGAACTAAGCATGATTCAGCACATTTAAAAAAGGATTTATACCCATTCTTAGAAGGACAACCAGAGGAAGCAGCATCTGAGGGCGAAACAATGGTATCTGCTTGCCCTTTGATCTCAGCTGAAGAACACTTTGTCCAGCTTCTTGGTTGAAAAGCCACTGAATTTCACATTTAAAACTCTTAGGGGAGAAATGTCTACCTCTTCCCTGGACCACGCTTTTTCAACTTCTCCCAGCCCCTTTTGCTGAGGATGGCTTACAGGCAACAATTTATTTTCTGTTAAAAAAAAAAAAAATCTTGATAAGTACAAGCAAGCCCAAGTGAAAAGCTGTGGTACTGAGCCTTTTATAAGAGAAAGACAGTACAGTGTCTCTGGTTACAGATACAAGCAGGGAGTATTCCCTTTTTCTTCTAATTTATGTTTCCCAAGAAGAATTCTGTTGAGAAGATTGCCAATATTTTCAGTACAATAAGTTACTTGTTTCTTGTACTAACACTTACTGAGTCCCTTTTCCGAGCATGATGTGGGCCTTTTATTTTATTTAATCCTAGTATCTGGAGATCAACACCTTATTAATTCAAGATAAGCCTGAAAGTACAGAGATTTAAGGAGGCATTGTTTCTCCTCTCACAAATGTAAAGATATTTCAAATTAATACACATACAGATAACATTTAAAAGGCCTATTAATACATGAAATACCTCAAACCAGTGTCCTAAATATCTCCAAGGCATTTTACAGTAAACACAAATCAAGAATTATCTTTTCTTAAGAATCAGAATGTGCAGATCAGTGGGAATTTAAAATATGGAATATTGTTTATATTTTTGTTAATGCCATCTTTTGGAAGTGCGGTCCGTGTGCTCCGCATTTTGTTAGGCTACCATGATGGATCCGTGTGATGACGGCCTTAAAAGGCTGACATCCTAAACAGCACATGCACAATGAGTAAGCGATTTTAAAAACAGAGACAGGCAGAGAGGGAGATTCCGTGTGATCAGCACAAGGAAGGAAAGGACCAGGGGGCTGTGCTGATAAAGAAGAGAATAGGGCATATAGTAAGGTGTTTGTGGGAGGGTGGAATTTTAACCTAACACCTAAATATATCAGGATCTCTCTCCAAGGTCAGCAAATTGGCAGGATTACTTAGTAGACTGTCGAGACATTTTAAGCAGTAGAAAAAAAAAAACCAAATAGCAAATGACATCTGTGACCCTAATTGGATGTAAATTCACAAGCTCACCCAGGCAGTCAGCTGAAACAGTGCATCAAGAGCAGATAGCCCTTCGTGTCCCAGCCTGTTTCCAGGACCGGATTGTAAACAGTCAATATCAACAACAATGAGCTGGACCGAATGACCAGCGTTTGAGCTATGAGAGATTCATCCTGTTGATTCATACTTCCTGATAGTCAGGCTAGCTGACAAAGCTAGGGTGTTTCAAATGTATCTCATGAGCAAATTATTCCTTCAGTCCTGGGGAAGAGGCATGTTGATAGAGCTGGGTAACTTTCCCTTATGCTGTTACTATGTAACCTTCTCAGTGCAGTAGGTATCATACAAACACGGTGGTGTAAGATTCATCTTTCCATAGGTTCTTTAATAGATGAGTCATGTACTACTGCATCAGTCAGCATGACATGGATACCAATGAGAAATTCTGCAGAATTCTCCTAGCATTCTCAGAGCATCCACATTGTTGACCTTCGACCCTTTTTCTTCAGGTAAACTCCCCTTATATTCCCAGCCCTGGTCATCAGATTGTATCACATTCCAGCCTCTGGTGAAATCTGTCTTTCCCACTGCTACATGGATTAACATGAACACAACTGCTTTCCCTGGCAGGTGGTAATACTTGCTGCTTGAATCCCATCTACCTAGAAGCAGCTTTCTCCTTTCTCCCTGGAGGAGTCTAGAACAGGACCTACTATCAAGGGGAACTTCAGGAAGCCCATGATGAGATAGAAAGGGCTTGGACAAAGAGCAGTATCTTTCAGTTCCATGACGGCCTGTTTAGGAATCCACTTCTCTGACTGGTGAGCTCTCTTGGAACTTTCAGTCTTTAAAATTCATTTATGAAAAATAAAAGTCAGAAGTGACCTCGTGCGCCTGTAATTCCAGTATCTGGAATTTTGGGCAGGATGGTTTCAGCTCTGATGCATCTTGGGCTACATAGCATAGGCCTGTCTCAAAAAGGAAAGATGGGATAGAGAGAAGAAAAGGAAAGGAAAAAGGGGAAGAAAGAATGACAGGGGGAGGAGGAAGGGAGGAAGGGAGGGAGGGGAGGGAGAGGAGAGGAAAGAGGAGGGAGAGTGGAGGCAGGGAGAGAGGGAAAGAAGGGTGGACAGAGAGGAGAAAGGGAGGGAGGAGGAGGGTAGAGGGCAGAGAGAGGGAGGGTGGAGGGAGGGAAAGAAGGAGGGTAGAGGGAGAGAGGGAGGGTGAAAGGAGGGACAGGTTGGAGGGAGGAAAAGAGGAAAGGTAGAGGGAAAGAGGGGGAAGGGAGGGAGAGAAGGAGGGTGGGGAGAGGGAAAATGGAGGGAGGAGAGTTAAAAACATACCTAGGGAGATATGATGCTAAACTCTATAGCCATAACAAAATGAGTTGGCAACCACCTTCAAGCAGTGTGACTCAGAAGCTGTGTGCACTTGTAGACCACAGAAGGTCAGAAAAGCAAGGAAAGAGAGGAATATGAAAGTCACCATACACACACACACACACACACACACACACACACAGTCTACCTCAAACCAGATCTTTACATTTCAATTACAATAAAAAACAATGGTTTCTGCACCCTACAATCAATGGGGCAGCACTTAAAAAAAAAAAAAAAAAAAAAAAAAAACAGAAAAACCCCACTGTTTCTGAACTCTGCCCAAACCACCACATGCCGACTGAACTGAAATGGACTGCCACCCAGGATTCCTAAAAGCCCACAGATTATTCTAATGTGCCGCAGCATTCAGAAGCCTTTGGGGTTTCTTCGGTTTTGTTTTGTTATTTTTTTTTTTCTTCCAGAGATGATAGATGATGTCCTTCAGACATCTTCACCATGGTAGCATACTTTAAAAAAAAAAAAAATCTAAGGAACTTTAAAAAATAAAACTATCTGAGCTCACCCACAGGATTCTGCCAACCTCTGGGTCTGAGGGGGGCCAGCCTGGCACCCTAGTCCTTTATAGGCCCAAGTGACACTAAGGTCAGCCACGGCCAAGGACCAGGAAATCAAAATTATCAGCCCATGCTTGAATAAAAACAATCCTGGTCCTCTGAAGCCCTCATCACCCCATCATCACCAAGTTTCACTGAGTGACATAAGAGACATTTCCCTTAGAATGCTTCCTGGAGGCCTTGAACTTGATTCCAATACACTGTGAGAATTCTTGTCCAATCAGATCCCCTGGTGGTGCAAGTAGCTGGTTGGCAGGCCCAAGCCTCCACTCCCTGTGAGATTCTGTTTCATGAATTTCCAGGAGGATTTCAGCACTGCTTGGATACTGGTCATTCTGCCTCCCCACACTTTCCTGCTCTACTAGCTTACTATTCTTACTTCATTTTTTTTTCCTCGCACCCGGCTCCACCTCGGCGGAACTAAGAATCCTAGATACACTCGCAAAGAACTCAATTAGATATTTAACACTGGGTCATCACTCCTGTAACTGCTGTTTTTGAAAATGATGGACAGCTCTGACAGGCCTTTTGGCAAGCGCATGCTTAACTCATTCTGAGGCCTGGGCACAGGCATGGGTCTCCCAGGAAGAGAAAGCCCACAGAGACCCAGGAGCGGCTGCAGTCACTCTGGGTGTGTCTACTTCCTTAGGTCTACCCACTGGGGACGTGCCTCCTAGATCCCTGGTCTATACTAAGGTTATGAATAAAAACTAGTGAGGATCGGAAGCACTGACTAGGCTGTCTTCCTTACCCCACCTCCTTTTCTGTTTACAGATGAGAGAAAACTTCGGGGGGGGAGGGGGACGTGACTCTGTCGGGGTTTGCCACAGAACATTAGTGGCAGAGCCCAATTTAGCCGCCCTCGACTTTCCATTCTGTTGCCTGGCAACGGAGTTCAGTAGCGCTCAGCGGCCAACCCTGGCCCCTACCCCCGCACCCTTTCTCTCCCCCAGGAGCTTGGACAGCATTGATTAAAGGGTCAACCTTTTAGGACAATGGCCAAGGGCATGAGAGCGCAGGCACTGGGTGGATTACCCCAATTGCGCTGGAATCTCACCCCACACTGAGGCAACCCCGCCTGGCTGGGACTGGCACACTTTCCAAGGTCCTGGGGGACCTTCCTCAGCCACCAACACCCTCCTTTCTCAACACCTGTGAGTTTCTCTAAAGCACTCAGATCAGGTTCTCAGAGTTCTCAATTGCTGGTGGACTCCCTGACAGTCAATCTGGAGAAAGTGGTACTCCAATCATCCAGGGGGCAAAGGAGGACAGTTCAAGGGAGAAAGAGTGCAGAGGGCCTTATCTTACTAACGTTGGCCAAACTCGAGCCAGAGCCGAGCTGAGATAGCCCGAACTCTGCAGAAATAAGAACCCAGGGAAAAGTGTCCCGCGCTTCCCGAAGAAGACACCCTCCGCGGGCACCCCTGCGCGCTCCAGCCCCTCCCACTGCAGCGGAGCGCAGGCGAGCACTCGGCTGCGCAGGTGTCAGGAGCACCAGCTGTCATACATCCCCGCGGCGCGCGCGCTCCTCCACCTCTTCCCATCACCTGAGCCCAGGAGGCTGCAAAGGAGGGATGCGTCCTCCGCACGATGCTATCCCCCACCCCCCAAATCCTTACCCAGGTTCACAAAGCTCATGACCATGTCTGCGTCGTTGAGGAAAGCGCTGTCCTGCGCGCTGGTCAGTGGGGACGCACCGCCGCCCGGTCCCGGGGCCAGGAGGCTCTTGCGGTTCAGAGAGTGTGTAGCGCCGGGAGCCGGCTGTCTGAGCTGGGACGAGCTGGCCCCTCCGTGGGACCCGGGCTCCTGCCCCTCACCCTCAGACGCACCATCCTCTTCGTCGTCATTGGACAGGGCGTTGTAGAGATCCAGCATGAAGAGAGGAGCGGACTTCAGCCGCCCTGGAGGGGGCTCCTCCCGGGCCGTCTGCTGCTGCTGCTGCGGGAGCACCGGAGGCTGAGGCTGCTGGAGACCGTGCAGGGGCCGCGGCCTGTGCGGGAGCCCCAGCACCGACAGGATCTCTTTTTGCATCTCCCGCTTCTCGTGGGTCTTGAGCCGCCGATAGAGGAAGCCCGGAAGAAGAGGACTGTGGCGGTGGGTGTTCGGCGCGCACAGGGCTCCCGCCGGCTCCCAGAAGCTGCCCCCCGGCGGCGGCCGCGGCTACCGGCAGAGGGGGCCGCAGCGGTGGGGGGCCGCAGCTACACAGCAACCCCCACCACCAGCACAGCCACTGCGCCCTCCGCCCCAGCCCGGGCATCGCCGCCCGGCCCGGCTGTCCCCGCGGGCCCCGCGAGGCGTCGAGCGGCGGAGCGAGGCCGGAGCGCGGCGGCTGTGGCCCTTGGAGTGGGCAGCCCCCGCCACCTCTCGGCGGGCTCTCTTCCCGGTCCTGCCACTCAGTCCTTATCTCTCATGGTCATCCGCGGCGCCCCCAGAAGCCCGGGCGGAGAAGATCGACGGGGCGACGGCCAGGATCGCCCCCACTCTCCCGCAGGTCTCTGGAGGCGCACGGGCTGAGCCAGGTGTGTCCTAGGCAGGACTGCGCTGCAGAAGGCGTCCCAGGGCGGGTCACAGGACGGTCATTCGCAGTCTGCACACGTGCGCTGCCCTGAGCCCTCGAAGGAGGCTGACTGAGGGGGACCGGAGACGACAGATCAAGAGAGGGGGCGATGCTGGGCACCATCCCCGCGCACGCCTCTCCTGGTTTGTAGGACAATCGGTAAGTTTACTCTTCTGCGGACCCCTGGCTGTGGCGACTCCGCGTCCTAAAAAGCCAATCTTCTCCGCGCGGCTTTAACTTCCCTCTGGCCCGAAACTCAGCGCCCCTCCGCCCTTGGGCACCGTCGCTCCCCTTCGGAATCTCCGCGCGCCTCCCCAAGTGGAGGCGGCCACGATCTAGCTTTCCTCTCAGCAGTCTCTCGAGTTCCCGGAGGATCCAGTTCTCCGAAGCGATGAGAGAGACGAGGAGCCGAGCGCGGAACACAGGCTGCGGCGTCGGCTCGGGAATTCGCAGTCTCCCGCCTCTGTGCGCTGCGCTCCCGGCCGCCGCCAACGTGGGCTTTTCTGCTGAGCGTCTCGCTCAGGTACCGCACTCAAGCCCAGGAACGCCCTGCCTTACTTGGTAACGGACAGGCTACCAGCCAATGGAGAAGTGACTCTTGCGGGTTATTTACATAGGCCCACCCCCTTCTTTCACCCTCCCTTCTCCCAAGGCCTTGCCTCTGCTGAGCGTAGGTTTCTAGCACACAGAATTCTTGGAGGCATTAGGAGTTGCTTGGGCGGGTAAGAAAGGCAAAGAGGTCATTGCTAGGAAGAAAGATCCGATCACGACCCCGATCTAAACTTTCCTCTTTCTCTGCTAAATAAAAGTAAACACAGCTATTTAATCCATACCGTTACCGAAGGAGAAAACAGTATGACAGTTTTCTCCTTCCCTGCTTAGTTTCTCTTATTGATGGAATGTAGGCGTTTAGCAGACACGTGGCTCTCAAAGGCAGCTGCTGTAAGTTAAGACACACCCTGCGAGGAAGCTGCTCACACACTAGCTGCAAAGAGGGCAGACAAGCCAAATCAGAGTCCTGAAAGTTTCCAGTGGGATATTTCAATCTATCTCTTCATTTGGGCTGCATTTGCGTTCTTTAACTAAAACCCAAACGAAAGAGGCCCCGATCTGCTAGTGTTACGAGGAACGCCTTCCCATGTTCTTGCTAGTCTCTCAATGCAGTCGCTGTTGGCAATTGCATTTTTATAACCAATAATAATACAATTATAAGTTACACAGTGTCAGGTAAAACGTAAAGACGGTGGTAAAGATAATCTCAGCCAGGGCAGAAGCTAGACAGTATAGAAAATGGCCAGGATAATAAGTAGGGCCCTGAACACAGGTTGCTTCGATCCTTGAATAAACTGGGACCACTTCCAACACCATCTTCTACCAATAAAGATGCCAATTATTTCCTTCTGCGCTACTCAGATGGCCAGTCATCTGTAGATGGTAGAAACATGTGAGTCTTTTTACCTGGTGAGAACATAAGAATTAGAAAAAAAAATCACCTACTTTCAGTATTGGTTTACGGGGATCTGAAACATTTTAGATCACTGGTTCGAGGAAGCCAGAGACATCAAAAGTGTGCACCGTTTCTTCTGTCTAGGACATTGTACAAGTATGAAATCACTGCGGTGCTGCCCAAGAGGCCAGGAACTCCATTCAGAAGATCTGAAGTCCCAACAAGTACTCATGAGCTTCGAGCTGGGGGCCACCTCCTTGCCCACACTCAGCCACACCTGCTTTGTAAGAGGTCTGACAAGATACCGTGGAATAAAAGAACCTCAAGTTATAAGGGCAGCGAAGACAGCACTGAAATCTGTGAGAATAAACAGAGAAGCAAACTAAACCCTGAAGGCACTCCATTAGGCAGTGCCATTTAAACGCAAAAGTGGGCTTGTGACTCATCTGGGGTATATAAGCCTATGAAATAAGCCTAGTGGAGAACAGACATGTGGGGCTACACTACTGCTCCCCCTGTAGGGTCCCCCCTCGTGGTGTGAGTCTAAAATGACACTTAGTGAAGCATTGTCAACTACAGTCCTCAACAGCATCTCTAGTTCAGGGCTGTCATGGACTCCCACCCCTACCAAGAAGAATTCTGTCCTCATAGACTAGTGCTAGAATAAGGGGGCGTTTTGAGGTGTCTTCAGGTGGTATGAGAGTGAGGTAGCCCCCCCTCACCCAAAAAAAATAAGATGTGAGGTAAGATGTCATAAGGACTGCAATATTCAGCCAAGGGTCACAAAAGGTATGTTCTACACATCTAAACGTGTCTCTCAACCTGGACGTGTCATATTTACAGGAAGCAGGCAGGTAAGCACTTGGGTCCACCTGAGTTTGAAGGGATGAAGAGGTATATTCCTAAGAGTTCAATGGCATCAAACTGGGACCACAGCTTCTCTATGTATGTCAAGTGAAACTCAGGATGGCAAGAGAACCTTCATCCGTGTCCTTCCCCCTCCTGCTTTCCTGATCACATCTCATTAGAGGCTTCCTGTGGCTCGGAGGTGTCAGATCAGAGGACTAGGCAAAGCACACGTGTGATTCTAAATGGATGCAGAATGCGTTAAAGGGAGTTGATTAAGCAGGCCTGCCTCCAGAGTTCACGGGAACCTGTGAACACTTGGAGAAATTCAGAGGCCACTTCGCCCCCTGCAGGACACCAGAATATTACTGCCCCTTCCTCTGTAAACCCAGACAAGTTCCCCTTGATTCTCTCTGAGCATCTCTCAAGCATATGGGGGGAAAGAGGAGGAATCCCGTCAAGAAGCCAGATGTGCGAGCCAACCCATAGCAAACATCTGGTTGCTTGGCTGACATTTCATGCAGATGGCCTCAGTCTCTGGAAATAGGTTGTCTGTCCCACCCTTGCCCCACTTCATGAAGTGAAGATGGCCTCACCATAAAGCACAAATTTGTTCCACACATTCGGTGATACTAGAAACAGGGTGGGAATCCTCATGGGGACACAGAGTAACTCACAGAAAATTCTTTAAAATGCCTATTTTCAAAACGGTTCCTCACAACACATTATGGAGAGTTGTATGTTTACAACACACTTGGCCTAAAAAATTCTGATTTGAAAAGATACTGCTCGTTAATTTAATATGCCAAACATTCTTGTTTTGAAATGATATTGCTTATTCATTTGATATGCTAAGGACTCTATTCTTCCCCGTGAACTATCTCATTAACAAGTATCCCAGCAGTAGTGGCACAGTCTGTAATTGCAGTAGTTCGAGGCCAGCTTGGTCTACAGAACAAGTTCCAGGACAGCCAGAACTACCCAGAGAAACCCTGTCTCAACAAAGCCAAAAACAAAACCACACGTGCACTCTTTGATTTTGTATTAAATTACGCTCATTCAACTGCCTTACCCAAAGCCGTAAGCTGTTAACTTCAAAATTCAACATAAAAGTCCCCTCGTGTGGCTGTAGTGCATAAAAGCCTACGATCTGCCCTCCCTGAGTCCTTGAGACACTCCACTCAAAATGCTAAACTCTCATCATTATAATTAGCACAAGGTTGGAGGAGTTTGACATCAATTCCAAAATATAATAACTCACTCACTCATATTTTAAAAATACCAGTTTGGGATTAATGAAAAGGAACTATGCTAAGTAAATGTTTGCCGAGCACATCTAAGTGTTAAATAAATATTGCTTCTGAAAGCTACACCTGTAAGACAAACTTCAAAATACGTGTCCCATCCCAAAGTCTGCGGTCACATGCACAGTCCCTCACACCATCCCGTCACTGTCTGTTCAAAACTGCTGGGCATTCACACTTCAAAATGTCACTCAGACCATCATATTTTCCTACTCGGAGGACATCTGGTGGCAAAGTGAAAAACTAATATATAAATCTGTTTCCAGAGATTTTTTTTTCCACACTGTAACCCAAATAGCAAATCTGTTATTTATTGAGTCTCGCTTGTCACACGTACTCAGATCCTGCGCTCCTAGAACCCAAACTATCTATAGAGTTCCCAACAATGAAATATCAGCAGAATCCAACCGGTTCATTGAGTCATTTCTGAATTTTTCATAGGCTAGCTGGCCAATGTGTACATGAAGTTACATTTTTATGTTTAAATGGAGCTGAACAATATGTTTCCATGTTTTGTTTTACTATCCCTGAGGAGGTTTGTTCTGAGAAAGCACTGGACATGTGTTTGTTGGATAGGGCAGGGTTCCCTGACCCACCAGCCTCTGGGCTCATGGCATTCTATAAGCCAGTATTCCATGTGTGTCTCTGTCTATTACCAGGCTGCATAAAACTATGACATATTGGGCTGTCTGTCCGTTTAAGGAGCAAAACCATACTGGTGTCATGCGGAAGCCAGGAAAAAAAAAAAAAAAAAGAACCCACACTGAATAAACAAAGGTTAGAAAGGAAAGCCATATGGGGCAGGAAGGATAGTGCCTAGTTGTAGTCCCAGGGCTACAGAGGCTACATCAAGGTGGTCTTGAGTTCCAGACCATCCTGACCACATAGTAAGCCCTGTTTCAAAAAATAAAAATAAAAATCAGTATCATTGACTTTTAGCTTTGAAAGAAGGACAAGACTATATACATACCAGTCTATCTACAGTCACTCATTCATTTAACGAATAGTGAAACATCTACTGTGTGGCGGGCAGGGTCCTAAACTGAAGACACCCGAGCGCTGTGCCCACCTGTGGTCTAGATTGGGGAATGGACAATCAGAAACTGCAGTGGGATGAGCAGGGTACCACAAATTGGCTGGGGATTTGACTCCAGGTGATACACCTCTGCAAACCATGTTTCACAGTGTGTTACAAAGGGGACCTTAAAGATAGAATTGAAACTGTTAAACAGGTGACTTAAAGACAAGACTTGTCCTGGATTATTCAAGGGGCCCAGTAGAATTGCAAGAGTCTTTAAAAAGAGAAGGCATCAAGAAAAAGGCACAGCCCAAGAGAGACTTGTAGTCTTGCTGGCTTTGGAAGTAAAGTGACAATGAGTTAGAGAATGCAAGGGGCACAGCTAACAGGTATCAAGTTAACAGCAACCCCAGTCTTGATTGCTAATCATGTCAATAACCCAGACGAACTTACCAACAGATTATCGGTCAAGCCTACAGGTAAGAGCGCAGGGCAGGGACCTCTTGTCCTCAGCCTACTGAGACCTTTCCACTGAGAAAGGATCCACATGATCCAGACTTCACTCCTCCAGAACCACGAGAAGGAAGTGTGTGTGTTGTTTTCAGCTAATAAATGGGTACTATTTCAGCAACAAACCAAACATGTATTTATTTGGATGGGAAGTAATAGGAGGGTGTGTAGACAGGGTAAAGGGTAGAAGTGTATGGATGTTAGGCAAGGCGATCTTGAAGAAAGCTGCTTTGTGTGAAGATCTGGTAAAGGAAACCAGCTAGGTAGGCATCCTGAGGAGAGACTTTCAGGCAAACCCCCTGGGCCATGCTGGATGACTTGATAAAGAGCAAGAAAACCCAGAGGCGACAGCAGGGTTCATCAGAAGGAACAACAACAGAAAATTCGTCGGAAAGTTGGTATTCCAAGATGCTATAGGACAATGGACACCCTGAGAAGGACGACAGCTTTCACACACTAAAATAAATAAGTAAACAAATAAAAAACAAAAGTAAAGGCTTGAGACGGCACAACATAGACCGTCTTGCCAACATGCACTCGAGAAAGAACACATCCTCTCATTGCATGAATGTGACATTCAAAGTCAGGTTGAATTAATTTAGAAGTAGTTAAGTAGCTCCTTTTAAAAAAAAAAAAAAAAAAAAAAAATCACAGAAAAGATAGCTTGGAACCCAGCAGGGGCTTCCCAACTATTGGTTCATTTCTGACGTGGGTGGAACCCATATGGGTAAAGTCAATTTTCTTAATTATGGGAGTGTTTTGTTCATGGTTTACACAGTTTGCTGTATGTAGTAAATACATTTTGATCAGAATAAAGCAATGGTATCAAACAAGTGTGAGCTGCAAAGGTCACTGGACGACTCTGAGCTTCACACAAGAGCTATGTGTGAAGAGAATCTCTTGCGTCCCCTGGCCTTGGAGTATAACATTCTCAGGGCAGAACCAGGGAGACCAGCAAGGAACCCCTTGTTTATGATCAGGAGGGAAAGGGCAGCGGTTCACAGCAACCCTCGGTGGGAAACAGAATGCAGGAAAAGGAGATGGGTCTGAACAGGTTCTGACAGGCCTAGCTATTTCTTTTGCTGCAGAAAAGAATACGGACCTTTATTCTTATTTGACTAGTCACAGGTGTCTGTATCAGTAAAATTTTACTCCATTCACTCCACATTTACTCAGGCATTAACAGTTTTACCTGTGAGTGAGGCCACGAGAGAGAGTCATACCTCTACCCCACTGGCTCTCAACCTTCCTAACGCTGTGACCCTTAATACCGTTCCTCGTGCTGTGGTAACCCCCCTCAACCATACGGTTATTTTGTTACTACTTCATAACTGTAATTTTGCTACTGTTATTACTCATAATGTAAATATCTGATATGCAGGATATCTAATATGTGACCCGCTCCCAAAGGGGTCGAGACCCACAGGGTTGAGAACCACTGGATTCTAACCCCTTTGCCTCCCTATTTTTAAGTTCCGTCATTTTGTTTGCTTACAAGGAATAATATGAATGTAACAAAAGTATACGCTTGTGGTCGTCATCAAACGGAATTTCTAAAACTCGTGAGGGAAATGGCAGTCTCGGCTGCACCAGCATCCTGCTCCTTTGGTTTTCCTTCCTCCTTCCTTATGACTGAGAATCTATTACTTCCTTTCCATGTATGAGCTTCCTCCAGTCATTCTTTAAGGATAGGTCTGATTGCAACAAGTTGTGGGTTTTTCCTTGAGAATTACAGTTGACTTTCCCTATCGGCAGGCTTTGCATCCCCAGATTCAGCCCACCACAGGCCAAAAATATTCAAAGCAATATCTCATCTGCAGCAGACATATACAGATTTCTCTTGCTATTACTTCCTACTGAATAATACACGTCACAACTACCTACACAATGTTTACATGGGACCACATATTAATCTGTTGGTGATATACCAACAGCACTTCATGACCCCTCTATGATGGACCATATCCTCTCAAACCACAAGCCAAAAGAAAGCCTTCCTCTCTTAAGTTACTTCAGTAACTAATACAACATATAAACAGCTGAGGCTTTGGTATTTTGCGAGATCCCTGAACCACTCCCATTCAGGATGACTACATTTTGTTTTCCTGTCACTCCTTATTGCCCTGATATCATTTCTGTTGCTATGCTAAAATATCCTAACAAAAAGCAATCTAGTGAAGAAAGGCTTAATTTGGCTTGTAGTTCCAGGTTACACCCATCATTTCAGAAAGGTCTGCAGAAACTCAAGCAACTCAACTCAGTTAGTAAATCCCATACATTCAAGGGCAGAGAGAAACAACGTGTTCATGTTGTCTGCCTGCCTCCCTTTGCTCAGCTTGCTTTCTTCACTCTTGTAGTTCACCCTACAATTCAGGGCTTAGGGAATAATGCCACCCACAAGTGGCTGTGTCCTCCTACGTCAATTAGCCATCAAGACAGTTTCCCACAGACATATGCACAGGCCAATCAGCTCTAGGCAACCCCTCAACTGAGAGCCCTGAAGTAAGTCTAGATTGTGTCAAGTCAACATTTAAAAACTAACCATCATACTTATGGACAGATTCACTAGAGGTAAACTGACAGTAGATAGCTCTTTTCTTTCAAATCTGAAGCATGCTGTGCCACTTCCACCATGGTTTCAGATGAATATCTGTTGTCCTTACAAGGAACTGTCGTTCTGTGCAAATAACACATCTTCCTCCCTGTCTTCATTCAAGACTTCCTCTCTGTTTCTAGTTTTCAGCAGTTTAGTTCTAATACATCTTTGAGTAAATTTCTCTGGATTTGTTTTGTTTAGGATTTTTCTCAGCTTCCTAAATATGAAGATATGTATTAAAATACGTGGAGGGAAATTTGGCATGGTGGCATATACCTATAGTCCCCTCTGAGACAGAGGATCACAAAGAGAGCTAGCCTTAGCTATATGGCCAGACTTGGGGGTGGGAATGGTGCAGACAAAGGTGGAGCCTGCAGATGGGAAAGAAGGAGAGAGAATGAGAGGGAAGAAGGAAAATAGGAGAGTTTTCTCTTCCTCCTGGGACTAGGCAAGGAAATGTCAACATCTTTTATGATTGTTCCACAGGTATGTAGGATTCTGCTGATTCGACCCCCTATTTTCTCCGGTTATCAGAATGGACAGATTCTACTGGTACCTCTAAAGATCTGCATCCTCTGACATGTACGATGTTCAGTCTAATTAGCAAGTTTTAATTTTTTTCTGCAATAGATCAGTATAAAATATAAAACTACTATTTTCTTGCCAAGATTTTCAACTCTTCACTTGGTTTAGGATGTGTAGTTGACAAGGTGAGTGTTCCATCTGTGACAACTAGCTAAAACGCTTTGATTTGGATGACGTGGGATACATTTCTACATCTGCTTGATTTCTGTGCTGTTGTCAATTTGTCAAAAGATAAATAAATAAACAACTCTTGGGGCATTTTCAGGTTTACACCAAACTGAAAGATCAAGTTGCTCACACGCCCTCCATACTTCCCCTTGAACTCCCCACCAGAGTGATACATTTGTTACAACTGATAAACCTGCTTGACACATCATTTTATTACTGAAAGTCTAACGCTATATCACTCATTCTTGGTGGAGGACCTCCAAATGCATATCCCCACCCCCATAATCTCACATAGAACAAGTTCATTTCCCCTAAAACCTCCTGAGCTCCGCTCATCCCCTCACCTGCATCCCCAGAAACCACGTGATTGTGTGTCGTCTTAGGGTTCCAATTGCTATGAAGAGACACCAGAACCACAGCAACTCTTATAAAGGACAACATTTAACTGGGGCTGGCTTACTGGTTCTGTGATTCAGTCCATTATCATCAAGATGGGAAGCATGGCGGTATCCAGGCAGGCATGGAGCTGAGAGTTCTACATTTTGGTCTGAAGGCAAGCAGGAAAAGACTGGCATCCTCAGACAGCTAGAAAGAGGGTCCCAAAGCTCACCCCAATAGTGACACATTTGAGATGTTTAGCCTGTGAGTTAAGGGCCTATAGCAAATTCATGGCTCTGAGTTTATTGTTAGGGTGTTTTCTATATTTTATTTAGAAATAGCTGAGAGGAGTTAACAGACCACAGTCCAGATTGCCTTACATGGATAGTTGGTTTTCAAAACGTTAGAATTGATGTTACAAATATTTCTGTATTAATGTCCATTTTGATTAGAGACCTGTCTGCTCCTGACAGCTTCTGTCTTGGATTCTAAGAAGAAATTGAGCATCTTTGGAGTTACTCCAGTTGTGGTGAGACAGCCACTAGGCAAGAATTGCCTCTTTTCATCTACAGACAAGTTACTGTCCAGAAAAGAACACACTGTGGAATAGTCGACTGATTATATCTGCCAAGACAGAGTAATCAGCCCTTAATAATTCTGCATCACTAGGTCTGTCAGATGATCCTGGGCCAGAAGGCTGAAGATCGGATGCTCCAACGTTCTGTAGTATAGGGACTGTCCAGGTGTTCAGCGATCTCTATAAATTGGCTAAGTTTTAGAAGCTATGCTTTGTGCTTCCCATCATTTCAGTTAATTCAGTCATTCTGGATTTCTGATGGGGTTGAAGACTTATAGTCTCACAGCCAACACAGGCTATTTACTTTGAGAGAAAGATTTGAGAGGATGGTTTTCATCATTCATTCTAAAGCCAAGAAAAAAGCCAGGTTCAGAACTAGGTCTTTTAGTTAGGAGAGATGACAGAAGTTCTGATTAGTCAACAAAATGTTGGACTGGGTATTAGGTATATCTTGTACCTTACTGATACAAATTGGTATAGTTATGCTCTAATTGTATTTTGAGAGAAAAGTTTTAACAGGAAGGGTGATATGTAGGAGGAGCTAAGGTGGGAGGAGTAAGGAGGGGAAGAGGAGAAGTAAGGAGAGGAGGAAGAGAAGGAGAGGAGGAGCTAGGAGAAAGAGAGAGAGGAGAAAGAAAGAGAGAGAGGGAAAAAGAGGGAGAGAGAGGGAGAGAGAGGGGTGGGGTGGGGTGGGGTGGGGGGAACATGGAGGCGGATGTTTGCATGTCTTCGCCAGTCAAAGATAGTTGGTATATCTAGGTTGGGTACTGGGTTACACTTCTGATTGTATGGGCATCTTGTTATTGAGCATAAACAAACTTATAAAGCCTTTGATTAATATTTTTAAAAAAAGGATGAGGAGGGAGGATGATGGAATACATGTGACAGGAAATCAGATGAGGAAACTAGCTGGAGGAAGAATGGGAAAGGTCAGAGGAAAACAAATCAGAACTCTAATGACACATGTATGAGGATGCTGTAATAAAACCGAGTACTTTGTATGTTAACTTAAAATACTATTAAAGAAAAAAAAAGTAAGAAGGAAGAGGGAGGATAGGATAGGGGGTTTCTGGGGGAAGGGATGGGGAAAGGGAATGACGTCTGAAATATAAATAAATATCCAATAAAAAAAAAAAAAAGAGAAAGAGGGTCCCAAAGCTCATCCCAATAGTGACACACTTCCTCCAACAAGGCCACACCTCCTCCAAGGCCACACCTCCTAATAGTTTACTTCCAGTCTTGTTTTTGTTGTAGTTTTGTATTGGTGTTTGTTTCTAGGACTGAATGATAGCTATTTCACTGTATGGTTGACTCATGCTTCATCTACCCCAGTGGTTCTCAACCTGTGGATCGAGACCCCTTGGGAGTTGAATGACCCTTTCACAGGGGTCACTTAAGACCATTGGAAAACATAGATATTTACATTAAGATTCATAACAGTAGCAAAATTACAGTTATGATACAGCAATGAAATAATTTTATGTTTGGGGGGGGTGACCACAACATGAGGGGATGTATTAAAGGGTTACAGCAGCATTAGGAAGGTTGAGAACCACTGGTCTACCCATTCACCTCCTGAAGCAGGTTTTGTTGGCCCCTTCTGCGTTTTAAAAATTACAAACAGAGAGAGCTACTTTAAACATCCAGGCCAGTTTTCTGTATGTATGCAAGTTTTAAACTCTTTCGAGTAAGTCATTCTTAGGCAAAGGTATATACTTAAAAGATCTGTGGCAAAGAGACCTGCCTTTAAAGAATGGGCAAAGGAAGGTCCCCACCCCCAACCCCCTGACAGAAGGAACATGGTAGAAATAATCTAGGAGCATCAGGAAGGAAGAACCCAAGGATGAGAGACATGGGGAGAGTCCACGGGCTGCCTTTCCCTTGTGAGATTCTGATACCTGATTTGGTGACAGCAACCAATTAAGGCAGTGAGATGGTGAAGCTTACAATTGGAAAGGTAGAGGAGGCTACCTAGATGTGGGGTTTCCATGCCCATGTGAAGAGGGCTGAGGCAGGAGCCTCAGAGAAAGAGAGGCTACCCAGAGCCTGCTTCCCAACACCCAGACACTTGACTGTCTGCAGTGACTCCAGTTTTACTTCTCTGATTCTTCTGATAAGCACTGGAATGTTGACACCCTTTTCCTTTAACTGATGAGCACAAGTTAATGTCCCCCTCTTACTTGAATAAATATATTAAGCATGCTGGAGCTTCTCCAGTCAGAGCCAGATGGTGTGTAGTCCATCAAAGAATAGAAGCCACAGTTGGATGCTTTAAAAACAAACAAACAAACTCACAGTGAAGTGGAGTGTTTCCATCTGACGGCAACGCACAATGACACTTGGGGAGCACTCACAGCTCTGAGAGTTTCTTGCTAGGTGTGGTGGTTTGGAGGAGATTGGCCTCAATAGACTTATATATTTTAATTCTCCATTCCTGGCTGATGAACTGTTTAGAAAGGATTAGGAGATGTGCACTTATTGCAGAAGGTAGGACACTGGGGTGGACTTTTCAAGATCCTATACCAGTCCAACTCCCTGCCTGCTGCCTATGGATAAGATGTAAGCTCTTAGCTACCACTCCAGCACCACGCCTGCCTGCTGCCGCCACACTCCCTGCTATGATGATCATGAACTGACTCTAAGAAATTGTAAGCAAGCTCCCAATTAAATGCTTTACCCAAGGCTAGACAATGGTGGTGTGTGCCTTTAATCCCAGCATTTAGGAGGCAGAGGCTGGTGGATCTCTGTGAGTCCATGGCCAGCCAGGTGTACAGAGCAAGTACTAGGACAACCAAGGCCACACAAAGACTCCCTATCCCAACAACAACAACAACATGCTTTATGTTATAGCTTTCCTTGTTTGCGATGTCCCTTCACAGCAGTAGAACAGTAACTAAGACACCAGGTTATAATGGAGTTTCAGAAATAGTTAGGTTTACTACAGTCTCTTGCGCTGCCTGTGGAAAAGGGGAAGGGAGGTGGGGAAATTATGGCAGCTTGCCAGTTCCTCGGGCTGAAACCACAAGTTGGTCTTCTTCATGATCTCCATGGATGGCTGCCATGAATCATGCTCCTAAAGGCTTGGATGCAGGTCTCCAGGAGTGGTCCTAGGCTTGTAATCCCCAGGGTTGGTCTCCCCAAATATCACCCAGCCTGGCTGTACAACAGATAGCCCCTCCCAGACCACGGTAACCACTAGGCAGGTCAAGAACAGAACGGCCTTCTGGTCAATGCAATACTCCTTGAGATGGTCTCCTGGAGACTGCCTACATTTCAGATCACCAAGGAGTCCCTTCTGTTCAAAATACTGGATGGCCTTTCCCATGATCCCCCACTGAACCCCATGTGGCTTGATAGCAATAAATATATAATCATTGCTGACCTTGGTCCCCAAAAGATACTTGAACCTTAATCTGTTTAGCTTTTAGGCGCATTATTTGCTCTATTATTATTATTTGCTCTATTATTATTTTTGCTTCTATGGAGACTAATAAAATGGACTCTGTTAACAAGTGAACTGAAAAAGACAGAACAGGTAATATCCAGCCACCTTCTTGGTCACTCCCAGATCCATCCTGACCTTACAGGTAAGAAACCCACTCCTCCTTCTTCTGCCTACCAGCAAGTCCAGGCTATAGGCTCCATTGTTTATTAGTACTTAGCACAGTGCCTGGCACACAGTAAGCTGTTCAATAAATATTTGTTCAATGATGGAATTTTCTTGGGTAAGTCATGGGTGGGGGAAAAATATATAGGATGCCTCCTCTGTCGTCCTCTACTCTCTATGTGAAGATAACCTCAAAGCACGGATGAGTAAGTATGTTTATAATGCTTAAAATAAGCTCCAGCCTGTGATGACAAATACCAAGTTATTTGGATAAACATTACAAGAATGTCAGGGCTTTTAAGTCACATCACCCTCCCTCTATGTGGACATCAGAACAGGATGATAGAAGCTAATTTTAGCACTCACTTCGACTACCTAAATGTGTACAAATCACACTTCTAAAAATGAGACTTTCCTACAGAAATAAAACTAAAATTTGCCAATACACCTCAGAGTAAAATGTTATTTAAGGATTAGTAAAACATTTATTTTCCTAGCCTGTGAATAGGACACTTGTTCTCACAAGTTTCCTTCACGTCCCTCACCAGAACCAAATCTCCTGGCATGTGAAGCAGATTCCTTCACACACCCTCTGGATGGACACTCATATCTGCCTCTCATCCCGCCTCCCCAGCACGGGCAAGAGAAAGGACTTACTGGCAATGCCAGCTGGTCGGGGCTACTGTCACCGGGCACACTCTGCTAAATGAAAAATGGGATTTGTCCATGCCCTTAGGTGGGACCTGAGGAGAAAGAAAAAGCTGTTTGTATTCAGGTAATAAAATGAACATGTTATCACACTCCAGAGCAGGGAAGTGCTGGCTCCGGGTTAAGAGTGTTAGTGTAACGACTGTCATTTTCTCTTCTTTTTGAGCAGACGGACTCAGTGACCAGCCTTCGCAAGATGGCTGTTGTCCTTCCTAGGCAAGCTTGCTTCCTTCAGCAAAGCCTCAAAGGAGCACCTCCCAGAGAGGTTCCCGTGTCACCTCAGGTTACTACAGGTCTCAGGGGGAGGAGGCTGGCAGAGCAGCCAGGGAACCAGGTTTTGTGCTTGAGCCAGGAAAATAGCAGCCATCTTCCCTCTCCCCCCACAGCTGGGGTGGGGTGAACACACACAGTCTCAGAACGTTGCCAGGCACACGTGTCAGTATCAAACACCATAAGGAAGGCTTGGGCTTTGTCTGATGAGAAGACAATAACCACTTTTCATGAGTGTGTGGTCTGCTGTAGGTGGGAACACTGAGCCGCCAGTATCTTATAGTGGCTACTTACAGGGTGTGTAGGGAAAGAAATGTCTAGGTGAGCCCAAAGGAATCTGGTTAGGCTTCTGTGGAGGGAAAAAGAAAATGTTTGTTTCTGGTTTTTCAAGACAGGGTTTCTCTGAATTGGTGTGACTATCCTGGAACTCACTCTGTAGACCAGGCTGGACTCAAACTCACAGAGATCTCTGCCTGCCTCTGCCTTCTGAGTGCTTGGATTAAAAATATGTGCCACTACTGCCAGGCAAGGGAGGTAGATTTAAATTAAGACTTAGAACACGGCTAGAGGTTGTTCCTTCTAATAAGACCCATGCAAGATGACTGGTGGTAGGGTTAACGGGGTTAACGGAGAACAGTGCAGGTTTGGTCTCTGGCCTTAAGCAGCTTCCAGTCTAATGGCGTAGGCCATAGCTGAACAAAATGAATAAGCATGTAACTAATAATTTTGGAATAAATGCAAGAGCCAGTCACTGCAAGAAACAGAAGGAAAAGAATTTCACACTGAATGAACAGAACGTGTAAAAGGCCCAGGGAGAACCTGGCGTTCTTCAGAACCTGCAGGTAACAGCTGACACCTAGTAAGTGCAGGTGGCTGGCATGATCTGAGCTTGAAAGGACAATCTGGGACACATCACACCTGCATCTGAGAAACTGGAATTCCCAGAGGATAAAGGGAAGGCACCCAAAAGGTTTTACTGGGCAGAGTATAGTCCAACACAGAATTCTGAGCTATTTAATTGGCTGTTGTGCACAGTATAAAGGCCAGATGCTCGGCAGTGAATCAGGTGGCAGAGAGACAGACAGTAGGGACAGGAAAATTAAAGGTGCTATGGAGGTGGGGACTCTACAGAAAAACAAGTTAGGGAAAGGGCAAAAATGGAATTTCTATTACAGGCATTTGGTTGGAGGTCCCTCTGAGATAGCCAAACAGAAACCCCAAGTGAACAGAAGAACCGGCCCGTAGATTATAGGTACTATTTATTGAAAAATTAATTCCCTAAGTCATGTGATGGATATCCACGATCCTCGCCCTCAGAAGGCTGAGGCAGAAGAATGACAAGTCTAAGATCCCATCTAAAACCAAAACCAGGTTAGTAAGTGGGTAAAGACACTTGCCACGCAGACCGGGCAGCCGAAGTTCGATCCCTAGCCCTCGTGAGGGTAGAACAAGAGAACCAAACCTTACAAAGTTATCTACTGACTTCCACATGTGCTATGTGACACTGACACACGCACACATTTGCACATACACGCACACACACACACATTAAAATTTAGAAAGAAAGAAAAAAAAATCTCATTTTTAAAAACAAAATTCACATACATAAAAGTGGTGCCATTGTTCCCTTTCTGGTGTTTTCTGTAATTTGCCTGTTTGTCAACCAGCATTAAATTGGAAACTCCATAATTAGATAATTACTAAATCTTACACTGTGTGTCATTCTTCACAGTGGGATGAACTCCTTCATCAACCTATCCTGTCTGGCCCAGCACAGGAAGATAAAAGATAATGATATCATCTGGTTTCTTAAAGAATTTGAGGCCGTGTTACTAGGGGGGAACTGTAGAAGAAAAAGAACAGGAGAAACAGTGAGTTGTGTGGTTAAACAGCCGGAAAGACGGCTCCTGGTGATCCCCATATTTCATGCAAGTCACCTCTTATGTAAAGAAAGAAATCCTTTTTGTGATTTGGTTATGAAAAACACAAAAACAAAAATAAAACTTAGTTTCCCCTCCTCCCACCTTTTTGCTCTGAGGAAAACCAGCTGCCGTGTTAGGAGCTGTCCTGTGGAGAAGTCTACAAATGGAAGAACAGATGAAGGGCTCTGACCAACAAGCTTCAGTCCCACAGACCAAGAACGAAAGCCTGCCAACAACCACACAAAGAAGCTTAGAAAGGATCGTCCTCGGCGAAGCCTTCAGGTGAGTCTGCAGTAGAGCTGGCAGCACGACAGCTAAACCGGTTCACTGTCATGATGAAACTGCATGTCTCTTGATTCATGATCATCTGCCTTTAAATATGGTACTCGGAGTAAGAGAAAAAAAGCCCTGGAAACCCATGAACACGATTACCTTGCATGTAAACACATGATACTTGGTCTGCCTACTGATGTATGTCTTTGATGTGATGAACATTTATTTATATACCTTTTAAAAGTCTCTACTTTTCGTACTTTGTCCTTCATCTTTTAATAACCCTAACATTTAAATGGATATTATGCTTGGGATGGTTTCATGGAAGAGCTGATTCATCGGTGGTGCAATATTTTATTCCAGGTTTGCAAGAGATTACAAGTACTCCATGTGTTATTTGGTTGTGTGGTTTAGTTAAACTGTACACCTGAGAAATCCAGGGGTAGGCTCGCTTACAGGAACTTTCAAGTACTGGTATTATTTGGGTTTTCTTCTTCTAAATCTATTTTCTAAACTACCCTAATTCTGTATGTGTTGAAAACATATATACTTGTGTTTTATGCTGTCTGTCATGCTAAAAAGAGCAAGACAAACAACCTCCATCCTCTTCACCGAGACTATAGACACATCTGCTCCTCCTGTCCCATTACAGTAATGGACCATCCCAAATGGAATATCCATTTCAATGTTAGGGTTATTAAAAGATGAAGGACAAAGTATAAAACATAGACACTTTTAAAAGGTATATAAGTAAGTGATCATCACATCAAAGACATACATCAGTAGGCAGACCAAGTGTCACATGTTCACATACAAGGTAATAGTGTTTATGGGTTTCCAGGGATTTTTTCTTTACCACCTCAGAGGCAGAGTAAATCATATTAGGCTTCCCTGTGCTCTGGCCATATTTGTGACTGCTAAGGTCTTTTTTTGTGGGGTGGGATGGGTGTTTGTATTTTGGTTTTGTGTTTTTCCTTGGTTTTAGAGTTTGTTTTGTTTTGATGAGCCCAAAGTGTGTGCCTGTAAACATTTTCTCACCATATACCACTGCCATCACTGATCTTCCTCTCTGAAACACACGACACTCACCTCAGCCAAGTGCCTATGTTTGAGATTTTTCACTGTTGAGGCCTTCCTTTTAAACCCCGATTAATACAAGCTCTGTCAGTCTGCTCCCACGGCCAAAGCAAAATGCCACAGCCTAGTGGTTTAGAAACCATGGAATTTAACTCTCACAGTTCTGGAGGCTGAGAAACCCCAGATCAAGCGACTGATGTACTCTGTGTCTAGTGGGATTTCTAGTTCAGATTTCTTGCTGTTTCCTCACATGGTGGAGAGGATGAGCAACAAGCCTCTTCTCTAAGGGCACTAGTACTATTCATGAGGGCGCCATCCCTGAGACCTAGTCATTTTCCAATCGCTTCATCTCTTAATATGTCACTTCAGGGTAAGGATTCCAAATTGGTTGGGGACACAAATGTTCAGACACAGCATGCTCTCAAAAGCGTCCTCTCCATCCTTTCTTTCCCATGAAAGTGGCTACTGTGCTGTTCTCCACTTTAACTTATTCAAACTGCTTCTAGCTTCCTCGCTTTAGCCAAAATTAGCCTTAGCCAAGAGCTTTGCAAATTTCTCATAGAAACTGACACACACGACCTTGTCCCTCTTCTTTTTTTTTTTTTTTTTAATTTCTTTTATTTAGTTATTTAAATCACATCGTAAGTTACTTATTTACACAAGGTTATAAACACAAAAGCAGATGTGGGGAAGGGAATGGCACCAGAGCATAGGTGTTCAGGGAGTACAGATACCTTTCAGAACAGGGTAGCAGCTGAGTGTAGTTCAGGGGACAGGTCACTATGGCTCTGCCTATGATTCACTTGTCCTTATCTAAGTTGGTACTGTCCACGAAGCTGCCTATTTATAAGACCTATGACTACTTGGTCTGGTAAATTTCCACAGAAGCTGCCTGTTTACAATAGCTTATAACCTGCTGTTTCAGTGTTTTTCCACAGAGACCCAAGACTTTGTGTTAGCATGCATGTATGTCAGGCCTATTGCTGATTTTAGGCCTATGGCTGATTTTAGGCCTTTAGTGTATATGCAGGGCTGCTCCTGGCATCTCCTCCCTTCTCTAAGTATAGAAGGGCCTTGGCGATTCTATTCTTGTGAAGGCGGGGATAGAGGCCTGACCTCCAATAATTGAAGGGGACCTTGTAATGGCTCCTGTCCTCCTGTCGTTGTCCAGTGAGGCATGAGGGCCATACCCATCCCGATGTCTTTTTCCTGGAGAGGGGATACTTTTGATATCAACCCCTATGCAGTCAGGCTTGTCCTCAGGGAACCCAGTCAGAGAAGGCCCAGAGAAAAGACCGAAAGAGAAAAGAGAAAGAGAAAGACAAAGAGAAAGAGGGAAAGAGGAAGAGAAAGAGAAAGATGAGAGCTGGTACAAGAACTGTTTTTCAACCTCTCCGTGGTTGTCAACCCCACTTCCTCCCATCTTGGGACCATTAATTGGGTTTTTTGCTGATTTCTTTTGGTCCCGGCCTTAAATAGGCTGACTAACTTTGTGATACAACAGATAGACAATTTGATAGCAAAACCTATTCAGGTACATTATCATAAGCTAACTATGGAGGACCACGAGACTCAAGATGAGGTTGTTACTTTATCCAGGGTGTTCTTCAAACCCATCTCCACCCAACCTAAAAGAGGGGACTTCCTCCCCTAGACAGCTACCCAGAACCCTCTCTGACTGGCGATCTGAATTCTTGCTTAGGCTGCGAGGCTAAGAACTGCAAGGGAATATAAATAAAAGTTAAAAATACCTTGTCCCTCTTCTTATAACACTCTACTCGCTTCATGACTTGAATGAAGCCCTCCTCTTCCAGTCCATTTGCCTCTCTGCTTCCTAGAGTGTCCATTCTTCTACCAGCAGCCACAGCTGATTTGAAATCTAAATTGTATCTCTATCACTGTCATTGACCATGGACTTGCTACTCTTAGGCTCCTTCTACCTCCTAAGGTCCCAGTGTCCTGCCTCAGGGACGTGGCTTTTACTCTGTTCTTTCCCTCTGAAACAACCTTCTCTCCCGCCCCAAAACTCTCTACCACCCCAATCCCTGCCCTGGTGTCTCTATGTTACTTCCTCCAAAAAGCTTTCCCTGATTCTGGATAACTCTAGTAACAATTGCTCACCGTGCCTTCGACAGTTTCTGGTAGTCTTTAGCACAGTTTAACGAGCTGATGCCATGTGTCTATGGGTCCTCTGCCTATGGATTGCAAATCAAAAATATTCAGGAAAAAACCCTGCATCTGTACTGAACATGTACAGACATTTTTAAAATCATAATCCATAGGCAATACAATATAGGTTATATTGGGTATTATAAGTCATGAAACACAGTTTCAATACACAAGAGAGTATGTATAAGTTCTCTGAAAATACTGTACCATTTTACAGAAGGGTTTTGTGCATGGTATCCAAGGGGAGTCTTGGTACCAACTCCCTATGGATACCAGTAGACCATTGCGTTTATTATTTGTGTGTAACTAAAATGTCAAGAAGTTAAGGACCATGCATATTCTCCCCAGAACCCAGCATCCTTTGTGACTCCCAGGAGATGGTCAACAGATATCTGTCAAATAAAGTGTTGATAGAGACAGTATAGCTTAGTGGGTGGAGTATTTTGCTTGATATGCTAAGACCTTGGGATCCAACCCTAGTATCACAGGGGAGGGAGGCAGTGGAGAAGATAATGAATATTTTGAAATAAAATTTATTTGCTAAATATAGTGACATTATCTTGGAAAACGGGTTGTCCAATTTGAAAACAATTCTCTCAGTATAATCTGTCATATTTTTTAAAACTTTATTTTCAAAGAAAATGTTTTTTAAAAAAGTTTTAAACCTTTTAGGGAAAGAATAATTATACTTAATTAATGCTAAGAGAATTGAGAATTGGATAGGAAAAGAAATAGTACATAGGCTATACACTGTAACATGCTAAATAAATCTAGTTATGAATATCAGATAGGAATGAGTTTAATTCATTAGCATTCTGTAAAAAAAAAAAATAGGCCAATTGACTGTTCACTGCAAAAACACAGACACTTTCACCTGAAGTGCACACATTCCACTGAGGATGAATTCTAAAAGAATCTGTTTTGGAAAAGGGTTATTTATTTATGCATTGATTGTATTTATTTATTGAGAGTCTCCCATTGGAATGTGAATGCACCTACATCTTAACTTTTGTTGATATTTGCAAGACACCCGAGACCCTCAAATACTGAATGAACATATCTCCTAGACAAAAGGATTCCTTTGTTACAGCTGTACTAAAAAGACAGAGAGCCCCAAGCTCATTACTGTCTGTAACTCCGGTTCCAGGAGATCTGACACCCTCGCCAGTGCACTTTAAAGAAAGAAAAAATAGCTAGTGCCGTAGTGCATTTGCATAAGGAGCCAGGCCCTCTTTCCTTGTGAGTCTTTTGAAATTGTCAGCTTTTTAAAAACCACACTGGCCTCTTCAGGGGAAGAGACTAAAGTGGGAAAATGATAAAAATCTACCCAAGAGAGGTTTTCAGCTCAACCTCTGATAATCCAAATATCACCTGAGGGTATCAGCTATTTCCCTCATTTAAAATAAGGTGCTTGATGCCCCTGCTGGACTCACATTACTACATCTAAGGCTATATATTCCTTCTAAACAGGTAGTCATTTGGATGCAATGTTCCAAAACCAGCTTGCTAATTTAGAAAGATTCTCCCTCAGCATTGTGTATTTATGAAATCACACTAAAAGTGTCTTCATAAAACTGGCAACCCAGGCCAACTGAATGACACTGTGGTTTATTTTCTGCCAAGACATTTTCAGTTTACAGATCCTGAGCATACAGGCTCTCCAGCCTCACCAAGTGTCATCCTGATGTCTAACACGTGCTTTGTAACTGTCAAAAATGTGATAAACCTGTCAGAAGTCCCACAGAGGGAGCTGCAAAAGCCACGAGGCATCCCAAGTTCAGTGTCTCCAGTGACAGTCTGAGTGTTGCAAAAGCTTAGCATGAGGAAAGTCAGAACCCCGCCCTGATATCACTCTGTAAGTGTGCACTATAGAAATTCTTCTCCAAGCAAGCAGTAAATAGCTGTTAACCCTTTCTGTTCGTATTACAAAATTGTATATATCTATATAGATATATAAATATCTATATAGATAGATATTTATATATGATATATATATATAAATATATACAATTTAAAATGAAAAAGTAATGCCCTTAATTTAAACTGAGGAGATTTATGTTTCCTTTTCTCTCTCTCTCTCTCTCTCTCTCTCTAAGACTGCCCTGGAACTCACACTGTAGACCAGGCAGGCCTTGAACTCAGAGAGACCCTCCTGCCTCTGCCTCCCTAGTGCTGAGACTAAAGGCATGCACCATCACTGCCCTTGTATATATGTATGTAATGTATGTATATGTACATATACATATACATATATATAATATGACATTCAAAGCTCAATAAATTTTCACAAACTGAATACTCATAAATAACCAACATCAGGTCTAGAAAACATGGTGAACCCTCAAGTTCCCTTCCAGCAACTCCTAACAACTTCTAGAAACCTATCCCATGAATGACCAATATCTTGACCTTCTAACAGTCTAAATTAACTTTGCCTAGTTTTGTGCTTTATATACAAGGAGTCAAGCCAGCAATGGTAGCTCATGTCTATAAGCTCAGTTTAGCATTTGAGAGGATGAAATAGGAGGATTGCCATGAGTTCAAGGCCAGCCTGGGCTATAGAGTGCATGAGTCTCAGGTAGTCTGAACTAGAGTAATAACTTGTCTCTAAAAAATTAAATTAGATAGACAGACAGACAGATGGTATGCTAATTTGTATCTGGCTATACTTCTAAACTCTATGTTTTATACATCTTATTAATATGTCTACAAAAAAACTACAATTGTTATTTGATAATTCAACAAATATTTACTGAGCTCATACATGCCAGGAACAAGTGAATCTTTTTCACAGATAACATTTTAGTGTTCATCTGTTTATAGAAACTCAACAAGTAAAATTTTAGTTTATCAACATGTCTTTCAAAGTTAACTGCTCTTCCAAACTAAACGCCAACAATTTAAAAGATAATCTAAAAATCATTATGTGCATAAGGACAGAGGAAGTATTTCTTTCTTTAAATAAACACAATTTCCATTTACTCCAAAATCCTCATTCTTTGCTTAATGATCTCAGTGTTAATGCTCCTGACATTTAGTGATTGAAATAATTTTTTTTTGTTAGGATTTAAGAATCCAAATACTTTGGAGCAATCATTTCTGTAATCCAATTTGTTCTCCACAGCATGGTGACTTAAAGGAAATATTGAATCTAGATTTGAATCCCAGTTCCGACATTAATCCACCATGTGACCTAAGACAGCTTCCTTGGCCTCCCTGTGCTACTTTCTTCATCTACAAATAAGATGATGAACCTACAAGGTTTCTTGGGGTCTCCCGCAAACACTACAGATCAGGGGCTGGAGAGATGGCCCTGCTTGAAACTTCAATTCCCAGCAGCCATATCAGGTGGCTCACAACTCCCTGTAACCAAAGCTCCAGGGAATCTGGCGCCCTCTTTTGGCCTCAGAAGGCACAGAACTTTCATGCATGTGTACACACAAAAATGTTTTCTTTACATTGCAGTTCAGTATTTTGATATAAAAATTTGTTTGAATAAGAGAACAACATAAACAGGGCAGGGGTGGTGCATGTCTTAAGTCTCAGCATTTGGGAGGCAGAAGCATGGAGATCTCTCTGATTTCAAGGCCAGCCTGGTCCACAGAATGAGTCCAGAACAGCCAGGTCTACACAGTTGAGTTCATAGACCAGTCTTCAAGGAGACATTCTCCTAGCAGAGTACCTTCTTCATCTAGAAAATATCAGAAGCGGCCAGCGATGGTGCACCGCAGCCGTCACCGCGCACTCTGCTGTCTCCCAAGGTCGAATCCCTGTCCTTGCCTGTCAATCAATCAATGGGGGGAGGGGAGAAAAGAAAAGAAAAGATCTGAAGGAAGTTCCTGAGGGTTTCACACATGTGCCTTGGGGGTTGGGCTTACCACATCCAAAAGGTGCAATATACTATATTTTCCTTTAGGACAAAACCCTTTGCATTTGAAAAAGTATTGGTCAGTTTTCCACTGATGTGACAAAATACCCAAGGCAATCAATTGATAAGGATGGAAGGTTGACTTTGGGCCAGTGTTTCAGAGACTTTAGTTCACAACTACCTCATCCTGCTCTGCTCTAAGCCTGTAGAAACATAGCATAGCATAGCAGGAACACACGGAGGAGAAGGAGGCTGCTCACCTTATGATGAGCAGAAAGCGAGAGACCATGACGCTTGAATCTTAATATCCCTTTTAAGAGTGTACCCCTGTGACCTGATCTCCTCTCACAGGTTCTGCCTCTTTAAGGCACCTCTCAGGTGTGCAATGTCCTGTAACTGGTGTCATATCTTCAATTATCCTCAAGTTAGGATAGAAGACCCATGTCTGGTCTCAGTGGTGCTCAACGCTAAATAATGAGCAGCCTTACAGAACACAAACCCCAGCTGTTTTCCCAGAGAGAGAAACTGATCCATCAGAAGCGTTACCCTGTCACCTATTGGATGAATGGGTGTGCGCATCCTCTCTCCCTCTCCCTCGCCCCCCTCGCCCCCTCGCCCCCTCGCTCCCCTCGCCCCCTCGCCCCCTCGCCCCCTCGCCCCCTCGCCCCCTCGCCCCCTCGCCCCCTCGCCCCTCGCCCCCTCGCCCCCTCGCCCCCTCGCCCCCTCGCCCCCTCGCCCCCTCGCCCTCTACCTCTACCTCTCTACCTCTCTACCTCTACCTCTCTACCCCTCTCTCTGAGACAGGGTCTCATGTAGCCCAAGTTGGCCTTAAACTCACTTTGTAGCCAAGGATGGCCTTGGATTCCTGCTACTCCAGGAGAGATGGCTCGATGGCTAAGAGCACTGACTGCTCTTCCAGAGGATCCTGGTTCAAGTCCCAGCACCCACACAGCAGCTCACAACTGTCTAACTCCACTTCTAGGGGATCTGACACCCTCTTCTGGTATCCACAGGCACTGCATGCATATATTGCTCAGACATACATGCAGGCAAAACACACACAGACATTTAAAAAAAAAACTATACTTAGTACAAGTGAACAACTTTTTTCTGTATCCTCTTCCCATTTGCCCCTGTATGGGAAAACTGGGGTATTTCTCAAATATAAGACGTAAATAATAAAATGAGAATGGCTAAGGATGCAACTCAGTAGGATGCTTACCTAGGTTCTACCCCAGCATTGTAAAATATAAGTAAATAACAGAAAAAAATGAAGGTAAAAGTCCAAATGATGTTTATAATGTTAATAAACAAACGAAAAGATTCCCTGCTGAAGCCCGGGCCTGCTTTCCATTTGGTAAGGTCTAAACTCGTAGACTCGTTTTTAGGAATAGCCACTGGGGAAAGCCAAAACAGACATAGAACCAGTTGACGAAGGGAGCTACTGTCATTATCACGTGGGAAGGTGCAAACATTTAAATCAACCCCTATCCTATTTTGGGTTTATTTGAGTGAGAAATATATCCACACAGATTTTTTTTTTTTTTTTTAAGTCTGAAAAAGCAGTCACTACTTACGTAAAATAAACATCCAAGAAGGAAAGCTCCCAGCCTGAGCCTGCAGTGGGCTCTGGGGAAGGTGTTGACGTAACTCAGAGATTCCATCTGCCAAATGACAGCCTGGCTCGTGTGTTTGCAGGGAAGACCGGAAAGGTAAGCAACAAGACACATTGCGTAATGACCCACGGGGGAGAAAAGGTGCTTTCTGGGGTTGAGGTCTTTCAACTCCGAATTCTTGCTTCAGTGGTTCTGTTGAGTCACAGCTGTGCTCCGTGTTGGCATGAACCAAAAATAACATGACTAACTGCAAAAGGTGACAGGGTTTTGGCCAGCTTTTTATGGCCACACAGCAGTACCTTTCTGTCGAGTGGAAATGTAACATTTAGCTTGTAAAAGAAATCTTTCTCGGGCAGGTTCAGAGTCAAAGTTGTCTGAGGTTTGCCCAGCGCATGCGTTTTGTCCACTCTGCTGCAAGCCAGAGGGAGAAGTTGTTGGGGGAATAAAGAAACCTAGTGCAAAGAGCATGCCTATCTTAGAGGGGGTCCGGACATCCTAGCCGGACACAACCTCTAACGGAGAGAATGAAGCACTCCACTGGAGCAATGTAAATGAGCCCCACATCTGATTTCCATTAGAAAACATAAACCCTTTTCAGAATCTTTTCCTTGTCTGCCCTCTCCTTCCCCCCAAATGGCACTACAGAGCACTTCACTTTTTCCAATCATACAGTGATATTTGGAAAGTTCCATTTGCTTCCATTAAGAAAAATACAGAGAAGGAAAAAATACATAATAGGCATCTATCATTCTGTATGTGAGGCTTGCTTGGTTATGGGATTTCCCCTCGCTTCCCCGAAAAAAACAAAAAACAAAAAATGTCCTGTGTGTGTTATATGAGTAATTTGGGTATCATACTGCCCAGCCTGCTTTTCCCTAAACAAATGATTTCTACGCTCAAATAATGCTTTCCTTTGTAATGGCTCAACAAGGGTCCATTTTGCCTTCATCTTTCTTTTATCCACTGTTGTTACTTATTCAGTTTATTTTTATGGCAAAGATATTGATTAACTTTTGATTAGCTTATAGTCACTCTAGAGGCAAAAGCAAGTGGCACCAGACATTGTTCATGCTGTCTTAGAAAATCTAGGAAGAGTAACCACAGGAATCAAAGAATCACAAACTAGTCTGACAACTCTTTTAGCTTCTGCAGTATGAAGGAAAGCTCATGTGCTTATCTGCCTCTAGCTGGCTTGTTTCACTTAACATCGTTGCCTCCAGTTCTATCATGTCGCTATTAATGACCGGGTTTTTTTTTTCTTTTCTTTCTTTCTTTGTTTTTAATTTTGAGAGGTTGATGTACAGGTTCTGTGAACAGATCTGTCTACAGACTCCTGGATGGTAAGATTATAATATGCAACCATTGTTTCTGTTGTTGTTGTTGTTGTTAATATGAATGTTCTGCCAACATGTATACCTGTGCTCTGTGTGTGCCTGGTGTCTTTAGAGGCCAGATATGGGCCTTAGATCCCTTAGAACTGGAGTTATAGGTAGTTGTGAGCTGCTATGTGGGTGCTAGGACTCAAACCTGTGTTCTCTGGGAGAACAGCCAGGGTTCTTATCTGTTGACTCCTCTCTATCTCATTCTCTCTCTCTCTCTCTCTCTCTCTCTCTCTCTCTCTCTCTCTCTCTCTGTGTGTGTGTGTGTGTGTGTGTTGTGTGTGTGTGTGTGTGTGTGTGAAGGAATACCTTAAATGGCACATTTGACTGTCATAAAGAAACTCTATATTGCACATGCAGCGCATGCCTAGAATCCTAGTAAGTAGGATGCTGAGGCAGGAGGATTAATAAAATGAGGCTAAACAAAAGAAAAACCAAAGTATTTATTCTGACCTAACCATAGTAGGTTGCATATGTGAGACAATACAATAATATAACACATATATATTTATTATTATTTTTGAAACTTCTAGCAAAATAACTGGTATTAGTACCTCAAAGGGAACCTCAAAATTTTTCTAAAGAGTACTGTTTAGACAGGATTGAACTAGCTGAGGTCAGAAATGCCATCTTAAGTAAGTATTCAAATCAAATAACTAAAGGGAATGACAGAGTTAATTGACAGAGCTAATGTCTGCTCTGTTTCCAGTCTGCTCTTTCTGAGGCAAAGACCCCATGCAGGAGAATGTGTTGAACATTTGAAGATCTGAGCTCTAGACTGACCAAGAACAAAGCAGACACTAGAAGGCAGGCAGAAGACTGGGGAACCAGAAAGAACAGAGACCATACAAGGCCTAACCTATATATTAGTCATTCTTTAAGAGAATCAAGAAGCCATTGAAGGGGCTGTAAACAGTGGTTAACAATCATACTTTGGTTTTACATTTGTCATACGAGCTAATGGTTGAGTAAAAATAAATAAATAAATAAATAAATAAATAAATAATAAACAAACTCAAGGGTACCCCCAAATGAGTTACTGCCTAAGCTACTGATTACTTCATGAAAATCCCTAGCAACATATGTTGAGAATAAACTTGGTCCATGCCAGATTCTTAGCAAAGACAGACAATGATTCTTGTCTTCATGGCTACAGAAAGCTGACCAAACCCTGGTAACGTTCTTCATTAGTCATGTTGGTTTGAGCCAATTCCGACCCACCTGTTTCCAAAACACTGGGGTGGTGCTTGAGCAAGACTGGAGCAAAGCCCTCAGTGAGCCAAGGAGCCCAAAGGAGCCCTGGATGCTCCACACAGGAAAATTCAAAGCCAAAAGACAGATTCCCAAGGCTAGAGGCCAGTTCACAATATGCTACCTGGAGTCAGTCTCTCTGAAGGTTGTGTATGTTCTACTTTTTCTTGGACAGAAGGGCTTCAGTTCCTCCAGAGTTACAGGGCATGTCATTCTCAAATGGAATTTGTCATAAACTTCCACTATTAACCCTTTGCAGATCCTATCATTCATATCCCTGCCCACCACCTTGAAGTTTTGGCTTCTGGTGTCTGTCTTTCTTATTAAATTCTGTCTAGCTTAAGCCTCCTGAATCAGGCCCATAACATATCTTGGCATTGGAGGGTGTAAATAAAATTCTTAGGAAGGCAAAGTGCTTCTAAAGAGTTTCACTTTCCCCTCCCCCAAGAGTCAGTGAGATCGCTCAGCAGAAAAAGCTATTTGCCACCAAGCCTGGCAACCTGAGATGGAACTCTGGAACCCACAAGGTGGAAGAGAGAACCAACTCTGGCAAGTTGTCCTCTGACCTCCACATATGTACCATGGCATGTGTCCCCTGCCCTGACATACACACAATAGATAGATAGATAGATAGATAGATAGATAGATAGATAGATAGACAGACAGATGTGAAAAGATTTTTAAGAATGTAAAGGAGTAAGCAAGACCCTCCTTCTCAAATCTAAACACAAAAGGAGTCCCTACAGAAACGCCCAGTATAGCTGTGAACATTCACACACACACACACACACACACACACACAAATCAAAGCAAGCATGTACTCAAGAGATATCAAAGAGAACACTCGGCAGGCACAGTGTTGGGAGTCATGATCGTGCTTACAACTGTTGCTATTAAAATAGTCCCTCAGGGTTGATGAGATGGCTCAGTGGAAACAGGCAACTGCCTCCAAGCTTAATGATCCAAGTTCTAGCCTCAGGATCCACATGAAGGGAGGAAAGAATCAACTTCTACGAATTGTCCTCTGACCTCTACTTGCATGCCATGGTGCATGTGTCCACACACATACATATACACACAAAGTAAATAAAATATGACTTAAAAAAATAAAACTTTTCTACCCAGCTCTCTGCCCTCCATGGCTGAGTTAGAAGTTACTCTGTCCCGCACATCACCTGTCCCACAGGAGAACTAGGCCCAAGACTTGGCCAGGATTGTTGCCTTTATAAGGATCTTTGTCTTATAATAGATTACTATAATCATGGACATATTAGGACACTTGTGGGACCAAGACATTGTTGCTCTCCTCTGCCCCCTATATAAAAAGAAAAAACACACATTATACACTTCACAAATGTTTATTGAGTCCATATAGAGGACTGGGCACCTTATGGATGAGAAAACAAGCCTCAGAAATGCTTTTGCTCTTAAGAATTTCAAGATAATAAGGAAGTGTGGTGATTGTGTTCACACCAAGTCCATGTATGACAAAGGTATACGAATTACACATGTACCTGTATATCTATCCATCCTTCAATAGGCACAGTGGATAACCAAGTCTGTGTTAGTTGTGGGTATATTGCTATGAAGAGACACAATAACCAAGGTGACTCTTACAAAAGAAAGCATTTAACTGAGGGTTGCTTATAGTATCAGAGGCTTAGCCCATCATCATGGTGGGGAACATCCATGGACATAGGCAGACACAGTGCTGAAGAAGGAGCGGAGAAGTCTACACCCTGATCCAAAGGCAGCAGGAAGAGAGATGCTGGTCTTGGCACCTGCTTTTGAAACCTCAAAGCCCATCCTAATGACTCACTTCCTCCACAAGGCCACACCTCCTAATCCTTCTAATCCTTTCACACAGTTCCACTCCCTGTGACTGAGCATTCAAATATATGAGCCCATCGGGGCCATTCTTATTTAAACCACCACAAAGTCCCTTACTGGAAATTGCATAGTCTTAGATAACACCTATGCACATTTTCCTATATGCCTTGTTATTTAAAAATTCTTACTTATTCATCCATTTATTTATTTGTGTGTGTGTGTATGTGCACACGCATGCATGCACGCCACAGACTGGATGTGATGGTCATAGGATGTGTTTCAGGAGTCAGTTTTCTCTTTCCACCTCATTTTGAGTCAGAGTCTCTCTGGTTGCTTCTGCAGTTGTGCTTCATACTGGCCTGCATGCTTCTGGTCAATTATTCTGCCTCTGCCTCCAATCTTACCATACAGGGCCTGAGATTACAGATGCCTATCTGCATCTGAATTTTTATGCAGATCCTGGTGACAGAACTCATATTGTCAGTCTTTCATGGCAAGCCTTTTATCTAGTGAGCAACCTTTCCACCCCTCCTGTATTCAATCGGCTATAGATGACTTCCCTAATAGAAGTTGAGTGCTATATAAATAGTTGCCATACTGTATTTCTTAGAAAATAATGACAGAAAAAAAAGTCTGTGTATATAAGGAACAATGAATTATTTCTCTAATATTTTGTATCATTTTTTTAAAAATTGAATCTGCAATGTAGAACCTACAGGGGCAGGAGTGTTTCTGTATCTATAAATTATATCTTGCAACTGCATCAGTATGAGACAAATACTATACACACAAATACAAATCCTTTGGCCCTAAAGTTCATCCTTTTCTTCAGTTTTAAAAGAAACAAAAATATCTCTGTGGAACCCAAAGAAAATAAAGGCCTCCTAGAGTGGACCTACTCTTTAAGACCCCATTACTACAATGCCTTGCCTCACAAAAACATGTGTTCCGCGGTGCTTGGCCAAAGCATGCAGGTGGCCTGGACAGGCAAGACTCTGAGTGAATCTTTGTTATACACTTAGATGATGCTTCATTGTGCAAATAGCACCATCCCACCTCCACATCACCCAAAAGCTCTCAGAGAAAAGGTATCTTTGGTGCAGGTTTCGCTCTGAACCCTTAGCAAGGTGCCTAGCATTTAAGAGGGACTCTGAATGCTGCCAAGCTGATAATGGGCCTCAGCTGAGACGCAGCTACACTCTCTGAGGTAAACTGTCTGGGCTCCACACTCAGAGCCATCCCATGTGGATGTCATTAGGCAGACCTAGAAGAACAACAGGGCTGGATCTGGACTCTCCGTGTGAGGCTGTACACTGTGCAGAAGGGAGAGTCGCCTTGCCTTTCAAGTTTCCGTTTCCCCACCATAAAATAGAGGGTGACAGAACAGTGGTAAAAGCCAAAGAAGACACCACAGGGAATTTAGGCTGGAGCCTGGGACATAATCTGCCTGTTCATGCTGTACTTATGGTGTGTCTACTCATCCGCAAATAGAAATAAGCAAGCTTGTACTGTCATTGTGGAAACAGGGTGAGGTGATAATGGCTGGTGTGCCTTATTGAGATACAGCAAGAGAGTGTCAAGACAGTATAACACACAGAAGCCTCAAGTCTGTATCCCAGCTCCAAAACTCACTATATGAATGCTACGGTTTGGATCTTGGGGTACCTTCAAAAGAGCCATGCACTGAAGGCTCAGTCCCCATAGTCGAAGCAATGGGAGGCAGTAGAATCTCAAAGATGTGGGGCCTACTCCCCACAAGATGGAACCCATACCTTTCACTATTATCGGGGCCAAGAACCTATGGCTGGACAGTCATTAGCCAGGGAAGAGCTAATATTATTACTGTGCTTAATGGGCAATAACATTAAAATGATTCCTTTATGATATCTTGCTCTACCTGTAGACCAAGCTTCTCTCACCCCTCACCAGAGAAGCTTCCTCTTCCAATAGATGACAATTAGCACAGAGATCCACTGTCAACATGCAGAGAATAAAAGACTGCAGTGCTCAGCCTTAAAGGGGGACATCTATAACATGGCCCGCCCCTCCAAGCCTCAGCATCTTTGAGGAAGAGGGAGCAGAAAGATTGCAAGTTCCAAAGATGCTAGATGACGTTGAGGAAATGGTATTTTCTAGATACAACAGGGCAGTTGCACATATAAGCTCACAGAGATTGTGACAGCCCACATAAGACCTGTGCAAACTCAAGCCAGATACAATCCTAGCGGGGAGGTGGCCATGAAGTTCCAACCTAGCTGAGAAGCTATTGGCATTTGATAGCTACTGAGGGAGAGAAAGTCAGTTGTCTCTAAGGTGTGTGTGACCCCCTGGTAGGTTACCCCAGCTCTAGGAAAGCCTTGTACTAAGAATATTTGGATAATACAAACCAATCTTGATAGCTTTATGTTGTTGTTGTTGTTGTTGCTTTCTTCAAGAGAGAGAACATGAACCACAATGTGGGGTGAATCTAGGAAGAGCTGGGGATGAATATGATGAAAACACACTGTGTGAAATTATCAAATAACAAGAATATTATATCCTAAAAGACCAGACCCACAATAAGAGAGAAGAGAGAGAGAGAGAGAGAGAGAGAGAGAGGAGACAGAGAGAGACAGAGAGAGAGAGACAGAGAGAGAGAGACAGAGAGAGACAGAGACAGACAGAGAGAGACAGAGAGAGACAGACAGAGACAGACAGAGAGAGACAGAGAGAGACAGAGAGAGACAGAGAGAGAGAGAGAAGTGGGGCCTATTGGGTATGTACCACATCATCAAAGGAGATTGTAGGACACCTTCTATCTCTCATTTTGCCTCATGGCTATCATGAGGTGGAAACACCCGGTCTGCCGTGTGCTCTAGCTATGACGTACTGTGACACCACAGGCCCAGAGCAGCAGGGCTTAAAACCTCTGAAGCCAAAAGGCCGAAAGAAGCCATTCCTCCTAAAGAGTTGATCATTTCAGGGTTGTTTCTCTGAAGTCTTAGAAAGCTGACTCACCCAAAGGGACATTTAAACCATTCACCAGATCAAGCCTTACTTTATTCATTCAAAATGGAGATAATGGCAACCCCCAGAACATGTGTTTGGGGTGCAGCAATATCTAGAGTGTGAGTAAGGAGCTTTATCCAAAAGCTCCAAGGTGCTTTATCAAATCCAAGGTGCTTTAAGAAAAAAATGGCGGCTTGGCTTCAGCTGCCATGAACAAGCACCCAAACCAATCAGACTGCAGTGTTAGCTTGGCAGCGCCACTCAGTGGTCTCATCTCCCCGCTTCCCACCTCCTCTGGGTCTCCCCTTTTTGTCTTCTGCTTCTATTAAGTTGCTCTTGGTTCTGGCATTGTCTCTTTAATGAGGTGGACCTTTGGTTTGGCTAATCTGGGCCCCTTCCTGGACATACCCTTTGCTAGCCTTAACCTCTTTCTGTTTGCTAGCTTTAGAAATTGGACTTTACCTGGCAGTATTAGACTGTCTGAATGTTTCTACCTCTCAGACACTGGCAATCCAGGGCAGTGACTCACCCTCCCAGAGGAGAGGGTGAGGCTGCTGAACGGAAACAGAAAGCTAGCAGCACCTGAGTTGTCTCGGGGAGGAGCTCTGGGCTCCATAAAGGTACTGTGGAGTCAGGGTTTGAAAGAGATCATTGTGGGCTGCCTCTCACTACCTCATCAGCCGCAGCATGAAACACTGACAAAGCTGCAGCTTAGCAGTGAGTTCCTTCCAGTTTCATGACTATTCAGGGAGATGTCCTCTTATTTTGACAGCAGCCCTTTAGAAGCAAGACTTCTAGCCCACACCATCTACTTCCTCCCCTCCCAGAACACCATCCTCCACATTCCACACCTGCAAACTGGGAAAGGGAGCAATGGATGAACCAGCAGATATGTCACTCACTATTAACCATATCCCAGTTCTGCCCCAAAGGACAGCCACTAGGAAAAGCTTCAAGTCCCCGTCTAATGGTGCCCTCAGAGGGCTGCCTTAGCCTTGAAGTGGCTTAGGCAATGGTAGCAGTAAGCTCCCACTACCCCCCAACCCCCCCCCCACATCCCAACACGCACACCCCAACAATGGATCTTGGTAGCTTTATCTCTATTTAATGCTCTGCTCACAGCCCAAGGTAAGGTATTTAAACAGGTTTTCTGAAATGAAAAGTTAGAAATCAGAGATGGCCAGTCGGTGGGGAAAGGAGGGAAAGAGGAGCAGAAGAGAAAGATAGGAGGCAGGGGGAAGAGGGAAGGGTGACAGAAAGGGAGGGGAGGAAGAAGGAGATGAAAGAGAAGAAGGGAGGGAGGGGAAAGGATGTGGAGGGAATGTCAGAATGGAGAAGAAAAATGAGAGGAGGAAAACGCCAGAGAAGAAGGGGAACGAGCGATGATCTTGGCTAAGGCTCGCTGGTTCATGATTCCCAAGCCTCCTCCTCACCACATAGCTTCTGCTGAATTCCACAAGACCAACCCATACCTGTAAATGAAGTCCCACCCTTTGTTTAACCAATCCCGGTTGGTTTCTGATAGTGTGCCTATAGTGGGCTTTGGCTCATCCCTTTCTATGCAGCTCCTCTTTCTTGGCAACTACCTCTATAGTCTATTCTGCTAACTGCACGTTCTCTTCAGGGAATGTGATTCCAGAATAGAACCTATGATGCAGATATACACCCACATATTAACTCATAGGTTAATCAGTATAACCCAACCACAGTTGAAGGTCCATCAAAACCAACATACTATAAAGAGGTTTTAAGGGATCGTTTGGAACTTTCTAGAACAATGCTCTCACATCTTGAGTCTTAAAGGAGGAAGCATATTGATAGCTCTGTTATAAACACAAAAAAATAACACCATGGAAGGCTAACTAGAAGGTTGGAAAAGGAGCTTTATCATATAAAGTATCACTTAACTGTCAAATCAAAGCAGTGTTAAAGTCTGCCTTCCTCGGACTGTTTAATGGATCCCTGTAAGAAATGTTTAACTGTGTTCCTAAGATGCTGTTCAAACATGTGCACTCTCAATTGCCTCCAGTCAACCTAGTCAGTGTGTTCTAAGAGAATGAAAATGACATAGGAAAAGAGACGTTGGTTGGAAAGTGGGAGCTTCAGAGATGTTAGCTTTCATTGCTGCTAATTCCCTAAGGAACCCCAGAGAAGTGACCTCCAAGCCCTGCCGTTTGCTTACAGGATTCCCTTCCAGCAGTGATATTCTCTGACTTCTATAGGTCACAAGTGCCAACATTTATCAAACTCCATGGGGACAATATATAATTATATAACTGAAGCAGACCCACTTCTTACTTAGAAATAGCACATCAGCAAAAAATAAAAACAATTCATTTCCATTAAAACTCTTCCCGTGACGTAAGAAACTCAGAATTGTAGCTATGAAAGGCAGAGGAAGAAATAAAAGAATACATTTGAAGAATCTTTCAGCTAAGCCCTGTTTATAAAAACCAATGTACAAAAATCATTCCTGTGTTATAATAACCAAGAAGTCCACGGCTTGGTGGCCCCGCTGGCCACACCCAGCTGAGGATGTCCTTCCCCTGACTTGTGTGGTTGTGGCTGGCTCTAACAATGGAAGGAGCGGCTGGCCCATCAGGTTCTCTGAAAAGATCTCAGGGTGTGATATTCAATTCAGGCTGAGTTAACTGGAGAATGCACAACCTCTTTAGAGTTAGGATTTGTTACCGATATTATTCTTCAAGGCATTAATTGTTAGGGATTGTTTTGTTTATTTCTGTTGTGGCTTGGTTACTGCTAAGAGAATAAAACCTGCCCCAGCCCTGAAACCCAGAGCTGAGACTCCAGGTTCTCAATGGAAAGAATAACAAAACCCAAACCAGTATAATTGACTTGTATCACAAAGAGCACATAGAAGAGTGTGTGCGAGTGTGTGTGTGTGTATGTATGTGTGTGTGCTTGAGTGTGTGTGTCTGTGTATGAGAGTGTGCGTTTGTGTGTGGTGTTTGAGTGTGGTGTGTATGTGTGTGTGTGTGTGTGGTAGATGAGAGAATGTGTGTATAAGTCTGTGTGTGAGTGTGTGTGAGTCTGTGGGTATGAGAGTGTGTGTGTATGTGTGTGTGTGACTGCATGTGTATGTGGTATGTGAGAGTGTGTGTATAAGTCTGTGTGTGTGTGAGTGTGTGTGAGTGTATGTGTAAGTCCGTGTGTGGGGGGTGTTATGTATGATGTGTGAGAGTTTGTGTGTATAATTCTGTATATGTGAGTATGTGAGTGTGTGTGTGTTTAAGTCAGTGTGGTGTTTGTGTGTGAAAGAGAGAGAGGGAAGAAAGCAAGAGAGAG
The DNA here is from genome assembly GCA_021653895.1 of Mastomys natalensis. Taxonomy (NCBI): domain Eukaryota; kingdom Metazoa; phylum Chordata; class Mammalia; order Rodentia; family Muridae; genus Mastomys; species Mastomys natalensis. The sequence goes on from JAJTUV010000742.1 coordinate 603,797, forward strand.
ATGGAGAGAGAAAGAGAGAGAGAGCCACCACACAGGAGTCAAGCTAGGACCAGACTAGGCATACAAATTTACTTTTACCAGAAATTTCCAAATAGTCAAGTGTAGAACAGGTTTCAGTTACACACTCATCAGAAAGCCTCTCCCCAAGACTTAAACATCACTGAGCAGAAGCTCAACCGTGAACTCAAAAGAACAAAGCAGGAAAAGTTCCTACATCATTATTTGGTCACTTACCAAGGACGTATCATCTGACACCATCAGTGTATCAGGCCAAGTTCAAGACTGATGTCTAGCCATGCTTGGGAAAATAAGACTGGAGAAAAACATCATGTAAAGAAGCAATGTGGCATACGCTTCTTAAGTGGCTTTACTTTTTTTTTTTTTTTTAAGATAATTTTGTTGGACAGAAACTACTTGTAATTCTCTTAACTTTCATATGCAAATTTAAGACCTAGAAGAAACTGGAACATTAGCCAGTCTATGATAATCTTTATTGCTACTTGGCATATGTATACAAAGTTATACAGAAAAGTAATGTGAAATAGAGCTAGATCTCTCATTAAGGGTATAGGATTTATTGTTACATAGTTTTAGTCACACACAGTTCAGAACCAACAATAAGCATAAGAACATGGGTTCTGGTGCTGGCTAGATTGACGTCAACTTGACACAAGCTAAAGGCATTTGAGAGGAGGGAACTTCCATTGAGAAAGTGCCTCCATAAGATTGGGCTGTAGGCAAGCCTGGCGATTCCATCCCTAGGCTAAGCAAGCCATGAGGAGCAAGTCAGTAAGCAGCATTCTTCCATGGTCTCTGCATCAGCTCCTGCCTCCAGGTTCCTGCCCTGTGTGAGTTCCTGTCCTGACTTCCTTCAATGATGAACAGGGCTGCGGAAGTGTAAGCCAAATAAACCCTTTCCTCTTCAACTTGCCTTGATCAGGGTGTTTTATAAAGTAACCTTCATTTTGAAGGAGAAAAGTTGCTGATGAGGGGTTTCTGGCAGGTTCTATCTCACCACCTGTCTTGGAGTTTTATTACTGTGAAGAGACACCAAGACCAAAGCAACTGTTATAAAGAAAAACATTTAATCGGGCTGGCTTGCAGCTTCCGAGTTTCAGTCCATTATCATCATGGTGGGAAGCATGGTATGTGTTGAGAGCTTTTTGTGCTGCTTCTAGGAATTTGGCATTTGTTTCTGGATGTGGACAAAGAAGTAGGCTCAGATAAGAGTATCAGAAACTGTGACCATGGGACTTTGTTTATTACTTAATCATTACCTTGTGTGATCCTTTTGCTTACTACTTTACTTAATTACTATTTTTTAAGATTTATTTATTTTTTTATGTATTTACCATTGCTCTCTTCAGACACACCAGGAGAGGGCATCAGACGCCATTGCAGATGGTTGTGAGCCACCATGTGGTTGCTGGGAATTGAACTCAGAACCTCTAGAAGAGCAGTCAGTGTTCTTAACGTCAGTGCTCTTAACCACTAAGCCATCTCTCCAGCCCCTTAACTACTATCTTACGTGATCTTCTTGTTTACTGCTTCATTTGATTACTTTGTCTTTGATCTAAGAACTGACTTTTTTTTTTTTTTTTTTTGATATACCCATGATATAAAAGCAGGCTGGAGAGAAACAAAGCTATTTCAGCCTCAGTATGGGCTGGAGTCATGTTGTAATTTTGTGTAACCGGTTTTTCTTTTTCAATCCTCACTCCCTCCCTTGAGACTCTGTTGACTGACTGAGCCGAATGGGCTGAGTCCTGCTAGGTCATGCCACTGCTGCTGCTATCCCGACATTACTAAACTGGACTGCTGGTGTATCCAAAAAGTGCTTTCGAGTGGATGGAGCTGCCCTTGCTGACCTGTGAACCGAACTGCTGACTTCCTGATAATACAGATAGGAGTTGCTCCAAAGAACCATTTCTAAACAGATCCACTTCCCCCGAATCCTTTCTTTTCCACTACCTCAGGCAGGTGGTGGGCTAGAAGGGAGGTTAAAGCATTTAAGAACCATCATTAAAAGTAGGCTTAGAAAAATTAAAGTTACAAACTCTTTCTCAAAAACGGAGTAGGGAGACTGGCAAGATGGCTTACTCAGTAAAGTGCTTGTCACGTAACTTCTGAGTTAAGACATCCCAGTGCAGCTATGAGAGCCTGTAACTCTAGCACCGGAGGGGCAGAACAATTAGTGAGCTCCAGGTTCAGGGAGAGACACTTGCTGCCACTCCTAGTGACCTGAGTTCAATCCACAGCATAGAAGGAGAAAACTAACTCTTGCAAGTTGTTCTCTGACCTCCACATACATACTGAGGCAGGCATGTGCCCACACACATACACACACAGACAAAAGAAAAGGAAAAGGATGTGTGATGATGATGATAATGATGATGATAGAGTACAATTCAGGATGACTCAACAGTGACCTCTGGCCTCCTCTCCACATTCACTCACACATATACACATAACCTCCAGGTACAATAAATAAATAAATAAATAAATAAAGATAAGATGTCCTTCATTTTCAATTTAATATATATTTTAAGTTTTTTATTGGTTCTCTGTGAATTAATTTCACATCATGCACCTCCAATCCCACTCATCTATCTCCCCATCCCTTCATATCTCCCTTTACTCTTCCAACCTCCTCTGTCTTAGTTAGGGTTTTACTGCTGTGAACAGACACCATGACCAAGGCAAGTCTTATAAAGGACAACATTTAATTGGGGCTGGCTTACAGGTTCAGAGGTTCAGTCTATTATCATCAAGGCAGGAGCATGGCAGCGTCCAGGAAGATGTGGGGCTGGATGAGGAGCTGAAAGTTCTGCATCTTCATCTGAAGGCAAACAGGAGGAGACTGGCTTCCAGGCAACTAGGATGAGGGTCTTAAAGCCCACACCTACAGTGACACATTTCCTTCAACAAGGCCACACCTCCAAGTAGTGTCAGTCCCTGGGCCAAGCATATTCATTCCTCCCAAAATAAAATTAAATTTTAAAAAAAGATCTTTTTGTGGAAGCTGTAGTGTGTCACATGCCATGACACACTATATCCTTTTGTCCACATTTCTTTACTTGCAAATGTTCATTGCTATGAGTCCATTTCAAGACCTCTGGCTCCTGCTACACCATCTCTACTGGATCCTCAGGAGGACTCCTCTTGACATCCTGTTATTACCCTGCCTGTTCCTCAGGCTCTGAGTCTGCAGGATCGGCCCTTTCACATGCTCTAGCAGATCATAAGTGGGGTAAATGTTAGTGTGAGCCAACTCAAAGCCCCAGATCTGGACTGAGAGGCAGCTGAGGCAGTCAGCCTGCCAGCTCTCCTGCACTGACCCCATCAGGGCGAGCTCTCCAGCACTGCCCCCACTAGCTCACCCAATGCCACAACCAACAAGGGGCAGGGACAGCTCTTCCTCTCTCATGACCTTGGGGCCAGTTCTCCTACCTGTTGTAGGTGGCAAGGGACAGGGGGGTATTTCTCCCTTTCCCAAGCTACCCCATGGCAGACTAGGCACACGGCCAGCTCTCCTACACTCATGTCCTTGGAGATGGCTTTCCTGTTCCCCACAATCAGGGTCAGCTCTACTATGCTGCCCAGGTTTAGGGCAAGGCCAGTTCAGCACAGTGCCTCAGATGGGAGTCCAGACCAGGGACATCTATACAGCCTCAACACGAATCCCGGCTGTCATATGGCCATGAACCCAGACATGATCCCTGGCAGCAGCCTGGTCCCAGATGTCCCTATGACCTCAGGTGGCAGCACAGGCCACTCAGATCATGACCCTAGGTTATCCACATGGTCTCAGGTGGCAGCCCATACCATGGACATCCTCTTGGCTTCTGGTGGGAACTCAGGTCATAGACACTGATACAAACCCCAGCTGCAGTAGGATCAAGGACCCAGGTGTGACCCATGAAGGCAGCCTGGGTCCAGGACCTCACCATGGCTTCCTTATATCTGCCTGCTCCTCACTGCCATGGAGTCTCCAGCTCTACCTTTCTCCACAGTGTATGAACTCTCTGACTTCACTTTCCACTGCCTACTCCATCTTTCCTGTCTCTCCATCACACATCCGTCCATTGTAGTGACACCTGCAGTAGGTGCTTGGGTGTCTTTCTTCCTGTCTCCCCCTGGCTGATGTGACTGAGGTGCAGGCTTGGGTGTGTTTCTTTTGACCAATGCAGCCTGGACCAGGGCAAGTGCCTTAATCTAATATTTATGAAGAGATTAATCTTTTATTCCTATTTAATCAGTATACAATAAAGTTTACTTTTGGGGCTGGTGAGATAATTCAGCAGGTAAGGGTGCTCGTCACCAAACCTGACAACCTGAGTTCAGTCTTTATAATCCACAGTAGAAGGAAAGTACTGACTTCCTCAAATTGCCCTATGACCTCCACACAGGTGTTATGGCACACACACGCACGCACACACGCACACACACAGAGAAGAAACCTGACATTTTGGGTATAGCCTTCTATGAATCAGAATGCTGATTTATCAAGATTCAGAACCAGACAATCCCAAGAGAATCATGACGGGCTGGCTAGTCTGGACTACTCAGTAAGATCATTTCTAAAACAATGACAACCAAGATTTAGAATCATCCATCAATCCGTGTTCCCAAATATCCTCCATGACAGTCAATGTCTGCCCCACATTCAACCTTGGGCAACCTGATCTACTCCTGTAAGTTCATGTTTTCCAGAATGTCATATAAGAGGAATGACACAAGACATGGTCTTTTGAGGTTGGCTTCTTCTACTTAACACCATGCATTTGAAGGCGACACATGCTGTTACATGAATCAATAACTTGCTCCCTTTGCTTACAGTATGGTACCCTGGTCTGTGGCCATACCATTCTATTGATGCATCCCCAGTTGGGAAGATATCTGGGTATTTTCCATTGTGAGATGATTATGAATCTATGTGCTATCAACATCCACATATAAATTTTATGTGAAAGAAAGTTTCCCGGCTGGAGAGATGGCTCAGCAGGTAAGAGCACCGATTGCTCTTCCAAAGGTCCTGAGTTCAGTTCCCAGCAACCACATGGTGGCTCACAACCATCTGTAATGGGATCCGATGCCCTCTTCTGCTCTCGTTGAAGAGGGCAATAACGTACTCATATACATTAAATAAATAAATCTGTTTAAAAAAGAAGAGGGAGAGGAGAGAGAGAGAGAGAGAGAGAAAGTTTTCTGATCTCTTAGCTAAAAACCTAGGCATGGCTTTGCCAGACTGTAAGGTTGATTGGTTATGTTCCTTTTTTCTGCATGGTGGGTTTCAAACTAAGGAAGAGATACCAATATAATTCTCCAAGCTAGTAAAGTATCATCCTTCCTTAAAAATAAAACACTTTCATGTGCCAGAGTGTGCATGTGGGAGCTAAAAGACAGTTTGCAGGAATATATTCTCTCCTTCTATCATATGGGCCCAGGGATTTGAGCCAAGTTGGTGGGCAAGCTCCTTCACCCACTGCATCATCTAACTGAAACTCTGGTGTTATTCCTCCCGTGTGGATTACCTTTTTAGACACTTTGTCCATTTTTCTATTAGGATTTTAAGAACTAACTCCAAGGAGCTCCCGGTAGTGATCGTCGTTCTGTTGTAAACAAATTGGTTTAGCTTTTACTTTATACAAATATTTTTAGATATAGAATAATATTTGTAGGTTTTTTATGAATCTTGATCTTAGGAAAGATTTCATGATTTGATCTTATGGTTGAAAATCCCCTTTCTACTAAAAAATTATAAAACAAGTTCTCTCCATAAGATGCCATGTTGAATTACCTTATTATTGCTTTATAGGGTGCCAACACTGATTTGTCTGGAAGAACTTCAGATGAAATAAGAACCTCAATTTACTGAGGCTAAAATTAAAAGAATTTGAAAGTAGCACATGAAAACTGACTTTTACATTTATTTATTGCATACATGTGGGCACACATGTGCCATGTCAGTCTTGTGGTCAGAAGACAACTTTCTAAGAATTGTTCCCCCTTCCACTGGGTCCTGGAGACAGGTTAACAAGACTTGACAGCGAGCACCCTCTTCCATTGTAGCATCTCTCCAGCCCCATTTAATAAACTTTCAAAAAGTTACTTTATTCAATTATTTTTGCTTATTGTTCAAACAGGGTCTCGCTATATATCTCTGGTTGATCTGAAACCCACTATGTAGCCCCAGCTGGCCACAAACTTGTGTCAACCCTTCTGCCTCTGCCTCAGATCACAAGTATGAGCCACTATGCCTAGTTGATAGCTGTTATTTTAAATTTAGATTTCTTTTTGTTTGTTTGATTAATAGGTTGGGTTTGCAGAGCTGGGTATTGCTGCTGTATAGTTCATATATATATAATTTGCAATGTTTTTATTTTGCCCAAGCAGATCTTGAACTCGCTTAAAAGTTTTTCTTAATTTATTTATTGTGTATATGTGTGGACAGTTCAGTGACAAAGGCTCACCTAGGAAGTGTGAGGGCCCAAGTTCAATTCCCAGCCCGGGGACAGGAGTCAGGCGTTGCTTCTCAGCAAAATGTGGTATCAATGTCGTTTCCTGACCTAGAATTTTGGAATGTAAATTCAAACAGCATGATTTGATTTTAGACAATTAAACTGTATCCTTATATCACATATCTGCCTCGAAAACGAGTTGGAAGGAAAGAGCTTACTCCTTTAAAGTTGTCCTCTGACCTCTACGTGAACATGGCATGTCTACCCAGCCAATCATGCCCATGCCCCGTCCATACCTACACACATATTCACAATATGTAAATTTAAAAAAAAAAATTTAAGTGAGTTCAAGATCTGCCTGGGCTACATAGTGAGGCCCTGTCTCAGACAAAATAAAAACATCACCAATTTTGTATCTATAAACGTTACAGCAGCGGTCCTCAACGTTTCTAATGCTGCAACCCTTCACCACAGTTCCTCATTTTATCAGGACCCTCAACTATATTATTTTCATTGCTACTTCACAACTGCAATTTTGCTAGTGTTATAAATCATAATGTAAATATCTGGGTTTTCCCAGTGACCTCTGGGAAAGGGTCACTTGACCCCCAAAGGTGTCAAGACCCACAAGTTGAGAACCACTGCTATACAGTAAATCAAATATAGCCAAAAAGAAGCCAGAGAGTATGAGAAAAAAGAAACATACTAGGAACTGCTGATCTTTAACTTGGACACTAAACTTTATTCCAACTTTATTTAACCAAGGCTAAAAACAAGACTTAATGGCTCATGTAGTTCCCCTTAGGCAGAAGGAGGCCCATACTTTCATTTGGCCAAACATGCTGATTTCTGGCAATACTATTTGATGACAGGATACTATGGAACACTTCCACAAGTTGAACATCTCTAATCCAAGAATATCAACCCACTAGTAGGTCCATGCCAGTATTCTCAAACCTGAAAGACTGAAAGACATTTCTGGTCCCAAGCACTTCAGATCAGGGAGTCGGTATATAGCCACATAACCCGTGGGTAGCTGGACGGTCTAGGTAGCTTCTGCTCTCCTTAAGCAACCTTGGAAGCTGGCACATCAAGTGTTAGCAAGTATCACTAGCAAGGGGTAAGGATGTCGCTGGTGGTTCTGTGAGACAAACTGGATATTAGGATCACAGACCACATAGTGCAGCGGTTCTCAACCTGTGGGTCGAGACCCCTTTTGGGGGTCAAATGACCTTTTCACAGGGGTCACCTAAGACCATCAGAAAATGCAGATATTTGCATTATAATGCATAACAATTGTAAAATTACACTTATGAAGTAGCAACAAGAATAAGTTTTTCGGTTGGAGGTCACCATAACCTGAGGAACTGTATTAAAGAGTCACAGCGTTAGGAAGGTTGAGAGCCGCTGACACAGAGCAAAGTCCCGTCCAACTTTGTGATGCAGATCTGTCCTCCATTAGGAGGGCTCTTCGAGGTCTCCTTCCTAAGTTCCCCATCCTCCCTCTCACGGCTCTCCCCCTCACATAAACTCTAAAATCCCTCCAAGCAGCTCGACTCCTAGCCCACCTCACTCAGTGGAGCCAATGCTCACTGAGGAGTCACATGGCCCCATCAACAGCTCCTCTAGTCAACATCATTGCAGGTTAGCTGGCCGCATAGGAAATGTGGAACTGCGATTTTGAATCATTGACGACAATAACGCTGAAGAAAATAAATCACTACATTATAATTTAGTTGAAGTAATCTGTTTCTAGGTTGTTTGTTCCAGACATTTTACTTTCTGTAGTTGGGGGACGGGCGGGTGCAAACAAGTACACATGTTAGTTTCCTCCTTGCTGTAACAATGAGAACCTGACAGACAAGAAGCAACTTAAGAGGAGGCAGGCTTCCTTTTGGCTCACAGTTTGAAAGGATATAGTCCTTCACAGTGGGGAAGGCCCAACAGCAGGAGTATGAAGCCCATGGTCAGAGTCCAAAATCAGAAAGCATCTGTAAACCAGGAACTGAGCCAGACAAGGAAACCTCAAGGCCGAGCACTAGTGGTCTATTTCCCCAGCAAGACTCCACCACCTAAAGATGCCACAATGTTACATAGCAACACCACCAGCTGAGGACCAAGTGCTCAAATACAAGAGTCTACCCAATGCGTGGAGCCAGGTGTATGTCATGCTCCAACAACTGTGCGATGATGATTCTCCTCTGGCAAGGGGAAGCTTCCAAGTTCTTTCCCAGCTCTCCAGCTGGTGACATCTGGGGTCCAGAGCAAAGGATGTCCCCACTCGCAGAGATCACTAACTGATTCATGACCTCAGTCTGAGCCATTCCATTAACCCACCCCACATCCCCTCCTGACACAGGCTTGGGAGAAAGGGACGGGAATGAAAGGTCGTTTCAGTAGCTCCAAACCTGGTCCCTTTTCTTTGATTACAAGTGGGCCAGTATCAGTCATCAAATGAATTCCTATGGAGCAGTGGTTCTCAACCTACCTAATGCTGTGACCTTTTAATGCAGTTCCTCATGTCGTGGTGACCGCCCAGCATAAAATTACTTTTGTTGCTACTTCATAACTGTTATTTTGCTACTGCTATGAACCATAATGTAAATATCTGTATTTTCCAATGGTCTCAGGTGACCCCTGTGAAAAGGTCATTCAACCCCTAAAGGGGTTGTGACCCACAGGTTGAGAACCGCTGCTATGAAATGACAGCGCTCTATATATTTTGGAGGAAGGAGTAGAGAAAACACAGACATCAGACACCCCAACCCTAGCAGAAAGAAGAAAATTAGAAGCTTATTTGGATACCAAAGTCACAGAATCATAGGACTGGGGAAACTCCAGCATCCATTCCGAACAGCTCTTCATGATAGATGGGGCACCATGGTCCAAGGAAGTCAAGTCATTTCCCTGACATCACCATCAGGTTCAGGGCAGAGTCAAAAACCCAAAGTTACCTGCAGCAAGTGATTATTTCAACCAGAGGCCACCAAACTACTGGTGTGCTCTTTCTTAAAATTTTAAATTGCTTGCTAAAAAGATCTTAAAACTATGTTATATTACTATCATAAGCCTGCATTTCTGATTTCTATTCAAGGCAAAATGACTTGTAACAACATATTGCTATACCGAAGATCAGTGCTTTGTGGAACCCTCAACAAGCTCTTTCTTGCAGTAGGTGGTAATTAACATGGAGGCCCACAACTGGACAATGTGTAGAGATTGAGACTTTGGAGCATGCGGTCCTAAATGGATGTCCTATGATATCCCCTAACCTCAAGGCTCAGGGATCTATGTGGAAGAGGAAGTGGAAAGACTGTAAGAGCCAGTTTTGGTCATTAGTCTGAGTTCCAAGCCTGTTTGGGTCATTAGTAGTTTCTATATAAACTACCTAGAAGCCTGTCTGTGGTTGATTTGAATGAGAATATTTTTAAAATCATATATTTGAATATTTAGTCATGAGGAAGTGGCACTGTTCAAAAGGATTAGAAGGATTAGGAGGTGTAGCCTTATTGGAATAGATGTGGCCTTGGAGGAAGTGTGTCACTGAAGGTGGGCTTCATGCCAGGACCAGACTTTCTCTCTGCCTATAGATCAGAATGTAGCCCTCAGCTTCTGCTCCAATACCATGTGGGCCACCATGCTTTCTGTCACAATGATACTGAACTAAGTCTCTGAAACTGCAGTCAAGTCCCCAGTTAAATGCCTTCCTTTATAAGAGTTGCTTTGGTCACGGTGTCTCTTCATAGCAATAGAATGAAGACACTGTCCATCTCACTGCCCCCAAGCATCTTAGCTCAGCAAACATCTACTTCAGTCACAATTCATTCTCCTGTGCTCTTGGTTATACCAGAACCTTACAATTCCTCTGAGATACCAAACAGCCAACATCACTTTCTAATAAGAGCCTCATATTTTTAAATCTGTCACCCCTTACTTCTGAGACAGGCAAACATACAGAATTGTTTAGCAGTGTGGAACCCACTTGTCTTGGTTTATATAAATACCCCTCTCCGGCCAGTGTACCTAGCAACTGAAGACCCTCCTACCTTCACCAAGATGCCCATATTCTACCTCTAAACAACGGAATAAGTTTTTCTTCCCTTACAATCACCAACAGTTTTTATGCAAATGTATCCTAGAACATGCCCAGAGAGAGAAATGAGGGGAACAATCTGGCCTTGACTGGTTTTTGGATGCATCTATAATTAAGCAAACTTTGTGCTCTGAGTGGACTTTCAGAGGAATATTCCCATATATCACCTTATGCATATCATGACTAACCATGCACCTGATTAAGATCAGATGCATTATGGGAAAGGACACATGCACTAGAGAAAAGCCTGTCAAAACAGAAAACCATCCATACCACACCCATAGCAATGAAATTCCTCCTCTTCCTAAATATCAAAAAGGAAGCCCTGTATAATAACCTGGGGTCCTTGTGCACTCTGAAATCCAGGGATCTGCTGCTCTCTTCAGCACTGAATCGGTGATCATATAAAAAAATGTCCTTGCTCCTTTGCAATGCTTTGAATAAGAAGCTAAGAACCTAGAAGCCCCTGATACAGACCGTGACCAACAGGGACATTTCTGCCGTGTCAGTCTTTAAGCTAGCAAGGGCCACCCTTGGTGTTCTGTCCATCTCTCTCATCTCCTGCCTGACTGTGCTTCCTCTGACCATAACCTTCCATTGGTTTCCAGACCTAAAAACTGTTTGACGATTTTACAGCTCTGTTCACTAACACTTTAGAGTCCAACAAGTACCATTTGGCGACTTGTACCCTAGCGCGGAGAGGTTTCTACTCCTCCTTTGACTGTGTGTGTCATGTATGACATGATGTGTGTCCCACCATATAGAAAGATATATGCCAACATCAACATTCACTGGAAACGTCAAATGTGTCACTTCTAGAGCAAGTGTCATGAGGAACGTAATGACCAGACACTGAGCTTTCCTGCCTGCTGCTCAAACTTGACAGTGAAGCCTGCTGGAAACGTAAGTCAGCTCTAGTGATCACACACACTTCCACCGTGTACCAGTCCTGTGTTTCTAAAGTGAAATGCCACTGGCAGGTAATTTTAAGAGAGAGAGAAAACAACACCACCTCCTAATCTTATTAAAATAGCAGTTGCAAATAACGTTGAACTATCTTTGAAAGTTGGACTTACGTAGACATCTGCCCTTATGCGTGTGCTGACACTTCCAAACACCTAGATCCGAAGTTTACATTGTATGTTGCTTAAGCCACAAAAGGGAGGCTCATGGAGATTAAGGTACAAAATGGAGAGGCAGGGGCTGATTAAAACTCAAATGTGGAATCCTTACTGTGGACAGAAGACTGTGAAGAAAGAGCGGTGGGATCAATTTTGACAGCCTGAAGACAAAAACAGAGAAGGGGAAGGAGCCAGTGAAGGAGCTGGAGCTGACAGCAGCCTTGAGCCCAGAAATGAACATGAATTAATGTTTCATACAGAGCTCCCTTAATCTCATCCTAAAACACCTACTGTGTTACCATGCCGGCCCGTCGAGTCCTCCATCCAGGAATCTTGTCCTTATGCCCTGCTGGATAAATTTCTGAGGCTCTGATGTAAAGAAGGCATGCTAAATGCCAGAGGTTGCTTTAAAAAAAAAAAAAAAACTAAAAAAGAAGGAGGTGCTTTATGAAAACCATCCTGGTCTAAGAACAATGACCACCGACATTAGAATGAACTGTGAAGAATGGATATAGCAATCTCATTTGCAAAAAGAAAGAAAAAACTCATTAACAACAAAAGCCAGAAGAGATCCTGGCTTTCTCATTCCCACCCCTGCCTTGTGTCCTGAAGGAAATAAAGAAAGGACCATTGAGAACCACACCCTTCGGAGCTATTGCACCCAGACATGTACCAAGCTGCTGCTAGACTGCACCCCTCAAAAAAAAAAAAAAGTGGTATTAGGAGATGCATGGGAGGAAAGCCAAACTTCCCCACCACGGGCTGCGTCAATGACAGGCTTAAAAAACAAAACTATTTCCCGGAGATACCCTAGCAAAACAAGCAGACACCTTCAGAGGCACGTAGTCAACACCAGTGACAATGACATTCTCCTACCACATTCGTTTACCATATGCCATTTTTATAGTGTGATGCACGGGGCTGAACCAGGTCACAGGTTAGGAAGCTTCTCTATCCCTGCTGTCCCTGAAGGCTGTCTTACTCAGTGGGTGTGCCCCTCATCCTCTCTCCCTGTCTATTTTCTGACTGATCTATTACATAATATCCTCTCATGCCCTTCCTCAGAAATATTTAGTCAGTTAAGTACAGTCCCTGTGCTCTGCATCCAAGGCCATCTGCAAGCTGCCTACATTCACTAGTTTCATCCTGTCTTCTCTCTCCTGTACATACTGGGAAATCCTCTTGTCTTATTCCATTCTGCTAAATCTAACTACTTTGTACAAGTGGGGAAAAAAAAAGAGTTATTTTGTCTCACCATTCTGGAGCCAAATCAGGCTAGTGTATCTGGCTGGGGGCAGGTCATTCTACATTGTAACAAGGTAAAAGGTATCCTGAACATGTCCCAACGTGGTTCTAAGCTTTAAGCCAACCTGCTCTTATATCCACCAACTTAGTCCCTCCAAACCTAGCCCACTCCCAAAGACAAAATATCAGTGTCTTCCTGAGTGTGAAGCCACTAAGGTCCTAGTTTCCACCCTCTAGCCGTACCTCTTGGAGGTTCTGTCCCATCAACACTACCATGCCCAGACTCTACCATATGAACCTTTGTTGGATGGCCTGAATCCAAACCACAACATGCCTCAATAAGGATTCGGCTCCTTCCCAAGTATTTCTTGAGTCTCCTACCTTAATGGGGCTTTTTTTTCCTTGGCTCTGGCAATGTGAGTCCTGTGCTTTGGGGATCTGTTAAAATTTCCTTCTTTTAGGGTAGAGACCCTAACTCAGGCATAGAAATGTCACCATCCCAATGGGGAGAGAGCAAGGTACTTCCCTCAATGAGTGCTGAGTCTTCTCTTGGCTTACCTCATACTTGCTTCAAGCCTTCATGACAAAGCTTTCATTTGCTTCACACATCAGGCAACCAAGTCTGCTCTGATGCACCCTAGGTAGTCCATAAATGCTTTTCTTGTATATTTGAGATGGAATCAGGCTTAACTTCAAAGTTAAGGTTTATATGCTTTAAGTTTGGGGCCCCTTCAAATTAGTTTACAGCATTGGAAAACATTAATATGAAAGACAGAGTTGAGGAGTAACCTCCTTAACCATCTCCACTGTACAGACGGAGGCCTGGACAAACTATTGACTTACCCCCAAAGACACAAAATTAGAGCAATTAAAAAGCAAAACAAACAAACAAACAGAAACTGAGAACAAGCCTCAATATGCAGTGTTAAAGCCTAATATTAAAACGTTGATTTTAGGATATCAATGGAGAAAATGGTCAGATTACTTAGCAAAATATGGTGAGTGAGAAGGTCCCAGGCACCGTGCTCAGCATTCAGATGTGAAGACCGCCTAGAAACTCCTAACAGCCCCGGCATGGCATGCGTGTACATCTAAAGCTGTTGTCCTTGGTAAGCAGGGAATAGTCCATGAAGATCCTTGGTCTCAAACTCACAGAAATCCCCCTGCCCCAGCTTCCTGAGCTTCTTCTTCTTCTTCTTCTTCTTCTTCTTTCTTCTTCTTCTTCTTCTTCTTCTTCTTCTTCTTCTTCTTCTTCTTCTTCTTCTTCTTCTTCCTCTTCCTCTTCTTCTTCTTCCCCCTCCTCCTCCTCCTCCTCCTCCTCCTCCTCCTCCTCCTCCTCCTCCTCCTCTCTCTCTCTCTCTCTCTCTCTCTCTCTCTCTCTCTCTCTCTCTTTCTGGCTGAGATAGAATTCACTATGGAGACCAGGCTGGCCTTGAACTTATGACAATGCTCCTTCATCCAACTCTGAGTAGGCTTACAGAAGTATAGCATCAGGCTCAGCAGAAGGCTGAGTTTTAAATCACTGCCTATCTTCCTTTGGCTTTCGCTTTCAGCTTCTCTAACACCAGCCCAGGCAGCAGCTGGCTTCTGTTGTAGCCTTTTCTTTCATGTGGATGACTGATTGCACTCACATTGCTAAGATTATGAGGTTTATGACAGGAATTTCAATCTAAAAGATATACACTCCTACCTCGGCTTCCAAAGAAGGCAGGAAAAGCAGGAATACACACCCAGAGGGATTTTAAACTCCTAACCTTCCATCTCTCCCCTCCCCTACCCTTCCTTCTTCATCTTTTCAAATTTGCTGTCTGGTAACATAATAAGGAAAAGAACAAGGTGCCTCTGAAAACGTCTCCTGGATTGGATAGTGCCCTCTGTGCCCTTCTCCACTGCTTCTTCCCTGTGCTTCAGCCGAGCATCTTCCAGTCACGGATTCCTCCTGACAGCATGAAGCTGCCGTGCAGGGAACCCTCCCACTTTACAGGATGGACTGGGGTTCCTCTGTTGTGTTATTTGGGAAGTAATCCTCACGGAGTACAAATCACCTCCATAAAGCTGACCACTTTCTTCTTTGTGCAGCCGAGCAGCTCAAATGCTCAACCATCCTCCTTGCAGAGCCATCACCCTGCACGTCAGAACTCCAGCCAAGCCCGAGCTGAGAGAGGCAGGCTGGAGACAGCCACCATCATATGTAGGCAGCCGTGGTTATGACCAGCACCTGACAATGTAAGCAGCTGGCTTCCAGAGTGGCCAGCTCAGGAACTGGTAAACTGTAGGCAGCCGTGGTTATGACCAGCACCTGACAATGTAAGCAGCTGGCCAGCAAACAAGTCCTTTGAGCATGCGTAGGCCTCGTGCCCTTCTGAGTGGGCTTATGCTAATAAGGTGTTGGCAGCTTAACCTATCCTGGGAGGACACATCACCCAGCCCGCCTAGGGCAGTTATATAAGCAGCTCCTTTCTGCTGCTTGGGGTCCAGGCCCTTCCATCTCCTTCCTGGTCCAGGCCTTTCCCTTCCCTTCCTGGTCCAGGTCCCCCGTCCAGTTCCCCATTCCTATGTCAAGAGCCGTTCCTGGATTAAAGCCAACTGAGAAGGATCCTACCGTGTCGCGTCTTACTTGCGGGCCAAGGCGGACGCGACATATGGTGGCCCGCACGGGGAAACTGAGGACTTCACCTTCGTTGGATTCAGAACTCAGCAGCTAGGAACGGCGGTACAGGTATATTTATTGTCACAGAAAGTGCCCAGTGAGTAGGGCCGTCACAAGGTCCGCGGTAAAAGCGGCGTCACAGAAAGTGCCCAGTGAGTAGGGCCGTCACAAGGTCCGCGGTAAAGCGGCGTCACAGAAAGTGCCCAGTGAGTAGGGCCGTCACAAGGTCCGCGGTAAAAGCGGCGTCACAGAAAGTGCCCAGTGAGTAGGGCCGTCACAAGGTCCGCGGTAAAGCGGCGTCATAGAAAGTGCCCAGTGAGTAGGGCCGTCACAAGGTCCGCGGTAAAGCGGCGTCACAGAAAGTGCCCAGTGAGTAGGGCCGTCACAAGGTCCGCGGTAAAGCGGCGTCACAGAAAGTGCCCAGTGAGTAGGGCCATCACAAGGTCCGCGGAAAAAGCGGCGTCATAAGGTCCGTGGTCATAGGTCCATGGTAAAGTGGCAATTGAATCATGAGAGACCTTAGAAGTATCATGTTAATGTTTGCTTTTTGTGTTTGTGTTTGTTTGGTGTGGGTCTGTCTTGGTGCCGTAATTGTGTTTTCTCTGGGGTATTGGCAAGCATCAAATCAGGAAAGTGAAACCATGGGGAACTCACCATTGTGCCCCCTGAGAAGTGCCTTAATCACGAGAGACATTAGAAGTATCATGTTTGTGTTTGTTGTAGACCAGGTGTGGGTCGGTCTGGGTGTCGTAATTATGTTTTTCCTAGTATGTAGTCTTTGTTTCTGTTTAAATTGTCATTGTCCAAGACATAAGTGTAAAAAAAATAATAAAGGACGAAAAAGGGCCTCCAACATCTATCCTAGCACAAAAGATTTAGAGACAGAGAGTTCCTCCAGCTCCGATAGCTCAGTTGAGGAGGAAGGAGGGAACTTAGGCAAGATGGAGGAGGAAGAAAAGTTAGAAAAGATGGAGGAGGATCAAGAGAACCTATCAGTTGAAAGGGAGTCTGTGACCCTCTCTAGGCGGAGGAAAGGCAAACATGGGGCGGAGAAGCTTAAACCACCTGCTTGGGAGACGCCCACAGCTCCGCCCCTAGGCCCGCCTCCATATGCGGAGGTTCCTCGGGCCGGTCCACCCCCAGGGACTCCAGGACTCAATCGTTCTGCCCTGAGACTTGGAAGGAAGTGCGTATAGCCTTCCCAGTTTATCTTGACTGGAAATCCATTTACAGTACTGCGTTGGATACCGGGTGATTTTATACCATTGTGTGCCGTCATACGCACCTGGCCAGTGCCTATGCCGGTCCATTCTAACTCCCCGGTCCTCCTTACCTTTTTCCCTACCTACTTCTTGTGCTCAAAATGCACTTCCTGCTGGCTAACCTATATAAACCTATTCAGCTCTCTTGCGTCTCCTCTCTCAGGGGACTGTATATTATTCCTTTGGTATATAACTCTTCTCAGTCTCTCAATCAGAGTCGCCTCCTGTCGGAGTACCTGAAAGGAAATTGATCGAAAGAAGACGAGTACCTATCCAGGAGGCTCCTGTTGCAGATCGCTACCCTGAATGGCACCCGCCTGGATCCCTCTACTTTGGAGGGGCTCACCACTTGGGTCAAGGGTGCCCTCAATTTTCTTTAAAAGAATGAGCGGGAGTATTTATCTGGGGAGCTGTTGTTCTCCTAGGATGTGGTTTCTGCCTTTGGTTTCTGTGTCATTTGTGCCATGACCATGCAGGACATAAGGTTGTTGTTTACCAGGCGCTGACTGCCATGAAGGAAGGCACTCCCCCAGGTATTTGGCTGGCCTCCCTTAGGGAGGCATAGTAGGGAGCCTTCTGGACCCGGTAATGGCCATCCAGGCATAATCCCTAGATCCTGACCATCTTGACCATTGCCAAAGGTGTACACTCATGAGGCTCCTACAGCATCACCTCAATGTTTCTGAAGCGGGGAGTACGAGGAGCGCCTCGACTAGAGATGTTCTCAATCCTGAGATAGATTCTCTGAAAGCATGTCCGAGTGCATAGAGGTTTTGTGCCAAATGTACCTCTCCTGAAAAAAGGCACGAAGGCGGGTATGGCAGAAATATAAACTTTCCCATCACAATGCCTTCACTTTGCACAAGGGCTCGGACCTCTGTTTTCCACCGCTGACTTGCTGCGCTAGCGGCGACTCTATAGGTGTGCTTTATCGCCTCACGCCAACCACCTAATGAATGAGTTCAAGCATGCTTGGGTGTGGGATGCCTAAGGTCTGAAGGGTCCAGAGGTAACCTAATTCAAATTTAATAAATAAATAAGGGGGAGATGTAGGCAGCCGTGGTTATGACCAGCACTGACAATGTAAGCAGCTGGCTTCCAGAGTGGCCAGCTCAGGAACTGGTAAACTGTAGGCAGCCGTGGTTATGACCAGCACCTGACAATGTAAGCAGCTGGCCAGCAAACAAGTCCTTTGAGCATGCGTAGGCCTCGTGCCCCTTCTGAGTGGGCTTATGCTAATAAGGTGTTGGCAGCTTAACCTATCCTGGGAGGACACATCACCCAGCCCGCTAGGGCAGTTATATAAGCAGCTCCTTTCTGCTGCTTGGGGTCCAGGCCCTTCCATCTCCTTCCTGGTCCAGGCCTTTCCCTTCCCTTCCTGGTCCAGGTCCCCCGTCCAGTTCCCCATTCCTATGTCAAGAGCCGTTCCTGGATTAAAGCCAACTGAGAAGGATCCTACCGTGTCGCGTCTTACTTGCGGGCCAAGGCGGACGCGACAATCATATTTTACGTTTTCATTTCTTCCATTGGCTTGCACCCAAGTGCAATTTAATAGTAGTGAGTGCTGATGCCTTTTGTTTCTGCAACTGTATACATTAACATTAATTTAATTCATTATCACAGGTGGGCTGCAGAGTTCAAAGTAAGAAGAGCTCTGTCCATGGGATGAATGAAGAGCAAACAGTCCTGGATTTATATGCCTGAACCCAAGAGGGATTAGAGAAAGCAGAGCAAGCAGAAGTATGGAGAGGTCTAAAGGATTATAGAAGATAGGAAAGCCAGATGATGGCCTACGATGTGTGAATAAGTGTTCAGTTTGCTTTCTGTTGCTGTGACAAACACCACGACCCAAAGCAACTTAGGGGAGGAAAAGGTTCTTTTAGTTTACACTTCCAGACAACAAGTCCATCACTGAGGGAAGTAGGGGTTACATATCAACCAGAAGCAGAGGCAGGAACCATGGGAGAAGGCTGCTTACCGCCCAGCTCCCTAGCTTCTACTTAGCTTCCTTACATAGCCCAGAACTCCTTGCTTGGTCCTGCCCAAGTGGGCTGGTTATTTTTACATCAATCAAGAAAATGCCACCCCTCACAGACATACCTACAGGCCAATCTGATCAAGATGATCCCCCTAATCGAGACTCCCTCAGTTAACTGGGCTGTGTCAAGTTGACAGCTGAAGCTAACCAGAATAGGAAACCTTACATTCCTAAGTGAATTCTTGTTTCTCAACCAATATTTTGTAGGTGTGAAATTCTAAATGGTTTAATGCAAATTAATGGATACTGTCTATTTTCTTTGCAACAAAGGAAGGAAGGAAGGAAGGAGAAGGAAGGAAGGAAGGAGGGAGGGAGGGAGGGAGGGAGGGAGGGAGGGAGGAAGAAAGAAAGAAAGGAAGGGAGGAAATGTCCCTATGAGTCAGGATTGTCCAGAGAAACAAATCCATTAGGATGGAGATGGTTCGAGAGTGCTACCTCAAGTACATAATCCCAGTACTCAGGAGGCTGAGGCAGGAGGATTGCCATGAGTTTAAAGCCACTTGGCTTACATAGTGACTTCTAGGGCAGTTTGGGCTAGAGTAAGATCTTATCTTCAAAATAATGGATGCAGATAGATAAACGATCTTAAGGATTTGCAGTTTTATGAAGGGTCGCCTACTTTACTCAATCTAATGATTTTAATTATTAAATCAAAATTAATATTAAATTCATGGCAACACCTAGAGTGACATTTCATCAGTTAGCTCAGCATCTTACTCTAGCCAGGCTGACGTATAAAATTACCCACTGCCATAGCATCTGTTCTAACAAACACTCTCTAGAAGGAAAGTAACGCATTACTGTATTTTTGTGTAATCTTCTTGTTTCAAACATCGTTTTGACTCTGAGACATCATAAGAAAATTTACTGTTTACACTTTTGGACATTGGAAAGAAAGGTCATTATTGCAAAAGTGTTGGTTCCTTGCCTTCATAACACAACATGTGTGACAGCTGATATCATAAATAGTTTGGTTTCTCCTATTTGATCCATCCCGGCCTGGAAAAAGTTCAAGACTGATAAACATCAGTCTTTTCTCTGGGACAGATCTTACCATTGTGTGTAACACCCCGTCTGTGGACACATCGTAGAACACAGAATAGCTGTTAGGGTGAGGGAGGGGTGTGGAGAGGTTGATCAGTGAATACTAGTTTACAGTTAGATAGGGTGCAGAAGCCTTGGTGATATGGTATTGCACAACTCGTAGTTTTTAGATAACAGCCACCTAGTATATGTCTCCAGAAGAAAGAGTCAGAGATGTTTTCACTAGAAGGAAAGGATGACTAGTTGAGGGAACATGTTTAACACATGTTGTGTATGTAGTACACAGATACATGTAAGGAGACACTGCACAGAATCCTCATTAGTATACATAAACTTTATGTTTCTGTATAACAATTTAAGAAAGTAAGTCAAGAAACAGGATAAGCCCTGTAATATTCTGCCAATGGCAGCCTTCCTATTGGTGAGTGGGACTATGAAGGACCAAAAAGACCAGAACTAGGAATCACCCATGTACTTGAACACCAGAAGGACCCTGCTTCCATAATCATAGAAAGTAAGTACTCCAGCCTGGTGTGGAGATGCATGCCTTTAAGCCCAGCACCTGGGATGCAGAGGTAGGTGGATTTCTGAGTTCAAAACCATCGTTGTCTATGTGGTGAGTTCCAGGGCAGTTGAGGCTACATAAAGAGACCATATCTCAACACAAACAAACAGGAAGTGACTGCTCTCTGTTTTCATTAGCCAACATTAACCATTTGCACTAGTGAGTGAGTTCACTCATCCGTTCCCTATTGCGGGTGTTTATTAAAGCCGACTGGCTGGTCCAGGTAGAAGCAGAAGACTCTGGTCCCTGGCTTTTTTAGATGATTCAAATGGACAGGGTTTTTGGTTTTTTTTTTTTTTTTTCAACTTTATGAAGACATGAAATTGATGTTTATCATAACCTGAATTTGGAATTTGGGTCTTTTCCTGGCTGATAATATTGTGGGCTATGTTGATCCTTCCTCCTCCTTGGGGCTGAGGGGCAAACACAGCCTTGAAAGCATAAGAGGAAACAGTCTGTCCTGCACAGCTCGCCGTGTAAATGCTGAGCTCTTTGTTCAGATGTGACAGACTGAGTGCATCAGCAACTCAAGATGTTTCATTATAGTGGGAGCAGCTATAATGTAAAACGTTCTCCACATCCCGTCATGCACGAACACACGTCTATCACTGCAATTGAGCTGTAAATAACAGCTCCTAAGCTGCCAGCAGTGGCAGAGACGATACTATGCAGTCATCAAATCCCACTTTCCTTTTCTTTTCCAGAACCACAGTTTCCAGCCTGCTAGCAGTTAGAGAAGCATGCTTGGGTACTATGAACGTGGAACTGGTAGAAGTTATACAAGATACACCTAGGCCTGACCAACGACAAGCCCCATCCTCACCAGCAGGATGGTCTATCATTGTGACCCCTTTCTTGGCAATCTCTTAGATCATATATGGAATACTTCAATATCAGAGAGAGAACAAGGGATAGAGGAGGTGTAGCTCAAGGATAGTGTACCTGCATGCACAAATCCCTGTGTTCAATCCCCAGCAAACACACACACACACACACACACACACACACACACAAACACTGAGATAAGCATAGGAGAACATCACGGTCCCGGTACTCAAAAATCCAAGACAGGAACATCAGGGCTTACATCAGGCCAGCCTCAGTTACCTTGCAAGACCCTGTCTCATAAGAAAGAAAGAAAGAAAAAGAAAGAAAGAAAAAGAAAGAAAGAGAGAGAGAGAGGAGAGGAGGGAGGGAGGGAGGGAGGGAGGGAGGGAGGAGGAGGGAGGGAGGGAGGGAGAGAGAGACTATAGAGTCTAGAGACAGCACAGTGATAATACCCAGACCAATACAACATGGAAAATGTCTTTGTGAATTTTTGTGAAAAAAAAAAATTGAAATATGTAGTTTGCTCGTTACTCTTAGCTTGTCTGGCCCCATCAGTCCCTTGTTCCATAATGACATTTTAGTTAGTGACAGACCCATATAATGATGAAGGTAATAACGGAGCTAAAATATTCCCATCATCTGAGGCCACTGAAGTCACTAATACATAACGCAGCACTCATCATGTGTCTGAAGCGAGGCTGTGAACTAAAGTGAAACCCACAGGCGTGCATGATCCACAGCAGCCGTGAGTGACAACATTACTGTTGTGCAGCTTGACTTTACGTGTATCATTCTTTCAGATTGCACGCCTTCTTATAAAAACTTTGTAAACCACCAGCCCTGTGACACTGATGGCAGCCTTGTCTATGCTGTGGTTAGTATTTCTAGGCTGCATCAAGAGGCTACATGAAGTGGCTGGCTTGTTCCGTGCAGGTTTGTGTATGTGGTCTAGGATGCTCACACAGTCACAAGTACCACCACCCCCTACCAGAAATACCTTCCTTAGAGTGTGTACTCATCCTTAAGCAATGCAAGGATTTCCTAATCCTTGTCCAATGCCCACAGAAAACAGCGTTGCTTAAAGAGAGCACTCTGTTGGAAAGACGTATCTTGCGTAGCCTTATTCAGAGAACAACAGTGTAACCAATCGTCAGCTGTTTACAGCATCCTTCCCAAATGTGTGGATGCTTCTTTCCCACAGGTGTCCCTTGTTCTGCCTGAGCATTTGCATGGCTTTCAATTCTCCACATCTTACCATTCTTTCCCTCTGTGCCCCGTCCTCCTCTCCCAGCCTTTCCTTTCATTTCTAGGGATTCCAGGCCTTTACACAGCCCCACCATCTCCTGAATGTGCTTATTCCATTCCTGCTTCCTAGCTTGTGTTGCCCGGGCTGTCTTTAGCTGCCCTAGCCATCAAAAACTATTCAGCTTGAAGATACTAAACAAGGGTTTTATCCCACGAAGTACTCCTAGGAGATGCGTAAACAGCTTATGCAGTCGTTTTTTTGCATCTGGGGCCATGAATGCAGTCAGCAGGCTGGGCAGTTAGGAAAGGAAGATGAAGCTGTGAAGCTGGGGAGAGTAGACAAATGAGAAGCCAGCTGCATACCTTGGAAGCCAGGAGGAGGAAATGGGACCTAAAGTAGGCACTCACAGCTCTTGGGCCAGCATGCGGCAGGGGAAGCTGGCAGCTTGTATCACTGACCTAAACACATGCTGGAGTCAGAAACTGAAGGAGGAAGCCCAGCCTGAGCTGAGGCAGCTGCAAACTGGGCTTTGGCCTCACACCAACAAGAGGAGTCCAAAGCAAAGCGCTACAACAGCAAGCTCCAGCTTAGATCCTATTTAGAAACAAGGGCATGCATGCAGGGTGGTGTTGACACTTGCCTTTAACCCTAGCACTCAGGAGGCCAAGGCAAGGGGATCTCTGTTCAAAGCCAGGTCTAGTTACCAGGATAGGTGCCCTTAACTGCTTTTGGGAGCTCTATGTAGCAGCTGCTTTGCCTGTATTTTGTTTATTGGTTGGTTGGTTGGTTGGTTGGTTGGTTGGTTGGTTGGTTGGTTTTGTTGTTTTTGCATTTTGTTGTTTTTGTTTTGTTTTTGAGACAGGATTTCTTTGTGTAGCCCTGGCTATACTGAAACTGGCCCTATAGACCGAGCTGGCCTTGAACTCACAGAATCTAAGAGTCCAGAAACAAAGGGTCATGTTTTATTTATTTTTCTATCCTAAGTACGGTATCTGGACACATAGTAGGGCTATAGTAAAAGAGAAGCAGAGCCATTGGCATGCATGCCTTCAAAGACTTACTGTCACTACTCCGTAACAGGATCCTGTGTAGAAACACGGGCAGAAACGAGCAAGGACAATCTATCTTTTTTTTTTTTTTTTTTTAGAACTCAAAAAATAACAGTATCTGAGCCTTTCTTAGGTGCCAGACATTTCTAAACGCTGCACAGAGCTGGACAAGAATTGCATAAGATGGGTATCATAACCCCCTAAGGAGGATGCCGAGCTCATAAGCAATCTGCCCACAGCTGGTCCACATCACAGCTGAACACCCAACCCTCTCCTCCCTGGCTGTGCTGCGTTTTCTACAGAGAGGCAGACTGGGGACTGCAGGTGGCTGGAAGGGCCCTGTGACTCACAGGGGATTTCAAGTAGAAGCGAAGGAGGTGGCGCCATCCGCTGGTGCTTTAAAAAGGCCAGGGGTACTTATAAACAATCCTGCCTTAGGACCGCACCCTCCTCCCACGCGGCCATAGGCCCTTACCAGCTAGGTCTAGCCGCCCAGATCCCTCCCTGGTCTGCTCTTCCTGGGACTGCCAACTGGACCAGCATCCTCTCCTCCTTCACGCACCCTCTTTCTAGGCTGACTGGGGATTGCCACTTGAGTTTCAGTGTTGTTACACACTAACCCCAGTGAAGTCAGGCAGGGAGCGGTCATAAACTGTGACTGAGGCAGAACCCCAGGGACCCCTCAGCCTGGCCTGATTTCCCGTCTGCACTCTTCCATTGTGACCTTCAGCATCTGGTATGGGCTCGCTCATGGGAGGGAAGTGTTCTCTGGACTCAGTGAAGCTTGAGTAGGAACCCTTTTACTGTACATTAAAGTGCACGCTGCTTAACCCCTCTGGAAGTTAAGTATCCCTCACCCCTAAAAAAAACCAGCATGCACAACTTGGTTGGTAAACTACATGGAGACAAAGCAAACAACACTTGGAAAAACTCCCAGCGCATTTACAACGTTCAGCTCCAGAAGCCAGCACGGCAGGACCACAGCACTTCATCCCCACAACCCAGAACAATGAGACTATCTGCAGACAGCTTCATTCTGAGACCACATACAATTCACACCTGGCCCCCTGGAGGTGAGACAGCTTCTACCAAAGATTTTCATTAGAAGAACCTGTGGACAGGTCTCTACAGACATTGGAGACCCAGTTCCTAACTTTAAGGGGTATCCAAAGTTTTCCTTAAAATGCAGGCGTTTGAGCGGTGTCCATAAGGGGTTAATGGCTCCCTTTTCTGCCTTGATGCAGTTGCTGCTTCAGGCAGTAAATTCTCCTCTGACCTATAACTGACCCCAGCACACAATCATGTTATTCATATTATAAACAGAGGGGACGGTATGTATAATTTCCTAGATTTCTGGGAGATGGATCATAACTAAACTCCCAACTTTTCCTTTGGAGAAACGGTCCCATTTGTTTCTGGTTAGCTTCAAAGCAAAAACTCAGTTTTTCCTTGAATGTGTCAGTAACTTGAGTGAAATTTGTCACTTGTTTTTATGAAATATTCTTTGCCATTGCCTTCATTTGCTTGAAAAAAAAAAAAAGAAGAAGAAAGAAAGAAAGAAAAAAGAAAACCACCCATAACAACTCGCAGTCCCTACTCAGTTCGTGAAGGGCAGTGACAAAATGCTGGTGTCATTTCTGGTCTGGAAGCTAACAGGAGTCCCTGAGAACGGCCTAACATTTATCCCTCTGACAATCTACTTTCAAGAGCCCACTATGGGAGCAAGACCACGGGTGACATCTTGTTCCAATTTAAGCAAGGGTGAGCTGTGGGCCAGCTCCTTCAAATCATAACCAGCACAGAAATTACCTCCTACCAAAAAACCACAAGGCTTAGAGTCTGTAAGAATGAGACCCACTAAAGTTGGAACTCCGGAGGCCAGGCTTTTTTTTTTTTTTCCTGAAGCCACCCCGTCATGAACAGCGATTTCATTTTCTTTAAATGGGGGGTGACTTGTTTGTCCTGGGATGAAGCTAAATCGTGGCAGGAAAGGATGAAGAACTGCTTTATTTCGCCTTGAAAATAACTAATAACTCCCTTACCACCTTACAGTGAGCCAGGGTTATTTAGAAAACCTTCCACCTATTTATACCTTTCTATATACATACTTAACAGAGAGCATTTCATTAGCAAGTTACCAGAAGACTCTAGCTGACACACTCTCACAAGTGACTCATGGTAAACAGGATGTCTCTCTAAGAGTGAGGGCTTCCCAGGAGACCTCTCCTGCAGGAGAACTCGGCTGCAGGCTGCAGTTCTTAACTGGGGCATGCCTTAGTTCACCTAAGACTAGCAATATTGTGGCACTTTAGGGAAGTTCTTTGCCTGAGTTTGAAACGCCAGATCTTATGATTGGCACAGTCACTTTGAACCCTGCTTGATCTCTAGGTTCAGAGAACCAATGTGGTCCTGAGATGATTCCAATATAGCAAGTACACTCAGGATGACCAAGGAGTGTAGTCTGGATCCCAGAGAGGAATGTGTGTGTCACTGTCAGAGATGACCTAAGGACAGAGGAGGGAGGTGCTGAGGGCAGTGGTTAATGGTGGCCATTTTGGTTGAGGCTACTTTCTGAGACTCTTTCGATGGAGGTGGGGAGTGTCAGTGGTAGGAACACTTGGCTCGACTGTCCCTCTGAGATGATCACTAATATCATAGATCGACTTATGTTCCCTCAATACATATATGGAAGTCTGGACCTTAAAGTGTGCCATATTCCCAACAGGTCCTCAAAGAGGCAGTCAAAGTAAAACAAGACCATTAGAGTTGGCCTTCATCCAATTATAAAAAGAGGAAGTTAGTGTTAGCATTCTGTCTAAACTCCACCTCCACAGTCACCTGGCTATACAGCAGGAAGTAGTTTAAGAGACGCGACGCCCCACTCCTCTTTCACCATCGGCTTTTCCCTTCTCTCTTTTGTTTTTCTTCTTTCTTTTTATAATAAGAAGGGAGGTATGTTAGCATCAAGCCCGAGCTCTGAGTGACGTCATATTCAGGTGATGACGACCTCTACCTCATTACTAAGACAACCGCCAAACATTCCCATAATTCACCTGACTACCTCACCTGGTACCTGAGAAAGAATATGTCACAGGCCATATAAATATTCAGGGCGAGTGACATCACGCTCTCTCTTTCTCTTTCGCCATCCTTCCCCCCACTTCTTCCCCACCCTCTATCCAAATAAAATCCACGCTCTCCCGTGGAATCAGACAGTCTGCTGTTCTAAGCCGTGCGCCCCCGTAACCCTTTAGTTAGAACACAGACATACCCTGAAGCCATACAAGGACATGGGAGAAGACACCATCGGCATGCCACAGAAAGAGGCCTCGGAAGAAGCGAGTCACACCACACCTTGACTTCAGACTTGTATCATACAGAACTGTGAGGTGATAAACCACCAAGTCTATGGTCCTCACAAATAAATTCACCAACTGCCAGGATTTGCTCCTGGATCCGCAGTGAAGCCTCACTTATGCTCAGAATTTACCTGTGTTAGGCAAACAGAGAAACGTCTGGAGATTTGGAAATTGGGAAAAGTGGTAACCTTTGAGAGTCATCACTGGGTTTGATTTTGTTGTTGTTTGGGTTTTTTGTTTTTGTTTTTGTTTTGTTTCCTTTGTTTTGTTGTTGTTGTTGTTTTCTTCTGAGACAGGGTTTCTCTCTGTAGCCCTGGCTGGCCTTGAACTCACAGAGATCCCCCTGCCTCTGCCTCTGGAGTGTGTAGTGCTGAGATTAAAAGCATATGCCACCACTGCCTGACTATTTCTGACTTTCTACCCTTGCCTTGTTGGACCTCCTCAGCGTTCACTTCATCTCTCCCTTGGCCCTTTTAAGCCCCCAGTCACAGGGCCTCCCCCTCCCAGCACTCTAGTGACTTACAGGTCACTAACACCATACCTGAGCCAAGTGCAAACCAGTGCCTTCCCAGTTCACTTTCTCTCCGAGGCGCCTGACAGTCCTGAATCTTGATTCCTGACCCCCATCTTTTTGTTTTGTTTTGTTTTAAGAAATACTTGCTCTCTGTGACAGTTTTACACTACAAAAGCTTTTGAAAAGGTCTATTAAGCCAGCGAGATGCCTCAGGAGGTAAGAATGCTTGCTGCCAAGCCTGATGGCCTATGTACAATCCCCCAGGTTACCACACGGCAAAGGGAAAGAATGGACTCACATGTGTTGTCCTCTAACTCCCACGTCTGTACTGTGGCAAACACCCACACACACTCAAATATTCACACATACAGATTGTTAATGTAATTACATTTTTTCAAAAAGAGACCTACCTCGGCCTTTTGAAGTAGTGACTGACTCAAAACCACTAGCCATTTTGTCTTCCTCCTTGTCCTTGGGACATTTGAGAGGGCATTATGGGTTGCAATGTCTCCATGGGTCAGGTAGTACATGATACTGGCACCTGGTATGTAGAGGCAAGAAAGCTGCTAAGCATCCTATAGCATCCATGTCGGCCCAGATGTCAATCATTCAAAAGCCCCACCCTGCAGTAGGATGAAAGTGTGTCCTACTGGAGAGATGACTCGTGGCTAAAGGTGAGAACCAGAGTTGGCATGACAGCACCTATGTACAAAGCCGGGTGTGGCCACCACCTGTAACCCAGTGCTAGTAATGGGAACCAGTGAAAGAACCCCTGGGGTTTGCTGAAAAACAGCTAGCTAAAGGTTCAGGAGAAGATCCTGTCTGGAGGAGATAAGGAAGAGAGCTGAGGAGCAAGAAACCCCAGGTCTTCCTCAGGCCTTCACAGGTATGTGTACCCCCATCCTACACACACACACACACACACACACACACACAAACAGGTGCCTTAGTCTTTCTTTTATGAATTAAATGTGAAATATCCTTGTGCCTCCACTGTTGGTACTGATTGGCAAATGTTTCATTGCTGAGAAGAGACACCATGACCAAGGCAACTCATATACAGGCAAACATTTAGCTGTGGCTGGCTTACAGTTTCGGAGGTTCAGTTAGTTATCATCATGGTGGGAAGCATGGAAGTGTGCAGACCCACTTTGTGCTGGAGGAGCCAAGAGTTCTACATCTCGATCAGAAGATGGCCAAGAGGAGACTAGAATTCCACACTGAGCAGAGCTTCAGCTTAGAGACCTCAAAGCCCACCTTCACAGTGACACACTTCCTCCAACAAGGCCACACCTCCTAATACTGCCACTCCCTATGGGTCAAGCATTCAAACACATGAATCTATGGGGGCCATACCTATTCAAACCACCACAGGGAGGTAGTGGAAGATTTTAGAAGATAGAGTCTCAATGGGTCACTGAGGGAAGATCTCTGAAGTTTATTGCTCTACTCACATCCTATTTAGTCTTTGATTCCTGTTCCCCAAGATGTCAGGACATGAGAATCCTAACTGTATGCTTTTGTCACCATGGAGTTGCCCACCACCATGTCTTCCTTCCCATAAATGATTGCATCCCTTCAAACCACGAGCCAGGACAAAATCCTCTCTCAAGTATTTTCTTGTCCGGTATCTGATCACAGCAATGAGAAAAGTCACCATTACACCTGCCTCTCCTGGTCCTGCACTGGTGTTTTCTGATGCTGGCACGGGCCTTCATTCATCAAAATACCCTGTCAGTCAATGACTAGGTGGCAGTACTGTGCTAGGTATGAGGAACACCACAGTGATTTTAGAAAGGAGAGAAAGGGAAGAGTGAGATCCGATCCTTGTGGAGATTGGAGTTGAGTCGGGGATAGAGACAAGATTACACTTAAAGAACTATGCAAAACTGGCCAGGGTGAACAGACAGGGAAAGAGCCATTGGTGTTTTGTAAGAATATAACCAAAAGGACTTCATCTAGGTTGGGGATATCAGGGACGCAATGTCTAAGATCCAGCTTGCGGGACGAACAGAGGAAAGACAGGTAAAGAATAAAAATTATAAACAGGAAACAGCTTGTGTAAGGAGCCTGGAGAAGGCAGAAGAAAAGGTCCCTGTAGACCAGTGCTTCTCAACCTTCCTAATGCTGTGACCCTTGAATACAGTCCCTCCTGTGGTGGTGACCCCTCAACCATAAATCTATGTTCATTGCTATTTTATAACTGTAATTTTGCTACTGTTATGAACCATAATATAAATATGTAAGTATGAAGTATAACTGCTATGTGACCCCTAAAAAGTCATTTGACCCCTGAAGGGGTGGCGACCTACAGGTTGAGAACCAGTGTTGTAGGTGCCTCCAGACAAGCAAAGGAGAAGAGTTCTCGGAAAGGTTGGCCTTGCTCACAGGTTTTGCTTAATTGTGAGCGAAACCTGTGGGGCCAATTTGTGGAATGAGCAGGACTCACACAAAGCAAAACCTTGCCTCCTGATAAGCTTTCTGTCAGTTAAATTCCTTCCTAGTCCTATGGATAAAAATTTGGATTGGGCCTCAGGGGGTTTTCTTTTCATTCTCTAGTCATGGCACAACGCAGATTGGATCTGTTTCAGTCATGAAAGGTGTCCAGTGCTCTAAACTCCATTAGAACATGGCTTCTCTCTCTCTCCAGCTTGCTATAGCTGAAGTCAGCACTGGGCAAGGAGACTCTGAGGAGGAACTCACTGGCTGGGTCCCCATGGTACTTCCACATTCCT
This sequence comes from Mastomys natalensis, assembly GCA_021653895.1. Lineage (NCBI taxonomy): Eukaryota > Metazoa > Chordata > Mammalia > Rodentia > Muridae > Mastomys > Mastomys natalensis. The sequence goes on from JAJTUV010000742.1 coordinate 634,007, forward strand.
CCTCTGATCTCTTGGGGAACAGGAATGGAGATGGAAAGGAAAGGACGGAGAGTGGTTCGTTTGTGGTCACAAGCTAATGTGGGATTCTCCGGGAAGTGACCCACACACACATTCCTTCCCCGCCCCCATAGAACATAACTGTTGACTCTTCAGGGACCACCTCTTCCCTTCCACTTCTGAGCATCCTCACCCACACACAGCCTTATATGTGATGAAAGCCTGTTTTGCTTCCTTTGGTCTCAGCCTTCCTTCCTTAAGCCCTTACAACACTTCTAGTTTCTGTCTGTCACACCCACCAGGTTGACTGACCATTTTCTTCTCTGGCTTTCCAGGCAAACAGGTGCTACTCATTTCCTTCTGGTCCCTGCTAGCCATGAAACACTTCGCTGGTCTTCGCTGGTCTTCAATTCATAAAGAGAAACACACCCAAGAACTTCTCGTGGTATTCCGGCTGATTCTGCTTCTGCTGATTTGTGCCAATTCAGTAAAGCCCTGTGGTTTCTGCCAGAGGAATTGCTGCTACTAATTCGTGTTTGATGTTTGCTATCGAACTAAACTGCTGATATCCTGACAATAAAGATTGGAATCACCCCCAAAGAACCACTTCTAAACAGGTCCACAACCCCCCTGTCCTATTTAAGGCTAGAAGGGAGACTGAAGCATTTAAGAACCCTAATTAAAGTAGGTTTTGAAAAATCTAAGCCTGCATGAGGGAAAAGAGGGCAGGCAACTCTGTCACTTTCCCAGAAGGTAAGGCTAGGAGTCAGAGCACAGATCCTTATACCACCATCAGCCAAATTCCTCAGAAATCTCTTCTAAATTGAACTAGGACTGCACTGACCAGGTACTGTTAATTAAAATGATTAATCACACTCACACTTAGGGTAACAACGTTAGGGAAAGTACTTTACCAAAATCTCTCAAAGAACTGACTCATTTTCTTTTATCATACACCTCTTGGATGTTTACCTCCCTTCTGATATACTCTTGGATAGATGATGCAGGGCCAAAGGTTATAAACAAAACATTTCTGGAAATCTTTTTTTTTTTTCAAGTCTAGCAATCTCCCTTAGCATGTCAGAACAGCTGACATTAACCATCTTGATGCCTTGGCACCAAAACACTTAGGATGCCATTAACCACAAGGGATACAAACCCCTAACTTATAGTCATACAAATGACGGGGACATGCTGACTCACATATAGAACCAACTACTCAGTGGGCTGGGCAGGCTGACGAGCTCAGCAGTTCAAGACAAGACAAAGACAGACATTAAGCCAATATAATAATAATATAATAATAATTCTCTGGGAAACCTGATAAGAAAAATAATATCCTCAAAGGTGTTTATGACATATGGATTTTCCTTTATTTGAATTCTTTCTCTTTTTTCTCTTTTCCTCTCTTGTGGGAGGGGTTATCCCAAAACACTGCACTTGCGGTTAGAAGCATATGTTGAAGCAATCCCTGCAGAGGCGGTGACTGAAGTCATCTCAAAGAAAGTTCTTAGGTGGCATGTGCACTAACATGTGTGGTAACATGTGTGATAACATGGCTTCTGGATGAGGCTAAGATGTGACTAGTGCCAACAGAGCATCTCAGCACACTGCCTTGTTGACTATGGCTTAATGATGTCTCCCAATGTTTCACTTCCTGAAAGTTTGGTGTCCACAATGCTGATGTGGGGAGGTCATGGAATCTTTAGAGCCCATTAGGTGTCAATTACATCATGGGTACCACATCATGAGTGAACGAAAGTTGACTGTGGTGAGATTAGACTAATACCTCGAAATCAGGGTAGCCTAAAATGAGCTTGCTCTCTCTTCCCATCTCACCTGTGACCTCTCCTTCCTGCATGCATCCCCACCATGATGCTGTCTACCATGATTTGAGGCAGCTAGAAGACCCTCATTAAGGCTGCCCAAACGACAGCATCATGCTCTTGGACCTCACTATGAGCTAATAAACTTCTTTTTTTTTTTTTTTTTACATTTCAGATATTCTCTCCTTACCCCATTTCCCCCCTCCCTCCCAGGAACTCACTATCCCTTCCCCCATCCTCCTGCCTCCACGTTGGTTTACCCCCCCCACCCTCCCCCGTACCTCACCTCCCCACCCTCGAATATCCCCCCCCACGATGTCCAGCCTTCATGGGACCAAGGATTTCTTCTCCCACTTATATATAGCTCCCTTGCATATATAGCTGGAGCCATGGGTCCCTCCCTAAGTGCTCCCAGGCTGGTGGTTTAGACCCTGGGGGCTCTGGTTGGTTGGGATTGTTGCTTTCCTCATGGTGTCGCAAATCCTCTCAACTCCTTCAGCCTTCACTCTATCTTCTCCATTGGGAACCCCATGATCAGTTTAATGGTTAGCTGTGAGCTTCTGCCTCTGAGTATGTCAGACTCTTGCAGACTTCTAAGGAGACAGCTATATCAGGCTCCTGTCAGCATGTACATCCTGACATCCACATCAACCTCTACCTTTGGTGACTGCACATAGGATGGATATCCAGGTGGAATGGTCTGTCTCTCCTTCAGTTTCTGTTCTGCACTGTGTCTCCATATTTGCACCCTTGAGTATTTTGTTACTCCTTCTAAGAAGGACTGAAGCCCCCTACTTGGTCATCATTCTTCATGAGCTTTATGTGGTCTGTGAGTTGAATCTTGGGTATTTCAGGCTTCTGGGTATTTCGTTATAGCAACAAAAGCAGACTAAGACAACCATCATGGTAACTTATAATGTAACTTCACTTACATAGCTGCCTAGTTGTCCCTTATGTGCATGTGGCTCATTTGAACTCTAGGGAGAAAGGAAACAAATACATGGGTTTCTTTTCTTGTTATTTATTCCTTCAGCACTTAGCATTGTTACTTATAAATCACATTCAGTATGTAAGTTAAAACTCTTCCAAAAGAATTATGCACGTGTCTATTACCTGTCCTATATATGACCAATCCATGGAGCCAGAGATAGGGCTATTTGTAGTACCCTCATTAACTGATACAGTCAGAGAGATACTGGAAATGTGATTCATTCTTTGTATTGCAGAAGAAATAAAGAACTACATTTTTTCCCCAAAACTAACCTCGACTGGAATTTTCTTCTACCCATGAGAGTGTTATGTTTATAAATACACAGTTCCAAGGCCATGAAAGCAACATTCTAAAGCAATTCTTTGCTTTGATTATCACATATAATAAGCATTTAGTCCCTTAAGTTTTTATTGGTTTTGGAAAGTTTTTGCCCTACTAAAGCCAAGACCTCTTCCCACGGCCTTGTAACACAAGTCATATGGTCAATGGAAGCCCTATATCATAATGTCTACTGAGCAATACAAAGGTATGTCACGAGTAATAACACCCCACCCCTTGGAACTAGTCCAAGCCAGAAAACCCAAGAGTCTTGATACAAGATCCACACAAACCAGAACGGATCCTGAGAAAGCACTTGGTGAACTCTTAATCTCCTTCTAGCCCCTTTACAGGGGACCTCTGCTCCCTCCTGCTTTCTATTTAGAAACGTAACAGAAAAAAAACTAGAGACAACATGGAGCCTTAAAAACAATAGGCACACACAGTCTCTTTCTGAAGAACTTTCTGGAGTCTTTCTGGGCCTGGATGAAGAGTCTGAGCAATCTGAAACCTCGCTCCCGTGTTGCTGGATTAGCTGCTTTCTGTGGAAGGTGGACTCGTGTCTGCTGTTTGTTGCAGGATTCTCCTTAAAGGAGCTGTAGGAGTACAGTCAACTCCTCACTCTCTTGAACATGAGTACTCAGTCCTTTTGCTTCTGGAAGGGGTGAGGTATTAGAGATATGGGAGTAACTTTGGTTGTTGACTTAGTTAGCAGGTTAAGCAGGTACCTGAGACAGGTCCAGAGAGCCCCTGGGTATTCTGTGTGTAGAATGAAGTTGACAAAAACACTGGTGGTCCTTCCTCAAGATCAGAGGGCATAAGCCTAAGCCCAATTTTTAAATCAATTCACCACCAACTTGGAAAATCCTACTTTGTATCTTGACTTTCCTTTCTTATTTCTAAAATTAAAATTGAACACTTATACAATCAAAGATGATTACTCTCTAGAAAACATAAGCCAGGCTAGGAACTGTGAGACACAGAGTTTTGGAGAGCCCCAGAAGCCTTGGGCAAAAGGGCTGAGAAATGCAGGGATGGGCAGTACAATCCAGGATGCCACGTAAATTCTGTTTTAAAGCAGTATTCTCAGTTTAAAGAGATGAGTTCTGTTTTATTTCATGTGCTAAAGGTCCAAGAATGTTATCGATGTATACCACAAGGATGTAAACAGCTAAGAGACGGCTTGTAGCACAACCACGAGAACCTGAGTTCTGTCCTTAAACCCACATAAAAAGGCTGTGGATGGCCTTTTGTGCACATGCCTGAAATCTCAACAGTAAGGAAGCAGAAGCAGGTGGGCCCATGGAGCTTGCTGGCCAGCCAGCCCAGCCTCTTCAGGGAGCTCTAGGCCAATGAAGAGATCTTGTCTCAAAAACAACATGGATCACACCTGAGGAATAACACCCAAGGCTGACCACCACATGCACATATATGCACACTCACTTACATACATGTACATACGTACATATATACATACATACATACATGGAAAAGATATTTAAATAAATAAGTCTTTGTTGAGTTCTGCCACATGCATATGTCCTGGTGCCAACAGAAGCAGAACTCTTTTCCAGCAGGTGTTCTGGTCCCATCCCTAACAAAGGGACGAGAGGAAGGTGAAATAAAGAAAGCACAGAGGAAGGTGGAGTGGAGCCGGAGAGCTGACTCAGCAGTTAAGAGCACTGACTGATCTTCCAGAGGACACAGGTTCAATTCCCAGCAATTCCCACCTGCTGGAAAAGAGTTCTGCTTCTGTTGGCACCAGGACATATGCATGTGGCAGAACTCAACAAAGACTTATTTATTTAAATATCTTTTCCATGTATGTATGTATATATGTACGTATGTACATGTATGTAAGTGAGTGTGCATATGGTGGCTCACAACCATCTGTAATGGGATCTGATGCCCTCTTCTGGTGTGTCTGAAGACTTCTATAGTGTGCTCATATATATTAATATGAATAAATAAATCTCAAGGGAAAAAGGGGGGCTGGAGAGATGGCTCAGCAGTTAAGAGCACTGACTGCTCTTCCAGAGGTCCTGAGTTCCATTCCCAGCAACCACCTGGTGGCTCACAACCATCTGTAATGGGATCCGATGCCCTGGTGTATCTGAAGACAGTGACAGTGTGCTCATATACATAAAATTAATTAACAAAGAAAGAAAGAGAGAGAGAGAGAGAGAGAGAGAGAGAGAAAGAAAAAGAAAGATGGAAGGAAAGAAAGAAAGAAAGAAAGAAGAAAGAAAGAAAGAAAGAAAGAAAGAAAGAAGGAAGGAAGGAAAGAAGGAAAGAAGGAAAGAAGGAAAGAAGGAAGAAAGTACAAAGAACTGGAAACAGTGGATAAAACAGGATCCAGGGCTGGTATTGGTTGCTCAGGGAGCAAGCCCTCTTGTCAAATAGCCTTCCAGCTATCAGCAAGGGCGTATGACCTGGGTATGGCAGTGGGAACCCAGCAACATCTCTCACTTACTCTATGAGTCCTACTTTCTGAAACCTCGTGCTTTGGGGAGTTCTTGGTGACCCCCCATCCCTATCATGTGCTGTAGCTCCTCTTAGTGGGCACGTGGGCATGCAGTACTCCATGCTGCTGAAAAGACTGATTTTTGTCTGTTGCTAAACAGCTATTGACATGGTGGAATCGGGATAGTCCTTCCAAACATGGGTTGTAAACCGCAGACCATAAGAGAATGCCTCGGGTGCACTGCGCAGGCAAAGCTTGTATTTATTGGCAGATGACTGGCATCTTGGAAGATGGTATGCTGTCCTAAAATACTTGTGTAAATCTAGACAGTAACTTGAAGTCCATGTGAATGTTTCCAATAGAATTCAGGATTCAGAAACTAGCTCTCTGGGTCCTAGATGAAACTGTCCCAGTTACTATGGCAAAGGGCTTCATCTTAAATGCAGAGCTTCCAGAAAGTTCTGCAAGCCGTGACCAATAGTTTGCCCATTGGAGTGAGAGCACAAATGCAAGCCTGAAGTTTGGCTCTCCTTTTTCCTTGGATACATTGACTGTTTATTTTGGCAGAACCACGAACAACAAGGATATCGTTTTGACCTACAGTAGTGAGGCTGACGTCTAAATTGGCGAACAGGAAAAGGTTTTAAGCAATCTCTTGGATTGAAGAGACCTCTGTTCTCTCCTACTTCTGTTTAAAAGGGAGTTGTTTAGCCAGGCAGCAGTGGCTCATGCTTTGATCCCAGCACACAGGAAGCAGTGGCAGGCAGATCTCCAAGTTCCAGGCCAACCTGGTCAACAAAGCCAGTTCCAGACCAGCCAGAGCTACCCAGAGAAACCCTGTCTTGAAAAACAATAAATAAAAATAAAAAGGGAGTTGTTTAATTCCGTTGGGGAGTCTGTAAGCTGCTTACCACCTAGCCCAGGTTAGCTTAGACTCAAAGCCTCCATCTCCTGATGACATGTGTGCACCAGCATACATAGAGGATTGAATTTGATTCTCAGTTTGTTTTTATTAAGAACAAACTTTCACAGCAAGATGTCATTACTTTTCACCTTTGCTGGGATCTTCTGAAGCATTCAGATAATTGAGAACAGGGAAGAAAGGAGACAGCTGCCTTCACCGTTTATTAATAATGCTTGGGGCTGTGGCTACCTGTGAGAGCTGTCTTCACTAACACTGTAAGGAAGCACCCTGAAAGTCTGTCCGAGGGAAGTGTTTTCTCTTCTCTCTCTCTCTCTCTCTCTCTCTCTCTCTTCTCTCTCTCTCTCTCTCTGTGTGTGTGTGTGTGTGTGTGTGTGTGTCTGTCTCTGCTTCTCTCTCTCTCTCTCTCTCTCTCTCTCTCACCACACACACACACACACACACACACACACACCTTATGAAGCACCTATATGAACTTAAAATACTCTCAACCACTTTTTCCAAAAGACCTAAATTTAATTAGCAGCTCCTAATATACCCAGTGTGCAAAGATGGAAGCAAACAAGATCCTCCCCATAAAGGCATCATCTGAGACTGGCCATAATGGGAACTAGAACATAGCGCTCACCAATATGAAGCACAGCATGATGTAGAAACGACAGGACCTGCCTTTTCACTAACCATTTGGATGGCCGTGGCTGCCGCTCCACTGTCAGCTTTCCTTCATGACCCATGGAAGCAATGCCTGCATACACAGGACATCTAATTGAAAAACTATTTTGTTCCAAAGAACAAAAACTTCAATAATCTAGGAAACCTAGAAGGGAGGGAAGAAAAGGAAGATGGAAAGGGAGGGAGAGAGGAAGGAGGGAGGGAGGGAAGGAGGGAAGAAAAGAGGAGGGAAGCAGGAAGGGAGGAAGGGAGGAAGAGAGGGATGGAGGGAGAAGAAGATGGAGAGGAAAAGGAGGGGGGAAAGAGGGAAGGAGGGAAACAGAGGGAAAGAAGGAGGGAGAGAGATTAGCTAACTAACTGGAAAGCTCAAGGTGGTATTAGTCTCCAGTACAGTTTATTGGAAACACTCACCAGTGTCACCAGGACATTTTCTGTTCCTGACACAACCTTTTAGCCATAACCTACTCTATCTTGTCTTTATTTTAAGATAAAGTTTCCTCCTGGGATAAAAGTCTATACAGAAGCTTTAGGTAGTGTGTCTTCTAGGCTTTAAGTTGAGTAGGACTACACTTTATTTGCTCTGACTGCATCGCAGTTAGTCCCTGATACAGAGAACAGGAACCTGGCTGCCTAGACCTGAGCCATGTGCTTCATACCCCAAAGGAGTCAAAGCCACCTGAAGGAGAAAGATGAATGAGCATTAGTGTTAGATCCCAGGGGGGAATTGGGTGTGGTTATCAGAGAACAGTGAATGGACAGTGGGCAGAAAAACATCCACCAGATCCAGAGGCTTAGGGATGTCCTGACTCGTGTACACACCCAATATAGCCTCTCCACCCTCTGCCTTTGTAGAGTCATATTCCAAACTGACCAGGATGGTGGTGCTACATTCAGCTGGGTGACTCAGTGGCTCCCATGAGGCCAGCAAGAACATGATGTGAATGTCCCAAGTCAGGGAGTTGTTAAAAGAAGATATGGGTGTTGTATACGCCAAAGGTTGTCACTATAAACTAGGACTGTTGAGCTTGCCTAGAAAGTTCTTTTCCATTCACAATCCTCTATGGTCTAGACGAGGCTGTGCCCTCCGTTTTATGAAGCTTGAACTCTCAAAGTTGCTCTGGAAGACTGGAGACAGGGGGAGGATAGTGAGGACTATAATTCCAAGTGACTGTCCTCTCAAACCCATGGCCAAGAATTACACGAAACTACAGAGTAGTTGGAAAACTAAGATAAATATGACGTATCTCTTCAGAAAATCTACTTTTCTTCAATAGAAAGTAATTTAAAACACTGCTTTTGTAGTATACAAATATAATCAAGTAGAATGAAAAGTTGACATTAATTTTAAGATAAACCATTATCTTCAAAGACTTGTCAAACTCACCATGAATGCCCAAACTAAAATAACCCGCATAATGGAGAGAAGGAAGAAACCCAAAACTTTTTTTCCAGTCAGATATGAGGAAGCATGGTCTTCATTTATGAACTTGATCCAATAACCCAAGCAAACAGTGTACTGGCAAGCCATTTTTAGTATCCAAGGGAACAGCCATGGAGTACAGCTGAGTAATGGCCCTGCATGCTATTTCCTACAGATCCATGGGGAAATAATTTGAAATCAAAGTTGAGCGGCCTTCTATTTTAAATAGGACTTAAAACTCTGGAACTCTGAGAGAACTGTTAATCTTTCCTTCTGCTAGACATTCAGCAACATAATTCAGCAAATTACACAGTGCTGCGAGTCACACTCATAAGCAGGATATAACAGCATCTCAGCAAGTTGTCCAGGGATGGGTCATAACAAGCTCTGAACTGGACAGTAGTAGCAAAACCAACGTACAGAGGATTCTGGAGACCTTGGGAGCAAGGCCACCTACACCTACCTGTTCATCCCTGAGACCTGGGATGTTTCTTCTAGTCTGGCTCACTGAGACTTTTATAAAGGTGGGGAAAGAGCTGAGGCAAGACTACCCGTAAAGCTGTGCGAGGTAGACTGTAACCAGACACTCCCCTACTGGAATAGACGCTAAATGAAAAATGACAAGGCTGCCCAGCCAGCAGTGCTAGGGTGGGTGTGTCTCTACCTTCTCTTGGGAAACTGCTTCACTCCAACAGGTGGTCTATGTGTGAACTGAATGGTGTCCCTCCTCCTCCACCCAGTTGAAGGAGTCCCAACAAAGCTCTTCACACAGCTAGGCTCATCCTATGGCCCAGCAGGAAAGGCAAGCTAATCAGAATCATTACCAGGTTTTCAGCTGAAACTAGAATTTCTCTCCTTTCAGAAGGGAAGCTGGTGTCAAATACCATCACCTGCCATAGTTCTGGTCCTATAGAGAAAACTTGGGGAGAAAGAGGGGAGAAAGAGGAGAGAAGACAGAGAGGGAGGGGGAAGAGGAGAGGGAGGGGGGAAGAGGAGAGGGAGGGGGAGGGGGGGGAGGGGGGGGAGAGGGGAGGGGAGGGGGAGGGGGAGGGGGAGGGAGGGGAGAATGCCCTCTCAGTTCTGGGCATCTCTGTCCCCAGAATAATCCAGCCATGCCCAGATCTCCCTCACTTGCTTCTGTTTCTCAGAACAACTGAAATGTATAAAGAACAAAACAGCTGGAGATGGAGAGGGGCTGTCTGGGACAGCCCAGACTACACCTCTGCCCTTCCTAGCATGGAAAGTCCTTCAGTACTTGTTCTCAGAGGTCCCAGATTCAACTGATATATCAAACCCAGAGTGGGCAGTGGGTGTCATTTAGCCGCAGTGCAGCATCGGGGATGTATAGAGGAGACCCTATCCACCCAGAAGCTTTCCCAAGCCTTGAGGAACTGGTTCACCAATACTCTAAGCTTCTGCTTAGTCATGCAACCTACCTGGGAGGAATAAATTCATTTTGCTTAATCATATGATTCTCCTGTCTTGCCAGACCCCAGAAGATGTGTGGTCAGGACAATAGTAGTTACTTTTCTCATTGCTGTGATTTAAACAAACAAACAAACAAACAAAACTGGGGCTAAGGATAGGGGGCAACTTAAGGCAAGGCAGGAAAATGTGTGCCTGTGATTCTAGAAGAGGTAGGCCAGCCAGAGCTGGAGAGATCCTGTCTCAAGAAACAGACAAAAGCAGGCATGCTGACACATATCTCTGTCTCCCCAGTTCTAGTGAGGTGGAGACAGGAGGGTTAGTAGTTCAAAGTTAGCCTTACGTGGCAAGATCTGAGGCCAGCCTGGGCTACATGAAACCTGTTTCAGAAAACTAGCAGGGGCACGTTATGGGAGAAGGGAATTATTTTAGTCCTCAAGTTTGAAGATAATTCATCACAGTGGGGAAGACATGGTGGCAGGCAGCAAGAGCATACAGCCTGGAAACGCACACGTCTTTGCATCTTGTTAGATCAGGAAACAAAGGATAGGTACGACATGAAGACAAGTTACAAAACCTCAAAGCCTGGGGCACAGAAGAGATGGCTCAGAGCACCAGCTGCTATTGTAGAGAAATCAGGTTTGATGCCACCTATACTTTGGCTTACAATTATCCATAATTACTGTTCCAGGGAATCTGATGCCCTCTTCTGACCTCCACGGGGATCAGGCACAAATGTGATGAGCAGACACAGATGAAGGCAAGATGGTCATACAATAAAAACAAATAAAGATATAAAATTATATATAAAATAACCTCAAGGCTCACCCCCAATCACCCACTTCCTCCAGGGAAGTACCACTCCCTAAAGGTTTCAAAGCCTCTCAAAGCAGTAGCAATAGCTGTGACAAAGTATTCAATTACACAAGCCTGTGGGAGACTTTTATATTCGAATCACAATATTCTATTCCTGGCCCCTATAGGCTCATGGCCATCTCATAGTATAAAATACATCCCATCCAATTTCAAAATTCACCAGAGTCTTAACTATTTTCATGCTGTTCAAAATGTCAAAGTCTACCCTAAGACTTCTTTTTTTTAATTAAAAGAAAATATCAGTAAATTTATTTTTTCATGATTTTTTTTAATTCACTTTACATCCCACTCACTGCCCTCCCGGGCCACCCCCTCCCACAATTCTTCCCCCACAATTCCCCCCCACTCCTCTGACCTGAGTATCCTCTGACCCTGACACATCAGTCAAGCTTGGTGCTTCCTCTCCCTCTGAGGCCAAACAAGGCAGTCCAGCAGAAGAACACATTCCATATACAGGCCACAGTTTTGGGATAGCCCTCACTCCTGTTGTTCAGGACCCACATGAAGACCAAGCTGCACAGCTGCTACATATGTGCAGGGAGGCCTAGGTCCAGTCCATGCATGTTCTTTGGTTGGTGGTTCGGTCTCTGAGAATCCCAGGGTGGGTCCAGGTTAGTTGACTCTGTTGGCCTTCCTGTGTAGTTCCTATCCCCTTTGGGGCTCTCAGTCCTTCCCCCAACTCTTTCATAAGAGCTCCCAAGTTCCATCCACTGTATGGCTGTGGGTCTCTGCATCCATCTGAGTCAGCTGCTGGGTTATCCTAAGGCTTCTTAACTGTGCTTATTTATAAAATAAAAATACAAATTTCATATTTCCAATAATGCAGTGACACAAAGGAAACAGTCCTGTTCTAAAACAGACTAACAGGAGGACTGAAAGATCGCTGAACAAGTTCCACACCCAGCAGGGCAAACAAACCTTGCAGGTTCCTGTCCAATATCTGGGGCCTATGGTGGCATCATCTGGGCTCCAATGGACATGGGGAGACACACTTTTTCAGTTCTGTTACCTACTGAGCACATGCCCTTTCTCTTGGGCTCTACTTGGTGCCTATGGCATTCCTTGGCAAGCAGCCCCTGATTCTAGCATCTCCAGTATACTGGAGACCAGAACTTAGACTTCACCTACTCTTGGTGCCAATTTTCTATATAATGGCATCCTCATCAATGTGATGAAATACCAGGAAGAAGGATCTTAGAGGAGGAAAGGTTTATTTTGGCTTACAGTTGGATAGTGAGCCCATGCTGGCAGCTCCGTAGCAGAGGGCGGGTACAACTGGGGCTCCTCACCTCTTCCCATCCTCATGGAACAAGAAGCAGAGACCTGAAGGGAACCAGGGGATCTGTTAAACCTTAAGACCTGCCTCCAGTTACCCACTTACTCTACCTACTAAAGGCTCCACAACCTTCAGTGCCGCCGGCTGGGGACCAAAGTGTTAAGATTCATGATGAGCCTTTGGAGTCTATTTTACATTCACACCATAACAGGAAATCTTTACACCCCTCCTTTTCCTAAGTTGACTGGTATTGGATAACGATTCATTCAGTCAACATTTGCTCACACACATGAATAGGAACGTGAACAGGAATGGACACTCCTCATACACACAGATAAAGGACAAGAACAAGGTTCCAGATTGAGGCCAGCTATAAGGACGTGGGACCTGGGCTAGAAAGTATGGGAACTTACTCTGAGAACTCTAATTAGAACAGATGGGACATCTCCCTCCCTTCCTCCCAATGTTACAGAGGTGTCTTAATTACTGTTCTATTGTTGTAAAAAGGCACTATGACCAAGGTAACTCTTATAAAAGAAAGCATTTAACTGGAGGCTTGCCTACAGTTCCAGAGACTTAGTTCATTATTGTCATGGCAGGGAACATGACGGCACATATGGCAGGCATGGTGCTAGAAAAGCAGTTGAGAACTACATCATGATCCGCAGACAGAGAGAGGAAGACATGCTCAGCCTCTTGTGAGCTTTTGATCCGGTGACACATTCCATAAGGTCACACCTACCTCCAGAAGACCACACCTACTCCCACAAGGCCACACCTCCTAATCCTTCTAATTGTTCTCAAATGATGACACTCACTGATGTCTAAGGGTTCAAATATATGAGCCTATGGGTGCTACTCTTATTCAAACACACACAGGGGGGAAGGGATTTCTTAAAGATAGAAAGACTGGCAGTTTTGATGTACAAGCTACAGAGCCAGAGCCTACACCCTGAGCTTCCAGACTTCTAAATATCCAGGCATCTAGACAGACTCTGGGCCATTTAGATTAGAGATGCTAATCTCTACATCTTCTACAGCACCAAGTAAAGCAGACAAGTTAAAGGAAGTTTGAATGCCAATAAGAATGTGCGCTTATAGCAGATATATATCAATAAAGATAATAACAGGCGCTGGGAGCATGAGTGCACAGCTGGGATCCCAGGACTTAGGAAGCAGAAGTCAAAAGGATCCTGGTTTCCAGACAGGTCTCTTGCTACATAGCAAGACCATATCCCTAAACCATAAAAATCACTAGAAGTCACTGTACCCCTCGGGGAACTTTTACATCTAAGGGATCAAGTAGACAATCTTTTATGATGTGCACTTATTATCTAGATAAATATTGACATTCCCAAGAAATCACTGATAAGAATCACTTCAGATATTTAAGCCAAGATTCTAACAAGCAACTATGTTCCTGAAAGTGTTCCAGAAATACCAACATTTGGATTTTCTTCCACAGAAGAGGTGGCTAAGAAAAGCTGTTGTAGACTGAAGGGTGTCCCTCCAAAACTCTGAAGTCTTAGTCCCTAGTGTGGTATTCCAAGGTGGGGCTTTGGAGAAGTAATTGGGGTTAGATGAGTTCATGAGGGTGGATCCCAGGATGGGACTGGGCCCTAATAAGAAAAGAAAAAGATTCAAGATCTCTCTCCAAGTGCACATATGGAGGAAAGGCCGTCTGAGGACATAACATGAAGATAGCCCTGACCCCGGGAGACCTCTCAGCAGCATCCAGTCACCTGCCACTTCTGATCTTTCGACTTCAGACTGTGGTGTATAAATTCTTGTGGTGTAACCCCCCTCCTCTCAACCCTGTCTGTGGCGCTTTGTTATGGCAGTGCTTGGTGACAAATAAAGAGGCAGAGTGACAATAACTGCCAAGAGACATCCTGGTCTTTCTGGGTCCTAGCACAGATTCCAATACTCTAGCTTAGTGGGAAGCAAGGCTAGATCACACTCCAGGACACTTGAAAGAGACAGGGGATCAGCCCTGAGTCCAGATGCGGTGACAGGACATAAAACTATAAACAAGAGAAAGCTGCATGCAGCAAGCAGGCCCCACTGGTGCATTCTTTGCTCTTGACTATGAATGTGACTTCCTTACTTGAATTCCCCACAATAGACTGTAACTGCAATTCCAAGCCAAATAAACCCTTTGCTCCTCTAAGTTGCTTCAAGTCTGGGTATTTTGTCACAGCAACAGAAAGTGAATCTGTCAAAAGTCTGTCTGTTATTCCTTCCTTTCTTCCTTTTTTCTTTCTTCCTTCTTTCCCTTTCTTCTCTTTCTCTTCTTTCTTTCTTTCTTTCTTCTCTCTCTCTTCTTTCTTCTTTCTTTCTTTCTTTCCTTTCTCTTTCTGTAATAGGGATTTAACCAGGGCTTTCTGAATGCCCAGACAGCACTGCCACTGAACTATATTCCCAGATAGTTTTATACTTTGTGTATGCATGGTGTGTGTGTGCGCGCATGTACAAATGTATGTATACATGTATATACTGTGTGTGGAGAACTGAGGTTGATATCAGGCACCTTTTTAATTGTTCTTCAACTTATACTTTGCTTATGTGTTCCTGTGCATGTGGACATGCGTGCGCACAGCAGGGGCTGATGTTGGGTGTCTTCTACCTGGCTTGCTGAGCCGAAGTCTCTCACTGAGGCTGCACTCATTGACAAAGACTGGCTGGCCAGCAAAGCTAATTCCAGCTTTCTAATTTGAGGCAGCATCTCACTAATTTGCTTGGACAACTTGAACTCACTGTGTAGACCTTGCACTTGAGATCCTCCTGCCTCAGTTTCCCAGGTTGCTATAACTACAAGCCTGTGCCACAGGCCTAGCAAAGGCCTTCTTAATATTCTAAAGTAAAGCTATTAGCTTACTATGGGAGAAGAAGGTAGCTTTCATTAAAGCATGAATACTAAAAAATCCAAATAAATCATGTCAGTTGAAAATGCATATTTTTAAAGCATGGAATAACTTTAAGGTCTTGATACTTTACTCTTACAGGCTGGTGTTTTCAGGTTAGCCTCCTGACCTTGTATGCTCATATTAAAGTCCAAAATTATTTCTGAAAATTAGTTGTAAAGCAAGCAGGGAAGGGGAACCAACCATGAAAAAAAAAAAAAAAAAAACTCATTAAAGATCCCTGCTTGCTTTCATGGGTTGTTTTGTGTTTTTTTTTTTTTTTAAATGGTAAATGCACCTAGAAACCCACTTCCATCAAAGGCTCAGATACACTATTAGTTAATTCTAGAAAAAATTACAACCACATAAAATTATCATAAGCCGCTGGCACTTGTGTTGTTGGTTTCCCAAGATCCCCAGAGTATATAGTTCAATTCTAATAAAATCTAAGGCAAGATAGATGGGAAAGGCGAAATTATAAGAAAACTCGCAATCTGCTGACCCTGAGCCGTAATGATCCTGACTTGAGGCCTGGATGACAGGGAAACCCTTGAACAAGCAGTTCCTGTCTGAGGAGAACATGGTCACCCACTTCTCCTGACTCAGCCTACACAATGACCAGCCCACGGCACTCCCTCTTGCTTAGAGCTGCTTCTCTGGTGCTATCCTTGAAGCCTGATTCCTGAGGTGCTCAGGCTGCTGAGGCTGGGAGATACCCCCAGTCCCTACTACCCTGCATCCCCATCATCTGAGTTATAGTGGCCTGTGTCTTTCCCCATCACCTTCCTGACAACAAAGACCAACAACTCCCAGGAAGGGATAAGGTCCTTCTCCAAACCAGGTGCCTGGCAACCAGGTACCTTCCCCAACAGGATGACATGGAGCTCGTGGGACCCTCATTGAGAAGGGCAGCCAGAGAAAGTATCACCCCATTAGTGAATAAAGACCTGTGAGAGTTAAAGAAAAGAAAGAAAAAGAAAACATGCACACCATTTATAGACGTGATTAAATGTAATCATAAGAACAACTCATGGGGCAAATAGTTCACAGTGAGAATGACTGAGGCAAAAAGCACATTGTGTGAGATTTTTGCTAGTTCGTTGTGTCTTGATGTAAGGTGCTGTTTGAGGGTGCCCTCAAACTCACCGTGAAGCCCAGGTTAGCCTCAACTTCATAATCTTCCTGCCTCCACCTCTCAAGGGCGGGGATTACAGGTGTGTGCCACCACGAATGGCTCCTGAGATCTCTGACATCTGTGACACACAAGCACTGCTAACTACACAAAGGATGCATAGCAGATCTCCAGACTCTTTCATGACAGAAACTCAGAGTTCACTGAATGACACTTCTCAGCTCCCTCCCTTTCTGCAAGTCCCCAGACCCAACATTCTACCTTTGGTTTCTGAGTTTGGTGACTTTGAATACCTCACGAAATTAAATTGGGTGCAATTCTTTTTCCTCTGTGACTAGCTTATTCTAACAGTCCCTCCCAGATAAATATAAATATATGTTACAGCATCTGACAGGTTTATATTCTTTCGTATGACTGAGTGATGTTCCCTTTCATGTATACATAACATTTTCTTTACCCAGTCACTTATTGGTGGGCACTTAGGCTATTTTGACTTCTTGGCTAATGTGTTAATACTTTGATGAACATAGGAACGCAGATATGTCTTTGGTTCTTTTGAGTCAATACCAGAAGAGAAATTGCTAGATCACATGGCAGTTCTCCTCACAACTGACCAATGATACTTTGTGCATATTAAATCCATAGTAATGGTTTCCAGGTTGTTTAGGCTTTTTAAAAAAAACGAGTCTTCTGTATCCCAGGCTGGCCTCAAATTTACTCACTATGTGGGTGATGATGATGATGGCCCTCCTGCCTACATCTTATAAGTGTTGGAATTACAGGCGCCAGCGGCTCAGCACCATGCCTAGGTTTTTGTAGTTCTGGGGATTAAATGCAGGATTTAGCACAAGCTAGGCAAGCAATCAACCAACCAAGCTTCAAGCCCAGTCTCACAGTCATGATTCGCTGTAGCCTGTGGGCTTGGAGTTCCCAGCAAATTGAACATGCTCACTCGCCCTGGAGCTATCTCGGATACATGAATAGAAACCACGCCAGTTATTCTTAAAATGCCTTTGCTAACTCAATGGCCCCTGCCACCCCAGAGGCCACTTACCCCATAACTCACATTGCTGGTTGGCTTTATCTCCTCTGCAACTCCATCGCCTTCTCCTCTCTCCTAGTCCTTCCAATTCTCTACCTGCGAAACTCTCAGTGTCCCGTCCTGTGCTCAGTCATTGGCTACTGGCAACTTTATTGATAGATCAAAAACCAACTGGGGGCAAGGATCTTCAGTGTCAGTAAACACAGATTCTGGATCAAAGCCTCAGAACCACCCTCTACAATTTCCTGCTACTAAGTTACTATACTCCTATCCTCTAGTGTCTAGAGACTTGTCATGTCCTTCTTGTTTTAATTAAGTACTTTGTTTTGATACTGGGGTTTGAACCTACAGCCTCCCACATGCCAGGCAAGCACTCTACCACTCAGCTACACTTCCATCTCTGTTGCTTTTTTTTCTTTTTTCTTTTTTCTTTCTTTCTTTCTTTTCTTTCTTTCTTTCTTTCTTTCTTTTTTTTTTTTTGAGATGAGATCTCACTGAGTTTTCCAGACTGGCCTTGAACTCAGTCTGAAGACCAGTGTCTTAGTTAGGGTTTCCATTGCTGTGAAGAGACACCATGACCAAGGCAACTCTTGCAAAGGACAACTTTTAATTGGGGCTGGACCAGCCAGGGGTGGTGACGCACGCCTTTAGTCCAGCACTTGGGAGGCAGAGGCAGGCAGATTTCTGAGTTCAAGGCCAGCCTGGTCTACAAAGTGAGTTCCAGGACAACCAGGGCTATACAGAGAAACCCTGTCTCGAAAAACCAAAAAAAAAAAAAGAACAAAAACAGGTTCTGTACTTCAGTCCATTATCATCAAGGCAGGAAGCACAGCAACATCTAGGCAGGCATGGTACTAGAGGATCTGAGAGTTCTACAGTTTCATCCAAAGGAAGCCAGGAGCAGGCTGTGTTCCAGGTGGCTAAAATGAGGGTCTCAAAGCCCACCTCACAGTGACACTTCCTCTAACAAGGTCACACCTAATAATGCCAGTCCCTGGGCCAAGCATATTCAAATCACCACATCCAGACAGGCTCCAAACTCTCAGTCCTTGCCCTTTGGCATCTCAGTAGCTGGGCTGTTAGACCTGGTTGCTATTCTTTATTACAGTTCATGGAAATTCTTTCATTTTCTGTTACAACGTGAAAGCTTTCATTCTTAAGTGAGTCTAAGGACACTGGGAAAATGGGATATTATGTTAGTAGTGTCTGTGGATGGGTGAGCAGGCATTCCTAATACTCAGAGCGGCATACTTCTGACTCCATCGTTTCAAGGCAAATCGGGACCTGCCAGCTTCTCTAATTAGTGTCTCTGTTCTTTCTTCTCTTCTCCTAGAGACAAAAAGTATGCTTTTAAATACCAAAAATTTCAGTATCTTCCTTCATTTTTCCTAAGTTTTAATGGGGAAAACACCTTTGTTTCTTCTCCTTTTCTCCCTTGATCTTTCCCAACCATTTCCAATGTCAGTCCTTTCTAATACAAGCTTGAGAGATAAAGTTATTACAATTGAAAAGAAGGTAAACAGAAGTCATATGACATACCTCAGGTGGGGAAGGATTTGTTACTTTCCATGTGTGGATTTGAACGTACATGTGTGTATGCGACAGTGTGTGTGCATGTGTAAGTATGTGTGTGTGTTCTGAACAAGCAATGTCCCTATAAGATCAGGTATGCAGGCTTATATTTTTCAAAAACCTACTTTAATAATGGTTCTTAAACACTCCAACCTCCCTTACAGCCCACCAACCAAAGGTAGGGGAGGAAGATGGCTAATAGGACAATGGGGATGTGGACCTATTTAGAAGTAGTTCTTTGGGACAATTCCAGTCTTTGTTGCCAGCAGTCCAGTCTAATAGCAAAACACCAAACATGAATCAGCAGCAGTAGCTTGACCCAGAAGAAACTGCAAGACTCCAAGGATTGGCACAAGTCCACTGAAGTGACAAGACGTAGCCAGAAGACCAACAGAAGTTCTTTGGTGTGTTTTTCTCTATGAAGTTATGACAAGAAAACATCAGTGAAGAAAGCAAGATGAACTAATGCCAGAACACATCTGTGAAAACCAGCAAAATGAAGCCCAACAAAGACCAGCAAGGAGAACCAATGCCAGAGCATCGTCCACTGTCTGTTGGGTTACACTTATACTCTTTCCAAACATCACATGCCTCTCAAGTATCCACTTTAGCAAAAATTGCATGCCCTTTCACCAGAGAGCTTTGAGAAAAATACCATGTGTCTGTTCTCAGCAAAATATCCTCTCATAAGACAACTTCATGTAACACAACTGAGTCCCCAACAAAACCAGAATTCCCACTTCATAGTTATTTGAACACTTGATTCCCAGTTGGTTGCACTGTTTGGGGAGGTTATGGAACCTTTAGGAGGCGGCCTGGCTAGAGAAGTACATCACTGGGTGCCGGCTTTGAGAATGTATAAACCTTCACCCAACTCCCAGGTTGCTTTCTCAGCTTCATGACTGTGATTGGAATGTAATTTTTCAACTTCCTGCTCCAGCAGCTTGCCGCCATGCCTTCTTCACCATTGTGGACTCACCCTCTGGAACCATAAGCCAAAATAAAGTTTTCTTCCATAAGTTGCTTTTGACCATGATATTTTATCATGGTCAAAATTAGTTAGCAGAGGTAACTGATACAGTAGATATGTGTGTTTGGAGGCCAGAGCTGTTGTCTTCAATTGTCATCCACCTTATTGTTTGAAACAAGGTCTTTCACTGAACATGGAATTCACCCATACAGCTAGGCTGGCTGACAAGTATGCTCTAGGAATCTGCCTCCAGGGATCTTCCTGTCTCCACCTCCCCAATTCCAGGATTGTAGCCATTGCTGTTGCTTTACATGCTGTAGATCTGTATTCAAGTCTCCATGTTTATATAGCAAGTACTTTACTAACTGAGT
This sequence comes from Mastomys natalensis, assembly GCA_021653895.1. Taxonomy (NCBI): domain Eukaryota; kingdom Metazoa; phylum Chordata; class Mammalia; order Rodentia; family Muridae; genus Mastomys; species Mastomys natalensis. Next base: position 654,184 of record JAJTUV010000742.1, read on the forward strand.
CACTCCCCAATCCCAAGTCAGAACTTATTATTGCTATTTGTTGCTGTTACTTTAAAAATCAGGTGTTCTCCAATCCACTCACAAAACTTTTGACCCAAAATTTGACCTGCCTACAAGTAATGCAGGAACAAAGATGGAGCACAGTCTGAAAGAATGACCAACCAATTCCTGACCCAACTTGAGGCTCATCCCATGAGCAAGAACTAATCCCTGACACTATTAATAAAACTGTTATGTTTGCAGACAGGAGTCTAGCATAACTGTCCTCTAAGAGGCTCCACCCAGCAGCCAAAGGAAACAGATGCAAAGACCCACAGTCAAACATTAGACAGAGCTTAGGGAGTCTTGTAGAAGACCTGGGGAAGGTTTGAGGAACCTCAGACAGGATTGGGACTCCACAAGAAGTCAACTGACCTGAACCCTTGGGGGCTCTCAGAGACTGAACCACCAACCAAAGAACATACATAGGCTGGACCTAGGTTCCCTGCACATGAAGCAGATATCAAGTTTGGTCTTCATGTGGGTCCCCCAATAACTGGAGCAGGGGCTGTCCCTGACTCTGTTGCTTACTTGTGTATCCTATTCCCCTAATGGGCTGCCTTGTCTGGCCTCAGTGGAAGAGGATGAACATAGTCTTGATGTGCCAGGGTGGGTTAGAACCTAAGAGCTCTGCAACTTCTCAGAGGAGAAGAGGAGGGGTTGGGGAGGGGCTGAGTGAGGAGGGGACTGGTAGGAGGAAGTGGTTGTGATCAGGATATAAAATGAATGAATGAATGATGAATGAATGAATGAAAAAACATCAGGTGTTCTGAGACCCTGTCTCGAAAACAAATAAGAAAACAAAATAATGTGCAAGTGTTAAAGAGGTAGTTGAAATCTACTAGTATGTAATACCTACTGAGTCCACAAAGACTGGTAAGACTACTGACCAGATGAAAACTCATGAAGAATATAAGGATTGAAAATGTAGCAGGTTAGACACCCCAAGGATGACTGCAATGACATCTCACATCTTACAAGCTCTTTTTTTGACAGGACATTTACATTTCTCCTACAGAGAGGTATGTTCCATGTTTCCAACCTTATTGTGTTGGTTAGCAACTACTTAAAGTGATGTGCAATTTTAGAGACAAGGTTATTAATGGTGACCTAGCTTCCCTGGTTCTCTCAAGACATTTGCCTTACAGATCTGACCCATCGTGCCAAACACCTGTCTGCTCGGGTCATTATGCTAGGAGGGACCTTGAAGCATCCCCTTCAGAGACCAAATGGAGAGTCACTGGAACATCACATAAACAGATGTCAGCCAGCCCCAGCTGTTACAGCTCTAGCCATTGCCTGGTCATGACCACATGGAAGCAGAGCAGTAACTCTTCCCAAGGTTTTCCTGAGTTCCTGATCCAGAGAACCATGAAAGACAAGCTACAAAGCCTGGGGCTGAATTGGTACATGGTAATGAATAACCAGAAAATTACTCATTTTCTCTTTCCGTTGAAAATAACACTCCCTTCAGTTTCTCTTTCAATTTTTTCTTAAAATCGAGTATTGAATGATTTGATGTTTATCAAATAATATTTGTTTGGGTATGGTGATCCACATATGTAATCCTAGCATTTGGGAAGCTGAGCAGGAGGATTGTGAAATCCAGATTAGCCTGAACTGCACAGCAATAACAGAAGAGAAGGAGGAGGAGGAGGAGGAGGAGGAGGAGGAGGGAGGAGGAGGAGGAGGAGGAAAGAGATAGTTAGATGGCTCAGTGGGTGACATCACTTACTGCCACGGCTGGCAACCTACATTTAGTCATAAAGACCAACATAGTGGGAGAAGAGAATCAACTCTACAATTCATTCACACAGAGGGGGGGGAGGGAGAGGGAAGGAGAAAGAGAGAGAACAATGAGAAGAGTTTAATAAAGTAATATTAGGATAGATAGGTAGGTAGGTAGGTAGTAGATAGATAGATAGATAGATAGATAGATAGAAGATAGAATAGATAGATAATAGCTGGGACTAACTCTAGAGTATTATTTATGAAACTGTAAGTAAAAACAAACTTACAAAATGAATCCAAATAATCACAGGCACTGGAAGTATTCGACTGTATCCATTATCATGTAGCCATTCAGTTCACTCAGAGGATGCTGATACCAATTGTTATGAAGAAACAGAAATAAAAGCAAGCAACATAAAATTCTCAGAGAACTTGTAAGTCTAGAAAAGACAGACTGTCATAACAGAGCCCCCAAATGCCAATCTTTTGTCATCTAGAACATTCCCACTGAATGAACATTAAAAAACGGCTGGAGGAATTTCTAGGAACTGATGTTTTTGCTTTCTATCAAGAAACCCCTCACACTAGAATGTTACTACAGAGTTAACAACAACAACAACAAAAACAGTGTTTGAAGCATGTGGGAGATGGCTCAGGAGGTAGGAGTACTTCCTGTGCAAGCATGAGGAAGTGAGTTCGAATCCCAGTCTGCACATAAAAATCTAGGCATGGTTCCATGTACCTGTAACGTCAGCATTGGGAGGTGGAAGCAGGTGAAACCTTACCTGGTCAAATGGTGAGCTACTAGTTCAATGAGAGAGAGTCCATTTATCTGTACATGGGTGGGGTGCAGAACATGTGGAGTCAGAGGACAGCTTGTGAAAGTTGGTTCTCTCCTTCCACCCTTACTTGGACCCCCCAACCTCCTTCCTTGTCTTAAAAGTAGAGGGCGACAAAGAAAGACTCAAGATGGCCTCCTCTGACTTGCATATGTGTGCACACTGCATACAACACACACACACTAATTAACTTTAAGTAAGGACTGAGAGAAAATTCAGTTTCACACCACCTTTTTTTTTTTAACAATAAAGATAAGATTAATAAAAATCCTTAAGTCTGGTTCACTATACTAATCAAAGTTTGCTTTTTCTCTTAGGGGTTTGGTTTGGGGATTTGGGAGACAGTCTTCCTCTCTAACCCAGGCTGCCCTTGAACCTTTGAACCTCCTCCTGCCTCAGCCTCCCCAGTGCTGGCATCATAGGCACAGGCCACCATACCCAATCTATACTCAGCAATTCAACAACATCTCTCTATTAGGGTTTGTTTCCTCATCAAGAGTACTTAAGACTTTTTCCCTGCAGGTCACATAAGCCATTTTCCCTAGAGCACAAACCCCAGGCACAATAAAGCTAATAGAAGCTAAAACCTAGTTCATGTGACCATGATTCCAGAGGCTGGGTCATCCCTGGTGAGTCAGTGCTGCTGTTGTTTATATTCTTGTCTGTGCGGTGCCTACCAAGCTTGAGCAGCTGGTCCGTTTTTTCTCACTTGTTAAAATACTTTGTATCCTTATCTACAAAGCCACATTCCTTGTGTTCCTATCTTTCTCTCCAACTGGAATTTTACTTGTTATGAGACTTATCACAGTACAAAAACATTGTGATGTAGATGAGTCTTGTGTTTGATGAGGAAGGGGGAACCGACAAGGATGAGACACAGACAGACACGAGATGACCCAGGACGCGACACAATATCACCCTCTGCTTCTTTGTCAACCCAGAAATTGGGGAGCTATTAGATCCATAGTAATGGAGAAGGAACATTTGACAAATCAGAGCTGTTGGTCTTGGAACAGGAGAGAGATTTGTTTGACAACAGGTTCTGGTGCAAGCCATGTGCATCAGGGACTAAGCTACATAATTTCAACCAAAGCATTCAATATCTATTTGCAGGTGTCTGTGGTTTAGCCAGAAGCATGGAGACTTAGGCAGCCATTGTGACTAGGACACTAATCCGGTTGAATCTGAGCATCTATGAGGCTTTCTCTGTAGAAAGGTAAAATATTGAGAGGACTGTCTCTTTTGGGTTTGTTTCCTTAGGAGAAATGCCCACGAATATGCCCCTAAGAGGACATCAACACCTTGCATGCTTTCTAGATGGCCCATGCTTCCTCCAATTATTTCTGGTTGCATAAATTAACTGCTCAAAATGCACTGGTCTGGAACAACGATTGCTTTCAGTTTCATGGATTAAGGCCTTTGAGCCGAATTCAGTTATGTGTTTCTTGTGATTGTGCAGTTGATAGGTTACTGGATGGCATTCATCTGAAGCCTGGTTCACTCACAGCTAGGTACCTCCAAGGACAGTCTGAAGACTTCTAGCTAGCTAAGACCCTTCCCCATTTTGACATGTGTCCAGGGTCCTTCCCATCAGGAATCTTCCAAAGAGGTAGATGGCTTACTTACCTAGCTCAGTCCTCTAATAGATCAGAGAAGACTTGGACACTGCAGCTGTCTCAAGCCTGGATTCAGAACTGCCCACACACCCTTTTAACCCTACACCATTCAGGCTTGCCCAGTCTTTGAGGGGAAAGTGAACTCACCTTCCTGGTAGGAAAAGAGACAATGGGGCAGCTGTCACAGTGCCATCCTACAACCGGATGGACACAGACCAGGCCCCAAGTGGTAGCTCAGCTCAGAGATTCTATACCCGGAGCTCACAAGTGGACTGCCACACGGCTGAGCCTGGAAAGGGTTGTCCATGACGGTGTAAAGAGATGGTCACATAGGTCATGTTCTAGAAGACATGCTCCTGTGTATCTCTCAGCAAGGCATCCTCAGTCATCAGCCATCGAATGTGCTGCTCCTTCCTTTTCTCCTCCCCTTATCCAAATTTTTCCCAGGTTAAACCAATTAAGAACTCATAAGACGCTTTCACTCCCTCAGAGGTGGCTTGACCCAGCAAACAGGCCTTGACTGTCTTCTAAGAATTGGCAACTGCTCCAATATAATAATAAATAATAATAATAATAATATAATAATAATGAAAGGCAGAGGAGAGGAGGAGGAGGAAGAAGAGACAGGAGAGGAGAACAAAGAAAAAGAAGAGAAAGAAACAAGGAGAAATTGAGTGTTTCAGGAAGTACAAATACTTGGTCGGCTTCCACAGAAAGCTTCAAAGTAAGAATGTTCTGCGAGCCGCAGCCGGGCACATGAAAGTTGAGGAGATAACACAATAATGCTCGCTGGGCAAGCCCGTCTTCCTACACAGATGCAAACAGGCAGAGGCGGAACCTTCTTTTGGAAGTGGATTGTAAACACTGGGCCCAACCGACATGCTAATTTGCAGATTATTTTATTACTGTGTACTTTTGAAGGCTAAATTGGGAACATCTGTCTTGCTGAGAGCTCACTAAGACAAGGCTAGACGTGAGCATGAGAGAGGTCAGTGGACAGGACCTCTGTGTGCACCCTGAGCGCCTGAAACATCTATGGACATTTCATAAACTGTAATTAAGAATATAGTGTAAGCATGTGATGCCATCTTTATAAAACATGAAATGAATTATTTAGGTTATTGTTCCTTTTTTTTTTGTCTGAAAAGTTCCATGTAACCAAAAAAAAAAAAAACCCAGGACTCATTGTTCTTGTGACATGACTCAGGCTCCATCCCCTCTGTCATTAGGAGCTCAGGTTGCACTGGAATCAGTCTTGAGTCCCAGATGGCCTGCCTTTTCCCAGAGGGCTCCACAAGACTGTACATGTACAGTGCTGTCCTGTAGACTTTCTCAGTAGCTTTTCTTTCTTTTCTTTTCCAGACAAGATCTCATAGGACTTGAACTCACTATGGAGTTAAGGGTGACCCTTGGCTTCAAATCTTCCTCTCTCTACCTCCCAAACCCCAAATGCTGGGATTGCAGGTTTGTGACAATGAACTCGTTTTATGTGGCGCTGGGGATGAAATGGGGGCTTCCTTCTTGCAGCTTACCCACTGAGCCTCACGCCTAGCCTGTTAAGCTTTCTACCAGCCCCCCAGGGAGTGTCTCCACCATCAAGACTGCTGACTACAGCTCTCCAGACTCTGATCAGGGTTACTTTATACTGACCCTCCAGTTGTCTCTCCCACCCTGGGTATCACCTACAAAGAGTCCCCTCACCTTCCAATGCCACAAGCCTTTCATTCCTCCTCTCTGTGGATCTCCTCATTCAACCTATGAAAAATACTTCCTCAGCTGGGGACAAAGAGATGGCTCAGTTCAGTTCCCAGCATCCATTTCAGGTGACTCACAACTGCCTGTAAGTCCAGTTCCAGGGGTCTGACTTCCCCTTCTAGCCTTTTCAGGCACACACACACACACACACACACACACACACACACACACATACACACATACACAGAGAGAGAGAGAGAGAAATAATAATAAAAATAAATAAATAATTTAAAAATGCTTCCTCAGCCTAAGACTAACCTTTTCAGCCCATACTCTACCACTGACTTGTTGAATTGCTAAACTAGATGTGATTATTTTTTTTTTACTGACAGAACACACAAGTACGTAGTCCAGACAGATGGAGGGTTTGTAGACAAGATGCCAGTCAGCCACTGAGGATAGCCAAGCATAGACAATTCCTAACCCACAACAATTATACCTTGGTCACCCAATTTGGATTCATTGGCCTACAGGTTTGCCCAGTTTTTCTTGCGTGGTTATTATTTTTTACTGGGTTATTATTTTTTACTGGCATCTAAGATGTCTTTCTCTTTAAACATGGCCTTTAAGGTGCTACTCTCAATCAAGAATAACCATCAGACTCAGGCTAAAGGACTTCAGCTTTAAGCCCAGTGTTTTCAAGGGCCCATTCTTGCTTTCTGTAGGGCTTCTGTCTCCGCATGAGGATTCCATAGAACCAAGGGACATGCTCTTTCTTCCATGGTACAGATACCCAGAACTGTGGAATTCCCAAGCACATAACCCCATGCTCACTTCTAGCACCCATTTCCCAATTTGTCTAATTAAGGTCACTCCTCAAAACCGTGACTGCGTCTCTTGTCCATGTAGTCTAGACCTGGGATGAAACCGGGAGGCCACTCTCTGCAGGATGCTGTGACCTGAACTTGGACATATAAAGTCATTGCCTGTGAGTCTGAATCCTCCTTATAACAGCTGGAGCCAGGTATACAATCATCCAAAGCTCTGGAGAACAGTGTCATCTCAGTGTCACCTCAAACTGCCTCCCAACCCAGCAGTCGCAGCTCCCAGCTCTGGCCCATCAGAGCTCCTTAGCCCCCTTTCTGGGATCTTGTTACTGGGATTTTAGTTACCTGTACTCAACCAGGGTGTCCTGGATGGTTTCATGTCAACTTGACCCAAGGGAACCTCAATTAAAAACATGACTCCATAAGAGCAGGCTGTGGGCCAGACTGTAGGGTGTTATCTTAATTAGTGATTGATGGGGGAAGGACCCAGCCCATTAAGGTGGTGCCCTCCCTGAGCTGGTGGTCCTGGGTTCCATAACAAAGCAGACTGAGCAAGCCATATGAAACAAGTCAGTAAGCTACACCCTCCATGGCCTCTGCATCAGCTCCTGCCTCCAGTTCCTGCCCTCAGTGCTTTTGATGATGAGCTGTTCTGTGGAACTGTAAATGAAACAAACCCTTTCCTCCTCAGGTTTCTTTTTGGTCATGATGTTTCATCATAGCAATAGTCATCCTAAGACACAGGGTGAGAAAGTATTAAATATCAAATACTATTAAATATCAGAAGTAGAGGATTGTAAGTTTCAAGTTGCACATTATTACCCAAACATAAGCACAGTGAGTCCCTGACACCAGATCTGATAACTAAGTCAGCTACTGAGCAACTAATGGCAGGTATCTGGTACAGGGCATATCTTGGGCAAAGAGGTGATTCATATCCTTTGTGAGACAGAGTAAAACAGTGCCAGATTTCATCATGCTACTCTGAACAGCTTCCCAGGAATCAGTGGAAAATGTAATAACACAACATCACGATGCTCACGCCATTCACCTCCCTTCATCTCATCATGGAGGTACTCATAAGGGCAAGGGTAAAACGACCCCATTAGATGTTCTGAAAGAGACCACCATCATGTAACTTCTGCTTCTGCCTATTATTAACATTGCTTTGTTCAATTATAGTTGCTGTTAATCTCCTACCACTCCTAAAAAGTAAACTTTACATAGGTATATACAGATAAGAAAAATAGGATGGTTGGAGAGAGATGGGGGATGGATGGATAGATAGATGGATGGATGGATGGATCGATGGATGGATGAAAAGATACATAATAGATACATAATAAACATAGATACATAATACACATAGATACATAAAATCCACTGGGTATCTTAAACACAGCTTAGACAAATAAAGGGAAATTACTGTTTTTAGAAAAAATATTTTAAAAATAGAAACTACCATTCTCCAATTCCACCTCAACTTTTCTTCCCTTAACAGGTAAAGTGTCTATCTATTTCTGAGACAGTGTTACAAAATGAAGTTCTGTGTGAGAGGAAGCCTTTGACTAAAGCCAGAGTATCCCAGTTCAGACAGAGACTCCTTCTCAGTCTTTCCAGGGCACAACTGAGTAGTCCTTCCGTTGCCTGGAGGAGACAATCCCTACTTCCTCCCTCAGATCCACAAGGACCTGCAGTGTATGGAACACAGAAAGGCTCCAGGAAGGAAGGAGTTTCAGCATACTGGATCATTCACCATCTCACAGAACTCCATGATCCTAGGGATCTGGGTTCGTCGGGGCACCTGCCCTCCGTGCCAAGGACGCTAGTTCTCTTGGAAGAAGTAGCGGGAGTCCCTGTCCCTCATTGCATGCACTGGGCCTTGGGTGCTTTGGGATGGGTTCAGGTTCTAGGAAATACATCGGGACTTTGTTACTGAACCGCCCTCTGCCCCTCTGAGAGCCACAAACACTGGCTTCACGGCACTCCTGCTGGAGCAAGGAGTCACGTGTTCTCACTCAGGAAGATGGCTGGCTGCGCATCTCCCTGACAGACAAGGTTCAGTCTTTAGCAGAGGAGTCTCATTTAGTTCTCACAACAGCCATGTTGCTGTCAATCATGGGTCAGAGAGAGAGAGAACCAGCCACCCGGACACACACACAAACATACTTTAACAGCTGCAGAGGGTTAGTTCGTACATCTCTTGAATACATCCAAATCTGAAATCTTCAGATGCTCAAGATCCTTTATAAGGGCATGTGATGTTTACACAGACCCTACACTCACATCCTCCCGCCCACTTGAAATCATTTCTAAAATTTTTATATTACCCAATGAATTTTTATTTGCATTATTTTTAATCGTCATCTTATTTGTCTTCATATTTTCCATTTAAAGGATTTAAGGCATAGATTCAAAAACCCAGAACCCACAGATAGAGGACAGATATATATGAGTGGGAGAGCCAAAACACTATCATCTCCTACAGGGTAATCAGGTAGGGACATCCACAAGAGGAAAGACTAGGAAAGAACTAGAAAAGGCTCAGAGAGACAGAGGACACAGCACCTGGGCCATGCAAGTACACATGGAGAAAGAAGCCTTGGAGTTGCCAGTGGCAACGGGACAGCAGTGAGGCTAGCATGTTTGTTGGGTAACCAGGAAAGTCAAGGTAGGCAGAATGAGTACTCAGAACTAACTGATGTGAGATAACTATGCTGGCTGCGGGCTGCGGGCTACAATCTATAGTGGTAGGTCTGTTTGCCTGGTACCTGGCCCCGGGATGATTAGAGCAAAGTGGACTCTTGGGTTACAGGGGTTGGGCAGAGATGGTTGGCTCTGGACTAGTCAGTTGCACATCAATGTTACACTCCTGGCTTGGATTTTTATTTTCTCTAAGAATTGTCCCAATCCCAAAGACATGGTGTCTTTCTTGCCAGAATGGTTAAGATATCAAAATGTCATGGCAAAATGACGATGACATAAACTGTTAATCTCAAAGGTATGTGACCCGAGATCAGTCGCTGGAGCCTATCTAAGAAGCCAGATGCAGTGATGCTCACCTGTAATCTCAGCAAGATGAGAGGCAGGGACCAAAGAGTTGGCAGAAGCTAGTGGGTCAGCTAGCCTGGGGCAACAAGACAGCAGCGGAGATGGGAGAGACCTTGTCGTCTGTCCTCTTCCTATCAGTACATACATTCACAAAAGAGATGATAGACAGACAGGTATAATGGGCTATCTGAAGGCCTGAGAAGCATGACAGATGATGACGTACATTTGATGTTGTAGATCAAACAACCAGGCAAAGAGAGTGAATCGGTCTCTCTCCTTCCCCCACCTCCCTCCCTCTCTCTCTCTCTCTCTATCTCTATCTCTATCTCTATCTCTCTCTCTCTCTCTCTCTCTCTCTCTATCTCTATCTCTCTCTCTCTCACACACACACACACACACACGCACACACGCACACACACACAAACCTTCCAAACACATCCCCACAGACACACCCAGAAATAATGGTTAACCATATATGTGGGAAGAAAAAGAACAAAACAGCTCTCTGGAGTCTCTTTTATTAAGGCACTAATCCCATTCATGAGGGCTCCACCCTCATGACTTAATCATGTCCAAAAGCCCCACCTCCTAATATTATACGCCTTCGATGTGTGAATTTTAAGAGGACAGAACATTCAATCTGTAACACTGTAAAGCAAATTTTCAAAATTGACTCATGACCCCGAGTCCCTCAACTTCATGAGGAGTAGAAGAAGGGCATCGGATACTGATCGAGATGGAGGAAGAAAAGGTTATCAGTGTGCTCTCTACCCTTCTGTCAGTGAGACAAGATGTGCTGGTTTCTCATCTCACACCTAGAGGGAAGAGCACTTCTGGGATCAGGTCTGAGAGGCATAAAGAAAGTCCTCTACAATTTGGGGAGGAACCAGAGGACTGGTATCTAATTTTCTAATTTACACACACACACACACACTAGGGGCCTCTTCCAAAAACCTATAAGAGAACCTCAGGAGAAACACCCAGGTTTACACACCTGCTAAGTCTAGACCACACCCACTGTCACCCCCAAGCCACATTGTCTAGAAAAGCTAAACTCCTGTCCAAGTACTCATATCTGGGAGCAAGTTCAGAAGCAATTCACCATGAGGAAGACACAAAGGTCAATCTACATGCTGGAGAGATAGCTCAGTGAGTACAAGATTAAGGACCTGACTCTGAATCCCCAAACCCACATAAAGCCAGATACGGTAGCACACATCTGTAATCCCGGTACAGCTGTGATGGGATGGGAGGTGGAGACAGAAGTCCATGAGCCAGCTAGTCTGGTGTACGCAGTCACAAACAAGAAAAAAGAGACCTGGATCTCAAAATGAGAGGCAAGAACTAAGATCCAAGATTGTTTTCTGAACTCTGTACACACATACTGTGGCAAGCAGATGCCTGTACACATACACAAAGATACACACATGCACATGCCACAAAATCAACCCACCTTCTGATTACCCTTCACAATGATGACAGATTTCCTCGTGACACTGGCTCTAAACAGTTTTCATTTCAATTCATATATGCATATTCGGCCAATTTTGAGCACTCACTCTGAGCAGAACACGCCTTATATCATGTAAGTTTTTTTTTTTTTTTCCTGAAGTGTTTAGGTTAATTTTAGAAATACAGGGAAAGAGGCCCATGGAAATGAAAGCTACCTATGTGTGTTCCCCTGGCAAGCAAGACATAAAGAGAGAAGCCGAGTCAGGAGTAAGCTTGGGTATTAGCCAGCTTTCCAGGGCCCTGTCCAGAAAACACAGCTGCAAAGGGATGAGTGTAGATGCAAGGCCTACTGGAGACATCCGTGAGTGTTAACATATGCTCCACAAAGCACAGAGCCTAGATTTTGCTCATGCCGTGGACCAGTGAATCCAGCATCAACCAGCCCAGCATCTAATTCAAAAGGGAAAGGTTTGCTCTGAGGGGCCTTTTCCTTCTGCTGTGCATTCTGTATCTGCTGGGCTGTGCCATCCATATCAGATAATGTAAAAACTGAAAGCCTTCCCAGCCACACACAGGCTGCACAGTGCCAGTGTCAGCACTGGGAACCTGGCATAGGAGGATTGTAAGTACAAGGCAAGACCCTGCATCAAACATGTCAATAAAGACACCCAGTAGCACAATCCTTGCCCCAGAAAGTTCACACAGTAACCCCACCTTTGGACAATTTGACCGTCTTAGGGTGGTGACATATGTTCACACTCAGGTCTCCAAATTGACCTTCATGGTATTTCTTTTCTCTCCCTCTCTCAACCTTAATTCTGACCCCAAATTGCCATCTCTGTACCCCTAGTTCCATCCACACCTCCTCTACCTTCCGTAAGTCCATCAGAGTCAATTATTTTTCGCTGTCTCAGTATCCTTGGCTTCAGTAATTTCATGACCCTGCTTAATCACCAGGAAACCACCCTGTACTTCCAGTTCAAGCTCCACCAAACACTTTAATTGTCTACTTGCTGGTGTAAGTTCCATAAAAGGATTCCATTCATTCATCTACTTAATAAACACTAAGTACTCATATCCCCACCTCAATTCTGAATTATATACCATGTAGCTCCCTAAATGACACACTATTAGCATCTTCTAAGGATTGTTTAACAGGATGGATGGATGGATGGATGGATGGATGGATGATGGATGGATGGATGGATACAGCATTAAAAATATGTCAATTAGGGATGCATTTGGCAATAAGCAAAAGAAAATCTAAAGTATGGTTTAAATGAAAAAGGAATTTAAGCTGAATGTGGTAGCTCATTCCTATAATCTCAGCACATGGGAGACCAATGCACTAGAATCATGAGTTCAAGACCAGCCTGAGATTCTTGCTTTCTCTCATGTCTGTGGTCAAGCCTGAAGCCACTCAAGGAGCACCTCTGGAGAGCGGCTGGCCTATCGCTTACCCCTCTTGGGCCCCTTCCTCAGCTGCTGCCATCACCCTGATGAGACTTCCTTATCTACATCAAATGTACCCTGGTAGAAGTTATTAACCTGGTACCATTATTAACAATGTGTATATTCCTTCCATTGCCCAGTGATGGAAACACACACACACACACACACATACACACACATACACACACACCATCACCACCACCCCACATAAGCAGCATTTTGCATTTTTTAAAAATGAATTTACGCTGCCACCCATCTGTTTCATTTTATAATCTGTCTTGTAAGGACTTTTGTGATTTATACAATAGAACTTGCGGGCTGTATGGTAAGCATTACAAGTCAGGCTCCTGTCAGATTGCTGGGCTCCTGATACACTTCCACTTCCCACCAGCTGAGTGACCTGGAGTAACCTGCACAGGTCTGTGCTCAGGTGAATCGTCTGAAGACATGGAACAATAAAAGCATTTACTTACCGGGCTGCCCTGGAGGACGAGGTTTGTGTAAAGTGCTGAAGACAAATTCTGAGCCAGCAGTAGTGATTGCTATGATGTAGTAGTGATAGCAGTGTTTCCAACATTCACCATCATGAGATCTTAATGAACAACTGACGGAGTGTCCTGTGTGGGCGTGCTGAGTATTCCTGAGGGAAGATCTCCATCCCTTGCTGCAGGATCACTAAACCAAATGATAGACACATTTTTTTCTTTGCTCTGCACTGCTAACTTGGGCCTCCCAAAGACAAAAATAGGTATGAGGGTGTGTGGGTTTTGTACACGCACCAATCCTGCGTGGTTGAAATGGCTGTGCATGTATGTGTTCTTTTGCAGTCCCTGACAACCATCAGAAGTAGGTATTAATGTGTCTTCAGTCACATCTTGCCCACCCCCTTCTCTGAATCTGTTAACCATGCTCTTTGACAATTTTGCTCTGGGTTTATCTTTTCTTTCTTAACTCAATAGCTTTTGCTTATTCTTGGGCAATTTCATATATATAAATAGTGTATATTGATCAATGCACCCCAACTTCCTCCTCCCCTTAGACATTGCCCAACACCCCCTCCTGTTTCATGTCCTCTCCTTCCTTCTTCCTTTCTTTTCTTTTTTTTCTTTTCTTTTTTTTTTTTTTTTTTTTTTTTTTTTGTAATTCTCTGAGTTCTATTAGCGCTGCCTGTTGGAATGTTCGCTGATCTTGCTGGCTTGGTCTTGTGAATGTAATCATAGCTGCTGGGTGAGTTCATTCATGGCCATGTCATCTCCAGAAGACAGGACTTCACAGCACTCCTCCCCATCCTCCAGCTCTTATTCTTTCCACTCCCTCTTCCATGATGTCCCTGAACCTGGTGTGGGGGGAGGGAGGGAATACAGAAGTGCCATTTAGAGCTGAGCTCTTGACAGTCACTCATACTCAGCCCTGTGACCAGTTATGAGTCTCTGCATTAACCGCTGCCCATGACAGAGAGAAGCTTTCTGAGGCATTACTAATCAATCTAAAGCATAAAGACTTAGAAGGCGGTTTGACTAATATGTCCATTTAGCCAGACTACAGGAGTAGGTTCTCGCTAGGCTTATGGCCTGTCTAGCCATGGGCTTTTGACCCAGTTTAGAGTACCAGGCATGAATCGCCCTCCTGTGCAGCATACCTCAAATCCAATCAGAAAATGGTTGGTTGCTCCCTTAACCTTCATGCTACCATTGTGTCCATGGGCACATCTTGCCTTGCAGGTCAGTGTTACAGCATGCAGGATTAATGGCCTTTTCTCTCCTGGCAGCCTCGAGCACTCTGAAAACTATCTGGAAAGGGAGCGAGGGGCAGGGTGTGTTTTCAGGTCAGTGCTTTATTTTTCTATATCTTGCATAACCAAAGTTTGTTTTATTTTCAGCAATAGGTTTTACCGTCTGATTCTGGGAGACAACCAGGGACAAGGGCAATAGCCTGTGTTGTTTTGGGGACTCCTAGCTATCTTTCTTTTTCTTCTCCATCTGTCTTTGCTTTCTCTGTGCCAGGGTAATTGACCACTTATGACTGTACATCTCGCACATATTTTCACTCACTGAGTTGCTCCATTGTCTTTAATTTGTTGTGCAAAAAAAAAAAAAAAAAAAAAGTATCAAAATTTCGGTGGAACATCCTGACAGCCTTTTCTGTTGATGTCTTGATCATAAGAAAAGGTTTTTCCACTCCAACATTATAGAAAACAGTGCTTGTTATCTGAGCCCAAATAGCACAAAGGAAAGCTGGATTAAAGGTGGAACGGTTAGGGGGGTGTGTTTTCATGAATAAAATTAAATAGAATAAAATCTTGAGCTGAAAATTATCTGGGAAAATTGAATGTGTTTTTGTTCTAATATCCAACAGAACTTTTGTTACTATTTCAAACATCCATCAATTGTCAAGGTGAGCAAAAGGAGAGCAGGCTCTGGGGTGGCTGGGGGGCAACTACTTCTGATACACTTCATCAATGTATAAACGCTTGCGGTTTTGCCACAGCCATTCTCACAAAAACATCCTTGCTCCATCAGTTCGCCCATTAGTCTGACTTACTCCCTTGCTATCTTAATCAGCCCCTCTTGAAGAAACTCTCTTGATGTTCTGTGAACTTTCTCTTCCTCATTCCTTCCCTAGTGCTGGCTTCCAGAACCTTCTTGGCTGAGCACTGACCTATTGTCCCTTTTACCAGCTTCCTGAGAAGCTCATTGGCTTTGGCGTGGCATCTTGGAGCATTTATGACAACACAGCTGGACAGAAGTTTGAGTGGAGAAATAGCTATGTGAGGTGGGGCTTTAGTTAATAATTTCTGTCTTTTCCTTTCTCTTCTTTTCTGTTCTTTTCTGTTCTTTTAATTTCTTCTTTGAGTCAGGATCTCTCTACATAGCCCTGGCTGTCCTGGACCTCACTATGTAGACCCCCTGGCTTCAAACTCCCTGAGATTAAAGGCATGGCTAAGGCCTGCATCACCATGCCTGGCTCTTAGTAAATACTTTCACCATGTACATGATTTTTAATTTTTTTGTGCAGCTAACTCTGCAACCTCAAGATCTCAGATAATGAGTATGGGGACAAAAGGAACTCTTGAGGCCACATTCTATTTCGTTTATCCTATATCAAGAGTATATCAAGCACGACTCAAGGCTCATGTGAGGTGTGTTCCCATGTCTGTTGCATGTTTTCTTTGTCCAGGCAAGAACAGGAGATGCTGACATCCCTACTCTCACATATGTATATATGCTGTCAGCTCCACCAGCTTTCTCCCTTCTGGTCATTCCCACAGGAAACATGAACGGTTGTTTCCTACAACAAGACAGATGACAGCCAATGTCTGTGGGTGTGACTGGCAGACAGAGTTGAGAGTTTAGAAGTTAACAAGAAGATAAACAGATAGTCTTGTTCTCTCACCCGAAACACAAGGGTGGGATGAAGTGGGACAGAACTGGGAAGTTTCCCACCACCCTGCACCTCCCACTCCCTCCCCCAACCCCACTTCCACTTCTGCAATTGATGCCTCCATGTCTGGCTGTCATGAGACAGAGACTGCTGTGTGCCCAACTGGACTTCCAAGTGTCGTGTGAATAGTTGTGCCTGTGCGCCCAGTCACATTGGCTTTAGAGCATTGGGGAGAAGATGGAATGGCTGTGGCCCAAGCCATCAAAGGTCCTGCAACACTGATAAGGAATGGCATACCAGAATACACTGAGGCTTGGTCACCACCATGAAGAGGACAGGCCATCCAGATGGGGGAGTTGATGTCACACTGAAGTACGGGACCCTAGGAACCATGTGGAACTTCCTTTGGAGTCCGCAATATGAGCAGGGCTTTACCATGCCTCCCACTTGGCCTAAACCTTTAACTGGAACCACTGCTGTTAACGGGTTTACATGCTGAATATTATTAAAATGACTTGAAGAAAACATCCCGGGTGGTGTGTTACTCATTTTTTATTGTAACCTGGGGTCTAGAGAGCAGGGGTCGGCAAGTTGCAGCTTAGGCTGGCCAAGCTTGGCCCATCACCCATCTTGGTAAATAAAATTTTATTGGATTGCCTAGGGCTGGTCCCCACTACAATAGCAGAGATGAGTAATTGCAACAGGAGCCATATGGCTCACAGAGCCTCAAGTATTTACTTTTGGCCTTTTGGAAGAAGGAGGTTGCCAAGCCTGATGTAGAGGAGAGACATCTGAACTCAGACAAGCCCAAATGTTTGTGCTTCCATGGAGGTTGTGTTCTGAGTTAAACGCAAGGCAAACCCAGCAAACAAATGCTTCCTCCAACATCCAGGCATCTATTAAAATGCAAATATTGATCCATACTTCTTACCTGCTCCAAGACTGTGGGGGCGGGGCCTCAGCCTCTCTCTGTTGTACCTGCATTCCTTCTCATAGAGGACTGTGCAGTGGGGCCAGGAAGCGTGTGCTCAGGATCCTGTCCAATGTCTGGTATCGAGATTTGCCATCTCCTCCTTCTCCTCCTTCTTCTGCTCCTATTCCACCTATTCCATATCTCTCTGCTCCTCCTCTCCCTCCTCCTCCCCCATTCCACCTTCATCCTCCTCTTCTTCCTTCTCTTTCTTCTGCTTCTATTCCTCTCCCCCACCCTCACCTTCTCAATTCTAGGGATAAGAAGGGGGGCTTTACACATGCTAGCAGGTACCTCTACCTGCAGCCTCCTGTGTTCTTCTTAAAGAAGGTCCCAAATAAATAGGATCTGTCTCCCCCCCCCCATCTGAATGAATACAGCTAAAGTGGGACATGCCCCTGCCCTGTGTGACTTGTGCCTTTTAGACTCCTGAGTTGCAGGACAGTGAACTCACCATCTACAACCCCACTCCCCATGGAGCCCCATTTCTGATAACCAGAGATTCTCATCAGTAAGAGCCATCCTCTGACTTACACAGCCCCTATGCTGGTTAAATATATATATATATATATATATATATATATATATATATATATATATATATATATAATGTTTGTTTGTGTTGAGACAGTATCTCACTATGTAGCCTTGACTGCCTTAGAACTCACTATATAGACCTGGCTAGCTTCAGACTCATAGAGACCCACCTGCCTCTGTTTTCCAAGTGCTAGGATTAAAGGCATGTGCCACCATGTCAGGTTCTAATTAAGTGGTTTGGTTTGATTTAGTTTAGTTTTTTTTTTTTTTTTTTAATGTGACATGACATAACACCTAGATATTTGGTTTGAAAATATTCCAGAATCACTGTGAGGGTGTTCTCAGATAAGATTAATACTGAAATCAGCAGACTTTGAGTAAAGTGCATTGTCCTTTCTGGTATGGGTGGGGCTCATCCAGTCAGCTGAAAGCCTTAGACAGAGCAAGAAGGCTGATTGCCACTGATCAAGAAGGGAATCTGTCAGCAGATAGTCTTAGGGGTTCATCTGAAAATCAGCTCTTGGCTCTTTCCTAGCTTTCCAGCCTGCTGGTCTACCCCACCCATTGTGGACGTGCCAGAACACAACTGCATGCACTGATGCTGCTCTCTCTTTCTCTCTCTCTCTCTCTCTCTCTCTCTCTCTCTCTCTCTCTCTCTCCTTCTACATACAAATATATTCATTCATAACACACACACACAGTCCCCCTACCTATTCTGTTTTCCCGACCCTCTAGTTCCTGGTCATGTACACAAATTCAAACTGAGGAACATGGGAGAAGTCTTAGGTGTAATCTCCAGTCTGGTGTCATGGGGCCAGGTTCTCTGAGGTTTACTGAGCAATTGTCTTGTGGCCCTTAACACATGTCTCATTAGGGTACCTTGGGTTTGCTGTCCGTCAATTAGAGGGTCTGATGGACCCAGCTGTTGGTACTTTTAATCTTAAACACTAATCGCAATAACTTCTTCAGGAAGTTAAAATTCCTTACACAAATAACAGCAGGCTATTTGTGACTTTTCTATGCATATTCTTTTCTCCATAATAGCTGCAGTTCAAGAAGAAACAAATTGGCCAGATGCAATAAGGAAAGACTATATATAATCCTAGTATTCAGTAGGTTGATGCAGGAGGATGACAAATTTATTTTAGATAGGAGGGTCTAGAAAGCACACTCTGCTAAAACAACTTTTGAGTGGAAAAGTAGGGGACAGGAATGTTTTTTCAGTCACACTGAGTAGCATAGTACAGAGGATCAAGTGCTGGAGGAGAAGCCATGTGCTGGAGGAGATGCAGGGAGGCTGATGTGGGAGGACTGAAGGAGGACTGAGGGAGGACCGAGGGAGGCAGTGTGTGCCTTCCTCTTCCTGAGAAAGGAAGTGCTATGGTTTCAATGTTCTCCAAAATTCTTATGTTGAGAACTAACCCATTCTTAAGATTTGGGCATGAAGTTTCTCCAAAATAACTCATAGGCTGAAAGTTTAGTCCCCCAATGTACTATTCAAAGGCGGGGTTTAGAGAAAGCAATTAGATGGTGGGTTTTTCTGAGCTAATTAATAGATTCATCCACTAATAGATTTCATCATTTGCACCCAGGAGGTGATACAAAGTAATAGATAAAGCCCAGACCAAAGAAGTAGGACACTGGGTGTATTAGTTAGGGTTCTCTAGAGTCACAGAAGTTAAGGAATATCTGTATATATTAAGGGAATTTATTGCAATGACTTATAGTCTGTAGTCCAACACACCCAACAATGGGCAGTTGTGAATGGGAAGTCTAAGAATCTAGTAGTTTTTCAATCCCAGGAAGTTGGGAGACTTCAGCTGGTCTTCTGTATAAGCTGGAATTCTGAAGAAGTAGGTTCTAACAGACATGCTGGTAAGTAAGTGCAAGCAGGTGAAGAAGAAGGAAGCCTTCCTTCTTCTATTGTCCTTATGTAGGCCTCTAGCAGAAGGTACGTACCAGATTAAATGTGTGTACCACCATGCCTAGACCTAAGCTGTTCATTACTTGGAACTTGCTCTGTCCTAGGCTGGCCTTGAATTCAGAGATCTGCTTGCCTTTGTCTTCTGGGATTAAAGGCATGTATCATCTTGCCTTGGCCTAAGCTTTTCATGGCCACTATGCTTTAAGATCCAGATGAAAAGTCTGGGCCTTCCAGTTTCTAGATCTGGATCACAGATGTACCCTCCATTTCTGGATTGTAGTTCATTCCAGATATAGTCAAGTTGACAATTGGGAAGAGCCATCACATTGGGTCTATGACTTTGAAGGGTGTTTCTTGTCTCTGGATCTTCCCCCAACCCTTGCCTTCTGAGCATGTTCTTTCCACCACACCTTGTTACCATGGTGATTTTTCTACCTTACTGTAGTCCTAAAGGCAATGGAGTCAGCCAACACCATGAACTAAAACCATGAGCCAAGATGGATGGCTCTTCTTCCTTCAGTGTGATCTTCTTAAGTTTTGGTCACAGCAGCAGCAGTAGCAGCAGCAGCAACAACTACACATACACACACAGAGACACAAACCTGACTGATCTAGTCCTCAAACTCATATGTGAGAGCCACATTTGCAAGAGATGGGGCAGCTGCCATGAGTGTAATTGGCTTAATTCTCAATAGAATGGGTCTGCCCATCTCTCATGAGTTTTCTCACTGTGTCATACACCTCAGAACACTGCAGAGTCTACACTGGCAAGAAAGGCCTTCACCAGATATGGCCCTAAACTGAGACCTTCCCAGTCTCCAGAACTGTAAGAAATAAAACTCTTCTCTTCAAGATTAGCCAGTCTTTTGGACTTGTTTATAACAGACAATGAACAAAGATAACCAAACCACAGGTAAGTTTGAAGTAGTGAAGAGACAGAGTCTTCCTTCAAGGTAAAAGGAATGGTCCCTACTCCTGTGTAGAGCAATAGACAAGACAGAAGCAGGGAAGCCCAGTGGGAAGTCTTTCTCAAGTTGGAGGCTGATGTTGGCTCTAACTAGGTAGTGGTAAGGGTAGACGAAAGACACGGCAAAAGGTCAAAGTTGACAGGATGTGACTGTGGCTAAGTCTAGACAGGAGGAAAGGGGAACAGAGGATGAGCCACTACAGAAAAGGAGCTATGGAATGCTGGGATAGGGAAACTGGAGAAGGGCTGGTTGGGATGAAGAGTTGTAAAAAAATAAAAATAAAAGTTTGCTTTTAAAAGTGCTTATTTATATTTTAGATATTGGTTAATTAGATATTTATTTAGAGATGCTCATTACATATCCAAGCTAATGAGATACAGGAAATGCTATAGTGAAAACAGTACCTGCTGCACCGTATTTTGATCTAAGGAAATGGAAGATCTTACAATTTCTCTCATCTTTATCAAACTTCAGTATGAAAACACACAGATTTCCCTGGGCTTGGACGCCTTCCTATTGGAGGGCTTCTATGTCACATATACATCTGGCTAAGTAAATGTGTTGTGCCGTTCTTATTTGGTTGGTTTGGGGTTTGGTGGTTGTTTGTGATTTCTTTTGCTTGTTTTCTAGCTTCTCTCATATATCTCTGGCTGGCCCATAGCTGTATGTAAAGCCCACTGGCTTGCATGAGTACTCCTGCCTCTTAAGTGCTGGGATGCCATGCATGCACCACCATGCTTTTCTCTTGTTAATCTGCCACTTGTGACAGATCTGTTACTGTAGATCTTGCGTCTCCCTACAGAGTGAGTGATGTCCAGAGTGGAGGACAGGGGGAAAGGCTGGAGAGGGTGGGAACCACATGAGACTATAGCCAGGACTTAAGTAGATCCTGGAAGAGATGGAATTAGATGAAAACCTTGAGTCTTGAATATTCCAGTGTTGAAACTCAGAAGAGGGACTGGTCTCAGATACCAAGAAGCCTTGGAGGTAGAAGAGAAAACCAGAAGAGTGGTCTCAAAACTCAGCAAACTCAACCACACTGTGGTTGTCAGTGGTGAGGGGACACAGATGCACTCCTCAGCAGCCTTAAGGGAGCTCAAACCAGGCAAACCCACGGTTTATGGCTTCAATGCAGAAAGAAATTTCTGGACTAGCCAATATGAAACAGAACTGTGGTTTTAACATTATTATATATATAGATCTTAAGCACCAGGGTTAGGAGGAAGAAGATACTTGGGGGGTGGGGGAAGACACACCCAAGTGTGGGTATGGGTTCCCAGGGGCAATAACAGTTAAGTGTCTTAGTATTGGTCGTATATTTCATTTTGGTGGCTCTTTAGTTCATTACAAAGGATAGCTAAGAAATTTTTTTTCCTTTTTTTTTTTTTTTTTTTGTTGTTGTTATTTGTTTCTATCTGATAAGATGCCTTGGATGGAATTACAATATGCTAAAGTAAAACCAGGGTTATACAAGCCAACTTAATGCATGTCCTTTCCCTACAGTTAGGATTTCTAACAAGATACCTAAAAGGTTGCAAAGGGCATAAGCTTTGCTAATTGTGCTGGAACTGACTGCCATTGACTTTAGCTGGATTCTTGAGGAAGGGGTTCCTCCTCTGTCCTGTGTCCCCATAATAATCACCCTATCTTTCTCTCCTGCCTCAGCATCAAGCTGAAGCAGAGAGTTGACAGAGTTAGAATGTGAGTAGCTTTTTTTGTGGACTTGGCTAAGCAGTTTGGAGGATGTGTGTGTGTGTGTGTGTGTGTGTGTGTGTGTGTGTGTACACACATACACCTGAGAGATAAGAAAAGAGAAAGTGAGAACAAACATTTAGAAGTTAGTGGAGAGTTCTGTCATAAAGGGGAGCAAAAAGTGAAGTGACAACAAGAAAGAACATAGGATTGTAAGGGTGGATCTTGGAGACTCTGTTTCACTCCATGATAGATGCCCTGTCAGCAGATCTGAGTGCCAAGGAGGTTGAGTGACTAAAAGGAAAACTTAATGCAAATAGGGGAAACAGTTATGAACCTTGAGTAAATTCGGGGAGACAGTGCCCCAATAGAAGAGGTGATGGGTTAGAAAGGTGTAGTAGAAGAAGAAATTATTTAAACCGCCAAATTTGTTGCTGTAAAATCTCCTACCTGAAGGAGATCAGTCAAGGAAAACACAACTCAATAATTATGGTATAAATTGCACGCCTAGATTAGGCAGATTTACCACTACACTACTCTAATCCCTGGCTAGGAGATCCCTTATAACTTGCAGTTTATCCAGGCCGCGTGGTTGTCCTTCTGGGTCCGGCTCTTCCGTCGTCGGCTTCCTTCTACTTCTTCCTCCTTCGACTTCCTTCTGCCGTCGACTTCCTTCTGCTTCTGCTTCTGCCTCTGCTTCTTTCTCCTCTACCTTTTATATCGAATTCCTCTCACTCTGTCCTCCCCTAAGCCTTTTTCTCTGCCTCCCTTGCTACTACCCAGTCACTGTCTCTAGCCTTTATTTTACAAGTTTTAATTGGACAGAAGATTCACAAGACGACACTGTGTGCAGATTCAATCATCCTCTGCAGCCCCTCCCAGGAAAGTGAAACAAGGATCAAAATACAAGGCAGGGGCTATCCACTGGGAACTAGGATCAAAATACAAGGCTGAGGCTATCCACAACAGAAAGGTGGCTCAGTGGTTAGAGGCAAATTCTCCTATAGAGGACTAGAATCTGTTTTCCAGCCCCACATCATGTGACTCACAATAACTCAAGCTATAACCCAAGTTCCAGGAGACCAGTGGCTTTGAGTTCTATGTCCATCTGCATCAGTGAGAACATGTTCCCCGTGTTCTCACACAGTCTCACGATGAAAAAAAAAAAATCCTTAAAGGAAGAAGTGATTTTTAAAAATCAAACATATAAAAAACAATTCACCCTTTTTTTTTTCCAGGACAAAATGACCTGGAAAATGAACAAGCTTTAAAAATGCACAGAACATCCCTGTGTGTGAGACACTCTTCTCAATGTTTTCACCATAAGGTGGCAGTAAACAGCTCCACGTACACTCACTGCCTCTAAAGAACACCTCTGAGAAACGGGCAAGAACTGAGGATGATTTGAAATACATATATACATACACATGTATACATATATCTTAGTTAGGGTTTTAGTACTGTGAACAGATACCATAACCAAGGCAAGTCTTATAAGGACAACATTTAATTGGGGCTGGCTTACAGGTTCAGAGGTTCAGTCCATTGTCATCAAGGTGGGAACATGGCAGCATCCAGGCAGGCATAGTGCAGGAGGAGCTAAGAGTTCTACATCTTCATCTGAAGGCTGCTAGCTGAATACTGACTTCCAGGTATCTAGGATGAGGGTCTTAAAACCACAGTGACACACCTACTCCAACAAGGCCATACCTACTCCAACAAGGTCACACATACTCCAACAAGGTCACACCTCTTAATAGCATCACTCCCTGGACCAAGCATCACAACATATGTATGTATATATACTATAGCATATATATCACATATACACATAGCATATATATATATATATATATATATGTTATATATATATATATATATATATATATGCTATAGCATATATCACAACAATTACAAATATCATTCATATATATATGTATATATTTACATATATATATGTATATATATATATCATGTTTCTGCCTCTTTGTCTTTTCCTATTGCACAAACCCATATTCACATGCAAACATTTACACAAAATTAAAATAGAATTTTCAAAAGAAAAAAAAACCTGAACACATGATTGCAATAAAGACTCACAATTTCACATCTAAAATATTTTTACTCGAGCATTTGAAAATGTATCTACACAGAGATACTTTCAGCTTTATTCTGAATCACTGAAGTGTGAAAACTAGTTGTCCTTCAGCAGGTAAGTGGATAAACCAAAGTACAAGCAAGCTGTAGAATGTTATTCTGTGCTGAAAATAGATGAGCTATCAAGGCATAAATAGGCACAAAGAACATTTACATTTTTAGTATTAAAAGGAGGAAGACAACCTGAAGTGACTACTACTTCGCAATGCTGGCATTCTGGAAAAGACAAAACTATGGAGAAAATGAAATTATCAATGGTTTCTATGAGTCTGGGAGAAGGGAGGGTCAATAGGTAGAACACATGATTTTTAGGGTTCTGAAACTCTTTTGGGTATGCATCACTCTCCATTTGTCCAATCCCATAAAATAGTTCACACCAGGAAGGAACCTGATGTAATCTACAGACTTTAATTGTTAATGATGTGTCAACACAATGAACTGTTCTCCATTTTGATCTTGGCTGAGTAGAAGATTGTGAGTGTGGAAGGATGGTGTCTTTGTTAGCATTTTGTCTAGACTCCACCCCACAGTTACCTGGCAACAATTAGGTGTGTTGACTCACTATAAAAGGGGCTGCTTGCTCCCTCTGCTCTCCTTTGCCCTTTTGCTCTCACTTTGGCCTCTTGCCCCTTCACCCTCTCTCCCTATTCCCCACTCTCTCTCTCCACAGGCTCATGACCATCCTCCTCTCTCTCTCTCTCTCTCTCTCTCTCTCTGTCTGTCTGTCTCCCTCTACTACCCTTCCCTTTCAATCACTCTCCCCATATGTTGGGTTAATGTGTGGGTTCCAGACCAGCTGTTGGGTTAAAGTATGTCCCGCATCTGCTCTGCCACGGGGCTAGGGCCACTCATGGAGACGAGACACGGGAGTTTGACTGCACTCTCCCCACACTGGCACAGGGTGGGCGTCTGGCTGTGGGAAGCCCTGGGACCCCGCTCTGGAAGAATGGGGGAGCGCAGTCTGAGGTCCCAAGGGAGCTGGAGCTAGCTCATCTGGTTCTTGGGCCTCTAGGTGCAAAAGAGCCAAGAACAAAGTGGGGGCTTCCGGACTGGATTGGCCCTCAGACGAAGGGAGAAGGGGAGAGAAGCTCTGGCTGCGTCCTGCGGGGATGAGAGTCTTGCTTGGCTTGCTTGAGTTGGTGGTCTCCATGGCTGGAAACACAGAGAGGTCTACGGGAGATTAGACAGTGGCTCTGTAGGTGAAGGCCTACTCCATTGTTCTCCATGGTGGATCCTGGAGAAGAAAAACAGTCTATGGTCTTAAGATGTTTATTGTCATGGCGGAAAGTGGATGAGAAATTGCACCCTCATTTTTTCAAGGCAGGTCTGAGATTAATATCTTTTGCAGGGAGGATTATCTGGAAAGGAATGCTTAATTGACTACGCCCCCTCTGTCCTTTAGGTATCTAATTAATAATATGGAGATCTGTCTTAAGGCTCTGTGGCCTGTAGTCATGCCCTCAACCTGTGGAGTAGCTAGTAGGGGTATTGCCCTTATTTGACTGAAAAGACACAAATCTATGGAGGGCTGCAGCCTTATGTCAGGAGCCTGGAGTCTGGGAGCATGGCAAACACCTACCATCCCTTGCAGGGGACCCTGCAGAGTCACCTGCTAGGTCACTGGGGTTTCAAACCTAGCTCAACCAGAAATCAGGCTGCCTTTCACAGTCCTACACCCATGCCCTGAATAAACTCTATTCTATACTATACTGTCATGTGGCTAGTCCCTCAGGGGGAAGGGATGCCTCAGCATGGGCACAAAGAGGCACCCCTTTCCCCCACACCTGACTGCACATCCACCAAACATATTCCTTCTCTCCTTATCTTTTTATAAACACAACAGTCTTAGTTAGGGTTTCATTGCTGTGAAGAGACACTATGACCACAAGAACTCTTAAAAAGACGAACATTTAATTGGTGTTGGCTTACAGTTTCAGAGGTTTAGTCCATTACCATCATGGCAGGAAGCATGGCAGCATGCAGGCAGACATGGTGCTGGAGAAGGAGCTGAGAGCTCAACATCCTGATCAGAAGGCAGTGGTACACAGTCTCCTCGACTTGAACAAGGGTGTAGCTTGAGCATAGGAGACCTCAAAATCTGCCCTCACAATGGCGTACTTCCTCTAACAAGGCCACACTTCCTCAGAGATCACACAATGCAACAGATCACACACAAGAGACCTATTGGAGGAGTCGGAGTCCACGTGGAAGCAAGGACAAGAGAGAGAAAAAACAGACCAAGAGAGACAAAGTGAGAAAGCAGGCCACAGTGGTGAGACTACAGTTTGGATGTAAAATGTCCCCTGTAGGCTCATGTGTATAAGCACTTGGTCTTCTGTTGGCTCTGCTTGGAGAGGTCATGGAGTATTGCGGGAGAAAGTGGGTCCCTGGGGACAGCTTTGAGGTTCATGGCCCTGTTCTGCTTTCTGTCAGGTGTCCGCTTTCAGTTCTAATTCCTGTGAGGACATGAGGAGGCCCTGCCATGTGTTCCTGCTGCCGTGGAATTAACAAAACAAATCCTTCCTCTCTAAGCTATTTCCTAGTGTGTGTTTATCACACTGAGGAGAAGAGTAACCAATACAAAGGTTATTGTGCTCACTGTGGCTGGAAGTGCCAGGACAACCTCAGGATGGAGGCTGTTACCAGAGAAACCAACCAAGTCCTCAGAGAACTGAAACTTTTAGCTCCACTTCCTTCCACCTCCAGAAGACAAGGGAAGGGGTGAGGATCAGCATTTACCAATGACTGAATCAATTATGTCATCAGTGAAGGCCTCCATAAGAACCCAGAAGGACAAGGCTAAGTGAGACTCCAGATTGCTGAACATACTGGAGTTGGTAGCACATTCCAACTCATTGAGTCTTCAAAGCTCCCAAGCTTTGAGCCTTCCAGATCCTACTCTGTGTGTCTCTTTGAGGATCTATTTTTGTCCTTCAAAATATTCTTTGTAACAATCAGACCGTGTAAGCTAAGTCTTTCTGTGAGTTCCAGAAACCATTATAGCACATTGTCAAACCTAAAGGTGTTGCTGGAGGTCTGGGTCTGGGTCAGATGCTTCCAGGTTCTTGGCCTCTTAAACAAGGAACTGAAATAAATGTACAGAAGAAACAAGAGAACTTTATCTGGATCAAAACAATAATGCAGGTTTGTGCTGGCTGGTTTTCCGTCAACTTGACACAAGCTAGAGTCACCTAAGAGGAGGGAACCTCAATTAAGAAAATGTTTCCCTAAGATCAGGATGCAGGCAAACCTGCCAGGTATTTTCTTAATTAATGATTAATGTAGGAGAGCCCAGCCCCTTGTGGGTGGTGCCATCTCTGGGCTGGTGATCCTGGGTTCTATTATAAGGCAGGCTGAGCAAGACATCCAGTAAGCAGCACCCTCCATGGCCTCTGCATCAGCTCTTGCCTCCAGGTTCCAGTCTTCACTGCTTTTGATGATTAACTGCTATATGAAATGGTGAATGAAATAAGCCCTTTTCCTCCACAGGTTGTTTTTGGCCATAGTGTTTCATCACAGCAATAGTAACCCTAAGATAAAGTTATAGAGGGAAACTGTCAAGAATGACAACAGGCCTCACCTATCAGAGTACTACATGTGAAACAGAAGCAGAACACGGCTTCAGGTGGGCAGCTCCCAGGAACAGTCAGCCTTAGAGACCACTTCCAAGAGATAAGCCACACTAAACACAGGCAGCGCTAGCCTCAGGACAAGCCCGAGCCTCAATCTAGTTGCACATTTTGATAAGACGATAGAGATGAACCCCATTTTGTCACATTATCATCTGGAGGGCAGTGACCAGATACCAACGTGACAAAGAATCTATTATTAAAAACTAAGTAATCCTAGAGTTCTGAGATCAGGGAACATCTACACACAGGGATCCTCACTGTGGCCTGCTACAGCCTCTGATGAGAGAAGGCCCAGAGAGGAAGCTGTAGAGAGGAAGAGGAACAGACACTAATAACGGTACAGGTAGCAGAAGTTTGGCTCAGACAGAAGTGTATAAGGAAAGATAACCCGACTCTTAGCCTGGGGTTACACATCAACAGAGCACTGTCCTGAAGGTTTTTGGGTTTTGTTGTGGGTTGGTTGGTTGGCTGGTTGGTTGGTTGGTTGGTTGTTTTTTTTTAAGACAAGGCTTTGCAAGACAGGTCTGGCTGCCTGGAACAAGCTCTGTAGACCAGGCTAGCCTCAGACCGGCCTGCCTCTGTCTCCGGAGTGCTGGGGCTAAAGGTGTGCACCATCACTACCTGGATACCTAGAAGTTTGCTAGCTGTGAGCCTAAGAACGCAAATAGATCCAATTCTGGAGCCTCCTATTTGCCCCCTCAGTGATGTAAGGCCTGAAGGATGAAGTTCCACATGATACCCACAGCTGCATTCCCCCGGCAGGGTGAGAACTCCTCAGAAGGCTTTGAAAGAACAAGGCAGCCCCCCTCTGCTGTATCAACCACAGTGGGAGCTGCCTGCCATACAAGCAACACATTTAAAAGACACCTAAAATGCTCTGGAGGGTTAGAGAATCTTCTTAGCCCACAAACTGCAAGGTTAAACATGCCCAGCAGAGCCAGGTGGTGGTGGCGCACACCTTTAGTTCCAGCATTTGGGAGGCAGAGGCAGGCGGATTTCTGAGTTTGAGGCCAGCCTGGTCTACAGAGTGAGTTCCAGGACAGCCAGGGCTACACAGAGAAACCCTGTCTCGAAAAACAAAAAAAAAAACAAAAAACAAAAAAAAAACAAAACATGCCCAGCAGAAGCCCCAGTACTCAAGAAAGAAAGCAAACCCTGTGAAGACGCTCTATCCTCAGACACTTCTTCCACACAGGATTGGCAGAGGCACAAATCACAGGACAGCCAAGACTTCACAAGTTCACCAGGACCGTATGTAACTGATTCTCCCATCTGTAAAACCCAGAACGAACCTGTTCCAATGCTGCATCTTTTCCTCCTCCCACCCCCGTCCTATACAGTTAGCTTCTTTCTTGTTCCCTGTGTTCACACACACCTTAAGAGTATTTTTGACTTTGTTGGATTTTTTTTTAAATACTTACATTTTTATTCCTCTTCCTATATTTATCTAATTTCATTTTTAAACTTTTTCACTATGGATAAATCTTGGGCTTTGTTTTTCCTTTTTATTGTTTTTTATTAAAAATTTTAAAAATTAAAATATAATTATACCATTTAGCTCCTTTTCTGTCCTCCCTGCAACCCTTCACATGTCCCTCCCTTATTCTCTCCCAAATTGATGGCCTCTTTTTAATTTTTGTTTTAAAAAATTATAAATTAATATATAAATCCAACCATTAATATATAATTATATATTATTATATATACAAATATATTAATATATAAATGCAGGCTGCTGAATATGTTCAGTGGGGCTGTGTGTATATGATTTCGAGGCTGACCACTAGACAGTCAGAGGATTCAACTCTACATGATCAAATCATTAAGTTAGACGTCAGGTTGTAGCTCTGTGTGTGCCATCCAAAACTGGAAGTTACCATATTTATGTTGACTAGAAACGGGAGTCACAAGTATACCAAAACAGTGATTACTTCCCCAGAAATCTTTAAATGTTTTCAAGTTTTTCATACGAAGTCAAAAGGCAAAGCTGCATATTTTCATATTCAGAGGACCAACAAACCCCCAACCTTCCTAAGATACTGGAACAAGACAGGACCCAAAGGGGAGGTTCTGGAGCAGGAGGTGACCCAGTGTTAGCCCACATCCAAAACAAGTTCCAAGAGACCTAACCTTTTGTGGCTGGATACAAAGCGAAGGTCTGGGTATTGAGCAAAGACAGACTCCACAGCCTGAGGGCCTATCACCCACAGGCTTTGTGTGATGACTGCCAGGTGTTTAGTTAAGTTTGTCCCCCAATGTCCTCCTGTAATACTTCACTATATCTTAACTCTGTCAAAGTCTGTGTCCCTTGACTGTAGGCCGTATTATTGCTGGGGGAATGGATTTCATTCCCAGGTTATAGGTCATTCCCTTGAGCGCGAGTTCCAAAGGGAAAAACAAACCAACAAGACCCCAAATGATTCACTTGAACGGCAACACAAAGCAACAAAGCCGGAGCCTTTGATACAAACGAGCCTCTTTCTTCTCTGAACCTAGAAACCTCAGGACTTTCAAGAACTTCTTAGGAAAGAGATTTGATTCCACTAAAGTAAAAGAAGTAGCCTCAGAGGTACCTGGAGCTGGGAAGAACACGATGATGTGTCAGTACTTAGTCCTGGAAGAGAGACACAGGCAAGTGGTTCCAAGTCAGCCAGGGAATAGGCTAACTCCAAAACAGTTTGCAATGCAAACCAGTGTTCTAGATTTTGCCGAGGCTACTCCATGTCCTTCCCAGGATGCCTAGTTTGAACTGACAGGAGCTAGAACCCATGAGGCCTCACTGAGGAGTTGGAATGGATAAAACAGATGATTTTTCTCTACTCTATTGGCCATAGTGCTTTCAGTGTCCTTGGACTCTGTCTATGAGACAGCCTCAAGAAGTGGAATAAAAGGGACTCCGTAGGCAAACGTTCCCAGCAGGAAGCTCACAACCACCTATAGCTCTAGTTCCAAAAGTTCTGAGGCCTCCAAGGACAACTGTACTCATATGTGCATGCGCACACACCCACACATCTTTTTATATCATTAAAAACAAAACTTTATTTAAAGAATTGGGTGAACCAGTGGTGGCACACACCTTGAATCCCAGCACTCGGTGTTGTATTTATAAAATGATAGAAAGGGGATATGTTTTGGCGAATGTGCAGTCAGGTATGGGGGATGGGGGTGTCTCAGCATGGGCCCTCAGAGGCACCACCTTCCCGCTGAGGGGTCAGCCACACTATTCAGGGCCTGGGGAGGGGAGTTAAGAGTGTAGTAGAGATAAAGAAAGGCAGAGAGAGAGAGCAGAGAAGAGTAGAGGAGTAGAGGCAGCCATGAGCACATGGAGAGGGGAGAGAGGGGAATGGGGAGAGGGGGGGAAGAAGAGAACACAGAGCAGGAACAAGAAGGCAAGAGAGAGAGGAAGGGGCAAGCAGACCCTTTTATAGTGAGTCAGGCACATCTGGCTGTTGCCAGGTAACTGTGGGGTGGACCTTAGGCAAAATGCTAACACTCAAGAGGCAGAGGCAGGCAGATCTCTGAGTTCAAGGCTAGCCTGGTTTAGAAAGTGATTTCCAGGACAGCCAGGGCTTTTACACAGACAAACCCTGTCTTAAATAAAACAAAAACAAACACAAAAAGAATTGAAATAGGGTTGATCCTGAGAATCTAAAGAAAAAGAGACCAGTATTTTTTAGTTACATTGTCAAATCTCAATACAAGTTGGGTGAAGGGGAAGTTTGGCCAGTGTACGGAAGCTTAACCTACACCATCTTGAAACTAGATCTACTTTGTAGGAATGAACAGACATGGGCAGAAGAGCCTCGTGTTCAGCCCTGTGTGGCTCTCCACCAAAAAAAGACTGTGGAGGGAACATGTCAGCTTACAACAAACCCTGCTTTTCAAAGTGGAAACAGAGAATGAGGTGTCTTCTCCCACTTCACAGAGCTCCATCCCACCCAGTGGCCCCCATTTAACCCAAGCTCCAAAAAAAAAAAAAAAAAAAAAAAGGGAAGCCATTTCTACTGGGCACACCAGGAAGAGAGCTGCAATCAACCATCCACGCCTTTGCTCAAAACACTTCCCTTAAGGAAAATACTATAAGGACGATTACAAACCTCAACAATACAAAGAAACAATGCTAAAGCTTCCTCGAGGATTCCCTGTATACCACTGAGCAGCTAGCACACACTAATTATCTATGTTTAAATCTGTCCCTGTCACACTTCTCTAAGTGCCATAGAAGGCTAAGATTTGAATGATGATATGTTCCATCCTGGTGTGACTGATCTCCTGGGTGTGCGATACCCATCCCTGGAGGCCAAAGCCAGCAAAGATGCAGGACCAAAAGCCAATATTTTCTTACTCGCCTCAACTAAATCTCAGGAAACCAAGGAACTATGGAACGCCTGTAAAAGGATTCTACAGATCCAGCAAGTAACCTGTCCCTGATCAGAGAGTCCACGGATACCTCATTGGACTCTACAAAGGAGGTAAACACAGAGGAAAACATTGTCAATGATCCTGAGGGAAACATGGTCAGCAAAACCATGACCCATCCCAGGAGATGACACAACTGGTAAAAGAAAACTAGAGATACAAGGGGTTGGGATTCAGACCCGAACAAATACAAACCGCAGGCACTGCATACACGATACACAGACATACATGTTGGTTAAACATCCCAAATACCCAAAATTACTAAGACCTGAAGTCATACAGGTACACACATACTGCAAATGAATACACATGTATTTTGTATGATAGAGACATGACATCACCTACGAAGCTCATTCTTGAGAACTACTCAACTGAATTCAAAATAATTTTCAATCTCATAATGTTTTAACTAAGTTTAAGATTTGCACTGACCCACATTCTTACCTAATCTGGGCTGCATGTGGCTCACGATTAGATATCCATGATCTACAGAATGGGAGAAAAATGTGGGTCTCCTACAGCAGACTAGTATCTAGAACCTACAAAATAAGAAACTCACACACATCCAACCAACAAACGGACAATAACTGAACATTCATAATTATTAATAGTCTCATTCTCAAAAGAAAAAATACAAATAGCGGATGATATAGAGAAAAACGTTTAACATTCTTAGCACTGGAGAAATACAAATTTAAATACATTAACATTTGCCTCACCCCAATCACAATAGCTATCAAGACAGTGAGTGCAGGTGCCGGTGCTTATCCACAGCTGGAGGGAACGTGAACTAGCTTGGCTATTATGTAAATCAGTAGGAAGGCTCTTTAAAAACATCAAAAGACAACTACCATATGATCCAGTTATACTGCTCCTGGGTGTATACCTGGCAGAATCTAACTCAGAATATCACAGAGATATTTGCACATCTATGCACATTAGTGAATTATTCACAATAGCCAAGATATGCAACCAGCCTAGACAAAAAAAAAAAAACTCACACACACACACACACACACACACACACACACAGAACAATAGTTTTATTCAGCTGTAAAATATATAAAAGTTTATCTTATGCAGAAAAATGGTTCGAACTAGAGATTATTATGATAAATGAAATAAACAGAAATCAGAAAGATAAATGTTATATGTTTTCTTTCGTATGTGGAATGTAGATTTCTTAACATTAATATGTGATATTATTAAGTCTCCAGCCCTGGGACAGATGGCTGAGGTACCTATTTAACATATCAAAGTGGATCTGGCCTTCAGGTTCTCCTAGCATCCTACCTGCTGCAGGGTATGTCTGGCGTACCAATCCCCTACCCTAAACTTCTCCAGCCCAGGGAACCCAGAGGCTCTTCCCTATATAATACAGACATTTTGGTTACCTGCTCCTTTTATACTTTTGCCCTCTTGGTTGCTGCACCTCTCTCTCCCTCTACTCCTCTTCCCACATGGCCCAGCTTAGCTGTGTCATGACCACTCTGAACTCTCCCAGATGTCTCTGCCTCTGGCTTTGCTCTCCCTTTTGTTTACAGTAAACTTTCTCCTCCACCATACCTAGGAACAGTCATGCCCTGTCTTAGTTAGGTGTGAACACACACATTGCTGTGAACAGAGACCATGACCAAGGCAACTCTTATAAAGGACAACATTTAATTGGGGCTGGCTTACAGGTTCAGAGGTTCAGTCCATTATCATCAAGGCAGGAGCATGGCAGAGTCCAGGCAGGCATGGTGCAGCAGAGCTGAGAGTTCTACATCTTCATCTAAAGGCTGCCAGCAGAATACTGGTTTCCGGGCAGCTAGGATGAGGGTCTTAAGCCCACACCCACAGTGACACACCTACTCCAACAAGGCCATACGTCCAAATAGAGCCACTCCCAGGGTCAAGCATATACAAACCATCACACGCCCTTTCCTTGTATTTCTGTTTTCATTCAGATATGAAGAAATAGCTGGGACTATTGGAGGAGGCAGGGGAAAGAGCCGAGGTGGAACTCCCAATGGGGCCAGCAGCTGTTGTGCACTGTGACCGAAGACCTCGGTCATCCTTCTCCACCCACGTGAAGCACTAGCTGGCAGGCTAGCCACTGCTTATAAACACTCAGAGAGTGTGTCTAGGCTACTGGGAAGAGCTTCACTGTGACCTTAGAGCTAACTGGCTTCTTTCCTTGGAGGTTTCTCAAGAGCCTCATTCACAACAGTAAAAAGCAAGTGTGGGCCTTTGGTCATACCTACCTTCCGACAGCAGGGGGTGCTTGTCACCTGTGAGGAGCAGGTCACTTACCTCCTGAGACTCCTGAGGGAGGTGCCTAGCTGAGGGAACAGATGGGGTTGCCTGTGCCCGAGGAGGAAGAAAGCTCAGGTCATTCTCTATGTCCCCAGGAGGGTGGGATCAGGGCAACTGAGAAGATAACCAAAAAGCTGGTTCCGCCAAGTTGTTGGGCTTTCCATCCTTGGCAGGAAAGCACAGCATGTTTAACAGTGCTCAGGGGCTATGGAGTCACACCTGGAGAGGGGTTGGCACTTTCAAACTGCCTCTAATGCTTCTCCAGCACATGACAAGTAGCCAACATGACAGCTGGAATCCCACGCTCAACCTTGAAATCCCTGTGCAACACCAGGGTCACCCACAGGCCTCTTGGGCATTCACTGCCTCAACCCTGGCACATCAATCATGGGGCAGTTCTAACTACCCGGAAGTGTCTCTTTTGGTGTGAGCCTTAATCTGCCCACCCAACTTCAGGGAGAAAACTTTCTTTCATCGGACAGGCTACAGTCAAGCGCAGCCAGGGCAGGAACTCGGCAGGAATTTAAAGCACAGACCACACAGGAGTGCTACTTACTTTTTCACAGACTTGCTCAGCTACTTTTCTTACATAGCCAAGGCCCACCTGCTGGGAATGGTAACACCCATAGTGGACTGGGCCCACCACATCTATTAGCAATCAGGAAAATGTTCCTACAGACAAAGCCAACAGGACAGTCCAATGGAGGCAATCCTTCAAATGAGAGTCCTTCTTCCCAGGTGTGTCAAACTGACAACTGAGATTAGCTCTTACAAATGCCATGCACGGATTTTCAATGTGTAAGTAAAGGTGTGAGAATTTGAGAAGGGGATTGGGGGAGGACAACTTGGATGGAGCTCTTCCCAGCAGTCCTAGGAGTACAAGATACAAAACAGGTGCTCGAGGACTTCTGACAGGAATTGTTGCTAGGCTGGCTGCTCTTTTAGCTCTGGAAGCTGTTAGGTATTTCCAGGATTCATCAAGACAATGAACTTGATGTTTCTGCCTTCATTCTGTCTTCTCACTCCCATCACTTCTCCTCCCTTTAGTTAGGCTAGCACAGCACCAGATTGAGAGGAAGGTTCAGTTTGGGCTCCCTGATGCGCCTGGGCCAACCTCTTCTTGCCTTTGCTTGGGAAAGGACCTGGGGGACAGGAGGAAGGCACTGCTCAGTAGATCTACCCCAGAGCTTCTGCAGTCATCAACTCTGAAGGACCTGCCAAAGGGGCCTCAAATACACTCAGGGGCGGTGACAGGCACGCAGCAGGTGGCTCTGAGCACTGCTGGTTTCAAAAGGCTAAAGACTACAAACACTTCCAGGACCAGAAACCAGCCCTGCCTGACAGACCCCCAAATCTAGGTGTAATTGGGAATCCCACTCATCTACGAAAGCATCCCACCATTCAAGATGACTTGTGGCTGACAGCTAAGAACCTGAGCCTCAGCTGTGAAGGCTGGGAACCGGAACCAGGCAGATGGAGGGCTGGGTCAGTGCTGATCCATGGGGAAGGAAGGGCTCCCAGACTGGACATAGCTCTTTTCCAGTGCTCTTCAGCCAGTTGTACACTATACCTCACTGCTACCCAGAGATGACAAGAAGCATCCTGGGCCAGCTCAAGGATGCAGTCTGTGGAGTTAAGGGTCACAGCACAAAGTTGGGGAAGCCTTCAACATCCTGGACCAGATGGAACCCTACTGGGAACAGATACCTGCAACCAGCTCTTTCAAAAACAACTGTCAAGTCTTCCTGGGGCCTTCGGTGGTTCTGAGGTGGGAGAGGAGGAGACGGGAGGGTAGGGGAAGGCAGGGCCCTATTGGAGACCAAAGATGGCCAGGATACAAGTTCCCACAACTGAGACATCTGAGAGAAGCCAATCGACCCAGAAGAGACATCTCAGATTTCTTACAGGAGACCCACTCCAGCAGTGGTCATTAGGTCACTCTGCTGCAGCCAGAGACCCCAAGTGCCCATCATACAGAAACTGCACATTCTATCTGGGGATCCCCATCAAAATCTAGAAAGCACCACACACACACACACACACACACACACACACACATCCTCCTCTCCCTCCAGTCAAGCACAGCATCAGTCCAGGCCGCAGTCCAAGCAGGATAGGACTTGTGCTCCCTAAGGATGTGAAGGCGAGGAAGGGTAGCATCTGACTTTGTTGGCAAACAGTGTTGGAAACTCTTGTCACATAGATGCAACAGTTCCAGAGGTCTGTGCGCTCCAGAATGGTTCACACGTCATCCAGGAGAAAAGGGAGAACACTCATAGCTCAAATGTGTGCAGCAGCAACTTCAGGGGACAGGCAGATGTCCCTAAGCAAAGGAAGGGATGAGGCTGGAGCCCTGCATACAGTGGGAGCAGGATAGAAGAGTTCACAGATGCAGCACAAGAGCCAGGTGCAGAGAAAACTGTCACGATCAGTTGCAAAGCAAGAGCAGCAGTGTCTGCTGAGGACAAGCACAAGGGAATAACACACACAGCAATCAGCCAAGTGAAGGACAGAGTGGGCGGAGGGAGAGCAGGGATGTGATCAGGGAGAGCATGTGACAAAAGTCTATTCAAGCCTAATGACTTTCCTGTACAAGACTGGGCCTGTTATAGATGGGTAAGGGACTCATGAGACCTGACCTGGCAGAAGGTAAGTCACTGTCTTCAGTTGTGTAGCCACTGGTGAGCCCACCATGCTCTGATGGAGTAGTTCCACTCCTATGCTCATGCTGATGACACTGGTTAAACTCAGTGGGTCACAAAACAAATTCCAAGGGGCAATAAAACTGGATAATCTATACTGTGATGTACTGCCATCCTGGAGAGAAATAATGCAAAAAACATGTGACAATATGATACCTGTTCATTCATGACCCTGATATCTTATTACTATTATATTAATAGAGCATAATTATGTTAATATAATACTAATTAATATCAACTATTAACAAATGATTCCTAGCCAGGTATGGTGGGCATGCCTATAATCTCAACACTTTGGAGACCAAGCTGTAGAATCATCATGAGTTCAAAGCCAACCTAGGCTACATAGTGAGTTCTAGGCCAGCTAGGGGCTATAGAGTGAGACCTTGCCTCAATTAAGAGTTGGGTTTTGCAAAGCATAGTGCCGTACACTTTTAGTCCTAGCACTTGGGAGGCAGAGGAAAAGGATCTCTCTCTGTGAGCTCCAAGTCAGCCTGGTCTACAGAGTGAGTTCCAGGACAGCCAGAGCTACATAATACCTGGTGTCAGAGGTCAGAAAAGGGATTCCGATCTCCTGGGAATGGAGTTATGAGTGGTTGTGAGCCAACATGTGGGTGCTGGGAACTGAACTCTGGTCCTCAGGAAAGAGCAGTAAGTTCTCTTAACCAATGAGCTATCTCTCCAGCCCCTAAATAAATATTTAAAAAGAAAGAAATATATTATCAAGTGGTCCCTTTTCTCAAAAGGCTTGTTTGTAAGTTAGGTGCTAGCCAGGTTCCCATTAATGTGACAAAACACCCAAGGAGATCAACTTAAGCAAGGACAACTTTATCTCAGTTTGTAAGTTCAAAGCTGTTAATCAGTTGCTTGCCACGCCCCAACCCCCTTGCAATCCTTCCTTCACAAACACTCTACACTTCCTAACTTCCTCCAACTAGTTCTACCTCTTAAAAGGTCCTACCACCTCCCAGAAGCACCATGGGCTATACAGGAAGGAGGCCTTTAACATGTTGGCCTTTGTGGTGTGTAACTTCCAAACTAGAACAGCGGTTATACCCTGACAGTGTTAACTGCATGGTAGAGGTGGTGCTACAGGTTTCAGCAAAGTTGGGTAACAAAGCAAATGTTTGGATAAAAAGGGAAAATGGAAGATATTGGAAGTCAGGAGAAAAAGAATATTCTGCTTTGTGGACGTCAGGAAGTCCATCTGCCTAATAGCAGAAAATTGCTGTACTAGGGGCCGGAATAGGACATTATGTTAGTCTATTTTCTGTTATTGGCACAAAATACCAGAGGCTGAGCTATTTAGAAAGTGGCAATTTGACTCATGGTTCTGGCTGTTGCAAAGCTCAGGTAGCATGCTACTACTGAAATGAGAGCTAGCTAAGGTTGCATTACAACTGGGGGTTGGGCAAAGAGGAAGCAGGCCATGTGTTGAAAGTGCAAGACACAGCACAGCCATGCACGCTGTCTGATGACCCATTTTTTGAAGGAATAACTCTTCTGTGAGATCAGTGTGAATCCAACCCCAAGAAACTTCTACAAAGAACCTGGGTCTATCCCTGTCACCCAGCAGGTGCTCAGTGTTGCCATCTTGAGCAAGGGGACAATGACGATGATGACGACGATGACGATGATGATGATGATGCAGTTCATGCATTCCTTGTTAGTTCAAGAATCAAAGAAAAAGGCAAAACAGTTTCTTTTCTCCTGTGTGGCTTTTGTCCTCAAACTGGAATATCTCATTGTCACAAACCCAGCAAAAACACAGATGGTTTCTTGAAGTTGCTGGCTAACAAAGTAGCTGAGAAAGTGAAATTCCTAAAGTAAGCAACTTTATGTTGTGTTCATCAAGGACAGCTGCCTTTTTCAGGTCTCGAGGCAGACTCACTGCAAGCTGCGTTCCCCCAACATGGCTGGCTGCTCCTTAAGGCCTAATTCAGCCCTGGACCTTGCAGAAATGTCTGAAAGCTTTTTCTCTTTGCTTCCTGGGAACAATTTTAAGGTTTGTGTTTGCTTCATCAAGTGAGCACATCTCATGGGTAGCACATGCCCGCAGCCAGTCCCCCATCTATTCTGGAGGCTGGAGACTTCGAGCCCAAACCGGGTAATAATACAATGAGACTCTGCTGAGAGAGAGAAAGGCGAGTGGAGGGAGATCAGAGGGTTCTCTCAACTGAACCAGCCCTGCTCATCGAGTGCCCTTCTGGTACCCAGTAGGAAGTACAGCAGAAGATATTCAGTGTCTGATCCCAAATGACCTTTCACACAGGATCCTGAGCTTATCATACCTCTGTCCGGGTCTCTCAATGGCCTCTCCTTGAAAATAGGCGTTAAGCTTAATTCCCCTCTCAACCTTCTGTGGATGTTCAAGCAAACCACAGAGCATGAGTCCAGGTTGTTACAAACCTCTGAACATTAAACAACACATTCATTAAGGCAGTAATTGTTCTCTCCCAAGCTTCTTGTTACACAACATAGTTTTTAAATTCTTGCTCTCCTCCTTGGCATCTTTAAACATATATATTTAATACTTTTTTTTAAATTCAATTTAATAAAGACACGCTCTCACTATGTTGCCTAGGCTAGCTTCAAACTTAGCTGCTCAAGCAATCCACTTGCCTCAGCCGCTGCTTAGTGGGTACTCAAGGTACCTGCCACCTTCTGGGTATAAAACCAACTCTTGGGTGCTGTTACCATTCTACTAGAGAAATTCTTACTGACCAGAA
This sequence comes from Mastomys natalensis, assembly GCA_021653895.1. NCBI lineage: Eukaryota > Metazoa > Chordata > Mammalia > Rodentia > Muridae > Mastomys > Mastomys natalensis. The sequence continues at coordinate 694,295 of JAJTUV010000742.1, forward strand.
TCCACCTTACCTCATTCTTTCTTACCTAAGAATACACCACCAGTCACCTAGAGGACAGCACCCTAACACTTGCAGTCAGGGTTTCCCTGTGTTCAAGCAATCCTCCTGCCTCACCATCTTGTGTGCTGGGACTAAAACACATGTGCCATCAAACTAATCTCAAAAGTTGGCTAATAGGTACAATCTCTTCTCAGTGCATCTAACAAGGTTCGGGAGAAAAATATCATGAGAAATCAGAAATGTTGGTGAGAGTCAGGTCTGAATGGACACAAGCACTGGAGGTAGAGACAGGACTATGAATCTGATGCCAGCCCGGGCTACAGAGTATTTTGTTGTTAAAACAATGCTGAAATGTGACTAGTGGTGAAGCTTGCCTAAGGTCTGTGTGAGCAAGACCTTGGATTTAAGCACGACATGCACATGGAGATGGGGGAGCAGCCATAGTAACAACTGAAGCAGCAAATCACAAATCAATGCTAGTTGTGGGGTCTGAAGATGCTCCTGACTTAAAATAAACACCACTGAATGCCGGGCACAGGAGCTACGGCTGTAAAGCCTCGCTCTCAAGGAGCTCGTAATGCAGCAGTCAGAAGCAGCGACGGTATGAAGGCAGACAGTATGAAAGCTGGTCCCAGCATCTCTTGCTTGCGGTTCCTCTAACTCATTTATTTCATCCTCAGCAGCTGACTATGCACTTAAACCTCTGGGCTGTAAGGACCTTGAATTGCATCTTACATAGCTCTTCTTTCTCCACCCTGTTGCTTCCACACCCCTTCCCATTTATTCTTTCTGTAAGATACCTACATAAGCTAAACCAGTCTGACTCTTCAGTTTCTCCTAATTGGTAGAAAGCATGATTTAAAACATAACTTTTAAGTTGAGCATACAGTAATTAGCAAACTGCTAATAATGTGTATGGTTTTGACTCAAAAGAACAACAATTCTGTATGACTGTGTTACTCTTTTAAGTGCCTGGGTTTTGTGTGTGTTCTATGTGTGTGGGTGTACCCTGACATCTATGTGCATGCATGTGGAGACCAGGTCAACCTCCTTGTATCATGCACCTTGAGTTTTGTTCAGTCTGTCTGTGAACACAGAGTTCATCACATAAGCTAGGCTGGTAGGCAGCAAACCCAGGTTCACCTAGCTCTACTCTCTCGAGGAAGAACTGCTGTTGAATTTTAAGGCCAGCTTCAGGCACACAGCAAAAGCATATATTAGAAAAATAAACAGAAAGTAGAACTGAGCCTATCTCTCATGCATGAAACTTAATCATCAATCTTACCAAAATCCAATCAATCACTTTGTCAATTACTTAAGTAAGATTCTGTTTCTGTTTGGAAATGAAATCTTTAACTGGGTTTCAAATGTCCAAGCTACTGCTAATTTAACTGGGAATGTAATGCACTGGACTCAACTGGATGTTCCAGATAAATCAGAACATAGTATCCTTCAACTAAAAGCAATGTGCTACCAACATACAGCACAGGATCGATTCCCAAAACCTGGAGTCACCAAGCATTGGGCACATGCCGATCTTCCCAGCACTTGGAAGGCTGACACAGGAATCAAATTCAAAACCAACCTGGGCTCCAAGACAAACCTAAACACAGAACACCCCTGTGTGAAGGAAGGCAGAGCTAAGGCTGGGCGTCCCACTGCCCAGGGCCGTAGGAAAGAGGAATCTAAGCTTTGGCTGCCCTAGGTTAGGGATAGAGAAATGATGGGGGAGGTACAAACCTCCTGGAGCCAGAGAACACTCCACCCTGTGGTGGTTGTGTGGAGATACACCAGTCACCTATGTACTTAAAATGAGTATACTTTAGTGTATGCACACAGTACTTCAAACATACATCAAATGAAACATGAATACATATTACTCGCAGAACCAAAGTTTCTTTTGACCAACCCCTCAATCCTGTTATCTACCCCAAAACATCCTTTCCCACATATAATTAGGAATTTGGAATGGTTTCTAATGAACCTTTGAAAATATAATCATATACATACATATATGTTAAAAAAACTAGGTTTTTTTGCACTTGAATCTAATGCTAACTTAAATATACCTACTACTCACAATTCCCCTTTAGCATTACATTTTAAAGATCTAACCATGTGAACACAGATCAAGGTTTTCCTTTGAATGCCAATATAGTAATTCAATCTATAAATACCTACACATAGTCTACTTAGCCAGGACACTCCTCATCCAGAAGGCCACTTAGATGGCTTTCCCTGTCACATAACCCTCCAGTGTAGTGAGAAAGAGTAGTCACTGCCAGGGTGGAATCAGCCTCACCTTTAACTTTTTACAGTGAGAATGTTTTCACATGTAATTTACCTATCTCAAGTACTGATTTGTGAAAAAGAAAACTGATATATACATGGCCAAAAGAATGAGACAAACAGTAATAATGTGTAAGGTACAATTCTGACTCCTGGTTTGAAGCGTTTATTATAATAAGCATTACAGGATCATAACAGCCATTTCTTTCCTATGCAAAGGTAATAATTAAAATATCAGCATGTTTATTCCATAAGCATAATTAACACATTTACAGTCTATTTATATTTTTTGCTTTCTTCTTTTATGACTATGATGTCTTTCTCCATCCCTGAAATAAAGAGACATAAAATTATGAGACATTTTAATAATAGCAATACATTTCCATTAGACATAAACCACAGTAAGCTAAAACAAGCATTTAGAACTGGACAATACTTTTTTTCCTGGAGACAGAGTCTCACTATTTAGCCTCAGGTAGCCTAGAACTTACTATTTAGACCAGGCTGGCCTTGAACTCAGAAACCCACTTGCTTCTGCCTCCTGAGTGCTGGGATTAAGGACATGTATCATCACTCCCCGCTGAACAATAGTTTAAGAGTAAAAAGGGAAAGTCAATTATTAAGCTAAAGTCAAGATTAAAATACAGGTAAGCACAGTAAAATACAGTGGTGGCGCATGCCTTTAATCCCAGCACTTGGGAGGCAGAAACAGGCGGATTTCTGAGTTTGAGGCCAGCCTGGTCTACAGAGTGAGTTCCAGGACAACCAGGGCTACATAGAGAAACCCTGTCTCAAAAAACAAAAAACAACAACAAAAAATACAGGTAAGCAAAATGGTGTGTGTGTGTGTGTGTGTGTGTGTGCTCTAATTAGAGAGGGGAAGGGAGATAAACACAGAATAAGAAGGTAGGAGAGTAAAATAACAGTAAAGATTTCTGAAAAAGTCATTAAGGAGTCATACTGAAATTTAAAAACCATTCTGAAAGCCATAAGGAATCATACTATTATCTACCTTAAAATAACATATATAAATATATTTATAAATATATAGATTATGTGAATTTTTTTCATATGTCTCACAATGCTCACTCCAAGAGCTAAAGACCACCTAACAAAACCCCAACACCAGGCATGCAAAGCCTTCTTGAGCTGTTGGTGAGTGCTGTCCAAGAAGCTCCCAGAGCATTACAGCATACTGCTCTGGCCCTGGGTCACCTCCAGAGGTGGAAGGTAAGTCCCTATTGCTGAAGACAGCATGCACATCAGACACAGGGCCCAGAGGCCCCTGAGCTGGAAGCGACATCAATGGATGGCCTCTCCCTAAGGTCGAGCTCTCATGGTACCAGAAGGCACCATGCAAGCTTCCACAGCAGAGAAGCAAGCAACGGTCCTACCCAGTGTGATGCTTAAGAACCACAACAATAACCAGCATGGCACAACAACCCTAAGCAAGGCGGGGCAAATAGTCTGGAGGGAGGAAAGAGAAGGAGGGTATGATATCTATAAAGTAAAAGAAAAGGGGGGAAAGGTAAGCAAAATATTTATTTGTGCAGCAGTGGCAGCACAAATACCTTGTCTATAACCGAAAGCTCTCCAATTGGACCTAAGTCTTGCTCAACAAGACGGAAATCATGCCTGATACTAGAAACTTTGCCAACTACCCAAGGCTAGTGAACTCATGGATCTTGGAAGAGAACCTTCAACCACCATTGTACTAACCGAGCATAATCCCTAATGACACTCAAAATATTTGTCCTTATATCCACAGTTAAATGGAATCCACGTCCCTTCTCTTTGCAAACTTCTCTTTACAACAGATGGAGATCATTACAGAACACAACAACTAATCAAAATGTAGAGTTGTGGAGCCCAGTACCAATGGATACTTTTACAAAACACTCCCACGCCTAAGGCTCAGGGAACAATGCAGAAGAGGAAGTATAGAAACTGAAAGGGGCAGAGGATCAGGGAGAGACTGTGTCTCCTAGTAATTTCAGAAGCTATACCCATAAGGTCTCACTAATACAACTGCCTAAACAGGACCTGAGCAAGGACAACAACAGACACGCAAAGTGGACTGGGGAAAGCCTAGGAGGCTTCAACCCTAGAAAAGAACTACAGGCAGCTAAGGAATTCTGAAAACAGGAGAAACAGTATCTGACCAAAGAGCCACCAAGCAGCCAGCCCTAAAAATATATATAAATAAGTAACATACAGATTGAGCAGGCTATATTTAGGAATACATATATGCTTACACATATATGCATGTAACAATTAATAAAAAAAGTGGGATGAATTTGAAAGAGCAAGGAGGGGCAAACAGGAGTCTGGAGGGAGGAAAGAGAAGGAAGAGGGTATGATATCTATAAAGTAAAAGAAAGGGGGAAAAGGTAAGCAAAATAGATTTATTTTTTGGTGGTCTGCTTTAAAATTAACTCTGAATATATGTTCATGCTAGATGACCAGAGGACCCATGTCAAATAGAATATTAAAGGCATAAAAAATATGCTAAAGTGTCTGATTTCCTTATTCTGGCTGCTGTATCAACCTCATGTAACTCACTCTATCTCAGGATGGAGTGCAGAATCAGCTGTACAGGGACCGAACCGAGATCTCAACTCTGAAAAGAGCCACCGTACAGTTTCTGCCAGGTGGGCAAGAGCTCAACTGTGGATTCGGAAGGGGTAACTAAGCAAATATCTCATCTTCACAAGAGAACTAAAGCACAGCTAGCTTTAGCCCTACAGACTGCATGAGAGTAAGATGAGTACAACTATCAGTCAATGCAAAAGGCTTTACGAGGGCTAGAGAGGTGGCTAGAGAATGTCTATGGCTCGTGCCGAGGCCTAGGGTTCACCACTCAGACAGCTCACAAGTGCCTGTAGCTTCACTTTTAGAGAAGCCAATGCCTTCTTCTGCCTCCACAGGCACCTGTACACACTGGGTACACATGAACTCATGCAGGCACACACACATATACATAAATAATTTTTAAAAGGTTTCACTAATTCTTCTTTACAGTGGCTCTGGAGAGCCAGAAGTGGTGGTGCACATCTTTAATCCCAACACTTGGGAGGTATGCACCAAGCCATCTTCATTATAAATGATTCTCCATACTCCATTATGCTTTCAGACAGGAGCATATCGTAACTGCGCTTTGAAGAGGCTCCACACAGCAACTGACAGAAACAGATGCAGAGACCCACAGCCTAACATTAGACAGAGCTTGGGGAATTTTGTGCAAGTCGGGGGAAGGATTAAGGAACAACTAACCTGGGCCCTTGGGGGGGCTCCCAATGCCTGAATCAGTAACCAATGAGCAAGCATGGGCTAGGCCTAGGTCCCCCTATCCCACTCCCACCATGCCATGTCCTGCAAATATGTAGCAGATGTGCAGCTGAGTTCATGTGAGTCCCCAAACAACTGGAGCAGGTATTGTCCCTGACTCTGTTGCCTGCCTATGGATCCCATTCCCCTAACTGGGCTGCCTTGTCTGGCCTCAGTGGGAGAGGATGTGCCTAGTCCTGCAGTGACTTGATGTGCCAGGGTGGGGAGATAACTGGGGGAGAAGGGGAGAGTGGGAGAGGAGCTGCGTAAGGGGGGACAGGACGGGTGCTGTCATCAGGATGTAAAGTGAATAAATTAATGACGGGGGGTGGGGGGGGAGCTGAAGTTACAGCTCAGTAGTAGAGCACTTACCTCTAAGTTCAATTCCAGTATCTCAAAAGAAGGATAGGGGGCGCAGTGTTTTATTATGTATACAGAACTAGGAACTACATTACTACATGGGTAGCCTGTGAGCTGAAGCATGGTGAATATGAAGAATTCCATTAATTCTGTCCCTACCTTAACTTACTCCAATAATTATTATTCTTCTGCATTCAATGACAAAGTCAACAATGCTGGATAACTCAGGGGTAGATACTCACCTCTCTTTCCTTCTTCTTGACTCAGAATTTTTATCTTTATTTCTTTTTCGTTTGTGTGGGCTCCTACTCCGAGCCCTTCTATGTCGTGAACTTTCAACATCCAAATAACTCCCACCAGACTGCCGGGAATCTACCGAAGCCGATCGCCTCTCTTCACTTCTGCAGTATAGAAAGAGCATCCATCAGGTCCTCTCATCAATGGTCTTCACTGTACACAGACCATCCACTAACGTGCAGTATTCCATATCATATCAGCGGCATAATCTTATATTCCACAAAGGTAGCAGTCAAACAAACAGCACCTATAATATCTTACCTAATAACAAGTTCCCTAATTGGTTGTTTATCCCTAAGACTGGCATCATCACGACTCTAAATACAGTCATTCTGAGCACTGACAATAAACAAGCATCAATGGATCTATGGTTTAATAGTAGGCAATGCATTAAACGGATGCTTTAAGCCACACAGGGCTGCATGTTCACAATTACGGCATATGAGAGGCACACTGCCGACGTGCATGGCCCCGGGTTTCACAGAGATATAACATGAAAGTAGCACACACTTCCCCAGTGAGGACAATGACGTACTTTTCAGCACCATCTTCTGCTCTTCCCTGCTCTTCTTGCCAATGGTTACTGAGCTCTTCCATGTGCACCTTTATCACATCCCGAATTACCTTTGGGAGAAGTAAAAACCAAATGTCAGATCAAGAAGTTGCTCTAAACCTTAAGATCATAAAACCAGAAAAATAGCAGATGGCTCAGTGGTTAAGAGCATCTGTTACTCTTCCATTGGTTTGGTTCCCAGCATCCATGCTGGGTGGTTCATGATCATCCAGAACTCAAGATTTGGGGATCTAATGTCTTCTGGCCTCCTTCTGGCACCTGCACTCATGTGCACATACCCACACATATACATGTAATTAAAAATAAAATCTATTTAGAAAAATCACTAGTTGTCATCACTCAAAAATTCATGAAGGAAGGGTTATGACATAATGGACTATGAGATGGGTGTATAAGAACTATAAAAAAAAAAGCACTTGTCACACTGATGAATAAATAAATGGTCGATGGCAGTATTATTTCAATGTTAACTTTGAAGTTGAAACTATGCCCTGACTAAGTAAGAAAACAGCTTTATTCTCTGGAAATACATACATACTTTTTTGGGGTAAGAGTCATGACGTACAGAACTTACTCTTGAACAATTCAAGGAAAAAATACGTACGAATAGAGAGTAAAAAATGTACAGAAAGGAAAAACAGCTGCTGGGTGGCTCTGCCTAAAACACCAGTCCTAAAGGAAATCGAGAATTCCCTGGGCTATACAGTGAGACACTGCCAAGGACAAAAGGGAAAGAGGATGAAAGGTAGAGTAACAGAATACATGTGACATGAGTGCAGGAGGAGGGACATCCGAGGGAGCGAGGGGACCCCCAAAGGAGGCCATGGGAGACCACGGGAGCTTTGGAATAAGAGCACAGTATAATGACTCGAAACCAGCACCATGCAAATACATCTTTTAAGAATTTAAAAAAGCATCAAGGACCACAAAGGTAAGGGGTGAGTCCACAAGGCCCAGCACCCACCAAGGGTGATCCAAGCAAAGATGTGCATGCACAGTTCTTCCTGCTGTGCTTAGTTTTCTAACTCTTCTGTATGAGGATATGTGCACGAGTTTTAAACCTAATAATTAAACCAAAATGAAAGACAGAGTATAAAATGTTACAGTTACTTCCCAGATGTTCTCCCAGAGCTCAAATCCCTAACCTGTGAGAGCCACGTGAAAGCTTATTTTCTATCTTACCCACACGATTAAGTAAAGACTAGTCACAGGGAAAACAAATAAACCAAAACAGAGCTGACACTTCTCCCTTGTCCACAAAGAAAATGTTTCAAAGTACAGGAATGGGGTAATTACCCCAAGAAAGGCACTACAGAGCCAGACATAGCAGTACACACCTTTAATCAAAGCACTTGGGAGACAGAGGCAGGCAGATTTCTATGAGTCTGCCTGGTCCACAGGACAAGTTCCAGGACAGCAAGGGCTACACAGTCAGATCCTGTCTTGTTCCTGACTTCAGTTCTTCCCTGCCTCAGTGAAACTTTCAATAGCTCCTAAAGCTAAATGCAGAACAATGCCAAATTCCTCAGTAAGGCCCAGGAGCCCTCCATGACTTCAAGACACTCCAGTAGAGAGCACTAGGCAGTTCAGCAGAAGCCCTAACTAAGCCCAGCCATCCCCAAAGGCCTTCAACTTTTTAAAATCTGTACTTAGCTCAAATCCTTAACCTGTGAGATTCAACAACCTCCTCTGGCCTCTATGGGAACTTAAACATACATAATGAACATATACTCAGGCCCGCCACACATACACATAAAGTAGAAATAAATAAAATAAAAAAGCTCAAATAACTTTATCAATCCCTTCCCAATGCCCCAAACCCCAACCCTCTCAAACCAGGGGCAGTTAAAAGCCCAAATTCATACTCTTGTCACAACACAGAGCCCCTTTCCCAAAACAAAATATCTTTAAAAGGCTTTGCAACCTCCACAGATATGTTAGTAGTGAAACACCTTTGCCTGGCAAGGACAAAGGACAAACAGAGTGTGGCATTCTCAGGACACTGGAGAAAAACCTCTGGGGACATAAAATAGACTCAGGAAATTATGGAAATTTTTTATTTTCAACAAAAGTACAAAAGTATGTGAAACTTACTTCAGTGTATGACTTTTTGGTTATGTGAACATTCTTAGCTCTATAGGACTGGCGTCTTCTTTTATAATCTCTCACTTCTGCCAGGATTTCCAGGTAAGATTTTGGACTTTTTCGGCTATCATCTAATGAAAGAATAAAATTATTATATCCTTAAAAGCAGTTAAATTATTTTTATTAATGTGTGTGTGTGTGTGTGTGTGTGTGTGTGTGTGTGTGTGTGTGTAATTACATATAAAACATACTATGTGTATGTTTGTGGGTTTGTCGCTGTAAGTGTGTCTGGGGAGTCTAGAAGAGGGCATCTGATCCCTTGGAGCTGGAGTTATGGGTAGCTGTGGGCCACCCATTGTGGGCAGTAAGAACAGGACTTAGGTCCTCTGCAAGAGCATTGTGAGCTCCTAACTACTCATCTCTCTCTCTAGCTCCACTTTGCAATTCAGAACTTAATAGTTAGAAATAATCCTGGAGGCTGGAGATGGCTCAGAGGTTAAGAGCACTGACTGCTCTGCCAGAGGTCCTGAGTTTAATTCCCAGCAACCACATGGTGGCTTATGACCATCAGTAATGGGATCTGATGCCCTCTTCTGGTGTGTCTGAAGACAGCTACAGTGTACTTACATAAAGCAAATGAATCTTAAAAAAAATAGTTAATTAAAAAAAAAAAAAAAAAAAGAGAGAGAATAATCCTGCATAGTATGCTTCAAGGTAACATACAAAAAAAGTTCCAAAATAATCTACATTATGGACAGACTATTCTATCAGTCTTTTTTTCTAGCCAGTAGATGAACAGAGGTATTCAAGTCCATAGAGTAAATACAAGTAGCATTCCTATAGATGAAGCATTATGCTAGAAGTCGGAGTAAAACTCTGTAACGTCAGTGAGATGATACACAACCACCTTACCCCCATCAAGTGGGACAAAAACGAGATCACATTACTGACATGCATAAGATGGAATGACAAGAAATGTAAAAGATGACATTTATCCCAAACCTTGATTGACTTTAGCAGCCAAGTCTACAAACAGGTCACTGTCATTTTCAATGACTTGAGGACCAGAGCGCTTTTTCTTTGTCTCCTCAATGACAAAATCATACAGGGCAAGTCGATCGGCTTGTGTGAGGTCACAAACAGATCGTTTGTGATTCAGAGGAACTTCAACAGGCGCCAAGGAATACATTCCTAAGATAAAATGAGGCAAGAGTAAATGACGGATGAAGCATGTGGACTTGACTCTTAAATATGTGCTATAACAATACAATAGTAACCCAAACTACTTTTTACATACAAAGACGTAGGCGGTAAATGGTACTGTTTCAGTGTCTGGTATTCTCTCCAACAAGGTCAGGACAGACTCCATGAAGTTAGGCAGCAATAACCACAAAAAGTGACTCGAGCATCAGAAAACCTGTTTCCCTTTGGATGAGGTCTGGACATGTTGCCATGGTTGCCAGGGGGTGCAGACTCTTGGGTTCAAGGAATTCTCTTGTCTCAGCTTCCTAGTAGCTAGGACTACAGGTACACACCATAGGAACAGGCTAAAAGAGCCTCTATATAATAATTTCTTAAATACAGCCTCTATTACTAAAGTAGGAATTGTTTTTGTACATATGCTTTTTCTCATAAAAGCTGAAAATATTTTAATAGGCATTGCACATTTTTAGTTTTTCTGAAATCAAATTAATGTGAGGAATGTGTTTAAAAAAAAAAAAACCCTCATGTGATATATTAGGGTAGATGTTCAATGCTCAAAGTTCATGACATCTGTGAATGACTAGAGTAGGGAATGGGAAAATGTTAAATTAAGCCAAGTATGGTCAGCACACACTGGTAATCCTAGCTCTCGGGGAAGGTCACAGCCAGGCCTACACACTAAAAGACAAGCTGGGCTGCACAGGGAGATTTTTTTTTTTTTTTTTTAAAGTAGAAATTCTAAAATTCCTAAGACCAGGAGAAGACAATTTAAACTTGATTTATTTTCCTAAAGAGGAGGTATGCTGGCTTAACTAAATCAAGGGGGGAAAGGAACAGCAGTGCCCCAAGAGTTACAGATCATTCTAACATCTGCTCATGAATGAACAATAAATAAATACAATACCTTGATATGAAGTATTAAAACAGAAGAAAATTTGTTTTGAGACTCAATTATTCTCAAAGAAACAAAATGACTGTAACTGTAAACAAAGCAATTTCAACAAGTCTTCCTAATGAGAACTGAGAGCATCACTCTTACAGGAGTACTAACATTGGCGAGGTTGTCCTAAAGAGTTAAAGCTGTCACATAGCACCATTCCAAACAGTAGCTCTCCCCACACCTCACTAGCATCTCAGGTAAGAGGCCAAAGAATTCACATAAGAGCTCTGAAGTGACTTGACACTTATCCACAAATTAGGGAAAGCTGCGGCGGTACCAAGGCTGTGGTTTCACAGATGCAGATGACACCTGGACATTGTTATTGGTCAAGGGGTTGGAAATGAATGGGAAAGACAGACTCCCTCTGAAACCAGCCAATCACTCTGATGCTGAGGCAATCATAAGACTTTAGGCAGTCGGGTGTTAAACACAATCATACAATATAAGATTGGCTTTGATAAGCCTAATTCCTTTGACTATCAGCTATAAAAATCTGAGAGAAAAAATACAAAATCTAGAAAACAGTTTAATAATCAAGCTCAAAGTTTTCTTTTATTAATTTTAAATTTCTTTATAATAGACTAGTATTTAAATTTCTTAAAATTCAATCAAAATTCCAAACCAAGACTTTAAGAGTGACAGTTATTGAGATAAAGTCAGAAGTTTGAGTGATACTTTTAAAAGGATATCATTTGCAAAAAGGATACTGCATATCTTTAAATAAGGAGTACATTCAGGTTCCTAATTCCTCTTTATACTCACCCCAATTACTGAAAAAGAGAAAGTACAGAAAAGGTTAAGCAACAAATTGATTTAAAAAAAAAAAAAAGGATAAACACACTTAAACAAGAGTCATTTACAGTAAGTTTTCAAAGTGCAAGTTTCCATATGGTTTATGTGCTGCAATTGCTGTAAATTCGTGTCCTCTTGTTTCATTTTTAAGTTGTGGTAAAATATAAACAGAATGTAATTCATCCACATTATCATCTTAAATTACACAATTCAGAGTGTTGCATCGGACTTCACTATACATGTTCATCACCTCTGCCCATCCCCAGAGCTCTTACCATTTCAAAATCAAACTTTTAATTTATTGTAATGTACATTCTTCTTTATTAGTCACTTGCCATCACAGCGAAATTTACCCACAACACATGTATTATAGGTATCCATCCACACAGAAACAATTCCTAACGTTAAAGAAAACAAGGCTCATGGGAGAAAGATAGCTGCCCAAATGGTCCTCTAAGATTCTTCTACAGGACACTGAATCGTGGCCATGTGTAATAAAATTTACAGCAACAAGAATGCTTAATATTGGAGAAAAAAGATAAAGCACTAAGTATAAAATTACTATTTGTGATCAAAATTAATAACTTTGTTATAAAACTGGTCAAAGTAGCTGCACAAGAAAGTGCATAGTAGGCTGCTCACTTCCTGTGAAGTCAGCACATTATAGGTCTGCCCTGACATAACAGGTGTAATGAGAACATCTTACACTATTAATCAGATGGTGAAACACATATTGCTTCATGTTCACATAAATAATCAATAAGAAGGCAGTCCTCAGTCAAACGTGAAAATATCTAAGATATAAGTAGGCCACAAAGATAATTCTGATAGAAAAAAAAAGCAGAACTCTACATGGGATTTAAACATGTTCTTAAAAGGTTACAGATTGCATTAAAACAGTTATTCAAAGAAAGCAAATCTTAAGATAGAAGACTTCAAAGTCAAATAAAAGTTCTCTACTCCACTGAAAAGAGCTGTTCCAAGTAATTCTTAGATACCCTGAGTTTAATCCTCAGCACCATAAACACCAAACAAACCAAACAAACTAGCTCCTGTGACTGGGCTCAATGCCTGAATCTTACTGTCTAGTTCTATAAATTCACACCAGCTGACATTTTCTAAATCATTTACTTATATAAAACTCACCCATGTCACAACAACACTGTGCACATTCGTTTTTTCTTAGATTAGGTTACCAATTAATGTAGCTGCCAGAGTTTAGCTCTTGCCATGTGTATTCTCATAATACTACAAGACAATTGCTCTACTACAGACACAGAACAAAACCTCCCACGTTCCATATGCAGGGGTGAGCAGCAGACTTACTCTTTAGAGTGACTAACAATGAGGGGTGAGCAGTACTGGCGTGGGCACATGTGCAGTCTGACTTCTCACAGTGACATCACGCAGAACCCAGTGCATGACTTTCACTACAGGAAGACTGTTTCTAACCCAGAGTAGAAGAATTTAATTGAGAGTCTGGGCCACAAGTCGGAGCTCCATCCTGGATGCAGCCCTGCTGTTGCCTAGCAAAGGTGAGTCTCTTCCCCTAATATGAAGGTGAAAACACTTCTCCAACACAACATGAGTTTGCTGGGAAAAGAGAGCTCTTTTAAAAGAGCTCTGGGAAAGGGTTTTAAAAGTAAAAGGATGAGCTAGATGTATAGCACACACCTAGAACTCCATCTGAGGCAGGAGCATTGTAAAGACTGAAGGCAGCCTGGGCTATCGAGCCTGTCTCAAAGAAACACAGAGGGAAGGTGAAGGGTGGGAGAGCCTTACCAGGTAACAAACCACTGAAGGCCTTTCCATCAAACAACATAAGAACTTTATCAGACTAGCTCCATCAGCCAGTCTGTTTCCTATTTATAAAATACAGACACTGGATTAGATGGTCCAAGTAGTTTGTCAACTCCAAAGCAAAGCAAATTCATTAATCTATCTAAACCAGTCAGTATCTTAAAAGTCAAGCTTCTCAAAACAAACAAACAAACAAACAAATGAAACTAACTTCACTTTTAAAAAAATTATTTGTACTGTCTACTAACAAACAGGGTCAATAAGCGGAAACAAGAGAGATCATCAAAGACTTAAGAAATCACACATCAGTTACCTGTAAATTTAAAAGCTGAGATGAAGTCAACAGACACAAAAATGGGAACTTTAAAAGGAAATACAAGAAATATGCTTAGGATGGCAAGATGGCTCAGTGGGTAAAGAAAGATACTTGCCACCAGGCCTGACCACATAAGTTCAAGCCTTGGAAGCCACACTGTGGAAGGAGAGGGTGGACTCCCTGGAGTTGTCCTCAGACCTCTATATATCATCACAGCACATGTGCCACCACCATCCGGCTGCACAAGCAAGCAAATGGAAAATGTGTTTCTGGTAGGGGAAGTAACCATGCCGAGACACACGGGCCACTGGAAAAACAATCTTCTTTCTAAAGCCACAGTCCACTCAAGTCCAATCAAGTCCAGAGAGTGGCACAGTGGCTTCTTAGGACAGTACTGGGAAAGATTGAATTTCAACAAGGGGGAAACCTGCCGCCATAACCACAGAAAGAGTGAGGAAGGACAGAAGGACAACCTTAGCAAACAGAGCCACTTGTGCCAACCAAACGTCACACCCAGATTCAAAAACAAAACTCTTATTATAAGTTCCTTCCACTTAGATAAAGCTGTTATTTTAATTTTCTAAGAGTCTTAGTTAATTTTTTTTTTAATCCTCATTTCTGGCAAATTCCAAGGCAGAAACACTTTGAAGAGCTCCAAAGCTGGGCATCCAAGTCTCAAAGAGGTCAAATCCAAAAAGATTACAAATTCAAACCTGGGAGGGACGATTCTGACAGCAACAATGAAAGTCATCTTTTATGCTATGCACTGTTTCAATATTCTCAACAAACTCTCAGAGTCAGGTACTTGCACCTGAACAAAACAAGACACCCTTATTCAGTATACTTACTAAATAATATGTTTTTAAAACTTACCCACAAGGCAACCACACCTAACAGATAATGCCAAAACAGCACCCCAGCTGAGAGAGTGTGTGAGGGAGCTCCAGTGTGTCTGAGAATCAAACAGCTGACAAAGTTGGAACAATGTAAGCTATCTCAAGTGAAATGTAACTGATCCTGAAAAGCACATAGAACCTGTGATTATAGGAGAGCAAACACCTGGATTCACAAATTAGCTAAAATGACAACACTTACTTTGGCTGTAACAGTCACCATCTTTCCCAGCTGTAGTCCTAGCTTGTTTAATTATCTGGAACTGTGAATCCTTATCTGAAAAAAAATAAAAACCAACATCACTGCCTATAACCTCAATAAAAATTCTTTCAGAGTACAAGAAGTGATCAGATTCCAATTAGTTCAGAAAAATAGAATCAGGCATTCAGGGTTAACTGGTACAAATTGGAGAAACTAATAACTATTATCAATTAGAACCTAGACACCATTTGAAATATATTAGATATATCATAATTAAGGTATGGGGATAGAATATTTGCTTGGCAGATAAGAGAGTCTAGGTTCAACTTCCACAACCACAAAAACTAATGACGACTCGCAGGCAGTCAATAGGGCACTGTCTCACCAAAAGTTCCACATTCATTTAAGCTAAGCGGAATCAGGACGTTGTGTTTGTTGAGGTCCATCAAGGCTTTATCCATATATCGCACATAACTGACACAGGTTTCCATCTTCCCTGGCATCTTCAGTCCACTGTATGGACTGTGATCCCACCCTCCCTCGAATCTGCGTTTATTTTTGTTATAACCAAGAAGGGAGGTATGTACCCTACTCTGTAATTTATTTGTATGTATTGGTAAGATGGGATCTAGTATTGTAATTCTGGCTGTCCTGCTCACTCTTGAACTCAGAGAGATCCTCCTGCCTCTGTCTTCCCACCACACCTGGCCTAGTATACAAATGCTGTAGGATCTTTACTCCCAGTTACATATATTGAGTCCATTTTTACAGCACATGAAGTATCTTCACTGTGCACAAGTTAATCCCTTAAGGTAAAAAAGGTCATAAGCATGTCTATAATATCCTTTTTTTTTTGCTAATTTAAAAATTAAAAAATACAAAACTAGGCTAATTTCAATTATAATCTAATATACTTACTCAAAGTAACTGAAGGAATCTTCAAATTTTCATAGAAAAAAGTAGGATTGTACATTTCATCCTAGATAGTAAAAAAAAAAAAAACAAAAAAACAAATTTCAATTAATATTCTTAAGGATTGCACAATTGGCTGTTTTAAGATTTGAGATAAATAATGAGACTATTTAAATAAATCACAATTTGTAATGTTAGACATAGTACCATCTACTCTACAAGGACTCACAATATACTCTCCTGACTTACTAATGAATGCATTTTGTGATATTATGTAATAAACCAATGCTACCTCTTCCTCTTTGGTATAGCCCAGTTTCCTCAATCTGCAAGATTCCACGTGCTTTGTTAGTGATGATTTAGGCATTCGATGATTGGAATCATAAGGACATATGGCAATTTCATCCTGTAAAAATTAACAGAAGGGGAAAAAACGTTATAGGCAGAGAGAAGGAACACATGCAATGCTGGTGTTCGGCTTTTCCTTTCAATTTAGTACAGGGCCTCGCCCGTGAAATAGTGCTGCCTGCCTGTAGGGTCAATTTTCCCACCTTAATTAATCCAGTGAATAAAGCCCTCCCTGGGATGCCCACAGGCTAACCTAAACAATTCCTGACTGAGACTCCTTTCCAGGTGATTCTGCACTGTGTCAAAACTGATCATCACATCTTCCTTTCTTTCTTACCTTGCTTCGGTTGGGTATTTTATCACAACAACACAAAAGCCTCCTAGCACTCAAACCTGCCTTCCTCCCTTCAGTGAAAGGTACCACCTGCTCAAGTAAGAACTACATCTTCCTAATCACCCACATCCAAGCAACCACCCAGTCCTGACATTTTTTTGAAATCTGTTTCGTTCTCTCTAGCCCCAGTGGCACTTGTCCAGTTCAGGATGTTCCTTCCCTGGATTACCACAGCTATCTAACTGCTCCCCATGCATCTCTACGTCCAGGATGGCTGCTCTCTACTACAATCACCACAATGGAGCCATTTTGCAAACCTCAGCTCTCCCATTTACTAGCTATAAAACACTGGGTAACATAACTAACTTTTCCTTGACTCAATTTCTTCAGACATAAAAGAGAAGCAATAGAGCCTCATCTCACAAAGATATCATGAAGATTAAATAAATATGTGAGCTTATACAAAGAAAACATGTGAGTAAAGCCTGGTACTTAGTACTAAATAAATACTACTAGGTATTTTATTAAAACACAAATGTGAGGCCCAGCGGTGGTGGCCCACGCCTTTAATCCCAGCACTTGGGAGGCAGAGGCAGGCAGATTTCTGAGTTCGAGGCCAGCCTGGTCTACAGAGTGAGTTCCAGGAAAGCCTGGGCTACACAGAGAAACCTTGTCTCGAAAAACAACAACAACAACAACAATACACAATACAAATGTGATATGGAGATTCCTTGTTTGTCTATACCTCCCTGGTTGCCCTTGTTTTTTTTGTTTTTTTTTTTTTATAAAAAGACAAATAAACAACAAAAACCAAGATTCTCTAATATGACTGCAAAGACCTTCATAAGGCTCCTTATAACCTGTATAAGCCCTGCCTACTCTCACCCACTCCCCATTTAGATCATGGAACACGGATTGGTCTAGCAGTCTTATCTTCCTAATGTTCTAGCCATCCTTAAGTACTTGGGGCTCTCTAACCTTATCATCTAAGCCTGGACTTCTAAGTGTGCTGATGCTTTCTGTGTGCTTGATCTAGCTAATTCTACTCAGTTGTTGTTGTCGTTGTTATTATTATTTTGGTCAGGGCTGGGGAGATGTCTCAGAAAAGGAAGCATAAGGATCCAAGTTCAAATCCTTAGAACCCATGCAAATGACAGACACGGTTAATATGCATCTGCAATTTCCATGTTCCCACTATGGGGTAGAAGATAGATGGGAAAATAGTCAGAAGCTCATGGGTCAGTTAGAATAGTGTATGCAATCTCAAGACAACAAGAGACCCCTCTGAGGACCCATAACTCGGGCTATACCCCATACACATCCACACTGACTTCTTAAATATTCATTCAGGTATTTTATGTCTATGAGAGCTCTTGGTGTACACCTGCACACCAGAAGAGGGCATCAAATCCCATACGGTCATGAGCCATCATGTGGTTGCTGGGATTGAATTCAGGACCGCTGGAGGAGGAACCAGCGGTCTTAACTGCTGAGTCATCTCTCTTGCCCCCACGCAGATCTTTTAAAATATACTTTTCTAGATGCTTTTTTGTTTTGTTTTGTTTCGAGACAGGGTTTCTCTGTGTAGCTCTGGTTGTCCTGAAACTCACTCTGTAGACCAGGCTGGCCTCGAACTCAGAAATCCCACCTGCCTCTGCCTCCCAAGTGCTGGGATTAAAGGTGTGCGCCACCACGGCCCGGCAGATGCTTTCAATGACCCATCATTGATTATAATAATCAATACTACAAAAATTTCATCTCCACCCATTATAGACTTTGCCACACAACAATACAACAGCTGTCATTTCTTTATCCCCTTCACTGTCACCAGGACAAGCTCTACAAGCACACAAATTGTCACTGCTATCTTCTAAGCACTTCTGCAGAAACGTGGAAATTGATTATCTGGACTGCATCTACCCTCAAAACTACCAAAGCCATTTACCAGAATTTTAAGCCAGTTACTCTAGTGAGTATCAGGTAATCATGTAATTCACAGTTTACTGTCTCATCTGGGAGTTTTACAATGGAGTTTTACATAGCAATTAAGCACACAAAACCTCAGAAGCCAGAAGGCCTGCATTCAAATCCCAGTCGCCAATGTGTTTGTTTCTTCATTTGTAAAATGCTGCCAATCATTCTAGCCTCCTTGGGTTATGAATTTTAAATGAAGTAATGTAGTGTCAGATACAAGGCATTAAGTTAATATCTCGATGCTGAGCAATATCTCGATGATAAAGGAGGGCGTGGCAGGGCCCTCCCTGCTCAATGGTCTGGAAATTAAATAATAAAATTATCTAATTCATACCTCAAATTTCTTCAGTTGTCCCCAAATCCATTTTACAGCATCATTACTAGGCTTTAAGCCATGAGCTATATTGGTTAATTCACAACTCCAAATATACTTGTAAAGGTACAATGGAGGGTTTTTTCCCTTCCAAATTCCCACTTCAATTTTAATACAATACTGATAAGTTTATACGTAAATTGTATATATCTTAAATATTTCCGTTGACGTATGACTTAAATCTTGTTATTGCATCAGGGTATAAGAAATCACCGCACAAAGCAAATTCCCTTTATCCTGCACCTATTAAAACAAAAGTCAGGATAATTCACTCGAACACACTTCTTAAGGGTCAGCTACTAGCTACCATTCCTTAGGGGCGTCCTTTAATCGTCCGAGAATCCGTACTGTCCGAGTGCGAAGCTTCTTTGGTTAAGGAAGGGAAACGTGATCATTGAACCTAACGCAATGCAGAATCTTTATGACATGATGAAGCAAACAGCCAAACCCGGCAGCAGCACCCCCGGGACATACACCCGACGAGCCCTGACCTCCCCTGCATCGCACCGGGATGGAGCGCTCAGAGAGACCTGGGCTCCACGGGCGCCTTTCCTACGGCGAGAAGACAGCAGTCCGGCAAAGGCCGGGCGACCTCGCCCCTCACCTCGGTCGCCACCTCGTCCCCGGGGTCCAGCTGATCCAGGCTCCATCCCAGGGACGCCGTCACCTCCTCCAGCGTCCGGCAGCAGCTCTCCACGAACTCGCTCAACTCCTCTTGCAGCCGACGACGCTCTTCCAGAGGAGGCGGCTCGGCCTCCATGTTCGCAGCTCCCCTCAGGCAGGAAGTGGCCGAACTGCTGGGCGCGCGCAGGCTTTTGGGAGCTGGGGGCGGGGCCTCGGGATGGGGCCAGCCTATAGGGAAAAGCCGACCGACAGGGCGGAAGCGGTAGTTTTGAAAGGTGTCTTCCACGCTCTTCCGGAACAGGTTTCGTTTTGCTTAGCTGGTTTGAACTTGTATCCAAACATTGGGCATCATTACGCCGTTTCTTCGACATTTTTAGGAGAAATTATTTATACCGGCAGGAAATTTTAAAGAACAAAACAAAAAAGTGTCAGTGTAGCCTTTCTCCAGCTCATTAGCGTTTTGCTTTTCAATAACTCTACATGCCTTCATAGCTTCTAGATTCCTTATCCCAAATGTTACTATGCACATCCTCAGAATATTTTCTTACATAATCACAATGCATGATCAAACAGAAAATTCATGAAACTGCTGTCCAAATTCATTTACTCTTCTCTATTCTCCCTCCGGCTACTCTCTCCCTTTTTTTTTTTTTTTTTTTTTTTTTTTTTTTTTTTTTTTGGCTTTTTGAGTCAGGGTTTCTCTGTGTAGTCCTGGCTGTCCTGGAACTCACTCTGTAGACCAGGCTGGCCTCGAACTCAGAAATCCGCCTGCCTCTGCCTCCCAAGCGCTGGGATTAAAGGCGTGCGCCACCACCGCCCGGCTTCTCTCCCCTTTTGGAAACAGAGTCTCACTATCTAGTCCTGACTCTTTGGCCTGGAACTCACTTTGGAGACCAGGCTAGAGATGTGCCTGCTTCCTCACTGGGATTAAAGTCTTGCACCACCAGCCTGGCCTTTCCCTTTCTTTTAAAATTGAGTTATTGTGTTTGTGAAGGACTTAGGCCAGTTGTCTTGTAGAATAGTCTTCCTTCTGGATTTATCAATTCTCCTGGTCACAACTACCACCACTTCATAATTAAGTTTTAACAAGCTCTCCTTCATACTCCAGGAATTAGGCATTCTTCATAAGTTGGATGGTTTTAGAACTCGGGGAAAACTTGTTAAGTTCTTAGCCTGAAGAAATGGGTGTCACTAGCCAAATTTCAAAGAGCTGACTGCAGTTCTGTGTTCCATCCACAAGGGGATCAGTTCTGGCTCCGACGACCTCAGACAATGAAACTGAGGGAAACCCTGAGCACTCCAGCCTTCAGAAGATTCCACTGGAGTTGGGGACCTGTGTGTGTTTATAATGCTCCATGGAATCTGTTCCATGTCCCTTGAGCGGTCACATTAAGGAGAGGCACAGCCACTGTGCTGGCATATTTGAGAGACCAAATTCCTGTCTGAGTTACATTTGGCTTCTCATCCTGGAAGTGGTCATCCTGAAAAGGCCAGAGCTAGCCTCCAGTGGGTGTATTCAAAGTCACTACTGTAACTTTCAGGTAGTATTCATACATGGCTGGTTTGAATACTTTTTAATGTAAAAAGTGCATTTTAATGGTATTTTGCTGCATATATGTCTGTGTACCACGTGTATGCCTGGTGCCGGAGTAGCAGTTAGCCATGCAGTCATTTTCTAAAAGGGAATTTGATAGAGATAAGCTGGATTCAATAAAAACCAAATATAAACATTTTTGTTTATAATAAGATTATCAAAAGCAGGTTTATGAGCCATCCTGGAACTCCCCATGTGATTGTGTCAAGTAAACAATTTAATAACAAGTGCGTCAGCAGTAGAGACCTTACAGATGGTCAGGGCGAGCCTATCTAAAGAAAGGTCATTGCTAATAAAGATGCACGCTACGTGTCCATAATAAAAATTACATGAGAAAACATTATCCTCACGGGCATGCTCAGAGGCCTGTCTCAGGCGATTCTAGATTTTGTCAGCTTGACAGCTAACACTAACCACCATAGTACAGTGCTCTGTCCATATCTCCATATCTCCGTTTTGTTACTTATTTCACCCTTAAAGCGGGGGGGGGGGGGATGAATTTAGGTTTTAAAATTAAGTATTATTATTTCATTATCATCTTAAGTCCTGTTACTGTCCAAATTAGTCTGAATTTGGCCAGTGAAAGTCATCTTCCTCCCTCCCCCATGTCTTTGACACAGCTCTGTTAACATAGTGTTATGTGCTTTGCTTTATATCCAAGTGTATCTCTTCCCTTGTAAGATTCTAATCTTCCTATATTGTTTTGATCCCCAGAACTGAATCTCTCTTATATTTGCATGCCTCCTCCATACCAGATCTGTGCTTGCCTTCCCATGTCTTTTATCACCAGTGGAAGAAATAGAAAGGGAAATTTTGGTTGCCGATCATTTCCAAAGGCAAATGGCATAGTTCCCACCTTTTAATTTAAAGGAAAAAAAAAAAAGAGTAGCTTTATTCACTAACCGATAAGAAATGACTATTGTTAAGAAAACATGGCAGCAGTCAAAAACAGTCAGGGTTGAGTTCTAACGCCATTACTCACGCTCCTCTCGTGCTGTCTTTGCTTATTATCTTATTTTCATAGCCAAGTGGTAGATGTTAGATTACAGACCCGCTAGCTGCTTCCCTTCCCCTCCCCAAGAATTCCCAGAATTCCGGCTGCAGCTGATAAATGCCTGCTGTGAAGGTTAGAGCTGGAAGCAAGCCAACCTAGCCCTCTCCCACCTCCATGTCTGCAAGGTTAAATTTATGGTTCTACCCAGTACCTGGCTCCTTGGTAAGCTATGTCAGATTAAATAATATGATGTAGAACTTCATGCCAACTCTCCTAAACTAAAAGTCAGAGAATGTCCTTTACTTGAGGGATTCCCATGGAGGTTTGTGCTCTGTCTGCTCCAGTTCTCCCTTTCCACGATGTACATGGGGAGACCTTTTTCTACTCTTCCATTTTAAAGCTATCTTTCCTAATGCTGTCCTACCCCAAAGGCCTGATCATGGTCCCTAGTGGCTGTGAGACTTTCTCTCCAATAAATCACATCATGAAAAGAAACGGACTTGGCTTCTTTCTTCATCAACCCGATAGCTTCTTTCCTTTTTCTGTTGCTTGTACCAACAGGGGAAATGTCAGAACAATTTTGGAGATGCCACGATGACTGTTGTTGGATTTCTGTTTCTATGGGTGCCGTGTATATGTGGAAGAAGACAAAACTCAGCCTAGATCAAGCATAAGTTGTGTCTAGGATAGCCCCGTGTTAAAAAAAAATACTGTTTAGAATTTATTATCTGTGTGCTGCTTAGCTTTTGTCAACCTGACACAAAGAATCACCTGGGAAGAGGGAATCTCAACTTGGAGAATCTGTTTCTCTCAGGTTGGCTGTGAGCATGACTGTGAGGCATTTCCTTGATTAATGATTGGTGTCAGGAGTGTGACACCTGGGCCGAAAGTCCAAGATTATAAAAGCAAACAAGCTGAGCGAGCCATGAAAAGCAGCTGGAACGTAGTGACCCTCCGTGGCTCCTGCTTGAGCTCATGCCTTGGACAGTAACCTAAGAGATGGAATAAGCCAATCCAACCCAAGGTTGGCTTTGGTCTGGACTCAGATCTCTCCTCCATGGTTTCCAGAGATCAAACTCGAGCTTCAGGCTTGCACTGCAAACACTCTTATGCTCTGAGGCATCTTGCCAGCCCAACAGTTCCATCTCATCTCAGAGTTTAGTGACAGCCTTCACAGAAACCTGGAGGATGTAAGAAAGATTCGCCAGCTGACCCTGTGTCTCTGGTTGCTGTTTTAATCTGAGGAAATACTTAACGCTAACGTTATGAATCTGTTTAATCACTTCATCCTGTTGGATATTTCACCATGAACTCAGTTTAATTAAACAGATGTAGAGTTTTTTCCCCACTTCCCTTCTCCCTCTCTGGACCTGCTTGCTCTGGCCCAAAGGTTTTTATTTATTTATTTATTATATGTAAGTACACTGTAGCTGTCTTCAGACACCCCATAAGAGGGCATCAGATCTCATTATGGATGGTTGTGAGCCACCATGTGGTTGCTGGGATTTGAAACTCATGACCTCCAGAAGAGCAGTCAGTGCTCTTAACTGCTGAGCCATCTCAACAGCCCCAGATGTAGAGTTTTAAAAGTTAGTATTATATACTTTATTATATAAAGAATACTTACTATTCCTGTTGACGCTAGAGTCATCCTATGTTTGGTCAATGGAAGCCAGATTAAGATGTGCCCTATGTGTCTTTGACATATCCCTATTAGTCTATGCAGGCTTTTATTATAGGCTGAGTTGGGTTCTCCCAGAACTTCTATATTCAAACAGTTACAATGTGACTATGTTTGGAGGTAGGGCCTTTAAAGAGATGAGATCAAGCAACAAGTGTGAAGTTGAGCTCCTTATTTGATTTTTTTTTGTAAGTCTTTATTAAAGACGTCTCTCTCACGCTGCATGAATTGGAGATAGAGGCTAGCATGAGTCTACGCATGGATGACGTGCAAACCCACAAAGCATCCCATCCTTTTTACCACAAAAATAATGGCACGTCCATGCTCACCCCTGCACTCCTCACAGTAGCTAGGATATGGAACCAGTCTAGGAATCAACAGATAAATGGAAACAGAAAACCTGGTAAATATACACGATGGAATTGTACTTAGCTGAGGCATGTGTAGAGGTACATGGAAATGGACGGAACCGGAGACCATTATGTTAGACAAAATAAGCCAGATCCAGAAAGACAGACATCATGGTTTCCTTCATATGCAGAATTCAGATTCAAGTGTGTATGTGACAAGAACAGAGATGGAGGAAAGGTGTGATCCGAAGGGAAGGAGAATGATGGAATACATGTGACATAAAAGCAGAAAGGGCTGGGCGGTGGTGGCTCACACTTTTAATCCCAGCACTTGGGAGTCATAGGCAGGCAGACCTCTGTGAGTTCCAGGACAGCTGGAGTGTTCCACAGAGAAACCCCCTCCCCCCAACCCCACCCCTGTCTCAAAAAACAGAACAACAACAGTCTCAGCAGAAGTCAGCTCTGCAGCTCCTGAATTGTGGCCTTCCAGCCCCTAGAACTTCCGGGTAATATATTTGTTTGAAGCAAGAGGTCCATGGTATGTGATAGAAGCCTGAGGTGATTAAGAATTGAGTGCTTTCTCCCTCCCTCCCTTCCTCCCTCCCCTCTTCACTCCAGCATCATCTTCTGTTTTCTTCTTCCTTTTAGACTTACAAGGGCTATTTTTGTACTGTTTTTCTAACCTAAGACCTATGGCATGGCATACGGAACTCATTAGTGAATAAAAACTTCAAGTCCTCCAAATTAGGAGATGGGGACAAAGAGGAGATGGACTGTGAGA